>OX421477.1:8046139-9296139 GCA_949126895.1 Eilema caniola | reverse complement strand
TTTTTATTCAATCTAGAACAACATGGTTGTTTCTCATTGACGTCAATAATAAACGCTACTTAACTTAAGTTTACTTACTGTTTTCAAGGCGCTTGTGGAGAAGAAACGGCGCTACAAACTCCACGGTGGCATTTGTTCAGACGTCAACTTGCAATATTTAAGGCTAAATAAGGATATAAATATTGTAAGTTGACGTCTGAAAAAATGCCACCGTGGAGTTTGCCACTGTTACGATGATTCTAGTAGTGAAATCAAACTACAGATTAAGCAAACAGGGTCGCGAATTCTTTAATCTATATATACGAGGTCATTTCTTGTAACAACGAGAGTAGTACCGTCCTGGCGTCCGAAGAGCAGGCGAGTGACAGGCAGGCGTGAATCAGGCAGCGTTCTGTCGATGTTACCAAACGTTGTTTGTCAAGTGTAATTTTGCCAAATGACTTTTGGTCAAACAGCAGGACCCCAAAATACCCTCACCAAAAGTTTAAATGTGGGCATGGATGACCGAGCGTCACTACATGCAGCTCTACCGATTGGCTTAGGTGGGCTCGATATTCGCAAAAATTCAGATATCAGCTTACCAGCATTCCTGTCTTCAGTCCACAGTATGGAAGATTTAATTAAGAAAATCCTTGCAACTACACTACTTAAAAGTATTGTGATGCAGTGAACAACAGTTGCAAATTGCATGTCCAAAAACCGATCTCCTAAGGAACCTTTTCTCACAGCGTCAGTGGGACGGGCAGCTTTGCAGCTTACTTAGACAAAATTGATTAAATACACTAATGCTGCTGATTGTGCCCGTTAACGAGCGGTTGGAATGTGGGTATCGGGTCTTTGGCTACAAGCTTTTCCGTCGTCACATAAATTAGCCCCATACAGAATGTTTAAGATGGCTTCGTACACACTGCCGGAGAGCATCATATTCATGAGGGCCATAAGCTCCTTCAGAAGTGCTTCGCCAGCCTCCCCAGCACTCGACCCCAGAAGATCTTTTAAATGCCGTGGGGTCAATGCATCGAGGCCACAGGCAGAGCCACTTCGAAAGGAGGTTACGGCTGTCAACACTTCCTTAGCCGTTACGCACAGGTAATCAGGGTTGGGCTCAGGCGTCTCAGGAAAATAATGGCCATCCGCAGGCGCCGGATGCTTACTCCGCAGACCAGCGAGGATTTCTGGTGAGCAGGGCGTCACTACATCGTTACTAAAAAGTAATCTCGATGCACCACTGATGTCACCCTCTCTTAATTTTGATTCCACCGAATTGTAAATATTATTTTTGCAAAAAATTGGAAATTTTGGATCTAAATTATCTAAAGAATCGTTGCAATTATTTTTAATTTGTGATGTTAGGGAATTTGTTCGATTAGTTGATCGGTTTTCTGTGCTGACATGTTAAATTTTGTATGGGAAGATGAGTAGCTGCTCCCAAGTTATTTTGGAGTTCTCTCGAACTACAATACCTATACATTTGGATAAGCTTTGAGCAACACGACGACATAATTATTTATTGTTTCTTATTTATTTATTATGTTTATGTCAAGTTTTGTATATAAATTTTTAGACCCTTTTCAGTTAACAAATTAATCTTTTCTAGTTATTAATTAATTAGCAATTGTTTACCTTGATCTTCCTCGCGGGAGTACTGCAGCTCCAGCAGGGCTACTGCTGCGTCAAACCACTTGCGGCCAATGACCTTATCAATAAATTTGATTTTAGTTAATTTGCGTTAATTAGATATTTCACAACTAGCCACTGGCTTTGCAGTTTCTTAGATAGCCATTAATATAAGAACAAAACTTATCAAAAGTAAGTTCAAAAATGCTCAGATGAATTGTTTGACATGATGCAGAGTTCATCTTCACACATTGCGACCTGAAATGGTGCGAACCGTGCGGTACGAAAGGAACTTCATCCCACGCACGATCAAGCTGTGGAATGAACTCCCTGCTATGGTTTTCCCAAGCGACTACAATATGGGGTTCTTCAAAAAGGGCATTAGAAGGTTTCTTCAAGGTTGGCAGCTCAAGTGTGACGTCCCTGGTGTTGCACACGTCCATAGGCCACGGTAATCACTTTTCATCAGGTGGGCCGTGTGCTTGTCTGCCGTCTTAGTTGTATAAAAAAACAATTAGAGTAAGCTGAACAATTATCCACAAATGTATGAAGTAAGAAAGTCACAGCCTTTGTGGCGTTGAGGTAGTGAATGCGACTGCTATCGATGCATACATCTATTTGCATTGGTGTAGTCGTGCTTCGGAGAGAACGTTAAGCCGTCGGACCCAGTTGCCATACGAATAACGTCAATGGCAGGCCTAAAAAAGCCTAACAACTGCTCTAAATGCAATGCTTCAATGTCACCAGTAGGTTAATGAGGTCAGAGGAGGCACTTCATTTAAAATAGCGAATTCCAACTTTGGCTGAATTGGGCTGGTCTGCTTTTTCCAGTCTCCAGGAAAGGCAGGCTCCGGACGCCGAGATGAAAGCTTTGGATGTGACCGGGATTAACGCCAGGATGAAAAAGTATGAAAAAAGAAATTGTTTTCTGCAAACTTACCTGTTTTTTTTAATCCCCACGGATAGGCCCGAAGCCAGTGGTAGGTTATGTCAGACTTGAACTGACTAAAATTCACGCCGACTGTGGCTCCTTGCTGGTTGAACGAGATAAGATTGGTAGGCATATCCCCATCCCACCCATGGCCAACCCTCTCGATCTGGCCTTCCTCAAGTGTGGGCACCACGGCGTCCCCAACCCGTCCCCGGGTATGAGTGGGCACGCGATGCGCGCCGCCGCCGCCGCGGCCTACTTCTGCTAGGGTCACAAGTGGTTCCACCCGTCACCTCTAGGCCCACAAGCAAACTAACATGTAACTCACAATTGTAATTATTTTTTCAATTTATCAGATATAGCTTTTGCCTGCGGCTCCTCCGCGTAGATGTTGGTTATCGCGTTCTTTCTCAAGGTCTAATATACCCTTGTGCCAAATTTTATCAAAATTGGTTCAGTGGTTTAGACGTGAAAGCGTCATACAGACAGACAGACAGAGTTACTCCCGCATTTATTATATTACAGTATGGATTCATTAGATATTGCCTGGGATTGGGATGACCATAATTTTTTTATTAACATATTCGTCTACTCGTAATAACCTTCTTTAATTAAACATTTTTTCACTTCTACTTTAAATTTACTAAGTGGCATGTCAACCAAATCCTGAGATGATTAATTAAATATTTTTACACAGTTGCCTACAAACGAGTTACCAACTTTGTGAAGCCTGAGTTTTGGCACTGGAAGTTTATTTTTATCTCTCGTATTCAAATTATTTTGTTCATCAGATTTTTTGAATAGATTTAGGTTCTTGCGTAAATATAAGATATTGTCGTACTCGCCATATTGACGTAAGTGTATAAAATTCCTTTAAATAAATTGGAGAAATGAAAAGTGGTTACTGTGGCCTATGGACGTGTGCAACACCAGGGGCTAACCTTTTATTTTTAGACGTATAGGGTCAAAGCAGACATATCAACTAGTCATTCGGCTAGGCGACGCACGCCGCGCCGACTGAACTAACCAGATTCTAGACTTTATTAGTAGGTGTTTGTAGACTTCAAGTTCAAGATTAAATGAAAAAGAGTTCATTTTATATAGCATTTTTGCACTGTTACTGCAACGGAAAGTCCTTAGCGTGTGTTAATTCGTTTATTATTTCATTTATATTAGGCTAATATTAGGTGATATGTACCCCGAGCACGAATAATATTCGAATTCGTAACGTGACGGTATCGAGACTTCGATACGATAACGGAGTATTACGTTAGGAGGCAGCACGTACACAAATCATAAGGTATCGAGAGCTCGATACGATTACCGTAGTGACGTCATCCTAAGGTAAATAGAGAAGAGACATTGGGAGCGAAATAAACTTGGTATTGAATGAACAATGCGTTCGAAAAGTAAATGAAATAACGCCGTATTTGTTATTTTTCACTAAATGTCCTATTTATAAGCAAATAAGGCAAAATAAGTCTTATAAACAAAGGAAAGTTCTTAAATAAGGTGTGGAAAATTACGAAAAGCAGAAGCTTCGAAAAAAAATTAGTAAAGATATATTCATTTTGAAACATTTTCTTTGGTTTCTGAACAACATGGTTCCAATTGACATAACGCATATTGACTTGAGATACCCTCCTGTCAAAGTTAGTAAATAAGAACATAATGCTTATAATAAGTTTGTTTATGAAAAAATATATAAAGAATTGAAATATACAGTAATACTGGGATGTTGATAGCAATGCTTCGATATCGCCTTGTGTGTTTGTCAGTCGTTTCACGGAAAATATCGAAGTTCAGCCAAATTCACAGTTAGACTGGTAAAGCGGACTCCCAAGTTGAAAGCTTCGGATGCGACTGGAATTAACGCAAGGATGGAGAAGACTGATTTTGAAAGCAAATAAATACGAGCGTAAAGAAAATTACAATGAATTTTGCATTCAGCTTAAATTTTTTTAAACATACAATACGAACATTTGTGACATGACAGATGGATATAAAACAATAAATATACATACAACAATCAAAAAAGAAGAATAAGTGTTGACTATTGTGAAACTCAAACAGCTAATCCAAAACGCACACGAAATATCCACGGCTTCATCGTACATCTCCGCGACGCAGCCTCCGGAAACCGAGATCATCTACTGCTGTGGCTATTAAGGGAGTATTCAATCTCACCGCCTTCCATGATCGTAGTCCTCCGCTAACGGTCAAAGTCAATATCACAATGCCTCATGACTAAAGATAAGACTACATAGGAAAATGAAGATAGAAGAAAATGTTTTAATTTTTTATCATTTATTTTTATTGTTAATCAATATTAAACATTTAAATTATGAGTTTAGTTTATTCATTGTATTTACTAACACATGTTAATCGTCCTTCCTGTAAGTCATCTTTGATATATAATATATGAAAAATTTGTTTAGAGGAGAATGATGAGTGGTGTTGTGGTATGTCAGGTTGTGTAGGTCTCAGCAAGCTGTTAAAATGTTCACACATTTTTCTCACAAAACACGCCAACAACTTTTTAATTGCCCAAAAGTTATTTCTATTGACATCTGGGTCTTTCCAAGAACATTTGTGTATGTCTCTGCTGATGCATCATCCGAAATTGGTGTTGTTTATAACATTAACCAGGAACATTGTGGATAGCCACAATCACCTAAAAATAAAGGTAAAGTATAGTGATTACATAGGTAGTTCATCATTTAAGAAGTCTTTATTGGATGAAAAACCACTCTACAATATAGCAGTCACTCAGTACTAGTGCATTTTTCATTAAACATATTATGCAGTTGTTGCTAAATCTGTGATATAAGCACCTGCAACCTTCTAGACGGTTAAGGTTTTTTATTTGGTAAGTATGATCACAATTCAGTTACAATAGTATAAAAGTTATGGCAGTTTTTAGTTTTCCCACAACAATAAGCTAGTATTATATATTTGATGCTAACCTGATAACCACAGTTGTTCATTATTTCAATGTAACTCTTTTATGTAATTGTGGACTAGTAATATCAAAATGACTTCAATTTATTATTTTTATTCTATATATCCTTGATTTATTTAGATCAAAATTTCCTTACCTTGATTCTCGAAGTTGAATTCTCTCATTTTCAAAACTTAAACTTACAGCTAAATTATAATCTTTATTACTATTTCGGTGGAGCGGCGGTCTTGGATTGTATTATTAATCACAAAATATGCACTTAATACTTAAAACAATATTTATATTGTTGTTTATAAGGTTACGAAACTTTTGTCACCGTCAAAAATTCAGTGACAAATGATTCGTAAAACTCGATAGCCAGCGTTCGCAATTTACATTACCGTTTGTCAAAAAAAAATTCATGCTACCAATTTTACTCATAAGATGTCACGTATCGAATGAGCATCGAATAGTTCGATACATTAACATTACGAAAGTGATTTATGCTACCAAATTTAGTAACTTTTACGCACGGTAGGGGCGCTGTACAAATGTCATAAATTTTTTTACGTTAACGATACGAATACTTTTTCGCAAATTATTCGTGCTCACCCCAATGGTTACAATCCGATTTCGAGTTGATATGTCTGGTATGACCCGCGCTCGATATTCAAAACAATACGTCAATAGGAATTAGCAATTTGGCATTAGGCGATTTTTTTTATAAATGAAGTGTAACGAAAGCACCTACCATAAACCGATTTAGTTTTTGTTGTAGATGCTTTGTTTCTGGATAAGATTGGTTTCCCTTTGCTTTGGAATACCTTTCTTGAGTTCTTTACCTGATTACAGTAAAAGTAATATTTGGGTGAGCATTCAACGCAAAAAATATGACGGTAACATCTGATTTCAATACGAATATTATGTAGGTGTACTGGGAGTAAGGTACTCTTCTTCATCCTAGCGTTAATCCTAATCACATTCGAACCTTATTCAACTTGTAGTCTGGGGTCCTCTTTACCAGTCTAACTGTGGATTTGGCAGAAAATTCGATATTTTACTTTAAACGACTGCCATCTGACCCCACGACCCAAAGGCGATATCGAAGCATTGCAGCTAGGCCAATTGTTGGATTTTTGAGGGCTCTAACTACTGCCATAGATGTTCGTATGGCAACCGGGACCGACGGCTTAAGGTAGAGCACCTAATCACGACCAGACCAATGCAAATATATTCCATATTCATGCATAGCAATATTTGCACTGAGCAGGGATCGAACCCGCGCCTCCTGCATAGCGACCGCGTTCACTACCGCTACGCCACGGAGGTTGTCCCAGGGGGACTCAAATACTGAGAATCTGACAAAACTGACAAAAACAACGAAAGAACTGAGAACATGAATGTACAATAAATATTTAAGAAGCGAAGCCTTTCGCACCCTATTTTCTAAGGCAAAATATCATAAAAGAACAAGGTACCTGTACCCATAGCCTGTACCTACCTACCTACTATAAACCTGAAATCCAATTGCAACGCAGCCTGCCGGGTTCAAATTTAAATTTGAAATATCCAGCTGCCGCTGTGGTGTGGCGGTAGTGAACGTGATCGTTACGTAGGTGTCGCGGGTTCGATTCCCGCTCAGTGCAAATATTTGTATAGGTTTTTCTATGTATAATATGTATGTATTTACAAAATAACTACATAGTATGAAACAAAGTCGCTTTCTCTATCCCTATATCCATTTGTAGATATGCTTAAATCTTTAAAACTACGCAACGGATCTTGATGCGGTTTTTTTAATAGATAGAGTGATTCAAGAGGAAGGTTTATATGTATAATTCATGTTTAATATAGTAGAGAGTGCAGCGGGAAGGGGAGATCTGACGCCACGCGGGTGGAAAAATATTGGCGGTACGAAGTTCGCCGGGCCAGCTGGTAAAAGTCTATAAGTAAGTATATCCGCATTCTAGATTCCATAACACAAACTAGTTAAGCTATGTTTACTGATCTAGATAGCGTTGTGTACAATGTCGTAGAATAGAATAAATGAAACAAGTTTACGAAAATCCTCCCGTAGTACTAAACCTAGATGTTTACAAATAACGATACTGAAAGCATATTTGGTTCAATACTATAGTATCAGACATCATGTTGTGTTTAGCTTTAAATGGTTTTCTTTCTTAATAAGGTTTGCATCGATTACGAATGGGAAAAGTGAATCGCTCTGGCGGGACTCGAACCCGCGACCAGTTGCTTACAGGGTGAATGGTCTGATCACTGAGCTACCAAGCCTCCCTTAAAGCATTTCAATTTCACCTGTACAACCATCTTGGAGCGACGGTGAGAGCCGTCTTTTAAATTTTTCCATTATTAAACGATTTGAATAGTTAACATAAGTACTAGATGCGCTTTTATTTTGCCACATAGGTGGCACACAAGCACATGGCCCACCTGATGGAAAGTGGTTACCGTGGCCTATGGACGCGTGCAACACCAGAGGGGTGTCACACTCGCGCTGCCAACCCAGAAGAAACCTTCGTCGCTTGCTTCAAAATTTAGGAAGTTAACAACAAAAACTTGAAATTTAATACATACTTGCATCTTGTAATGTGAATGAAAATTTTATGTTGTCCATTTTGTTTTAGACTTTAACAGTAGTAGTGTATAGTCTTAAATTAAAAGGCATTTTTACATTGTCTGTGGTTTAGCAGCGGTCGACAATTAGCAGAATGGTGGTCGAACGAAAAGATTGAGCTTCAATAGTACATTACTGCCGCGGCCACCAATTGTAGTGTTGCCGGACGATCGTGAAGTATGCGGGCCGAGGCGCAGCCGAGGCACGCATTACGGAGTCCGGCAACGCTCAGTTGTGGCCAAGGCTTGTATAGTGCTTTTCTCAAACAATGCGCGGAAATTAAAACTAAGTAGTATCTAGGCAGAATTTTTTAGTTACCTACTTTTCAAAATCAAGTAATTTTTACGCGGCGAAATGTTCATTGGTTTTTTATTTTTCTTAATATACAGCATTCTATTTGCAAGCCAGTTCTATATTTAAATAACGCCTTGGATAATTTACCTCCTTGGTTGCCATGGTTCGGAGTAAAAGTTAGTTCCATTTTTAAATTACACGACAGATATGAGTTTACATAGTAATTTATTTGGCCGCTAAAACACGACAGATATGGATTTTCATACAACTTTTGCTGGCCGCTGCTCGCATGTACTGCAATTGGGTATTTGACTGTCCAGTCAAATTAGCTACTTTTTTCTAAACGTCAAAACGGTAATTTATAAGGAAAATTGTATGAAAACTATATTTGTGACGTCATAATATTTAATAGTCAAATCATATACTATTAAACGTTGGATGGATGATTAAAAATAAATAAGAACGAAAAAATAAGAACCGACGCAACTGTTTTCACTCTTTTACCATTATTAATTTAATAAGTCCAGCTAAATAATTTATTTTAACTACAGGAAAGTACCCAATTTCGATTTATCTCGAAGAAGGTTGTCAAAATAATGTTCACATTTCCAAGCATGTTTGAGAAAAAGACTATTTTTATATAAATTGCGGGTAGTATTTAATTTTTTAATTTATGATTAAAACTCGCTTCAGATTGTCTCGCAGACCTCGAGGAAACGGACACAAACTACGACAGTAACGCGAAATTATAGTTTCTATTGTAGGATATTCTCATTTTTTGCCACGCCGGAGCACAGGGGTTCCTTAGCCGAATACAGGGGCGGCAGTACAATGTAGTGAGTTTATTACCTGGGCGACTCGCAATACTCAAGCACTCAGTTACCTTTTTGAAACTCGTACAAATAGTGGTGTGTCTGTGTATTAATGCCTACATAAAGGTTAAAATGGATTCCAAAACTTGGCTTCTTGTCGAATGGTTTGAAGACAATATATCCATATTTTCTACTTATGCAGTTGTGAATTATGATAGTCTGGTACATCCAGATACCAATTTGGCACCTGGAAATGAAGTTTTTGTTCGTAATAATATGAACACACCACAACGAGCAAGGATTGTGCGCATATCAGGTTGGTACTTTTTCAATCGTATGTACCTATTTATTAGTTTGAACGTTATCTTGCAGCCATTTTAAAAAGGGTAAATTAATAATGTCATACTCTAACGATCCGTTATACTGTGATAGTGTTTATTTTAAAATCCACTAGCTGTTGCCTGTGGCTCCGCCCGCGTGGATGTCGATTATCGCTTTCCCGCTTTTCTGTTGAAATTTTTTCTGAATTTTCTTTACTATAAATCTCACGGAGCCCGAGACCTTTCCAACGAATGCAAAACCGTGGAAATCGGTTCGCGCGTTCCGGAGTTATAGCGTCAGGAAGGAAAACCCGACTTATTTTTATATAGTAGAAAAAGAAGATAAACAGAATCATTTGAAAGGCGTCTGGTTCTCTTATTGTCGTTGAAATAATAATGCAGACGGGGTGTGAAAACCTTCGTTAGTTATTAAGTTAGTAAATGGTAACAAATTGAGAGAAAGCTTCGATGCAGCGCAGTCGCATTTACTTAGTATTTATTTATTGAGAAAAAGGACAAAAGAAAAGTAAACAAAGGATGATACAGAACAAAAAGGCTCACCTATTAAGCAGTAAATCCCTTAACAATCGGGCTTTCAACGAACTTTACAAAAGCCCGTATTTCTGTTCGATGCTAGACAGTTTTATGAGTGTCATTTTCTAGGGAAATAGAACCCCCCAATACCGCCATGATACTCCTCTGTAGATACCTACTATTTCCTATCAGACGACTATTGGAATATATTGAATGCATGGCTCCAAAAAAGACGTCAGGAAACATTGGTAGGTACTTAAGTTATGATTTCTATGTAGGTATATGCTAAACTGGATGGGAACAAAAAACAAAATGATATTGATTTATACCACTATTTTTAACTACACGATCAGTAACAATACAACACCCAACTTTAACTATCATACGGATGACGACACAAGAAGCGCACACTGTTATACAAATATGTGTCGAAATTCATAACTCAAATATTTTCTGCGTCCCGTTCCTCATTCGAAATCCGTCTCACCCAGAAACTGTGACAAAAGTTTTGTTCTAAACAGCTCGTCCCTATAGTACAGTCGGCATCAGATTTTTTCTTTTCTTTATTTATGGAGCTTAGTCACAATGCTGACTACGTCGCTCCGTCGTAGCCACTTAAATATTAACTTAATTTACCTATATCAAATCACGTTATTATTCTTGACAAACAAAGTGGTTCTCAAAAATGATCTTAATGTCTTTGCTTTCCCCCCTCATGTTGATTGATTTGATTGTTCCGATATTTGATACACGCCGTTAGTTCAGACAATTTAAATCAATAAACCGATTGATTTGCTCTCGAAGAACGGATTTGATGAAACTCCACTCCTAAGGGGGTCAAACGTAGGTTGGAAGTTTGTATGAAAGTCCAATTTTTTTGAAAAGAAGAAATTTAAAATTTATGCTCTATAAATGGTGTGGAGGTGTACTAATAATGTGCCATTAGAACAGGGGATAGTAGTTTTACGAAAGTCTAACTCACTCCACGCGTAACTACGAAGTCGCAAGCGGCAGCTAGTCCTCTTCAAGACTTTGACTATTCTAAATTCTGTACCTGGTTTCAGAATGTGAACGATGTACGAAAGAACACAAAGAAACTTTGGAACTTCGGGATCTACCGTTTAAAAAGATGCAGGCAATCTGTATGAAAACAATTAAGAAGCTGAGGAGGAAAGTGGACGTAAGTAGCATTATCTATTATACGCTTTACAATATTAACACTCGTAACTCAGTAAAATTACTTGGTATAGGCAAAAAAGAAATGACAAAGGAAAAAATAAAAAAGACGGGTTGCACTCTGGGAGTGCCGGCAGAAGTGAAAACATTTTCTCTTAATCATAGAACCTATCACTTATTTTCTGCTAATTTTCTGTCAGAAGAAATTAATAAATTATAAAAAGAAATAATAATCACAAAAAATAATAAATTACAAAAAGAAAAAAATATCATAAAAAGTAATAAATTACAAAAAGAAAAAATAATCACCAAAAGTAATAAATTATAATAAGAAAAAACAATCACAAAAAATCCCTGAAGGCCAGGTGATTTGAACCCGATACTATCTGAAACTATAAGGACTTACAGTCGACGTGCTTACCGTTTAAACTATCTATCGTAATACGCAAAATACATAGTCTGTACTTAATCTTGTATGACGTCAGTCGTCGGTTACGGTTCAAAGGTCAACTAATCCTGACGCTTCCTTAACATTTTACACCCATCCAACGCCGCTAAAGAAGCTTTCACTTCAAAAAAATGTCATGTGAAACCACAGTTTTATTATCGCATCGGCAGAGGGCATTGCAATCACTGGCATCCTTACCGCTATTATTTTGATAATGATCGCAATTCTGCTGTTATAATTTTCACACAAATACACACTTTTACCAACTGTTTTCGGTGCCTATGTGGGCAGGTATTTTTTTTTATACGGCTAGCACACGGCCCACCTCATGGAAAGTGGTTACCATGGCCCATGGACGTGTGCAACACCAGGGGATTCACACTCGCGCTGCCGACCCTGTTAGAACACAGAGTTTCTGTGTCGTCAGTGTAGAAGATAAAGCAGGACAAGACTTTAGTCTTCCCACTGACAACACAAAAAGTTTCCAGTGAGCTCCCCTACGACTACCCTACTCACCGCTGGGAACACAACACGAGGCGATATTCTGTAGGGCGGAGGTCCCCGGTCGGACTGCTCAATTGGACAGAAATACTGTCGTGTCCTATCTCCTACATACAAGTGCAGTCAGCATCAGATCGACTTGGACAAACCAATTAGGTACTCTTAATTATCAAAGTGTTCCCCCTTCCTGTTGACGGATTGTTCTGATATTTGGTACACTTTTCGGACAATAATACAATTTTATTTAAATAAATAAAACAGTTAGATTTGCTCTTAATACCTTGATATTAAGATCACTTTGAGACTTTGTAGTCAAGATCGTTCTGTTGCTAAATGTACGTACCTAAACAAGATACAACAACGTATAAGCATGGCATTTTTAACACGCTTTTATTAGCTTCACTTGTAACTAACTATGTATGTAAGAAAATATTGGAATCTTAATTTGACCCACATCCCGGTCTTCGATTAGGATGAAATTTTGCACACGCTCTGAGTTCTGATGACAATACATGACTAGCTAAGAAACGTCATTACAAATCCAATATGGCGGCCTTCCCAAGATGGCGGACTGGCTGTTTGAAATCCACCCCCATAATTAACAATATAGCCATTTTAGACATTTTTATGGTAAATGTAAAAATATAAACAACGAACTAACTACGTCCATTTGCAAACTAATTCGTTCTCAGTACGCTCACGGTGGCGATTCAATTCGACACAAAAAGTAAGCTGGCATTTTCTATAGAAAAGCCCTTCCAGCTAGTTATAAAGGTCAGTAGGTTGCGCACTTGTTTTCGGTTCTGTACATGCAGCTTAATTCTTGGTTAGTCAACTCAAGTTCCCTTGGTGGCTTTCATCGGCAAGTTATACTTTTTGCATTCCTTTTTAGTTTTTATATCAGATAAATATGTCATGGTTGTTTAATGTTTATGACAAAGTTAAATTATGACAAAATTATTAAATAAAAAACGGGAACTAATTTTTTGAGCTGTTATTTAAATATTCAAGATGTCATTGTGACCAGTTGGGAAACATATTGAGCAGTTATTTAATTTAATGGCGGCTGATTAATTATTGCGACAGTAAAACATGGACAGTAATAAAAAATCAATTAGTCGGTTATTTTATCAGAAAATGTCAATTCTAAAAATAAATGGGCAGTCCAAGAACTGCATGAGCGGTGAAATGATAGAATATGCAATTCGATAAATAGTTTGGAAGATCAGAGATTCGCAGTCCGACTTGGTTAGGTTAGGTTAGAAGGCTATACTAATATTATAAAAGGTAAACCTTCATGGTTATTTTTGTTTAAAACCACGCAGTAATAAAAATTGGTCTTTAAACTCATAAATGTTGAAAAATGACTTTCAAAATCTTGATGAGTTTAAAGAGCAATTTATTAATAAATGGGACGTTATATTGCCGCAAAATAAAGAAGAATGGACTCAAGGAACATGTACTTGCCCAAACTTTTATAAAATGTATATGTGTAATGCTTAGAATGAGTTTTCTAACCAACAAATTCCCATTTATTACTGCCCACACGTAACCGCTCGTTCAATATTTTTTACCGCCCATTTCATTAATTTTCTGCTCAATTATATATTCACTGATCCATTTCATTATTTTTTTCTTACTCATTTTTGTCACGGCGGAAGTGGTGGAACGGCACCGAGGACCTCAACGCATCACAACACATGAATAGGACCGATTCCTAGAAAATGCTGCAAGAAGTCATAACCTGGCGCCGAGTCTTCTTGGAAGGACCATACTTGGTTATTGAACATGATTTTGTTAAGGGGCCTAACTACCTTCTCAAGAATGGTATCTGGTACTGGTATCTTGGGTACACTTGTGCCGATGTAATAATACCTTTTTCACTAAAATATGGCTCAGTCACTCCTTCATAGCTAACACCCCACCAAACCATTACTGAAGTCGGATAATGCCCACGTTGCACCTTGTCTGGGTGGGAAGCTTCCTTAGAGCTTTGAGCATAAATACGGTAATTTAGTTTGTTAAAATGTTGCTCAAAAGATTTTCACATCCGGAGACAAAATTTTTCTGTAACCTCCCTTTGCGTACCGCTTCAGTAGTTGCTTCGATTTTACCACCCTATTCTTTTTAAATTATCAGTTAAAAATGACCAGTGCGTCTCTTACAGGCTGCAAGTCCTAAGACATCCTTTAAAATATGCGACATGGTACTGGGTCTTTCTTTAAATCTTTTGCTTTCGGACAGGATTTCTTCGAATTCTTTCCCTTACTGCTTTGACCACCTTTTTCGTACGAACACAACGTGGACGGCTAGTTAATTTAATTATATTTAATTTTTTTTATAATTTTGGTTGCTAATATTCTTTAAAAACAAAGAAAGTAAAGAAAAAGAAAAGACCTTTTTCTGTCACAAACAGTACAGTAACGGTCTCATTGTACCTGTTAATAGCCCGGTACACAAACATTTGAGAGAGTTTTAAAAATTGCATTTGGCTCAATACCAACTTTGTGTAATGCAATCACAGCGATTCGGTTCTCTTTATCACCCCACTCCATATTGATATCGTAAAATATTTTACAATGTATTGGCGCCAAAATTAGAACACAATGAGCAATCGTAAATAAGTAATATCTTCATTATTTTGAATTGTAACAGTATTTATGGCCAGACTGTCTATATAACAAGTCAATAGGCCTCCACCTCACCTAAATAGTTGAGCTGAATGCAAAATTTCCATAAATAATGTCACCATTACTGATACAATGTTACAGTGGGGCCCCTCAGCTTGATACATTAATTCACAAAACAGTTACATCAATGATATTATTATTTCAGAAAAAGAAACATAAACGTGGTCTGCTCCGGAATGTACATTCACTCGTTCCTTCTGGTTCTCGTGCTGGAACAAGCTATTCATCTAATATGACTGAACATTGCAACTGTGAGGTGAGTATTTTATATACCGACTATGTTTTATATAGTAGTGAGGGTGTAAAAGGCCCTACCAACATCCTCAAGAACCAAGCCATCCTCACCCGTAAGCTGATGGTATCTGCTAAGCAAGGGAGTGGTTCTAGCTGAGGGTTTTCACTTCTGGTGGATATATATACTAATCCAAACCAATAAACGGACTTCGGTCTCCAAAGTCCAAAGTTTTGATACAATTAGGAAATCGCTGTGAGAAAGACGCTGTTCTGTGAGTAGTGAATCAACAGAGTTTAGGCGTTAATTTTTTTGGTAAGGAGCGTTTAGACCGTTTTTCGTTTGAACATAAAGCTAGAATTATAACGAGACCTTTCGAAGAGCATACTTTCTAAATAGAGCAACGAGTGAATGTTCTGTCACTGTTTACACTAAAAGAATTTGACGTATAGGATGAGCATTCACTCGTTTGGTCTACACGTACCCTGGCCAACAGTGCTAAGCGGCATGGCAGCTCATGCTCAACCAATGAGAGCGAAAGAGAGCACCTGCCACTCACTTTTCTTTCGCTTTCATTGAATTAACCACTGCCCGTTTCACATTATTCTAATTCAGTAATCCAGCGAACACTGACCTGTTATTATGGTGACTAATTGTAAATTGCCATATTGGCGCTGATAGACGCGGCGTGCAGTAGTGAGTATACTTGGAACTAATACTAGTGATGGACATTTAGACACTATTCCAGTGGCGCTGGAATGAGCGATCTGGAATGAAAATTAGACTGGCAATCCAGTAACTGGACTGGATTACTCACCGGATTGGGCATTCCAGCATTGGATTCGCTGGCTGGACTGTAATGCTACTGGAATATATTTTAATGTATTTAATTTTTTAATATAGATGGATGCTTTATTGTACACCATTAGATTTACAGTAGAGACAAATAGGTAGCATGTTGGTTTATAGTTGAATGTACAATGGGCGCCCTTACCGCTTGAAGCGCTTTCTTCCAGGCAACTTTGGAATGGACAGTTATGCGAAAAAAGAAAATTATAGTATAGTTAATAGAAGTTAATACTAATATGTATATAATAGTTAATAGTAATAAACAAAAAATTTTATGTACCTTGATTACCCGATACCTTAAAATTGGCCACCTGGTCAAATTAGCAGGTAGGCTTGCGATTAGAGTACATAATAACACTATCGAAACGCATACATTTCGGTCGTCAGAAAATACGTGATGTCTGACAGTAGTGGGATTTTGGGAACACTAAGTTGTTTAAGTGCCCGAATTTTTGGGATATGTGGAACACGGGTTACTTTAATCCCTAGAAAAGATCCCATGGATTGCGAAAACGGAATCAGCTAGTATTGTACCTAAGTACACAAGTCCGTTCTATTTAGGTAATTTGTAGTGCAGGTCTCAAAAGGTCATATTGTGAGTTCATATATAGGTATGTAAATCATGTCAAATTAGCGAAATACTTATTACGCCTATATGACATTATTAATTTATTTATAATATCAAAAAATGTGGACACTTTTACACATTTTCATAAAAACTGTTGACTACTACAAACAAAAAATTAGAATATGATTTTTTATGTGCTGATCAAATAACTCAAATCAACATTTATTTTTCATATTGTCACACGCAGGAGAGAAACAAACTTCCCGATTCTAATAACTGCAACCTGATTGAACCATGGCTGCAGCAAGAACAGCAACAGCTTAATCGCGTCCAAACTAGAGAGCAACGGCGGAAACAAATGAAATTAATACAAGAGGAACAGCTGCAGCATCAGCAACCATGTAACCAAGAACAGGAGATTGTACCTTATCAACCCCTACTAGAACGAGATCTAGAACAGGAGCAATTACTAGCACAATGCGATTTAGAAGAAATTAACCGCCTCATGGGCACTACCACGCCACAGCCAGTTACGCCAGAAAACCAACCAACTAAAACCTATAAAGATCAAGAAAGTCAGACAGATTTCCCTATCATTCGTGGAGACGTAGTGAAAGAATTCAATGATTTAGAAAAACTCGTTACCCAACTGGTGCATGATTTCACAAATCTATTATTGAGACCGAACGCTGTATGTAGAACCTTGCCACGTAGTTGCAAAAAACCGAATACCACCGAATCTGTAAACGAAAATGAAAGTGGCGAAGAAAATCAAGAGACACATGCAGTTGAATATAATGTAAATATGGATCCAGGGCCATCGACGTCAAGGGGTTCAGGAAGTTTTGTCAAAAATCACAATAATGCCAGGACACTTCCAGGCAAAAACTGCAGCTCATCTAGTGATGAGAGTACGGTTTCGCAAGATGATTTTGAAACTGTAAGTATTAAGGCCGGGTAGTAGTAGTTTTTGATATTTTTAAATAGATTTATATCAAGTTGTATGGCAAATTGCGCCAAGTAAAAAAGCATATTCAAAAAGTAGGCTAAACTGTCTAGGGACGTATAAAGACAGAAACACGATTCATAACATTTGCCTCTATAGAAATTAGCGACAAACATGGCTCTAAAATGCTCCAAATCGCTATTTCAAACACGTTTTACACACAGAAGCCATTATCAAGTAATGTCAAAGATTGTATAAAGAAATAGGGCATAAAAATATCTATTATATATCCTTAAAATCGTAGTATTCAAGCTCTCACGGCCGTCAGACAGTACCCGACGAGGCGTGTTCGAGGTATATCCCGTTTAAATTAACGTGAAAATTGATGATTAGATCAAAAAATTCGTGTTGTTTTGAAAGTTGGTACTGTTAGTCTTTGAGGTGCCCAGATGAACATACTAAAAGTTACCGAAGGCGAAGGCGCGACCCGAGCCGGAGGTGGGGGAGGGTTGAAAGGGTTTTCAGTTTTTTACTAGTACAATAAAAATTATTAACAATATCTCTTTAGTCACTTCAACATCATTTATCTACAGTAAATTTCGTATAAATCTACTATATAAAAATAAGTCAGGTCTTCCTTCCTGACGCTATAATTCCAGAACGCACGTACCGATTTCCACGGTTATTGCATATTGCATTCGTTGGAAAGGTCTCGGGCTCCGTGAGGTTTATAGCAAAGAAAATTCAGGAAAACCGACATCCACGCGGGCGGAGCCGCGGGCAACAGCTAGTTATGTCTAAAAATAATTACTATAGGATCAATACTTCAATAAATACAAGAGTCAATAATAAAGCTTATTAATTTGCGATAAAATCCACTCGGCTTGATCACATAGAGATCGGTGCTTGTTCCACTGTTTTTTTAAGTGAAAACTTCTTTAGCAGCGGCGTTGAATAGGTAAAAATTGTTAAACTTGCGCGTCAGGATCACTTGACCTTTGAACCGCAACCGACGACTGACGTCATACAGCATTAGCTACATATACATTTATTTTGCAAGATACGATAAGAAGCTTCTTAGCTTAGCGGTGAGCGCTTTGACTGTAAGTACTTATGGTTTCAGATAGTACCGGGTTCGAACCTGGGCTTCTAGCACTTTTTGTGATTATTTTTCTTTTTGTAATTTATTACTTTTTGTGATTATTTTTTGTTTGTTATTTGTTTCTGTTTGTAATTTATTAATTTCTTATGACAGAAAATTAGCGGAAAATTAGTGATAGGTTCTATGATTGGCGCTTTATTATAGGTATGGTATGGTATGTTCTTTTTATCTTTTTCTCTGTATATAACGAAGAAACAAAGAAAGAAAAATTTTTCACTTCTGCCGGCACTCCCGGAGTGCAACCCGTCTTTTTTTATTTTTGAGATACCTAGCACCCAGTACTCAGTCTAAGATTAACAAATATCTATTCAGTGCCTTAACTTTTACCAAGTCCAAACCTGGTCTTTCTTCCGTCCCTCTTACCAAAGGTTCAGCGAAATATCACGCTTATAGAGTACTTATTCCTTCAAGTAGTAAGTACAGAAGTGGTTTAGGAATCAACTGCCCCCTAAAATATGGGATTGGAAGCTAGGAGTCGATGGTAACTTGAAGCTAATTACGACTTTAGATCCCCCTGCTTCTAAAGCGATGCTAGTTAAATTTTCTGCCGACGTAAAAGTGGTTCCATTGGGAAATGTAGTTGCCCAAAGCTTTGCTAATGGGGTAAAATAGGGGTTGGAACTTTGTATAGAAGTCCGCCATTTTAAAGTAAGCAGCACGAAATGTTGTATACCTACGTTTGATTAGAAAAGAATGAACACCTGTATCAGCGTTTATCAAGACGAAATAGGCCTCAAACACCTACCCAGAAATGTCTAGTTCTCTTACTATACCGGGTGTTCAGTGTGCCTGTAGAAACATCTTTTCTAGAAAAACAAAATGAAACAAGCGCCAAGCTGAGTTGATTTTGTCACGAACAATTGACCTCTCGTATTTAATAAAATATTAATCCTACAGAACGTCAAGACCAAATTTGTAAGAAATTTGATGTAGATAAATAAAGTAGACTAACTAAAGAGATATTTGACGGAGTGAGTGAAGTGAACGAGAGTCTTTGTTTTTGGTTTTAACGGCTGCCAAATTTTTCTTTTGTCTATATCTATCTATGTCGGTTTGTAAGTTCCGGTCTAGGGGGCTCATTTCTTAACCGATTTACACCAAACTTGGCACACGTCATGTTCTTTTATTTAAAATTCAACCTTTTTTGATAGCATGGAAAATGAGGGTGCCTGTCGGTTGCTTTAAGTGACCGGCTAGGTGCTTTAGGTGACTATTGTGTGACGTAACAATCAGAGGCATGTGGGGAAAATGGACACTTGATTTTTACTTGCTGATATATATTATTATTTTACAGGTAATGTTGTAAATTTGAATTCGTAAAAAATATTTTAAGCAATAAAAATAAAATATAAACATTAAAATCTTTATAACAAGAAGGCATTTTACCTAAACTAAAAAAACATTTTGTTACCTATACATATACATTACAATCAATAAGTCAGAAATCAGTCTTCTAAACATGTAATCAAGTATCAAATAAATAGTTTTCTATTTATTATTATAAGCTTGTCTTGATAACTCATTTACCAAATAATTTTAAAATGATCAGAAAAGAACCATTTTTATCACAAGACCGACCATCGCGAAACAATCAACGTTTAAGTTTAAAAAAATAATTCGTAAATTTCTTTAAACAAACTTACTTAATTTATTTCTTATTTGTCTCTTATAAAGATTCAGAAGTTTTGTGAGTTGCACTCTATGATCAAATATGGGATGTTGCTCCAGAGAATGCTGATATACAGATGCAAATACGTTATAACAGCTAATAAATGACTTTAAAATTCGATTTAAAGTCGAATTTAAAATTGAATTAACAAGACAGCCTCCGTGGCGTGGCGGTAGTGAACGCGGCCGCTACGCAGGAGGCGCGGGTTCGATCCCCGCTCAGTGCAAATATTTGTTTGCATGAATATGGGTATTTGCATTGGTCTGGCTGTTTCTATGTATAATATGTATGTATTTACAAAAAAAAAAAAGTATCTAAGTATGTTTATCCGCATTCTAGATTCCATAACACAAGCTAGTCAGGCTATGCTTACCGTGGATCTAGATAGCGTTGTGTGAAATGTTGTGGAATATTTATTTATTTATTTAATTAACTGAAGACCATCAAAGAGTCATATTAGGAAAAAAGCCCACGGGCATAATAATTCTCCAACCTCCCCTAATGGCACGCATTGTAGATGCAGACTGCTTGCCTGACTATTTAATTAATTTTTCGTGTAAATTTCTTTTAGGTTTTCATTGGAAATGGTAACGTCCAGGTTTCTAAACAAATACTTAAAGATATTGACTGGCACTCTTACACATTGGCAACGAGACAACTTCTAATGGCTGTTTTTCGGAGAAGGTAAGTAAACAATTTTTTTTTTAACACTGCTTACCAGTACAACAAAACATTCCCAGTAGGTAGTTAAGTGTTAACAACAAGGAATATGCATACGGAAATATCTAACCCATCCTTTCCACTTTTGCATCCACAAACTACTTAAATCTCTAATTGAGTTTTACCACAGATAACATATGGTTTTACTAAATATTTATAAGGTATGTTCGAACAATGAAGGAATGAGAATCAAACATTTTTTTATTACAAATATCTGATCTATTGTCGCTCGGCTCGTAAGCATAAATCATTATAAAATGTGAAAAACGAACTAGGTATTGTGGTCAAAACGGTAACTTGGCAAAAAAGGGTTTTTTTTTAGTCCCTGAGTATTAACTAAGAGAGATATAGGGGATGTTTCTATGGTCGTTGGATTCTTAATAATACTGGCCAATATTTTTTGTGGGTTCTTTTTAAATTTCAAATTACTTAAATGTCTACTGTCTACTGTAAAGGTACTAAAGTACTGCAAATAAATAGGTACCTTTAATAGTAAACTTGGTGAAAGAAAAAATAAAATTAGTCTCACCTAACTGCGAAAATACACACAGTTGACACTTTACCGTTCACACTTTATTCAATTGGTAAAATTTCATCCGATACAGGTTCTCGTTTTAGAAATTGCAGCTTGCTTAAAATTTTAACATTATATATTTGCAGTGATTTGGCGACCCATAGTTTATCTGGTAAACGATCCCCAGCGTTTAGGAATAAAGATGCGAAGAAGATTTTAGACCCCAAACTCATCGAAGATATCGTGAAGATAGTTTCTACAAGATGTAAAGTGCCACGAAATTTTGTTAGGCAAGTAATGCTTATAAATCAAGCTCATGTTATTGGGGTACATTTTCGCGAAGGCTTAGGGCCAAGAAAGGCACTGCCCCGGGACCCGACGGCATTCCAGGCCGCGCGTGGGTCCTAGCTCTAGGGGAAGACGGCCTCGAACAGGACGGGGACCATAGTGCTGCTCGACGAGGTGGGCAAGCTCTTCGAAAGAGTTATTGCCAAGCGCCTCGTCGAGCATCTCTCTAGAGTGGGGCCGGACCTGGCGAACACCCAGTTTGGGTTCCGCCGGTGGCGTTCCACTGTGGATGCCATCATGCGCGTGAGGACTCTGGCGGGGGATGCGGTTGCCCGGGGCGAGGTGATGTTGGCGGTGTCCTTGGCCTTCAACACCTTGCCCTGGAGTTGCATCAGGGAGGCACTCGTGTACCACGACGTGCCTCTCTACCTCCGCCGCATAGTCGGGGCGTACCTGACGGAGAGAGCCGTCATCTACCCAAGTTCGACGGGAGTCGGTAGGCGTGAGATGTCGTGCGGTGTTCCACAGGGGTCCTGTGGAACATCGGTTACGACTGGGTGCTTCGCGGTGACTTCGCGTACGGGGCCACCGTCACGTGTTACGCGGATGACACGCTAGTGACGGTGAGCGGGGCTACTCACCGCGAAGCGACCCTGAGGGCCACGACCGCGGTTGCTCAGGTCGTCGACAGGATCCGGCGGCTGGGTCTCGAGGTGGCTCTGCACAAGTCCGAGGCCATGTTCTTTCATGGCCCTCGGCGCAGGCCAGGCCCGGGAGCCAGCCTAACAGTGGGAGGTACTCCCATCGACATCAAGCCCCGGTTGAAATACCTGGGGCTCGTGCTTGATGGTCGATGGGACTTCGGACAGCATTTCCGAAGTCTGCGCCCCAAGTTGGTGCTCACGGCGAATGCCTTGGGCCGGTTGTTGCCCAACTTGAAGGGCCCAGAGTCCTCCTGCAGGAGACTCTACGCGGGTGTCGTGCGGTCCATGGCCCTATACGGGTGCCCCGTGTGGGCGGACACCCTGGAGGCCAGATTCCTGCCTCTGCTCCGTACGGCGCAGAGCACGATGGCCTCCAGGGCCATCAGGGGATACCGCACGATATCCTTCGAAGCGGCGAGTCTCCTGGCCGGATCGCCACCGTGGATCCTGGAAGCGAGGGCCCTTTCGGCACTATATAAGTTCCGAAAGGAGGCGCGGGAGCGGGGATTCGATCCCGAGCCCGAGGATATTCGGGCCGAGAAATCCCGGCTCCACCAGGTCATGGTGGCCGAGTGGGAGCGACGACTTGGGCAACCACGCGCAGGGCACGCCCTCATTGCGGCGGTAAGGCCCATCATGGGGGAGTGGCTAGAGAGGCAACACGGTAGCCTCTCGTACCGTCAGACGCAGATTATCACCGGGCACGGTAGCTTCGGGCGGTATCTGCATCTGATGGGTATAGAGCCAACGCCCGAGTGCCATCACTGCGACGCGAGCGTGGACTCGGGGCTGCACACGCTCACCGAGTGCCCGGCGTTTGAGACGCCGAGGCGGGAGCTTGTGGCGGCCCTGGGGGTGAGAGTGCTCACGCTCTCCATCCTGCTCGCGGCGATGGTCCGCTGCGCGTATGCGTGGGCGGCCAGCGCCTCCTTCTGCGAGCAGGTCATGCTCGCGAAGGAGACAGCAGAGCGGGCGCGGCGCGATGAGCGAGAGAGGCTCGCTGACATCGCTGCACGCGCCCGAAGGCGGCTCGGGCGTCGGAGGGCGCAAACTGACCTCCGCCCCCCATGAGCGCGGGCCTGAGGGTGACGGGTGGAGCCGCCCGTCACCCTAGCAGAAGCAGGCCACGGCGGCGGCGCGCATCGTAGGACGATGCGTGCCTCCCCACACCGGGGTTGAGTCGGGGACCGCGTGGTCCCCCCCTTCCCGAGGAGGGCCAGACCGAGAGGGATGGCCCTGGGTCAGCCGGGGTGCGAGGGATATGTCGCATGACAACCTCACCTTCGGCCTAGCACTACGACCCAGAGACGGCGTGCGGTTTAGTCGGTTCGAGTCCGACATAACCTACCCCTCCGGCTCCGGAGGGGTGGGTATCCGTGGGGATTTCCCGCACGTAAAAAAAAAAAAAAAAGGGGTACATTTTCGACCGCTGTCAGGGGCTGCGGGTTCGATACCGGCTCAGTACAAATATTTGATTGCATGAATATGTATAATCTATATACCTATATGTATGATTAATCACGTAATTTCAGAAACTATGACACCTATATTGAATTCACGTGACTCCACCCTTAAGGGGCTAAAATGGGAGTTAGAAATTTGTATGAGTCAATAATAATTTAAATCTTTAAAAACAATTTACTTTATATTATGAAGAGGCATGTCTTTTATAACAATAAGAAGGCGCAGCGGGAACGGGATCAAAATTCCAGGCTTGAGGAGCTGCGGGCAACAGCTAGTGTACCTTAATATCTCAGTTTTTCTACGTAAAAATATAAATATTTTAAACCAAAACACAAGTTACGCTTACTTTGGGCATAGATAGGCGTTGTGTATATACCTAAGTATTCTAGTATATTTATTATTTATTTATTAGTATGCGGAGGTACATCTAGTCTATAAATAAATAGGTAATGCCCATATTTCACTAACTGATCACCCATGTTATAGTTGCGTGAAATTATTGCCATCAAGCACTTTTTTCTGGTTTCAGGCCTCTGCCAATGTGCGCCATTTTCCCCTAAGAGTTACTTAAAACTAATAAAAGCCTAACATTCCCTGTGCCCTTCCTGAAGCCAAACAGAACATGAGGAGTTGGCACTCAAGCCACAGTGTTCACTTTAGTTTATGGCGCTAAATTTTTATTTTACATTCAACAGGAAGTCTATAACTTTAAAGTGCGCTGATGAAGCAAAACTATTTAGAGCGAGACAAGCGAAACTTGCGAAAAGGAAAAAACGCAAGAAGGGAAGCGAAACCGGCTCTTCTTCGTTGACGCCCGAAGCGTCCACTTCAAGGACGGCCGAAGAATCTACTTCCAAGTCGTTCGAAGAATCCAATTCCAAAACGGACTCGTCTGAAAATTCCTAATTTTACTAAGAATGTGGCTAAAAAATAACTTGTATTTAGATATAAGTGTTTATACTTAGTTTTATAAACAATTACCTACTTAGTTTTTAAGTTTCTTTCAGTACACTAGGTATTGAATTGTGACTACTGATTACGGTGGTGTCATGGAGAAAAAGTTATTCGCTACACGGCCGATCAAAATGTTTAGCGCATGCAGGTACTTACTTTATTCTGGTGAGGTTTCAGTCAGAATACTTTGCCTAAAAATTCACCAGAAAGACGATGTGCTTACGTAGATAATTACCTGTTTCTCTGTTACGATGTGACCCTGGTAATTTAATAAGTAGAAAATGACTTTTTAATTTACTTTTTTTCCCAATTACGGTGGCATAAGTATGACTTCGTAGATATTTAAATTATAAAAATCTCCAGAGATCTGTTATTGCTGTGTTGCAACCCGTTTCAAGCTCACTATTATGAATGGGGCGCTGGGCAGCAATAATGGATGATCAGCTAAAATGTGAAGATAAATGAACTTACACAACATAAATGAATGGGTATGGCCCGAATCCACTAGGCAACATTTGACGCGCGACATGATGCACGAGAAGTTACCTTTTCGCGGCAACGTGGCACTTTGTTTAACAACGTTGCCATTGTCTGACCACACACGCCAGCTGGCAACGTCACGCGTTATTGTGAAACGTTGCACATTTTGTTGAGCGTTAATTGTTGCATAGTGCGTTTGAGGTTTATAAATTCAAATAGACACTCATGAGTTACAGCGTTCAGGGAAATTAGCACGCTAACTGGGGTAACGTCATCAGACACTACCTGTGTAGAATAACATTTTTTTTCTGCCACATTACAATTTATAACACTTCAAGGAAATGAGGTTAATAATTATTTTTATTTTGTCCGATATATTTTATCCGTTGACCGTATTTAATATTATCTTTATAGGTTCAAAATTAAGAAAATACCTACCTACTTCAGGGGTAGTCATGTATGAATTTGGGGACGATCTGGCCCTCGTTTCTGCTAAAGCAAAACCACTGTCATAGACCATTTAATTTTAGAGTAAAGGCTATTCTCACTTTGTCTCCTACACTGACGGCACAGAAACTTTGTGTTCACAGGGTCGGCAGCACGAGAGTGACTCTTCTGGTGTTGCACACGTCCATAGGCCACGGTAACCACTTTCCATCAGGTGGACTGTGTGTTTGTCTGCCACCTCAGTGGTATAAAAATGAGGCCTTCTACGAAATTTTGCCGATTTCGTCGACATATGTAATTTTCGAGATGTGATGTCATATCACTGTGGGGACGCCGGATGGCCGGACGGATTTATCCATCCGCAACTTCTGCGGGCCATTTCATCCATTATTATTATTTCACTATACCTATGTATTTGTCTGACTTTACATATTTGACATTCTTATATTTAGTATTTTATGCGTAACATAAAATTTTATTTGAAATAATTATAATTTTTAGTCATGAATTCTTCAATTAAATGTTTAAATACCTACCTATTATTTGTTTTTATTTTATTGATGTACCTACTAGCAGTGCCCGCGGACTCCGTTCCGCGTTAGAAATATTTTTGTACCAGCCCGTTTGTTCCGCGTTATACCTAGGTACTTCAGGATAAATAAAAATTATCATGATGAAGATTTTTTTTCTTATTTCGCGCGGGTACCTACCTACTTCGTAGACGTAATAGACCATGCCCCTTCTCCCACAGTGCTGGACGAGACGCAATCGAATGTTATTTGTAATGCATCATTTTAACATTAGGTTAAAGCAGTTTTTGTCATGGATAAGTGTATGTACTAAAGTAGTTATTGTGTTGTTGGAAGATAGGCATTATGCTATTGCGAACTTTCTTACAGATTTTTCAATAGTTCAATAGTTTTCGAGGGCACGCGATGAAAACCATTGTTTTTTACAATATTGGATTGCATTATTCAAGTTTAGGTAAAGACGCGTACCTTCTTAATTTTGGAAAATAATTATTATAGCCTATGTCACTTCACAATAAGAGTAGTTTTCTATTGGTGAAATAATTTTGAAAATCGGTTATCAGATCTAATCAGTAGATCAAGAGATTACCTACTTCTTCGTCACAAACTTACAAACGTTACCTCTTTATAATAGTAGTATAGATCTTATATATTTTTACGGTTACCTCATGGAAAATGATGGTCGTTGATCGAACTCCGGCCGACGTCTGAGTGTCCTCCGCTGCGCCAGTCTTTCACGGGTTTGGCGGGCCGGGAGAGAGCTAATTCTCTCACGGGCTCGCGCCGCCGTCTCCTTGACTTTTACTTGCTCATAGAAGGCAGTGGCAACCCGATATAACTGTGAGCATGACGCCGAGCGTTAGGATTTCAACTACGAAGGGCCACGCAGGGCACTGAGTCAGCATATGCAGCCCTGAGTCATCGCTCGCACCGCATATTGATGGTTCTCATACGTTTACCTTCTTCTTAATCCAAAATAGGTGCTCCCCGAAACACTCTTCTCCGGAAATCACCTGCATTAATCGGGACGAATCGCCCGTGTCCTTCATAATGAGTCCTCCTACCGCTACTTATTATGGCGCGGCGTGTCCTTTAAAAGTAGGAGCTAAGGTGGGTGGACCATGGAAGGCCACCGTAACGATTTAACAGTTTTTATAAGTTTTATTTACGGGATAAATGGAAGAAACAAATTATTAATTAACATTTTGTTTTATTGTGTAACATAAAAATTACTTTTTTTTTAATTCTTGATGTTATCAATCACTATTTATAAAACTTAACTTTTAATAAGCTCTTCCAAACGGCCTTGCAAGGAACACGACTCCATACAAGGCCAATGTTATAAATCAGTCATTGATCTTAAAACTAGAGTTGGAATAATCATAATATCCGCTTTTACTAAAACTATGTAAAAAGCTCTTCCATTTAAACAAAACAAGCGTTTGCGTAAGCGCTTAAGCTTAACATATTATGATCTTCTTTAAAAAACTCAACGAATATTCCTCGAGCAACATTGTACATCTAAGAATATATTAAAGGAAATAGTTAAAAATATATAGTAATGAGTACTTTATCAATAATAAAATGCGATTTAGAATAAAATTATATATTTTTTATTAACCAATAACGGCCTTCTTAATAGGTCCGTTCTTTGTAAGGCCAAAATGTTCCTATGAAGGCCAAACTAACAATTATCATCAATGACAACCTTTTTTAATAATTTTGAAAGGAATCTCTATTCAGTCTGAGTTAGAAATAATAATAATATTATAACCATAAAACATTGCTTCAACTTGCCCGGTACGTATTTTTAACTAAAAACTAAGTGTTCATATTTTTATAATAATGTAAATGTTTGTAAGGCCCATGTACCCTAGCAAGGCCAACCGTCACATTTTTGATGGGCCTCTTAACTATTTGAAAGTAATCAGAAACATCGTAAAATCAACTTTTTTTAATTGTGTTATCCGCCCTTGTTGCACCCAACTGATAGGACATTAATTTTTCTATAGATTTTTAAGGAAAATAAATAAAAAATTGCATACTTAAGAAATTACTATAAATTAAAATCTAATTTAAAATATGTCTATTTTACGTTGTTCCTTTCTTTTAAAATTCAATGTTACTTAAGCAGAGTTATTATTTTAACTATTTTCTCGATTGGCATCATAAAAGCAGGGTAGATACTTAATTTTTTTTTGACATTTAAGTCGGTTCCTTTCCCAGACCAGTATTTTTTTAGAAAATCTATGAATGCAGAATTACCTACTAACTTTTAAAAGTAACATAGTCTTATTTCAGCAAAATACACTATGTACGATATTTAAGGTACTTCCCCTTCATGTCCCATAAGTTTCGGACGCCCTGTTGGTATAATAAAGAGATGAATTACAAGAAGAATTGCTTGAAGTGCGGGGTGATAGAGTTTTAAAAGACAGATTTGCCACAATGAGTCTCATTTTGGGCAGAATTACCCGGGAAGTCTGTTCTCAGCAATGAAGTTGAAAAGACTCTGCTACCATGTCACACTACTTACCTATTTATGTGAAGCAGGATTTTTGTCTCCTGCTGTTTTAAAAAACAAGTATAGAAATGGACTGCATCGCATGCTCAGCATGACATGCGGTGCGCACTTTCAATAAACTTAACTCCGCGAATAAATATTCTTTGCTCAAAAGTAAAGCATCAGGGCAGTCACTAATACAATTAGTGATGATATCCTTCAGATTCAGGTTTTCCTGTTTAAAAAAAAACGCTTTTCTACGATGCCAAATTATGCTGATACTTGCTTGTTACTTTACTGAATAGGTATTCATTCACATCAATTTAAATTTAAATGTATTAACATTTAAATTTAAATCGATGTGAATATTAACATGAAAAATAAATTAATTCAAATTTGTACATACATATTAATAAATATTTTATTTATACCATGATGTTGTTTTTTTATATATTTCATGATGACATTAATTTGAGCAAACCACGGACTCTTGGTCCTATTATTTTATTATCACTGGAAAATTCAAATTCAAATATATATAATTTTATATTTTGGGTCGCCAACCAAAAAGGTTAAGAATCGCTGGTTTACTACCTGAAAACTGCAAGGGTTAATATCTATTTTACTATTATTTTATTCAAAAGTGTATTGAAAAACGTCATATGATTCACGTGTGTATTGTTGATTACCGTCTTCGGCTTTCTTCAGACCCTCGCTTGACGGCTCGGATCTCAATGGCGCCTCAGTGGTATTCACCAACTTTACACACTTGGCCAATTTTGATAATAAATTTGATTAAATATTTTGGCATTTCTTACTTCTGACTGTTCTAGCAATTTAAAGTCACCTCAAAGAAATCATCTCCATTTAGAACAAATAAATGATACAAAAACATATTAACGTATTTTTTTATTTAAACTTATATTTATTTTACTCTAGGCACCTACTCTAACGGGTGGAGATACTAATATAACACCATCACCCCTTACAAACAACATGGGTATATTTCTTTTGGTTGTTCTGTAAACTTCTTCATATGTCTCTTCATCTATTTCTACTGTTGTGATAGTTTCTTCAGCATCACCAAGAACCATATTCAGATGTTGGTCATAGGCCTGCAACAGTAATAATAATTGCAGACATGTAGAATATAAAATGATTTATTTAGAAAAACTCTTCTTCTAAATTGAGAAATTGAAGTTGAGTGGCTGCACAATTACACAGTGCATAACATAATAGTTAGACAAGACGTTCGATAGTTAAACTATCGAAGTTCAGCCAAATGCCCAGTTCAACTGGTAAAGAGGATCCCAGACTCCCAGTTGAAATCTTCGGATGCAACTGTGATTACCGCTAGGAGGGAGAAGAAAGTTTAATTTCTACGAATATTCCACCAAGTTATATATTTTTTAATTATATTATATTTCATGAATAAGGACTCCGGTCGGGTCAGAAACTAGTCTGTCGCATCCAGACGATTTACGTGAGTATAGCCATAATAGATTTATCTAATTGACAAATGGCTCACGATAGTTTCTATATGAATAGGGCTGCCATCCGTCCGGGTTTCCCCGGATTTGTCCTAGTTTGGAAGACGTCCGGGGAGCGTCCGGGCGGGGTTTCAATTGTAGTCCGGGATTTTGATTAGATCCCGTTCCCATAATTTACGTTAATAAAAGCTATGGGTTAGGTATTTCACCGCACGCACTGCCGACGCCGAGGCGTTTCTGACATAAATGAACATTTGAACACACAGAAACACAAAACTAATATGAAAAATCAAGCAGGCTCTTCAAAAATATCTACACTTTTTGTAACATCAAACTCGGAAGATCTTCAAATTCGAGCAGCTGAAGGTGCACTCGTTTATCATACAGTCAGCCATCACATGTCTTTCAATTCTTTGGATTGTACTTGCGCTTTCAATCGCGAAATCTTTTCGGGGTCAGAAATAGCTAAGAAACATTCATGTAATCGTACTAAAGCTACAGCAATAGCTACAGGAGTTTTAAGTCCTTTGTCGATTGCCGAACTAAAAAATTACTTACAAATCATTCCGTTTATAAGCGCAGCTACTGATGCTAGCAACAATGGCAGTGAGAAACTATTTCCTTTGGTAGTTCAATATTTGATGTAAGAAATCAAGGAATTACTACGAAGCTCCTTGAAGTAGAGACCACGGTAAATGAAACGTCCGAGACTATTTCTGAATTGATCATAAACCAACTTCGAAAACATGATCTTTTGCCTAAGTGTGTAGCGTTTGGAGGAGATAACTGCAATACAAACTTTGGGGGGATAGAACGACAAGGAGTCAACAATGTCTTCTATAAGCTAAAACAAAATCCTAACCCTAAGCTGTCAGAGGCTTATTCTATTTTGTTATGCATATCATCATACATAACAAAATAGAAAAATTAGAAAAAAGCGACAATTCCGTTTTAGAAGTTCGAAACATTCTTGGATCTATAATAAAAAGCCTAGACGATAGAATCAAAGAAAGCTTCGTGCCCCTAAGTATAAGAAGCATTTTAAACAAACACGACGAGAACATAAAACAAGAGTTCAAAAACTGTACTCTGAGTTTCTATAATGAAATAAAAACGTATATTGAAGATTGGAATCAGCCTCTTCAACAATTATAAATTTGACTGGATGTTTTTGCCGAATATAAAAATGAAAATAAATGAAATAAAAAAGAAAAAAAAAGGCTCAATGGGCTGTTATCGAAGATACTATTGCATTTTTGAAAGACAAGAATATACAATAATTGATGATTGGGTGAATTTAAAATATTTTTGCCAAAATCTCAGCACAGAAGATAAGCTTTTAAATGCTAATCAACTATGGTTACAATTCTTTAGAACACCAAATGCTCATTTATATTCAGAATTACTAAAGATAGCCCAATATTTTTAGTAAATCCGACAAATATAAGTAGACTAGCTGATGCCCGGGACTTCGGTTCCGTGGGAATTTCTTAAAAACCTTTCTGACGAAAAAGCTAAAATTAATAATATAGTAATTTAAGTTTAAAATTTGAAGACATTTTAATGTTTTTACTTTAAGAGTTGCCAAATAATTAAGAAGTATAGTTTTATTTCATTTAAATATTGATTTAATTTATGAAAACCAATTGTTTTTTGTATCTTGTACCTAATATAAAAAAATAAACATGTACCTAAAGTTGTTAAAATTGTTCTTTTGTATAAATTATTATAACTTTCTGAATTTGATTTAAGATTTCAGTTCTTTTAAAACTAAAGTAAATATTGTTAATTGTATGGAAAAATAAGAAATTAAACAAGTTTTTCATTTTATTAACTGAGTAACTAATATTGGATTTGTTTATCTTTTATTGAATACCTAAGAAGGTTAAAAAATAAAGCAAAGTTACTCACTCTTGTAGTCACAAAAACGATTAAACACACTATTTCATGCAACAGAAGAGGCTTACAATTAAAGTTCACTTCTATTAAGTACGGAGTGAAATATATTTTAATCAAGATGTAAGTAAATGAAAAAAGTATTGAAATGTCCGGGGTAAAACCTTCAAAATCCGGGGAACCTACGCTTCCGGTCCTGGGGGACAGGTTTTAGAGATGGCAGCCCTATATATGAATAATATCAATATGTTTATTTATACACACATGTAATTTCCCTCGTAGTTCTCGCTCATTGCGCATTTTGACATATATTCTCTCGTCTAAACTGAGTCTTATAAGATCCAATGGCTCTTTTACGGTCATAACAGAAATCTGAAACAAAATTTTAATGATAGATATAGATCAATTTATTTGTATTCATACATACAGTTAAAGCTCAGACAACAACCCGTCAACAGACTATTTCTCACGTATTACTTATACAAACGAGCTTCCTCTATTGTATTACTGTCAAGAGTTTAAATTACTATTTAATTTGTAGGTACTGTACGACCAGTGCAGATAATAGTGGAGTCAAAACAGTATAAATATTAACTTACATTTTCACCGTCCTCAGCCATGACTCCTTATATTCTAACGTACTAAAGAGGATGGGTAAAAGCTTAGTATGAAGCGACTGCTTTGCGAATAATAGCTTGGACTTTACTTATCCTATGAACTGCTAGAAGGTATTATTAATAAAATATAATAATAAATAGCGGTAAGTGAAAAGTTAGGTTATGTTTTTGACAGGATTTGTTTTTTTTAAAGACCTCATAGTGGTGGGTATTCGAGTTTCGTGAACGGTTTCGATACTTAGTATTTCAACAAAGTTTGGTATTAAAATTAAATCTAAAGAAATATAATTTCCTTTCTACCTCGCTGGGCAGGGCTGGCAAGCCTGCAAAAAAAAGGAAACATAGAAGTGAACAAGCTAGACAGTAGATTTCTAGCCCTAAATAAATATAATTATGTTCGTTCAAGCTATCCCGTCGATGTTAGACAGAAAAAGAGTAAGCGAATTGAAAATCTTGAATCGATGTTAGTATTTTACGCAGGTGGAGTCACGGGCAGCATCTAGTGGCAATGTAAGGAGATCATTTAATTGAAGCTAAAGTTGTACCCTCAAACATAACTTACTAATTAAAATTATACACAGCACTTAAAATTAAAAATGAATGAGGCCAAGCCAAATTTAATTTGACAGCTTTTGAGTGACAGTTTGACAAGTTCGTAGTTCGTCAACGCGTGCCACGGGTATTTGTTGTATTTCTTTATGTATTTCAGTAGTTAATTATACATATAACAACGTAAATGATCTTAATGAGTTAATTATTAGTTAGTGATATTAACATGGTCAGAAGTGGGTAAGTTTTTGAGTTATTTGTACCTAATCCATGTTTGTATAAATAGTTGTATGACGAACTGCTACTACTGAAGGCTTTATGCAAATGTTTACAGGCGTGATCGCGATAGAGACCGCGACCGTCGGAGGTCTCATAGTCGGTCTCCAACTCCCGAACGTAAAAGAAGAAGGTCTCGGTCTAAATCTAGAGATCGTGCTTCAAAATCATCCAAGAGAAAGCGTAGTCGTAGCAGGGAGAGAGAGTCGAAAAGGGACCGAAGTCCCGACCGTACTAGAGATCGAGAAAGGGATAGAGACAGGGAAAGGGATCGTGACCGAGACCGCGATAGAGACAGGAAGAGGTTTGTAATTCAAAATTTTTATTTCTAAATGTTTCCAATTGTTGTACAAACCAGAGACCAGTATAAGTGTGTATATGTGTTGAATATTTTAAATAAATCAGGCGTGTAAACCAACATTAACAGTATTGATCCATAAAAACATTGACACTTGTGAACTTTCAGAAATAGTAAAACTGTTTTAGAATCCACATCAAAATGGTCACAAGTATTTTTTACCCGACTGCCAAGAAGGGTTATGTTTTTTTTCCTGTATATCTTGTATGTATGTTTGTTTGTAATATTCTTTATTACCTCATATCTCCTGAACTACCATACAGATTTGAATGATTCATGTGGTATTTATTGCCCAAGTATTCTTGAGTACATAAAATAGGAACAAACGGTATATGTTGGTTTCTTGGTGCCAAAAGGTATGTGGTAAAAATAAATTCCTCAAATTTATCAAGTGTGTTATCAAAATGAAGGAAATGAGAAGACAATAATTACACAAATAAATAAATGTCATAATTAAAAGTATAGAATAAAATAAGTTTTGAAAATAAAATGCTGAAAAGTTTGAAATAAGCTTTATAGCAAGCGGTTCCCATTTGCAAATCTCAAACCAGATGAAAATTAATGAAGCATGTTCCGATCTTTTCGGTATCAGTTGGGTTTTTATTTTTAATAATTTATTACAGAATTATTGTAAACAACCTGACATGCTAATTTGCATTAGGAGTGGCTTCATATAGGCAATATAATGGTTCAGAATTCCAACCTGGGACTTCTAGGTCATATGACCAATTCTGTCTTTATATGTCAAGCTACTGATGTAAAATTGGTGGAGGAGTGTTAATCTTTTATTTCACTGTGTGAACACCAGATGGCCAGATGGATGATCCATCCGTGACTTCAATTGCCACAATATGATTATGTCGCTCCAATTGTTATTTTAAATATTTACTATTTGTTTCAGTGATAAGAGAGACGATAAAAAAAACGGATCCAGCAGTAAGTCCTCAAGAAAGAAATCTCCGGAAAAGGATAAGGAGAGATCTAAGTCTAATGAGAAGACTGTTAAAAATGATTCTTCTGAATATGACCCGGGTAGTGTTGATAAGGTAACTAATTGTTGTTTCTCCCATTTTTTGATCTGCAATTGATGATTCAGCATAGTTCAGCAGACAACCAAATAGTTCTAATCAATTGGTGTTTAAAAAGTGTGATTCCATTAAATGACCCCACATTGGATGGTAGAATTTAACTTTATTTATCCAGTGTTTGCTACATACACATGCAATTGGCTATTTTCCTGTAGTTAAAATAGATTATTCAATTGGACTTATTTAAAAAAGTGGTAGAAGTAGTATCTGTTCTTATTTTATAGTTTTTATTTATATTAAGTCAAGTGTGGTTTTTGGCATAGTAGAATTTGGGTCACATCATCTCTTCCCTTCTCATCTCCTAATGCACCATGCCGATAGATGGCGGCTTCCTAAAATAGTACTATTGTCACGAAATCTTTATTTAGTACATTACCAAGTTTTATATACTTACATTATCATGTGATTAGGTTCTGAAATTATTTGCCTGATTCTAAATAAGGCACATTTTTTATTCCTTTAAATGAGTCTACTAGTGCCATCTATTGATTTTTGAGGATTACTAAAGATATTTTCTTAATATTGGTACCCCATGCCCTCTATTACATTGGACTGAATACACTAATTGGGGAATGTAGCTGTCAATTCACCTCTGCCTAACCCTCCGTCGATGAGGGCGTGATTATATGTATGTATGTTATGTTTTTTTTTTAATCATCCACCCAACTGATGATAGTAGATGATTTGACTATTAAATATTATGACCTCATAATAAATTATTTCATACAAGTTTCCTTATAATTTACTGTTTTGATGTTTAGTGAGAAGTAACTAATTTAACTAGTCAGTCATATAGCCAATTTGATCAATAATGTAAGGCTGGATTACACCAATGAGTATTTGATTCATTTTGATTATCACATTGCACTCAAATGAATTACATTAATTGAAATGTGTAAACTCAGTTTAGTTAGATAAGATTTAACTACATGCAACAATTATCACTAAGGCTGGATTTTACCAGTGAAAATACTGGTATAATCCAGCCTGAGTGATGTAATTGTTATGTATGTTTAAATTGCCCACTTTTCACTGAAGTATTACAGAAACAAATCTTAATTGAACTCATTATCATCTTAGTGTTGATCCCGGTTGCATCAAAAGGGTTGCAATTTGAGCTTAGGTCTTTTCTGGTAATGATTACCTTCTGACCTCTCAAGCTCGATAGAAAAGCCTCATCAACAATTAGAAGTTAAATCAGGCCATGAACATGTCCTGTACTCACACACACACACACACACACACACACACACACACACACACATACTTAATTTTACGTATCAAGCTTATCATGAGACGAGGCAGGAAAATGACCATCAAAAAATTCTTGGTTATCTTTTGTTATCACGCATTGACGCAATACATTTTTATAATAGGAAGAAGAGCAAAGTCGTCTGGAAGCAGAAATGCAAAAGCGTCGTGATCGCATTGAACGTTGGCGGGCAGAGCGCAAACGTAAAGAACTGGAGTCTGCCAAGAAGGAAGTGCAGAAAGGCAGTATTGTAACCAACATACAGGTGCCTGTTACAAAGAAATGGTCTTTGGAAGATGACTCCGGTGATGAAGGTAAATCCAAACTAGAATTTTTTAAAAACATTATCCCATCATCTAAAATAGGGTTCTCTATTTTTATTTTAAAATTTTATGTCATAATTTAACATTGCATAATGTTATTATTATTATTATTATTGTCTTTATGGACGAGCAGCAAACTTGCTGATGTGTCCACATCACTGCACTGGAGTAAGGTCTTTTTAGCACTGTAGATCATGATGTTTTTGTGAGTCACTTTTATATAATATTGTTCAGTCCGGTGGGTTATTTATAAACCATTTGTCTAGTTCACACTTAAAACAGTTCACTTATCACAACACGATTGTTCAAAGTGTGATATGCTACCAATGTGTGCGAAGGCGTGCGATTGAGGGTTAGGGTGTGTCCACGCGACGAATAAGTATTTTGTCCTAACGAGAACATGTCCTTGACATTAGGGAGGTTGTATCTTGAGCTTAGTATCTTGTAGGTTTCAATAAGATCACCTCTCATCCTTCGATGTTTTAATGTTGGTAATTTGAGTAAGCTTAAGCGTTCCTCGTAAGGTTTACGTCGCAGGCCAAATGGTATTTTTGTTGCTCGTCTTTGAACACTTTCCAGCATATCAATGTCCTTCTCAAAGTATGGGTTCCAAATTTGAAAGTTATATTCCAACAACGGTCTAACATAGGTTTTATAAATTTTGACGAAAACTGACGGAGTTATGTGTTGGAAGGCACGGCGTATCGCATATAGGAAGGAGTTGGCCTTTTTAACTATGTTATTAATGTGGTCAGCCCACTTTAGATTGCCAGTCATAGTTACTCCAAGATCTTTTTGTGTCTTGACAGATTTAACCGTGGTGTCACCTATCATGTATTGCACTTCAGGGTTATTTTTGCCTAGTCGTAGGACGGTGCACTTGGTTGCATTAAGTTTCGCGATCCACTCCATGGTCCAGTCTTGCAGCTTATCCAGATCTGATTGCATTTGCCCTGACTGAGTGATGGGGTCACCAAAGAACTTTCCATCGTCGGCAAAGAAACAGGATTCAGATTGTATTATCTCTATTAAATCAGTTGTAAAAATGTTGAACAAAACAGGTGAGAGAACCGAGCCCTGGGGGACACCACTGAGGACACGCTTTGGTTCAGATAGTATATTACCCACTCTAACTTGGTATGTTCTAAACAGAAGATAGTTTTCAAGCCATTTCAGAAGATTTCCTCGTATGCCAAAGTGCTCAAGCTTCAACAGCAGTCGATGGTGGGGAACCTTATCAAAGGCACGTTCAAAGTCCAGATAAATGACATCCACACTTCTTTTCTGATCGAGTTCCTTGCTCCATGCATTCACACACGTCAGTAAGTTGGTTACTGTTGATCTCTTCTCGACAAAGCCATGTTGCTTTACAGAAATAATATTTTGTCTATTGAGGAATGATCTAATTTGGCTAGATATAATTTTTTCCATACATTTGCTTATGGTACTGGTGAGACTTATAGGTCTAAATTTAGCTGGATCAGTTCTATCGCCACTCTTGTATATTGGTGTAACTATAGCGTGTCTCCAATCGTTAGGCTACCATTAGTAAATGAGATTTGCATTAACTTTGCCAATACGGGAGTAACCAGGTCCACACTATTTTTAAGTATTATATTCGGTATACTGTCTGGTCCAGGGGAGGAGTTTGTGTTAAGATTCCTTAGTACCTTTGCAATTTCTACTTCATCGAACGAAATGTCACAAAGGTAGTCTTCGACACGTGCAATACCATTAATTTTGGGTGTATTATGTATAGCAGGCTCTACCGAGTATGCTTTGTGAAATTCCTCAGCAAATGTGTTGGCAATATCCAATGGATTCGTTACCAAGTTGCCAAGCGGGTTCCGTATGGCCGGTGGAATGCTAACCTTAGAAGAGGTACACCTACGCAAGTAAGAATAGAAGCATTTGTCACCATTTTTGAGTATATTTGCTTCATAGTAACTTCTGTACTTTCTAGATTCATTGACACATTTGTTACTGATATTTCTATACTGTGCATAATCTTCTGCTTTTTTACTGGCCGAGTATATATCCCAAAGTCGTCGTTTTTCAAGAGTTAGTTTTAATATGTCTGGTTTTATCCAAGGTTTGATGTGACATTTTTGAGTGACTGCCTTTAGGGGCGCATGTTTTTCTATGTTGGTGTTCAGTATATTTTTAACACAATTCCAAGAATGTTCCACCTGTTCATCCCAGTCTATTTTATGCAGATCTGTAGTGTGATACCCCTGTCGTACTTAAACTTCTCAAAGTCAATATGTTGGTAATATCGCCTTTGGTGTGGCTGTGTGCCCAATGGGGCAGTAAGACATTGCATGTGAAATTTCAATACACAGTGATCACTCTTGCCAATTGGTGGTTGATGCACTATGTTAATCACCAAGGTTTTGTCATTGGTCATAATGAGGTCCAGTAATGTAGGCATGTTGTTATGTCGAAATCTTGTTGGGTCTGAAACCAGCTGATGTAGATTACTGTCAAGGAACATATTTCGAAACAGCTCCGGTGAACCACTCAGTTTTTGGTATGGACAGATAGGCCAAGTTAAGGTAGGATAGTTAAAATCTCCTAGAATAAGTATATTTTTGTTTTCAGAAGCTTTTGACAGGTTGTGGAATAAGGTTTTGTCGTTAGTTGCCCAGTTGATATTGGTATCTGCACGGTAAACCCCCACCAGCAGGAAGTGGTGATGGGCAAATTGTATATCAAGGTACAATGCTACCACCATATCAGACATGTACGACTCATTCTTGCGGGCAATTATTGGGGTGCCATTGACACTGGTTTTTACATAAATTGCAACACCACCCCCTCTTTTTTTATCACCTTTTGCTCCTGGTCTCCTCTTACGGTCTTTCCTGAACAGAGTATAGTTCGGAATTACATAAGTGCTATTCCTGTCGTTACTATTGAGCCAGGTTTCTGTTATAATTATAAAAGTTGGTTTCTGCATATTTATATCAAGAAGGAATAAGTCGAATTTGGCAGATAGGGAGCATAGGTTGGTATAGTAGAATGTAAGGTTGGTGTATGGAGTGCTGGTGTTTATAAGTTTTTTGACTTAACAATCTTTGGTGTTCCACTAATATATTTGATAATGATATCTGTCTCACCTTTATCCATTCTTACTTTGAGACTCTGGCGCAACTGGTTGAGTTCCTCACGTTGTTGGGGTGTTCTATCATTATAGATTCTTACTTCCTTACGTGCTTTGGCCTTATTTTTCAAAATCTGGATAGAATCAGTTCGACTCCTCATTATAACTTTCAGTGGTCTGGGCTTGGAGCCCTCTTTTCGTCCTAAGCGGAGTACCCTATACACCTTCGCTGAAGCATTACCGTCTCCAGTGACTTCTTCTAGGATATCTTTAAGTGCTCGTTCGTCGTGGTCTTTGCGAGTGGCACTATCCTCTGAGTTGGATTCCTTTATACCAACTACAATGATATTGGCAGCTCGACGCTCACGTTCTGCCATTTCTTCAATTATAGAGTTGGTATTCATGGTATTTGGCATCGGCAATGAAGACACAGGGGCGCATTGGGGAGAAGTTTGCTGGGCGAGTTGTTTTTTAATTTCATCGAGCTCTTCTCGTACTGCATCATATGTCTTTATTAGTTTCGGTACTTGGAATAGTGCCTCGCGACAGGGCGTGCATAGGTATAACAACGTGCGTCTCGATTTGAGTCCCATAACCCTAGCCTCACTGCTTGTCAGGTTACTGCATGTTGAACATACATTTCGTTTGCACCCATCACACTGTACCACACCATCATCACCAGTAACATCACTTTCACATTGGTAGCACTTCATTTTTATTACAATTTGGGTTGTATCGTATAAAAGAAAAGAAAAAAGTCGTTAGATAACTTTTTCGATTACACAGAAATAGGTTTAATGGTTGAGAACCACTTTGGACTATTTATGGTAGGTTATTAGCACTTATTGTAGGTAATAATTAGCAGTATTCTGAGTAGGTTTATGCATTAAATACTAATAAAACACAAAATTATATCGTAACTAAATTTCCAGCACAGTTCACTTTACGGAGGGTAGACAAAAAAAAAAAACGCTCCGCTCCCGCCTAGCCTTCTAACCTAACCTATCCGAGTCGGGGTGCCCTAAAGTCCAGATTGCATCCAGATGCTTACCAGCTTGCTAGCACCATGTTAGCAGGCGTTTATCATTATACCAAATAACTATTAGACAAATAAACAATATGCTTTACAACTTTATGCATATCAATGTTATGAATAAAAACATTAGGATATACAATATTTATGCTTAATAACACAGTATGCTATAAACCAATTATGGCACACTATTATTATGACAAAGAAAATTATGCCTAATTTGTTATGGCAATTTAAATTAGGACAAAAACTATTATGACAAAAGATGGAATCCCCGAAAATAGATATCTTTAAGGATAATAATAATGAAGTATATAAATACTGCAAGCAGAACTTCCAGTCCATACCAAGGTCACATTCTCTCTTCTCAAAGAAAATTTCTAAATTTTTACAAAATAAGATATTGCACAATACTCAAACCAGGAAAAAATGAACAATAAATTGAAAACAGTCCGTGCATTTAATACCTATGGTGAAAGAACTACGAAATATATCATTTCTCGTCTATTGAATAGTTTAAATCCATCTTTTATACAAAGCATCAACTACATAAATTTAAAACTTAAATTTTTGAGCAGCCTGTAGATGCATCATGCACAACTGGTTTTGCTTAACCGCTGCAGAGGCCCGCTTGTTGCTTTAACTTAACTATTATTGAGTTGTTATTATCTGAATGAAATTGCTGTTTGATTTGATTAGTAATCGTTTTTTTTTTCTTATTGTTGTTTTTCTGTCTTATTTTGTTGTTTATATATTTTATTGTCTGGATACCTTTAAGCAGCAGCATAATATTGACCAGGTGCACCGGACAAACCCCCAGTGGTTTAGGGTGTGTACTCATTGTAAGATTGATTGTATTATATTTTAGAAAAAAAAAAAAATAAAAAAATGTAATGAACTAGCTATATGTGAAATACTTTCCAGTTTATGAAATCCATATGAAGCTATTTCCTAAAGGAATAAACATCTATTACTACGCCATATTCCATCTTTTGTACTGAAATTAATAAATTGGTAACTGGATACTGTTCTGTGCAAATCATAACTTTTTTGCAAGAAATTCACAGCATATTATTTGTATAATTCCTGCACACACACACAAGACATAGGGCTGACCAATTTCTTAACATTTCTTTTTATTAATGAAATACTGTTAGCATTAAGAAACATAAAAACAATTAAATAATTAATGATGTCTAATAATCTTTAAGCAGGTGATGATGGAGAACCTAAAGAAAAGCCAGTGGCAGAGGCGAAGAAGCAAGAAGTGTCGGAGGAAGAGATTGATCCCCTGGATGCATACATGCAAGAAGTACAACAGGTGCTTAAATATTTTTTAGTTGACTTGCAGATGCCTGCAGCTCCGCTCGCATTGCTGTCCGTTATCACGACTAAACATAGCTTTTGCCCTATCCCAAGGTCTAATCAAATCCTGTACTAAATTTTATGAATATTGACTCAGTAGTTTAGGCGTCAAAGTGTAATAGTCAGACAGACAAGAGTTATTTTCACATTTATAATATTAGTATAGATTTTGTACTGTTATTATTAGTAATTTATTAATTACCCTACTTAATGATACTTAATTTAGATGAGTCAATGTAGTATCAGTGTAATCGGAGAAATCTCATCAATCTTCAGATATTGCCTTATCTTATATCATCACAATCATCATCATCATCCTCAGCACAGTTTTAGTTTCGGTTACTCCCACAGCTAAAGCTTGGTTTGGCTTATCTTGACTTTCAGAGAAGCACCAGTTTTAGTTCTGGTTACTCCCACAGCTAGAGCTTGGTTTGGCTTATCTTGACTTCCAGAGAAGCACCTACCATCTGACTTAGTATGGTATGGTATGGTATCACGGGCTGGTATCTGCAACTCGACGTCATGCCGCGGTTATTGCGTGAGGGTGGGCATTTCACTCGATAAATCCATCATCCAGGCCATCTGACTTTCAGGATTATCTAGCCATTTGTCTAATTGTTTCTTATCATATTAATATCATGTGTATTTTTAATGACCCATAGGAGGTGCGCAAAGTTAACCAAATCGATCAAGCTCGAGGTGTTATAAACGTACCGACTACTGGCGGCACTATTGTGGTTGTCACAGGAACTGCTAAGAAAAAAGTATCTGAACAGAAAAATAAAGGTAAACAAAACTTCTTTTAAATTTTTTTTATTCTTATTTTTGTGTACATAGCAGATATATCAAGGTGGCGAATGCGAATGTACAGTCAACTCCAAAAGTAGCTTAACAAATTCTAATTTATTGATCACTGTAGCTGCTAATCCTCTCATAATTGAAAAATAATAAAAAAATTAAACATTAAAAATATTTACTCAGTGCTATGGGGACTACAAAACTACTTAAAACATGAAAAAAGGAATACTTACAAATTTTACAACTTTATAAAAGATTTGTAAATACGTTAGTGTTAATCAACTTACGAGGCTGACTGTACATAATTCCTGTTAACCTATAAATGTAAAAGCGTCTTTCCACGGTGCGTATATGCGAAATAAGGTTAGCGTTTAGCTCGAACAAGTGCAGTCTCGTTTATATAAGCGCAGACAATCAGACAAGTCTCTAGCAGTGCGTTAGCTTCGCGAATTCGAAACAGAACGACTAACATTGTGGGAAGCATTGATGCATGGTGTGTGATGGCCGTGGTCGATCGCCGTGCGTGATAAGATATGACTCAAAGTGGAAAGCTGCTTTTAAAGATATAGGTTGTAAAAATTATCCTTGCTATTTTCGGTTTGCTAACATATTTTGGATTCATTCCGAATCAAACTGCACTGTGATATTCCGATATTTGAATAACTACTACGACCCATTTCTTCTATATAACGGCGTAACTTGCTCTCCGACGACCCATATTAATGCATACAAATATTTGCACTGAAGCGGAATCGAATCTGGGCCTCTTGCGTAGGCCGCACTCACTACCGCTACGCCGCAGAGGCTGTCATGTGTACCTGTATTTTACTAAGTAATAATGTTACCTTTTTTCATAGGCGAACTCATAGAACAGAATCAAGATGGTCTAGAATATTCTTCAGAAGAAGAAACGGAAGATATTAAAGATGCGGCTGCGAATCTCGCATCAAAACAGCGAAAGGATTTAGCCAAAGTTGACCACGCCAGTTTGGACTACATGTCTTATAGGAAAGCTTTCTACACAGAGGTAATATTTCGCTAATATAGCTTTTGTAAATTATTTTTTTCATAATGATATACATAATATTCTTTTTTATCTATTACTAGCTGACCCGGCAAAGTTCGTACCGCCAATATTTTCCGCCCGCGTGGCGTCAGATCACGTTCCCGCTGCACCCTCTACTATATTAAACATGTATTATACATATAAACCTTCCTCTTGAATCACTCTATCTATTAAATAAACCGCATCAAAATCCGTTGCGTAGTTTTAAAGATTTAAGCATACGAAGGGATTTGGGACAGAGAAAGCGACTTTGTTTTATACTATGTAGTGATCTATCTATCTATCAACTATATCTCACCTTTTGGTAAGTGACGATGTGGTCACGCTCGCCTAGAAGTAACCTCTATTCTTTTTCTTAATCCTAGTATTAGTCCCAGTCGCATCCATTGCTTTAAACTTAAAAACTGCTGGTTTGGCAGTTCCGTGAAGCGACTGCCATCTGACCTCCACAAATATCGAAGCATTGCAGTTAGACTAGTTTTTGAATTCTTGAGCGTTCCAACTACCCGTAACGTCTGCCATAGATATCCGTATGGCTGCCGGTATCGACGGCTTAACGTGCTCTCCGAGGCACAACCAGACCAATGCAAATACCCATATTCATGCATACAAATATTTGCAATGAATGGAAATATTTCCTGCGTAGCGGCCGCGTTCATTCCACTACGCCACGGAGCCTGAGTAACCTGTATTCTGGCACCAGTTAATCACTAAAGGAATCATATATGTACTAACTTTGCTTCAACTATGTTTTGAGGCCGCACAGGGAGTGAGCTTATTACCGTCAGCCGGGTACTTACTACTGTTTACTTTCGCTGCTTCTGCATTTATCACAGTAGTCAATCTGCAGTCGTGCTGATTGTCAGACGAGATTCTGACCTAAGTTTTCCTATCGAGATTCATAGGTGAGACGGTAGTTGGTTCATGAAAGTGGTATTAACCAAATCAAAAGGAAGAAATAGAGTAAACAAACTCTGGAATCTGAAGCAATCGGAACAATGCTATGGTGAAGATTTTAATATTTGTATTCATTTCAGGTAAGTGAGTTAGCAAGAATGACACCTGAGGAAGTTGAGGCGTATAGGACAGAGTTGGAAGGTATTCGAGTGAAAGGGAAAGGTTGTCCGAAACCAATAAAGAGCTGGGCACACTGTGGCATTAGCAAGAAAGAGATGGACATATTGAAGAAATTGAATTTTGAGAAACCAACACCTATACAAGCACAGGCTATACCTGCTATTATGTCTGGAAGGTCAGTATGTTATTAATACACTAGTTATCTAACTTTATTTTCTAATAGAGGAGAGTTCCATGAAATTCACAAACGGTTCTATACGGCCAGTAGTACCTATTTGACAAATTGTTTTTTGAGTTTTTTTATTTACGCACGCTTGACTTAGCTTAGGGGGTAAGTTGGTGAATGTGTTATTCTAAAATAAATAAAACATTACCTAAGTTTCGCAGTCGCACATCTGCCATCTGCACTAAAAAACATCAAAATCGGTCGAACCATTTCGAAGGATACTTAGGACATAAACAGGCAGACAAAACGTTAACAAACACTTTAAAATCATTTTTATTTGTATAGATTCTCAACTAACAGTGACGTCCTCTGTCAACTTCCTTATATTGCAATGAATAAACAATGACAAATGGTTCATGTCCTGATATATTCTTCTTCATCCTAGCGTTAATACCAGTCGCATTCGAAGCTTTTCAACTTAGGGGTCTGGGGTACATTACCAGTCTAAATGCGGATTTGGCTGAACTTAGCAGCTAATTCCGCAGTTAGACTAGACTGATATATCGTGAAATATGTTCATTTTGATTAATATTTACAGTCAATGACAAAAGTAGATTAACAAATTCTAATGTATTGATCAACTTAGCTCAAAAACCTTTCGTAGATCTATAAACAAAACATTATTAACATATAATATATTAACTTTGTCTTCTGAAGATCATAAAATTACTTATACATCAATTGTTCCATTAAAAAATTGGTTTGTTGTCGGTTAGAATGTCAGTGAATCCAATATAGCCTATGTTACTCACGAAAAATGTAGCTTTCTAATGGCGAAAGCTTCTTTTTTTAAATCGGTGCAGTAGTTTCTGAGCTTATTCATTATAAATCTTTCCTCTTATATATTAGTGTAGACTTACAATAGTATAATACCCTTACAATTTCTAGGGATCTCATCGGGATAGCAAAAACTGGTTCTGGCAAGACACTCGCATTTATTCTCCCCATGTTCCGGCACGTGCTAGACCAACCACCCCTAGAAGACACGGATGGACCAATGGCTCTCATAATGACTCCCACAAGAGAGCTCTGCATGCAAATTGGGAAAGATATCAAGAAGTTCGCCAAATCTTTAGGATTGAGAGTCGTTTGCGTGTACGGCGGTACTGGTATATCGGAACAGGTTGGTATTTAGTGAATAAATAAATATAAATATTCTACAACACGAGCACAGTAGCTTGTTGGTTTGGGTCAGCCGGGGTGCGAGGGATATGTCGCAAGACAACCTCACCTTCGGCCTAGCACCACGACCCACAGACGGCGTGCGGTTTAGTCGGTTCGAGTCCGACATAACCCACCCCTCCGGCTCCGGAGGGGCGGGTATCCGTGGGGATTTCCCGCACGTAAAAAAAAAAAAAAAAAAAAAAAAACAGTAGCTTGTTGATTTTCTAGTCTTTTTAAGAAAATAAAATTAACGTTATCAAAGTGACTGCACCCACACTTGGGCCCCGATTCTGCAAATTGTCAACCAATATCATATCACTGACAAAAATGCCATTCAATTTTAGACTTTACTTTAATGCCATTAAAGTTTTATATTAAACGGCATCTTACAGTGAATGAAAAATGTACTGAGGTATTTTTTATTTAATTTTGAACTTTAAGTGTGTATGAAGAATGACTTAAATTTAAAGGCATTTTTGCAGTATCTGTGGTGTGACAGTGGTTGACAATTATTTGAATTGGGATCCTGATGGTAAGCTGGGATGCAGGCCCAATAATAATTTTAATGCGCTTTAATGTGATAAACCTTTTTATTTCGTTTTCTGGCAGTTAATTTCAAAAATATATTTCTTATTTTCCTTAGATTGCAGAACTAAAACGCGGTGCTGAAATTATAGTATGCACTCCCGGCCGCATGATCGATATGTTAGCGGCAAACTCTGGCCGAGTGACGAACCTGCGAAGAGTCACATACATCGTGCTCGATGAAGCGGATAGAATGTTCGACATGGGCTTCGAACCTCAAGTAAGTTGTACAAGGAATTGCCTGTATATTTATTTGGTATTTGACTGTAATAAGTGACATTATGGGAAATATTAAAAAGCGCACAGGACTCATTGTTAATTTCACGGTGGGACCTAATGTACTGAGACATTTGTCTGCGTCAGGCCTAGACACCTAGCGGCATTGACGGTCAATGTTGGCGATACCGTATCGTTCTTGTGATGCACGTGACATATTGGGTATAAAGTACATACATATAATCACGCCTTTATCCCCAGAGGGTTAGGCAGATGTGAATTAATACCCACATTTAACCAATCTGTATTCGGTCCTAGGTAATAGGGGGTGAGCCTATTGCCATATATCGGGCACTATTGTTGACTCGAGCCATTCATCTGAGGCTGAGTCTGGGCTGTAAATATCTGTCTGATGTTAAAGTTAATCAGCCCTGTACGAGTCGCCTTGTACGACACCACATAGGAAGAGAAGGGGTGGCCCAAATTCTACTCTGCTGGGAACCGCGTGGCTCTATAGATGGCTCTTTGGGTATAAAGTGATCAAGCTTTTCCAGGTTCACCAACTAAGCCCAAATTTCCACACGAAATAAAGCATAAAACGACACGGAATTGAACATCGGCATATAAAAATAACATCTGTTCATAGGTTATGAAGATCATTGACAATGTGCGACCGGACAGGCAGACTGTGATGTTCAGTGCAACTTTTCCGCGACAGATGGAAGCCTTAGCTAGAAGGATATTACAGAAACCTATAGAAGTTCAGGTAATTCTTTTCTTATAAAAAACTGTTTTTTTTTTTAAAGAGTACTTATTAGCAACCGAATTATCGAAATTACTAATATTCCGTCCAACCCCTCCAACTAGGCTAAATTGCTTGTGCTAGGAGTGGGTTCACGTCGGTAGTGTAATGGCCAGGATTCGAACCCGAGACCTCTCGATCGTAAGGCCGACTCCTTAACCACTAAGCTACCGCTACCGCTACCGCTTTTGTGATTAATACGGCATTTTGAAGTGCATAAAAATCGTATTCGTAAATCTATTAAGTACATAAACTCATATTAAAGCAACCAAGGGGAGCTAACAAAAGCATGTTAAAATAGCAACACAATACAGGCTGATTGATATAAGGGTCAAACTAAAAAAGCAAGGCGTTTCGAAATATTACAAATCATTATGAATCTTATCTACAGGAGAAAAAGATCATATTAATTTGAAGGTAAAAGCCGCGCGAGCCTTCTCATAACTATATTTGATGACAAAGCGTGCCACTGCAGGCCGTAGTTCTTTAGATGGGAAATTACCTTTTGTTTTCGTGCGGACATTCCTACCAGTACCGGGTGGTTATGTCGTACTCGAACCGACTAAAACCGCACTCGTTTTCTGGTCTCTATTACCGGGGAGATAAAATGTATTCTTTCCGTAGGTTGGCGGCCGCAGCGTGGTTTGCAAAGATGTCGAACAACACGTGGCTATATTAGAAGACGATGCTAAGTTCTTCAAGCTTTTGGAGCTGCTAGGACTTTACAGCCAATCCGGGAGCATTATAGTGTTCGTAGACAAGCAAGAGAATGCCGATAGCCTGCTCAAGGACCTCATGAAGGCGTCATATTCTTGCATGAGTCTGCATGGAGGTGAGATTTGGTGTAGCATTTTTATATATTGTGATTTGACAAACGATGACTGTAGATGACTTTGATTCTAGCGTCAAAGGTTTATTGGTTCCCCACCTCTGATATAAGTCATAATTAAATGGGAAAAGGTAACCAAAATACTAGAACAACGTTACGCATTTATAAAAATGAGTTTAAATTTCGATATAAAAACATATGCATAAGGATTTATTCAATTACACTTTGTTTTTTGAATTAAAAAATACCCGTTAATAACTTGTGGGAAAAATTATATTAAAATCCTTTCTAGTCATTAAGCTATTAAATACTAACATATATGGAGATGTAATTTAAAAAAAAAAACATATTCCAGTTTGTTAAGAGTTTGTATAATAGTTCATTGCAGTGCTAAAACGACTGTTCTTGTAATATTAGAAATGCCTGTCGACTAAAAGTCGCGCGATTTTCTTGGCACTTACCGAATTTATTCACTCAGTTGAAGTGCGTGTTTTAATTTCTTACCGAAGTACTATAATTTTAGATTTCTACAAGTTTAATAAATCTTGCATAATACTTACTAGTGTAATGTAGCAGCACAATACAGTGTAGCGGGTTCGAACCTCGCCCAGTAAAGTACTAAGGCTGAGATTCAGAGACGAGTCTAAGCTTGAACTTACGCTTCCATCTGTCAAAATCAACGGCTTACCCTTAAATTTGTATTCAGAGACGTTCGGAACACGACTTAAACTTAGCATAAACTAAGATAAGCCAAGTAGTCAATATCGACTACTTAAGATGGAACTAGCGCCACCAAGTGGGCTAAGGTGTATATAATATCGACATTAGTTATCTGTGATTAAAAAGTTGTCAAGTCTGAATAAACTTCATCATTTGATCGCGCGCGTGCGATTATTTTCTTTTTTACATTGTTAAATTACGTATTAGCATCATAAAATGGAAATAAATAAAATAAATAAATAGGTAAATAAATGTTAAGCTATTCAAAAAAAATGTTGTGCTTAATTTATTTCTCCCAGTAATTCATTAATTATTATGTATAGAATAATAAACTTTCTTCTTCGTAAGTTGAAAAAGGAGCCTGTCTAGTAGTCATGATAACATAAGTTCGCTCACTCACTTGTCAAACTTTCATAACTCCCGCGGTTTACATGCAGAGGTTGTAAAATAAATAAATAGGTTTGTGTCTCAGATATTTTGTTTCACTCACTCCAATAGCATTTTATATTTATTGCGATCCTGCTTTAATTTTTATTTACGCCTGGCTACACAGTTTCATAAAAACCGTAACTCACCGATGAACGTTTTGCTTTTAAAAATTGCTATAGAGAAGAGCGTGTAAACTTAGCTAAGACCGACGTGTCTCTGAATACAAATTTTGAAGATGCGCTTAGCCACGACGTGGCTTAGACCGGTCTTCGCCCGTCTTATGTTCATGTCTCTGAATCTCAGCCTAAGATGAACTTACGCATACCACAATCCTATTTATCTGACAGGGTAAACAAAATACTACTATTATAAGATCCGTCTAATAGTACTTTTTTTAATTGATTAAGCTGTTTTAAAATAACAAAGCATATGTTTTTCAATAACATAGAACCTAAATTACTAGTAATGGTCCCAAAACAACTACAGGCCTTATAATTTTCTTTTGCAGGTTGCCTCTGTGCCTACGTGATTGTATTTGTGTATTAGTTGTGTCGTCAATCTTAGGAGATTAGTAACAAATAATATGTTGCATTAAATTGACCCCAAGTCACCTTAATGATCATCGTTTCGTATATTCTCTATGTTTGATAGTGATAATGGCGAACTTTCAGTAATTTCGATGGAGTCCAGTACTCGGTCGTAGGATATCGGCTCTGAAGAGTTAGCAAACTAGTCTACCACAAAAGTTGCTGTGGGTTCGATTCCCGGGCGCCTGCACCACCTGTAAATTATTTCCGAAGATTGTGAGAAAAATATTTTTGTTCGCCGAATTAATAATTCCATCGTTGGAAGAAGAAAGACTAAAGTATTTGTTTATTGAACCTATCTAGGTGTTATGATAGGAAGTTTATAACAAATCTACTAATAGAACATTTTGATTTCAGCGACCAACGGATCTGGGCGGCCGGCATAGTTTTATTTCTTCCGTCATTTATAAGCGTATTGTGATATTAAATTTAAATAAAATCAATATGATTATTTCATTAAAATCGATTAAATGATTCATGTGCGTACGAATATGGGTAATCTGGGTAAAAGCAAGGGCGTGTAATATAGTTAAAAGCTAGAGGGTGCAAACTGGACGTAATTTAGGTAAAAATTATAGTGTGTAATATGGAATTGAAGTGTCGTAATTACCATATTTTAAAGAGATATATACCGCTCTCTTATATAGATTGGAATGTTGGTCCTTATCCACACAATCTAGCAGAGTTCAATCAATTGACGGGCTAAAAAAGTAATTCTAACGATTCTTGCCATAATTTCCCAAGACTAAAACGCATGAACAATAAATAAACTTTGTAACTGCAGAAAAATCTTATCATATCCATACCGTGTTATACAAAGTTCCTGTAAAACTATACGCTTATAACTGTCGGCAATGTTTTTGATGTCGAGTGACGAATATATTAATGATGGCCTGTTACAGGGATTGATCAATTCGACAGGGACTCTACGATCGTGGACTTCAAGTCTGGGAAGGTGAAGCTGTTGGTCGCTACTAGTGTAGCTGCCAGAGGGCTCGATGTTAAGCAACTGGTGCTCGTCGTCAATTATGATTGTCCGAATCATTATGAGGACTATGTGCATAGGTGAGGCTTTAAATCATTCTCACACTTTTCTTAACTCTTGACTCCTAGACTATACGTGGCACTAAGGCGTGAACGATTGGGAACAGTATGTCGCGCTCTTCATAACCTTACCAGTGGAACAATACATACCCAGTAGTTAATAGTTTTAACAACGGTGACTGGATATTAACCAGTGGGAATTATACAAAAAAATGTCGCGTTCTTCAACACTGTTAACCAGTAGAACAAAATATTCACAGTAGTTAATAGTGTTAACCACGGCGAATAGGTATTAATGAGCGGGAATAATAAAAAAGTGATGTTCTTTAATACTGTTAACCAGTGGAACAAAACATTCATTTTCTATGAAAACCCAACGCGCCTAAAGCAGCTTACACTTCAATATATTTTTGTTTTCAAAATCGTTTATTACTAAAACTGATCGTAAGAATTTGAATGAAATTTTTAAGCATGTTGCATGCTAAATATTTAAATTGATTAAAATAGGAAAAGTTTGCACCCGCGGTTGAAGACCGCGAAAATTTTAGAAGGAGAAATTTGAATTGATTCGGGTGAGGTCTGGTAGCTTAGTGGTCAAGCTTAGGGCCCCTGTAAGGCAAAGATCGCGGGTTCAAACCTAGACCGATTCAAAAAATTTCATTTTAAGCGAAAGTATTTTACGAGCCATAATACAAAATATATAATAGTATAGATTTGTAGGTATAGATAGCTCAGCGGCTGAGTAGTATAGATTTGTAGGTATATTTTTTATTCATATGACCTCTAGCGTAACGTGCCCTGTGTGAAGTCATATGAACTTCAACTATTTTTTTTTATCAATTCGTTTCTAACTCACGTGTTTGCAACTGTGTGTAAACAACCTCTGGCTGTTGTCATGGGTCAATAACTTGAAGTATCTTGCTAAAGTAAATATTATTTAATTGGTCACACGCCAATATTATGTAAATCGCAGTCAAAAGAATTCTTAGTCAAAAGTATTGAGTTTATTGTACCCAGATAAATTTAACCTTTCAAAGAGAAGTAGTCTGATGTTTTTACTGAGTTTTGTTTTGTTAACATTATGAGGTACTTGGAATTGTTCTAGCTTTTTCGTAATTACTAAGTTGGGTTGAATTCAGTCTAACTACGAAACGACCCGATGACCTTTCAGTACTTTTTACTATTCGTAGGTATTCTATCTAGTTAAAAATTATCTTTAACCCATAGTATACTTTGTTTGGTTCAGCCTGCCTAGCTAATCTGTATATATATATAAATCTCTATTTTCGTTGGTCACGCCATCAAGCGTGAACGTCTGGACCGATTTCACTAACTGCATGATTGAGGAGACCCGTGTTCGAATCCTGACCTTTACACTAGCGACGTGAACCCTTTCCTAACACAAACAATTTAGCCTAGCTGAAGTGAATAGAGAAAATGTTGTGAACTAGTTGTTGCTCGCGGCTCCGCCTGCATTTATTTCCCAAGCTCTAGTACATCTCTGTACAAAATTTCATCAGGATCGGTTTAGTTGTTTAGGCATGAAAGCGTGGCAGACAGACAGAATTACGTTCACATTTATAATATTAATATTATAAATCAATGACGTTTTGTTATATCTAGATGCGGTCGCACAGGCCGTGCTGGCAACAAAGGTTACGCGTGGACGTTCCTCACGCCTGAGCAGGGGAGGTACGCCGGGGACGTATTACGCGCGATGGAACTCGCCGGGGCAACGCCCCCGCCCGAACTGAGGCAGTTGTGGGACAAGTACAAGGAGGCGCAGGAGAAGGAGGGGAAGAAGGTGCATACTGGTGGAGGGTTTAGCGGTAAAGGTGAGTCGACAGTATTGTATGCCGTGTTGTTATCCGGCGGAGTAGAATAGTATTGTAGAAAGCAACTAAGAGATTGGGCTGTTCTCCTTTTGCCAGTAAACATACAGCCCGAGACTAAGTGTCCGCTTGTGGGCGATAGGCTCGCTCCGTATGACGTGGGACCGAAAATCATAATTGACGGAATGTGGGTGATAAGACACTGCCTACCCTTTCGAGGATTCACAGGCTTGAGTATATGTATGTATATAAATGTACTTTCAGCATATTTCTTGCTGACTGTATGATTTCGTCAGAATCTGTGCATGCAGTTTAAAATTTCTTTTAAAGTTATATGTCTTCTAAGAAATGGCTCTTACTGCCCCGTCTCAAAAATACACCCTGGGTAATACTACTTGAGAACTTCCACTTTACTTGAGAATTTTTGTGAAAAATACCCCCTAAATTACTTACCCGTAAAAACTAAAACCTATGTACCTACACCCATGAAGATACAAAAATATCACGTCTATATAACTATTTTAGGCTTTAAATTCGACGAGTCCGAAGCCCAAGCGGCATCAGAGAAGAAGAAATACCAGAAGGCAGCTCTTGGGCTACAGGATTCAGATGATGAGGATGTTGAAGGGGACCTTGACCAGCAGATTGAGACAATGCTTGCGGCTAAGAAGATAGTGAAGGAGATTAAGGTGAGAATACTTTATATTTTAATGTAAAATTTGTGATTGTATGAGGCTTTCGAATCAAGCGATGATTTATTGTTAAAATATTTTATTACTAGCTTCAGCCCACGGTTCCGCCCGTGTGGATGTCGGTTATCGCGACCAAACATAGCCTATGTCCTTACTCAAGGTCTAATCTAGCCCTATACCAATTTTCATCAAAATCGGTTCAGTGGTTTAGGCGCGAAAAATGGACAAACAGACACACTTTCCGATTTATCATATTAGTATAGCTATTTTTGATACGTCAATGTTGTAATTGTGTTCGATCATAATTTAAGATAAGTCATAAGAGCCACCATGTATATTAAGAATTTCGTGATGTGGATTGGACAATGACGCATTAAGCTGTTTTTTTTTATTGAATGAGCATTTTTTGATCTTCGAGCGGTCCGCAACGATTCCGCCGTATAAAATAAATATGGCACTAGGTATGAACCATGGATGTTATATAATATGGTATATTTATTCATTGCGATGAAACTGAAGTGTTTTATTTTTGTTAGATTTATGATAGTCGTAAATAATTTTAAAATATTCTCATAGGTTACCGAATCAAACAAGAAACAAATATTGCAACTTATTTCATTTCATTGCTACGTCCAGTGCGTTGCAATGGAATCAAATGAGTTGCAATCTCAGCTGTTGCTAGTTGTTTTATAAATAGTAGTGAATAAAATATTGTTGCTAAGCATCACAACTGATTAAAAATAATTTGCGAATGTTATCTATTTATCTGTACATTCGCACACGAGTTTAAGTGTCACGTGTTATCCTCACGACACTCTGCACACGTGATCCTAACTAGCGTCACAATATTTTGTTAAAAAATATTGCGTTGCGTCATCCTGTGACTGATAATTTTCAGAGATTGATATTTTGTTATATTATATTGAGTAATTATTTGTATTATAGCAGGCTGAAATAATGTTGTTTGCCTTTATTACTACTGCTCAGGTTATTTGGCACATGTTTTTATGTAGGTACTATTATCCTCAAAAATCTGAAATACCGTGTGACGATACCCCATGGTTTAGTATTACCACGAATCTATGACTTCAGTAAAATACTAAAATGGGGATGCCAACTGCGCTTTTATCCCTACAGAGGGCGCATCGTGGTAATGGCCAATGTTATCCTGCCCCTGATACCTTCCGATGCAAAAGTGCCCATCACACTTGCTGCGTTGCCACGCGGGACGGCAATGACCGACTTTTGCACCAGGAACGATCCGAAGATTACATGTTGAATTTAAATGATTTGTAATGGATTTTTTTCTTATGCTATAGACATATTGAACTGTTTCCCTTGTTTCTAGCCTGGCGTGGCGGGCTGCGGTCCGCCCGGAGCGGCGGCAGGAGCGGGCGCGGGCGCGGACAGGAAGCTGGACCAGGCGCGGCTCATCGCGCAGAGCATTAACCTGGCCAAGGGGCTCGGCGCCGAGCACAAGGGCGCCACGCAGCAGGCCGCCGAGGCCATCCTCAAGGGCAACCCGTCCGCGCACACTCTCATCACGGTAATTAGCTGTTACATACATACATAGACCCATACATACATTACATACATGCATACATAGATCCATACATACTTATATACATACATACATATATAGATCCATACATACTTATATACATACATACATACACTCACGCCTGTAAACTCGTTTTTATGTGAGTCCATATATATGTCGCCGCCAACTAGCTTAATCAGCCGTCCAATTAACTGCCTAGGCAGGTCACTAAACGCCGCCATTTAATTAATGGCCTGAATGGTGTTAAGCCATTTAATTAAACGGCTAGGCAAATAGCTTGGATCGATGGCGTTTAACTACTTGCCATTTAATTAAACAGTTAGAAAAATGACTTCTTTCTGCATGGTTATAAGCTAGTTGGCGGCGACATATATATTAATCGTAATGATAACGATTATAATGATGATGATATAGTTATGATACTAATGATGACGATGGTAATTAGAATGATGGTTGACGTTGATGGCGATAACGCTGTTCATAATGATGATGATGATAACAACAATGGTGATCATTATCAAGATGATAACGACGAATAATCACGATGATGGACCATCTTTGTTTTGATTCTAGGCTAAAATCGTAGCGGAACAGCTGGCAGCGAAACTGAACACGCGTCTGAACTACCAACCGCGTGACGAGAGCGCCTCTGAGCCAGCCGAGGAAGTGTTCCGCAAATACGAAACGGAATTGGAGATCAATGACTTCCCGCAACAGGCTCGGTGGAGGGTCACCAGCAAGGTATGTACTTGTTTAGGGACCGACTGTAGGCTGTAGACTGTAGTGTAGGTGGTGAGACAGGGGATTAATTCGCGAGACAAAAGAGGCCCTTCCGCGTGCGGATTGTTTTGTAATAAATAAAATTTGTGCTCGTCCAAAGTAGCACCCCGTGATATCATTAAAAGACACCCAAGAAACGTGTCCTGCGCGAATTGAGCACATTGAGCACATTGAGCAATACCGTGCGTTGCTTGTGTAGGCGTTGAGACGGGGGAGTATCGACCAGGGCCCTGATTCTGCTATTATTTTTACCACTGCGATACCACAGAGACTGTAACCAATGCCATTTAACTTTACACTTTACTATGATACTGCTACAGTCTAAAATTGAATGACAATCTTGTAGAGTGAATGAAAAATGTTATAAACTCTTTCTCATTTCATTTTGGACTTTAAGACTGCGCCATTAGGTCTAAAATTTAATGACAATTTATGCAAAGTCAGCGGTATGAAAGTGGTTTTGGTATGTCATAGAATTAGTAGAATCGGGGGCCAGTCAACCATCAGAATTGGTCAGTCCGAAGCCAATGCTCACGGCGGTATCTCGCTCACTCTCGACTCATGCTCTTACTTTCTCTTTCCGCATCTCATTCCCCGCCACGCCGCGCTTTCTCAGGGCGCGATACTGCGGTCGCAGTTTTACTTTATACATACTCTTAAATATACCTAAGCTAGAAAAATATATACTTACTCGTACCGCCTCATAATCAATAAAAAAAGTCGGTTCAGCCGAATTTTAGCGAAACTAACAGAATTGCAATTCATTTTTATATATAATAGTACATTACTGCCGCGGCCGCCAAGTGTAGTGTTGCCGGACGATCGTGAAGTATGCGGGCGGAGGCGCAGCCGAGGCACGCATTACGGAGTCCGGCAACGCTCAGTTGTGGCCAAGGCTTGTATAGTGCTTTTCTCAAACAATGCGCGGAAATTAAAACTAAGTAGTATCTAGGTAGAATTTTTTAGTTACCTACTTTTCAAAATCAATGACGAACAACGAACAACAGTAATTTTTCACGCGGCGAAATGTTCATTTGTTTTTTATTTTTCTTAATAAACAGCATTCTATTTGCAAACCAGTTCTATATTTAAAAAATGCCTTGGATAAGTTACCTCCTTGGTTGCCAGGAATCGGAGTAAAAGATGGTTCCATTTTTAAATTACACGACAGATATGAGTTTACATAGTAATTTATTTGGCCGCTAAAACACGACAGATGTGGATTTTCATACAACTTTATCCGGCCGCATGTACAGCAATTTCGATTTATCTCGAAGAAGGTTGTCAAAATAATGTTCACATTCCCAAGCATGTTTGAGAAAAGATATTTTGTTATGTTATTTATTAAATAAATAACATAACAAAATGAGGATTGCTGGTTCTACCACGAACATTCATGGTTGTATATATTTTTGTTTATTGCCTAATCATAATAAAATAAAAATTGTCTAAAAATTGAAATTTGGGTTGGGCCACCCTTATAACTAAGGTGTTTTAAAATTAGTTTACAACCGATTCTCAGACCTACCAAATATACAAACATTTTTAATAAGCATCTCGCGTTGATCGTTCAAGCCGTTTCGAAAGAGTAGAAACTACACGGTTACTATACGAATATCTGTGGCATTCGTTACTGATAGATGGAGCCCTACAGTTGAAAGACCAGAGCCCCGGGCACGAACTCACACACGAAACATTCGAATTCGTTACGTAAATGTATCGTGAGAATGGAGCATTACGATTGGCCGCCTGCCTACTGTGAACCAATCGCAGTGCTCTATTCTCTCGATATATTTACGTTACGTATTCGATTTTTTTTCGTGCGCACTGTTTTAACTAAGCGCGAGCGTTTGTTCAAGAAATTTGCCGCTATACTAAACTATAATAGGTACTTTTCTTTGAAGTTCAAGCTGAGTATACGAACCTACTAGTCCTGAGATAGCATTTTTTATTAAGTGCGAATAACCTTAAAATATATTTGTTTGTGCATATAAGGGTCGATCTGACCTTCGTGTTTGATAACCTTTGTGCGGTAGGGTACATGCATCATGCTAATATCTCGCAGTGCAATTTCTCTTTCCGAAGGGTTTAGTCGTCAAAAATGTTGCTCAAACTAGCATTGATCGGTGCTTTCATATTCCTTTGTGTAAAATTACTACGAAGAAATGATTCTGTACAAAAATGCTACCATCATTTCTGCAAGTAGATCATGTAAAGGTAAAGATGATTGAAGTGATTTATTTTCGTATAGATTCAAAGATCAAGATTCAGTTTTATTATCTATATTGTTAGTTCTTTGTTCTAGATTTGTTTATAAGACAATTATTTTCAATAGAAAGGTATGTTTTATAAGGAAAAAAAAAAATATTTTTAATAGATTACTTGCGTAAATACTAGTCAATAGTCGATTTAACTGAGGTTAAGTTTGTTTAAGACCGTGCACAGTGGAAAAGACTAAGTAGGAAAGCGGATCCTGGGTTCTCTCGCGCTAGGCGGGACGAGCAACCCGGGAAACACGCTAGGTTGATGATAGTCGATTTAACTTCGTACTAAGCTAAACATTTAAGAAAATATTCTGGCACAATACTTAGCCTCGTCCAAACAGCTATTGCAGATCACACAATCATAAAAAGTGTAGCATAGCATACCAGGCTCACCCCCAAAAGAGCTATCAATGATTCGAGATAACCTTTCCATCGCATACCTCTTCGAAAGGTCTCTCTTAAGCCACTCGCTGCCTCATATTTGGCCACGCATACGGAAACCGTTTTCCGTGCAAATGTTATGTATTTTTGCACGAAATTATATCAATCATAAGCAAAAACCGGATACCCGCATGCGTGTACAGTCGAGGAAGAAGATACGGTTGTACTTTTTCATATTAAGTTGCATTTAAAAGTGCAACCGTATATCCTTTGTTGACTGTAAATGCATAGCGCAGCCGACACTGCTTAAATAGAGTTTGATCTGTCAAACTCTATACACCAATATAACATATACTATGTATAGTACATTTCTAAATTAAAATGTTAATTTACAGGAGGCGCTAGCGTTAATCAGCGAGTATTCTGAAGCCGGTATTACGGTACGTGGCACCTACGTCCCGCCCGGCAAGAATCCACCAGAGGGCGAAAGGAAACTATACCTCGCAATCGAAAGCTCCCAAGAGCTCGCTGTAGCCAAAGCAAAATCTGAGATAACGCGCCTCATCAAAGAAGAATTACTAAAGTTGCAGACTTCGTCTCATCATATGGTCAACAAAGCAAGATACAAGGTCCTTTAGACGAAAATAAATAAACGTAACTGAAGTAATTGTGTTAAATACTTTGTTTTATTTATGCTGTGACCCTTGTCCCTATGTTGCAATGTAATAGACAGTTATAAATCAGTGGGATTCCGACTTGTGTCACTATTATCAAGCTGTTAAAGTTTATAGCGCATAAATTGTTGAAGCGCATGTAAATGGGGCAATGTATGAAATTTTCCATTTTGACTCATTGCAAATAGTACCTATCTCTTTTTTTTTTATACATACATTTTTATAGCACTCGGCCCACCTGATGGAAAGTGGTTCCCGTGGCCTATGGACGTGTGCAACACCAGGGGAGTCACACTCGTACTGCCGACCCTGTGTACAAAGAGTTTCAGTGCCGTCAGTGTAGAAGACAAAGCAGGAATAGCCCTTGGTCTATGGACGAAAACTTTTGATAGGAGGTAATAGTACATTACTGCCGCGGCCGCCAACTGTAGTGTTGCCGGACGATCGTGAAGTATGCGGGCCGAGGCGCAGCCGAGGCACGCATTACGGAGTCCGGCAACGCTCAGTTGTGGCCAAGGCTTGTATAGTGCTTTTCTCAAACAATGCGCGGAAATTAAAACTAAGTAGTATCTAGGCAGAACTTTTTAGTTACCTACTTTTCAAAATTAATGACGAACAACGAACAATAGTAATTTTTATAAATTATAGTGCAACATATCCACTCATTATTTCTAGTACAAAGTACTAGGGTAGCAGAAGCTAGCAGGAGGTTCTCTACTAACCATTATTTAACCTAATACAGTAATATCTAAAAAGTACCTACTAGGGTACAAAATAAAAAGTCACTTAAAAAAAAATTGTAACAACCTCCTGCTAGCTTCTGCTACCCTAGTACTTATTTATATCCTGATTGTACCTGTTCACGAAACTGATTGTACCTAATGCCTTGGATAAGTTACCTCCGCGGTTGCCATGGTTCGGAGTAAAAGATGGTTCCATTTTTAAATTACACGACAGATATGACTTTACATAGTAATTTATTTGGCCGCTAAAACACGACAGATATGGATTTTCATACAACTTTATCTGGCCGCTGCTCGCATGTACAGCAATTTCGATTTATCTCGAAGAAGGTTGTCAAAATAATGTTCACATTTCCAAGCATGTTTGAGAAAAAGACGTATGTGTACGTATGTGAGGGAAGTGTGATCTTAGGCCGGACAACTATCACAAGCGTAGATAATTGGTAGTTTAAATCAGGGCCCTGATTCTGCTATTATTTTTTTCATGGCAAAACCACTGCGTTACTACAGAGTAACTAATGCCATTTGACTTTAGACTACTTTTATACTGTAATAATGAAAAATGTTATAAACTCTCTCTTTTCTTTTTGGACTTTATTACTCAGCCATAAAGTCTAAAATTTAATTACATTTTATGCAATGTCAGCGGTATGTCTTTTTTTACGTGCGGGAAATCCTCACGGATACCCACCCCTCCGGAGCCGGAGGGGGAGGTTATGTCGGACTCGAACCGACTAAACCGCACGCCGTCTCTGGGTCGTAGTGCTAGGCCGAAGGTGAGGTTGTCATGCGACATATCCCTCGCACCCCGGCTGACCCAGGGCTATCCTCATCTCTCGGTCTGGCCCTCCTCGGGAGGTTTTGTTATGTCATAAAATTAGCAGAATCAGGGGCCAGATTGAGCCTGCCACTAAATACTTAGGCTAGGTACCTACATGTTGACAAAAACAGAACCGATAATAAGATTACTTTGTTTTTTTTAAATATAGGTTATTAAAAAATAACAAGCGTAATGGATGGAAATGTGCCGGATTTGTCGATTTTTATGATTACGGCTCCATGCCCTGAGGTAATAGCGTGATGTTATATAACCTATAACCTTCCTCGATAAACGGACTGTAGGATAAGCGTTGGTAGCTAACTGGCTAAGAAGTTGGCCTTACGATCGGGAAGTCCAGGGACTCTCGGGTTCGAATCCTGGCCATTATATTTTACTGAGAATAGCACGCTCAACCAAATAAACAAACTTCAGATTTGTAGTAATTGTCGTTGACCAGGCTTCGCTTGCGTGAGTTTTGAGACCGTTCCTGTAACCCAAGGCAACCTATTTCTGGGATAAAAAAAAACATACGAACATCTGCACAAACTTTAATAAGTAGTATAATAAAACTAGAAGAGTTTATGGTACCTATAGATATCAATACGGATTGCTCTGTTCACTTTTCTATAAGAATCTTCTATAGAATCTATGGAATGGCGGTGGAGCGTTTTACTGCAAGGTCGGAGGACACCTTTTTGATTCCTGCTCAGTGTATTAATTATTTGTATGCGTGAATTTATAATGTATTATAGTCTGAGAGTTTATAGGTAGGTAAATTACCTATTAGACTAAACTCTCGAGAGCCACTTACGTTTTTTTCAATCGATGAATTTTAATTGTGTTATTAATAACGTCAGACTATACGTTGTTGCTTGTTGCAATCAATACGCCAATATATTAGACATACTTGTTGAACGGGGCATATAAAGTAAACGGACATGCTTTCGTATAAAAATTCTGTAAGATAACACACAATCTTAAAATAGCGGTAGAATCATACTCACAAGTATTTTTACGCAATGATTTAATGTAAGTAAATATGTACTTACATGAGATACGTGTAGGTATGTAGGTAGATGATGATAATGGCAATTGCGGCCCCGCCAGGTCCCGTTAGGAGGAGTAGGCCCAAGAAATCATGGTTTGACGACGTAGAGGGTGACATACGTGCCAATGATCTCGCTACCATGGACGCCTAAGATGTGCGAAATGGCGGAGGAATATCCGGAAGGCGGACTCTGAGCTCCGGGTTCACCTTGGCCAATAGCCTTAGAATATACGTATCCATTATGATGATCATGATAGGTTGTCAGGGGTGTAGTAGCCCCACTACCCCCAGCAAGGTCTCGCCGGGGACCAAGCTTACTTGACCTGAAAGTACCGACACTTGCCGAGGTTGCTGATTGACGGACGAGGTTCTAGTGTGGACTTCCTTGAGGATATTATAATCTCAAGAATCTTCATTCATAACATTCAGTCCAAAAATTCAATCACCATAACCCCAATTATAACTAAGTATCAACAGAATGGGGTATTTGACAACATTAAAAAAATACTACAAATAATGGTCATCCTATCAGATAATAGCGTAAAAAGACATTTAAAACTGTAAATTAAACTAAAATAAGCATATTTTTTGAGAATTTCGCTTAAAAATATCAAATATTTTTTCGAATTTTTATCTGTGACGAAAACGCTCTGTGATCGATCACAGCACTGCTGACGTCCACGCAAGTAAACACGGCTTTGTGACAGAACAGAACAGAACAGAAACAAACAGTTTTTGTGGATTATTTATAGACGTATTTGTACATTTTGCAACTACATACCATTTATACACCATTTTATTCACAAAGTTTGAAGAAAAACTATTTATTATTATTTACTTTAACTTCACTGCTTTAAGGTTATACAAAATGTGTGACGTCACGTAATCGGCTCCACACAAGGCGTTTTTCGCGCGTTTTTGAAAATTTAAACTTTAACGTCGATTTTTTGTTAAAATCCGTTGATATTTTTTTGAAATATCGATGTAGTGTGCATATTATATGCTAAAGAATAATTTAAAATGGTTTTCCAAAATTTGTCAAATACCCTATTAGGATCGTAATTTGGTGCTCACAGTGTCGATTGAAGTTTTTTATTGTTTTGTTTTCCTTCCATCTTTTTCTATTCATTATACTTAATCACTTAATCAGTCACTATATCATTAGGTACTATGGGTCCGCGTCCAGACCCAAGTTCTGCAAGCCTGCGCAACTATGATTAGGTACGGCGCGTAGTCAGGTAGGTGCTGTTCTATGAACCTTCAGGATTTGAAATAGGCTTAGCATCATCTTGCTGCCTTGAATTACGACTTAGCTATCATCAAGTAATAATTGCAATGATCTAATTTCAATGCTGGTTAGCCTTAATCACGAACACTTACATAAGCACGTGGCGAACCAATGGTCTAGGTACACTTCACAACAATTGTGTCATCTTTGTTGATTGTAAATTATAAATAGCTGCTTGAACAAGCTCGGTCTCGTGCGCGGGCGCCTCCACGATAAGCCAGGTTATCGACGCTGTGGGAAGATTCCACGGCAAATAACTGAGGACAACACTAAGACAAACATAACCTACAACTCCTACAAGCGATTTTGAACCTTATTATATTCATATTGCCCTACGGAAAGTTTGCATCAAGAATTTTTTCCTTTGTCTTTTCCGTGCTATCTCCTAGAGAACACATTTTTCTCATAACTGATGACTTAGGGTGTATTTAGATACCAAGGTCAGGATCAAAAATCAATTTTAAGTTTCAGTAGAGATATGAAAATATGCGTTATCTGAGTAGCTATGCCACCTATTGATCTCCAAGTAATGGATTGAGTAGGTGTTCTGAGGTCATCAGAAATTTCTGGTTCTTACATGCTATTTATTTTGCTTTAATAGGTATTATATAATAATTTGGTTTGCGCAGTAATATATTTAGGTGGAATCAGTTGACATTGTACTTACGTCTTTTTTTATGTCAGTAATGTTTTTGTTATAAGATTATTTTAACGAATAGGTTACAAATATTGGGTACATCTCCAACTCAGTGTTTGTGCTCCTGGAGGTTCCCTCCGTCACCATGGCTGTTACATCCAGCTTTCTAGCAACTTCTTTCCCTGTGACTGGGACTGAACCGTATTTTTTTATTAGGTTCTTCTATCTTAATATACTTAGTGCTTTATTTAGTAGAGTCGAGGAATGGTATTGTTCTGGTAAGAATACTACTAATATAACCGAATTTATTAATATTTCCATTTCAAACCTACCTAAGTAATTTACGACAGCGTGGCCATGATCATACACAAAGGATGTCCTAATAGTTTTCGGAGGTAAGGAGAAGTAGAATAAACATCTGTATAAATAAACCCTCTAAACTTACTTAAGTTTGATATAAGTTAGTATTGGGTACGCGTCGATGCTGGGTCCAAAACCAGTCTCGAGATCACCCTACAAGTCAAAATTAACGATTAGGTATAATTATGTACCTTATAGTTTAAATCTTAAATATTATTTCATAGCGAGACAACAGAGGCTCTGGCTCATTCATCACCGTGGCACGCCGTGATCCTCAAAAGAAATTTTAGGTTCAAGATGTGTGTCCCGCGGTATGAACGCGTTCACATCTGGATCATTGCGTTGTTCCCGGTTGTATCCATGGCTTAATCCTTCTCTTCCTTCAGACATTTTGCTTTGGTTTATTTGTTAAGTATGCACAATCATAAGGTTCAAAAACGAGTGATGTAGACAAAGTCTCCTACTTATCAAGGAAAAAGTATTGCGACAAATAAAAATATAATTCATCATTATTTACATAAACATCTCAAGGCATTTGCCCTTTTATAATTAATTGCGCAATTAAAAGAAACATTGTCTGTATTTGTACTCTATAATTGCATGATAAAAACAATATAACAAATCGTGGAATAGGACAATGTAAATGATGCTATCTAATCGTCCAGTTGACAGGTTGTTACACTGTTGGTGGCACTATTTGGATGTGATTGATTATACTATTTACTTTGTATTTGTGTATTTTGGGTGGGCAGGGTCCTACGAACACTTTTGTGGCTCAAATTATTCTTACCTGATAGGCGATGCACCAAAAAGTGTTACGGGTAGGTCCTATAAGTATAGGTTCACCGATTTCTCTATCTGCTGGATCTTTAGCTCAGTTGGCTGAATGCCAGCCGTGTGCGACTGTTGTGGGTTATAATCCTGCCCTGGCCTTGGGTTAGCCGGGACCTGGGGGAGTCACACTCGGGCTGCCGACACTGTAAACATAGAGAGTTTCAAAGCAGTCAGTGTAGAAGACAAAACAGGAATAGACTTTGATCTACCCAATGACAGTACAAAAACTTTCCAGTGAGCTCTGGCTACCCTACTCACCGCCGGGAACACACCACGAGGTTATTATGACCGCGGTATTCTGTAGGGTGGAGGTACTTCCCCAGTCGGGCTGCTCAATTGGACGGAAATATCGTCATGTCCTACCTCCTACAGGACAGACAGAATTCGCTCCTAAAGGAACGTGTAAACCCAGAGGAATTATAGGAGTATGTGAAACCCGCACTCCGCAGTGTAAGCCGCGATGCAACACGGCATATTGCTTAGATGATCATGATGACCGCGTGATACGCGTATATGATCAAAATTAACAGCCGGCGATTAGTAATTCGAACCCCGGACGTTGACATAGCAGCCTAGAGCTTTATAGTCGCACGATCATACAGTAAATGATTGTATGATCGCTGAGTTGCACCGTTCGTTGAATGAAAAAAAGGATAGGTGCCAATAAAAATGAGGCGCCTGCCACTCTCAGAAGGTATTTCCCAGGACGAGGTAGGCCATTCGCACTGGGGAAAGCATGGTTTTAAATCATACGTTATATAATTATGTTTGTATGAGCATTATCGTGTGTGAATGTGTAAGGAAACAATGACAAATAAATAATTAATGTTTTTATTTTTAATTACTTACGTAATGTTATTGCATAATTTGTAACACCTCTATGTACTCGAAAAGTTGGGCAAGAATGTATTTTACTCATATTTTTCCATTTCAATTTTTATTATATATTATAAAATAGAGTGGTAACTATGGCTAGTTATTATAACATATTCACTATAGTAAAATGGAATCTTGTATTGTTCTTTGTTAGCTTCGTATAAGGATATAACCTTAAATACTCTAGGTACTATATAAGAAGGAAGAGGATAGAATTAATTAACAGAGTATATCAGAACATACGCCAAAATGCGGTAAAATGCTGCCAAAGACGTATTTCTACGCAACTGCAAAGGCTCTTGACTAGGTTACTCTACGAGCTCGTAATGATTCGGGCAGCATGCCGTTGTTGTGTGTCTTATATGCCTGAGCATCTCATAAGTAATGTACAGAGCCATCTTAGAGAGAAACATATTCCACTTAGGAACGACGTGTGTAATGAAACCGGTGTAGTGTACAAAAGACACCTCAGCTCCTGAATGATAAAAAAAAATCCTCTTTATTGGAAGTCCGTTCTACTTTGTCTAATTTCACATCAGGCAGAGTAAGTACTCCATAACGGAGTAAAAATAGACGGATTAATTTTGATGCTTTAATAACCATAGGTTGATCATAGTCAGATTCATTTACGTCTAAATCGTAAACAAACCAGTATTTCGTTTGTATTGTCTAAGTGAGAAGGATTTTAACATGATAACTAGTAATATTTTAAGTGTAAAAGTGAGTTTGTTTATTTGTAAAATCAAGTCAAATGACTTTATGAGTTTGTCTGAAATTATACACAGACAGATAGACAGACGGCATTTCCTCTTATATTTGCCAAAACAAGCCTTGGCTATAGAATGTCATTTTCCAGATAACTGCGATGACTGCACGTCGAAAATTACTATTCTAAAATGTAATTTGTACACAATAAGCGGTATAAAAAATCATGTACCTATTACCTATTCCTATGTACGTCAATGTGACGTAAATTCATTAATTAGTGCAATTAACTAGTTTATTAGCATGCCGTTTTTATAATCACAGAATAATAAAACAAAAGAATTAGTCACGAACCCTGGTTCCATAACTATGTAATAAACTGTTTAATAACTACGCGGGTTCGTAAAAGACAGATTTTAAGTTGGTCTATTTTACGCTAGTTTTCTCTTCTATGTTAATCAAATTGTAATTCACCGTCTTTTTATTTTAGGAAGGCGCTTGCAATTCAATGTCAATCAGAATAAAGATTTAAAGGATTAAGGATTTAAAAATCCCCCCTAAGGATCCCCCCTATGGATTTAAAAATCATTGAGGGTATTTTTGTACCCATAGGCATGCCTAAGATCATTGATCCCCAATCCAAAAAAAATTTCAATAAAATTCCTCAGTGTCTAGTTGTCATGCCCCTAATTATGTTTAAAATAGAAGTAAAAAAGTGTTTTATGAAAAAAGGATATTATCAAGTAGACGAACATATTAATGATAAAACTGCATGGTCATCCTAATCTTTTGCTTGCTCGCATAATATAAATATGTTTTAACTAAAACCACATTTAAAAAAGTTTTTGTTTACTGAGGTTCTTGTTAGTATCCTCTCAGTAGAAACAACTTACCGAACCAGCGAAACAATCATTTTAAATGATTTATTTACTTTATTTTAAATGAGATTTATTCTTTGATTCTTTGATCCAAACCCACCTGCAAGTATACCTACTGACTGTCGAACAAGTTGAGGTTTTTTCTTGGGGTTAACGCTACCGCAAAGCTAGTCAAACCAAATTATGGAAACTAGAAGAAGGGGAATGGATTTCGAGCTCTAATGTTAATGAGATTTATTCTTTGATTCTTTGATCCAAACCCACCTGCAAGTATACCTACTGACTGTCGAACAAGTTGAGGTTTTTTCTTGGGGTTAACGCTACCGCAAAGCTAGTCAAACCAAATTATGGAAACTAGAAGAAGGAGAATGGATGTCGAGCTCTAATGTCCAAGCTATAGATGCAACCGAGAATGGCACTCGGATGAAAGCAAACAATAAGAGCTCTCCATCATTCTACTATAATAACCTACGCCTTAGGTACGTAAATAATTATGAGGCGTGAAAAACCCATATAAATATAGCTAAGGCCACGTCAGTACTATTGTTTATTCTGTGTTTATTATAATTACGGCAATCCTTATCACTTATGTATATTATAATTTTATTTAGTATCTAGTAACCAATCTAACTAAGAAACGACCGAAATACTCGTATATCATAATTTTATTTAGTGCCTAGTAACCAATCTAACTAAGAATCGACCTAAATATATCATAATTTTATTTAGTATCCAGTAACCAATCTAACTAAGAATCGACCTAAATATATCATAATTTTATTTAGTATCCAGTAACCAATCTAACTAAGAATCAACCGAAATATATCATAATTTTATTTAGCATCTAGTAACTAATCTAACTAAGAATCGACCGAAATATATCATAATTTTATTTAGTATCCAGTAACTAATCTAACTAAGAATCGACCGAAATATATCATAATTTTATTTAGTATCCAGTAACCAATCTAACTAAGAATCGACCTAAATATATCATAATTTTATTTAGTATCCAGTAACCAATCTAACTAAGAATCAACCGAAATATATCATAATTTTATTTAGCATCTAGTAACTAATCTAACTAAGAATCGACCGAAATATATCATTATTTTAGTTAGTATCCAGTAACCAATCTAACTAAGAAACGATCGAAATATATCATAATTGTATTTAGTATCTAGTAACAAATCTAACTATTACTAACGACCGAAATATATCATAATTTTATTAGTATCTAGTAACCAATTCAACTAAGAAACGATCGAAATTCGTTATTTTCCGTGAAGTGACTGCGATCTGACAGTCATAACTCACTGGCGATATCCAAGTTCCGTAGTAAGACCAGGTTGTCTGATTTTTAAGGGCTCTAACTATCCGTAACGAATGCCACGAGTGCTTGTACGACAACGGCACGGAGAGGTCCCCTTATGTTAAGAATAATCACACATCCCCAGACTGATCTGGCTATCGTTGCCTAACCTTCTAGGTTCCTTTTAACGATAAGTCACTTCGTAATTTTGTTATCACCATTATGCGGCGTTCCGGGTTGTGGATATTTTGTGACCCCACCCGCCCATGCATCCTCAATCAGCTGTGTGCCATTAGTAGCAAACGAACGATAACATCATGTGTCATATGAATGTGCTGCTATAATTAATATCCTTATTTACTTACGCACTGCTATCTTATGAATAAACTTTCCATTTGCGAGATATCTACGTATTTGTGGTTCTTGTATTTTGTTCATGTTTTATTTAGTATAAACATTTTTACACACTTTATATTGACTTGACCTGCGGATTTATCAATGTAATGTTTTCTCTCTAATCAATATTGACACACTTCTAGATGCCTGGGTTGTTCAGAATTGTGCAAATCATCAACTGACGAGAACTCGAAAACAAGACTGTGGCATTCCACATACTCTCGCTGCTGATCATAGTAGACTAGTTTCCTTCTGATTAACTTTGATTTGGGTTCTCTGTGACTCCTTCCGAGGATAAAAATAATTGAGAGAAGTATGACACGCAGGAGAATTCTAGATACATCTGAGAGTATTTTCTTGGGGCACTGTCGCTAATCCCGGTATAAATTTGCATGTTAATTTTTCCTATATTGATCTGGATTGGATCTGAATGTCGATCTGATAAAGATCGAATATCAGATCAGCGTAACCGACGCGGCAACGGGCAATAGCGAATATCTACTTTAGAGCGGGTTGCAGTTGTTTTCAACATTTTTAAGCATACATTTATCATCAAGTTATACAGCAATTTGCGCGAAATAAAAATCATATTCATAAAGTAGGCTAAACTATCTAGGGACGAGTAATGGTAACGTCTACGCGTCAAACATGGCTCTAAAATGTTCCAAAACGAAATTTCAAACACGTTTCATACTAAGATCTAAGACGCCGTAATCAAATAATATCGAAGTATTAATCTCTCTCTCTCTCCCTCACTCTCGCTCTCTCTCTCTCTCTCTCTCTCTCTCTCTCTCTCTCTCTCTCTCTCTCTCTCTCTCTCTCTCTTACCCGGTCTTAAATGAAATATGGGAAAAGACGGGAGGTAAGTACCCACCATAAGAAATCTCCTGTGCTATAACTGACTACTTACTTATCACATAATCGTGACTGGTGCAACCCAGACGAAAGCTCAAGGAATCGCGTGACGATTTTTTAAACGTTAATATAGATAATTCGACTTTCTGCGTCATTTCAAGTACACGTTGACGTGAACAATACAAAAAATAGGCAATAACCGGCTATTATCAGCTAACAATAATGTTGACTGAGGGCATCAGGTTATTGCGGTGAAGTAGTTCTTATACAATAGTTAGCAACATGATAACTTGTCAGTTATCACTTATCACAGCGTTGCACGTGCCGCCCAAAATGTTATAATTATTTAATTGTAAAAGTACCAATAATATTTCATCATAACGTTTATAAATTGTGTAACTTCTGACTTGTTTGAACCGCAAGAAAGATTTTAAATAAAATTTTATGGATGTTTGTTATTATTAAAGATCAACTTATTATGCTTTACGCTTATTTAACTCCGGGGTAGTAGAGACAACAACTAACCACTTGCTTCTAAGCTTCTATCCTTAGGCGCGGTTTATACAGAAGAGATGTGGCAAGGACGTATAACGGTTTAATGAACACTATAGAAACATTATGTAGTTTACAATAACGTCGTTTTTGTTTTAGAGGAGACAGACGCCCTTACCTTCAAGCGACGTCCCGCCACTAAATGACGACGACTCTCATATACATAAGTTTTATATTGTGTTACTTAAATTGTCTGCCACCGAAATATGTCCCCCCCACGTCTCTTCTGTATAAACCGCGCCTTACACACTTCCTGATTTTCTTCTACCGTCATCAAACTTTTTATAATATTGTATTTTTTGTTCCTTATTAATGTCTAGGGGCTAAAGTATTTTTATTTTTAATTTATTTTGAAAACTCCTAAACAGCCAATCACGGTGTTTGTGAATGGGAGGATTATCACCTTTTTAGTGATTGCGTATAAAAATAACCTTAAAATGACATTTGAAAAAACCCATTTAATTTCGTGAAACACGATTAATGATATTCATTTAATTAATTATTATGTAAGTATTAAGGATTACTTTATTTTATTATGCATTTCCAATTAGTTTTAAATTATTTTTCAAGTTTGAATCTGTTGGCTAAATATACAAGCATTTAAAACGTACGTCACTTAACAAAAAAAAACTGCGGGACAAATTTCTTTGCAATTTGAATTTTAAATAGAACTTTTCTTAGGTTAGATTAACGATTAATTCGTTATTTTAAGAAACATTGTTATTATAAATGTTATAATTTTGTATAGAACGTCGTTTTTTTTCCTCGCATTCAAAGTGAAAAGTAGAGTGTTCAACGTGGGACTAAACAACCATAATGACACTCGAACTATTAGCCACCCTCGCTTCGCTTGGGTTGTTTGAGTCCCTTGTTGAACGATCTACTATTGATACGACAGTTTGATTTGTTTTTAATACCGTGATATTAAGATCATTTTGAGACCGTACTACTGGTACTACTGTGCATTAGGTTACAAAAAAAGGACCTAACCGACCTTAACTGCAACATAGAAGAGGCTCTGACGTAGACTTCCCTCTTGGGATTGGAAGTCATATATTCACCGAGCTCGTGGAAAGGAGAAGAAAGAGTAGTTGAGCGGCCTGCGGGCCCCAAAGTTCAAGCTTAGGTACCAGGGATTATTATAAGTTGTAATGACAATGCCTTAAAAAATAAAAAAAGACGGGTTGCACTCCGGGAGTGCCGGCAGAAGTGAAAACTTTTTCTTTATTTCTTTCTTCGTGATATACAGAGAAAACGATAAGAAGAACATACCATACCATACTTATAATATAGCGCCAATCATATAACCTATCACTAATTTTCTGCTAATTTTCTGTCAGAAGAAATTAATGGATTACAAAAAAAAATCACAAAAAGTAATAAATTATAAAAAAATAATCACAAAAGTATCTAATAAATTACAAAAAGAAAAAATAATCACAAAAAGTGTCAGAAGGCCAGGTTCGAACCAGGTACTATCTGAAACCATAAGGACTTACAGTCGAAGCGCTTACCGCTAAGCTACGAAGCTTCTTAGCGTACCTAGCAAAATAAACACTCTGTAGCTAGGAATGTTGTATGACGTCATGTCGTCCTACAAAGTCATCGGTTTAACACTTTTACCCATCCAACGCCGCTAAAGAAGTTTTCACTTCAAAAAGGACGTTTACTGTTGGATGATAAGAGAAATGTCTACACAATAGATGTTTTCTTCATTGGCTCGTCGCTATAATTCGAATGAATGCGAAACAATTGCTGGTGAATCTACCTAATGATTACGGAAGTCGTTGAACACTAGACGAGTCATTCATGTAAGATTTAAAATGAAAACCTCCTAGGTTTTTGTATATATTTACTTTAACTCAGGACGTTGCTATACGTGACTAATGAGATTGTGAAGTCTCGTAAATTTTTTACATTACAATAATATTCGCATCCGCGGAAATTTTTATGAATGTAAACTGCCTGTAATTGTGACGTAATCCTGTGCGAAGTTCAATTGGGTGCTTAAGGATTAAGTATTTTCTATAGAATATAATATAATGTATTAATAATTATATGCTTCCTACAAAAATACTACCTCGCTGGTCTAGTAGATGTGTTTAGAGTTGGATATATGACATTTTGTTAGTATCAGCTGTGTGTGTTCAAATGTTTTCTTGGATTTATAATTTACTCAATCACGCTCAGACGACTGGACGAATCTTGCTGAAGCTTAATATGTACATGAAGCTTGGAATAATACACAGTGACTAGTATTTGTTTAGTAATAATATAAATCAATGGTTTGGAGCCACAGGCCGGCGGGCAGTAGCTGGTTCTTCATAAAAAAACGAATTATTTTGAATTGGGGCTTCAGGTTAATATGTCGACCTAAGCCTCGATTTCTAATCACATTAACAGTGCGGGGTTAATGAAGACATGACAAACCCTCTTATTCAGTGAGTTCATGGAATTGTGCCCTATGTTGGTGCCTTTCAATCATGTTGTTATAAGCTAGGCACCCGAATATTGCTTTTTATCCGGATTCCTAGTTCGTTGGAAGTATTTTTGCGTATCTATCTCATTAGCAGAGGGCAAGGTCGAGAGAAAGTAAGGGGGTGAGAGGGTCCACCTTCCCTGAACTCTTTCGGAATCGTAGACGTGGTCTGACAGGGTATTGACTCGGTCAAACAAGTCAACTAAGCCCTTACTTTACATTTACCTGCCAGCCTTTACCACGACAGCCTGGTGTTATCATCACGGCGTAGTGTCGGTCAAAGTCAAAATCAAAAATCATTTTATTCTGTATAGACCATCGGTCGCATTCAAATCTTATACTTGAGAACTCCAATCTTTCTCCTTCTCTGTTTGACTTTTGGGAAACCCTGCGTCAGAGGCTCGTACGTTAACAGGTGGTGTTGAATTGGGGCCTAAACACCTTAGTAGAACCTCAAGTACCAACTTAAATAATTCACTAGGCTACAGAAAAGAAGTTATGGAATATATTCAAGATGCCGCGAGACGTCACCTACTTAACCATGATGCAATAGGAAGACATTATGAATATATATTATTCAGGTTATCATTGCATGAAAATGTCAGTTGTTTCGTTATGGCTGATATTGAGTCACGCGTGATGAATTAATAATGAGCACTTTTGAGTAGCTACCTAATATTTGTACTAATTGGTACCTAACATTAAACGATAAAATGAAGCAATTACTTTTTAATCAACATGTTCATTGTAGTAACAACGAACTTATTAGTGTGTGAACTTAAAAAAGAAAACAGAAAACAAACATACTCTTTTAACTGGTTGGTTTTATATAGGGCTCCACCTAGATGTTCGGGGCTCGTACCTCGTAAATAAGCTAGTAAAACTGACCCTGCTTCTAGACTCTTGAATTCGAGATGAAAATCTATTTGCAACTGGAAACAACGCCAAGACGATGATGATAACGGAACACATTTTTTATGTTTTGACCTAGTCTATCAAATTACTTGTAACTCTTCTTATCAATCAGGCGTTAGCTTCATATGTAGGTAAGTAGATAAGATATCGTATTATAATATATTTATCAATTTTGATAGTCTATGATTTGAGTGAGTTTTATACCTAATCATTAGCTACGGATGCAGCAACAAAATGTAGTAAAGCGTGTTGTTGTAATATTATGTTAATTATTTTTTTATTTCTAGAGAGTCCTATAATGAGCTTCTTGCTGAGCGCACCACGAAACGCTTACGCTTGTCTGCAACAGACTGAATTCACACTATGTGTGTCCATATATTACATAATACTGGGAGAGGCACCACCGCTAACTCCCGGCAGATCTTGGTAACCAATTTCCGTTAGAGAGCCCCTGTTCTTTCTTGGGAAGTGTGTACAAGAGATACGCACTTCACTTCTTCCACTAGCTAGTTACCAATATTAGAGCGACGCCTATGAGCTGCCCGCCCTGTCTGTTACCATTAATCAAAAGAATGGTTGTTTTTTGTAAAGATAATATGACTAAATTTAATACATTTTATCCAGAAATCCTTGTGGTCAAGTCGACTGCTCGCGCGCGCACATTCTTAGGTTGAACTAAATAGTATATATTCATAAAAATATCATCCAAACAAAAATGCAATATGGAAATCAGTTTACATGGTACAGAATACACATCAATCATACATCCATACCTACATAAAAAAATCTGAAAGAAAAACGATTGAATGATCTTTCCTTGTAACAATCTAAAGTTGAGCATATTTTCCGCTAAGCGCATTGGTGTCAAGCGTTGACCACTACTTTACACTGATAAACTTTTATGGTGTAGCACACCTTGACTTTAAAACTTTTCTTAGTATCAAAGTGTATCGCTAGATGTCGTTGGTTCTTGATAAATAAAGTTTCCATAGATCATTTACAGATGGCGCTACTTGTTTCAACGTTAATATTATTTTGATCGTATATTTTCATCTACATCAGTGGGGTAGGATTAAGATAAGTAGGTGAGATTTGATGATGGCTATCATTTTTGCTTCTACATTAAAACAGTGGAGTATGTAATTATCATCTTAATCATTATCCTACGAATATTATAAATGAATAAGTTTGTGAAGATGTTAGATGTTAGTTACTTCATTAAATGACAGGCTGAAATTGTTTATGCGCTTAATTCTTTTAATTACTCTTTGATATAGGACTTTGGTACGGTGTTCACTGTCCTTTAGGTATTTTTACTTTAAGGGTTATATAGTGTTAGGTTTTCATCAAATTCAAATTAAATTTATTTGCAAGAATATGGTACAAAAGATGTTACAAAAAATAATACAATGCATATCTCATCAAAGCTGGTTAGGTGGAGAGAGCGCTGACACCTCGCAACTTCCGTAAATTTAGGTCTGAGTCACAAGTCATTGTCACAACTGTAACTGTAATGATAAAAATTGACTTGGATAAAAATGTTATGATAATTAGAAATCGAAAATTTCAAGATCGTTATCGCGTAACAGCTACCTTTGGTGTTGTAAAAATAGTAATTGATTACATTGACCGCTTCCTAACAGGAGTGGACTCGATCGATTTCAAGGAGGTTGTATACCTGCAACTCTGCAATTTAGAATTTAAAAAAAGTTTTTTACATTTGCAGTAGGTATGTAGTTGTAGTCAAGTAGACCTTTACAAAGTTATGATATACTTACTAACTTATAATCACACCTATAAATAACGCAAGGGTAGAAAGACATAATCCACATTTACGCAAACTCTTTTTCAGGCCCGTAATAGGTAACGATCGTATTGCTTACGTCGGGTACTTTTTGAAAGGTATACGCATTTGTTATAGAGTGGAAAACAATCCTATATATAAAGTTATGAGTCACTACAAATTGATTAAAACAACATCCACTTCATTTGTGATCGAAAACTGGATTTAAATTTATGAATTTATTCATTTATGTTTACATCCAATGAATTAAAAACACATTCGATAATAAGCCTTAGTGATGCGTGTAATATCTCAAATGAGATAGGGATGAATAACTTGTAGATGACTACTTTTTGCATTCTAAATCTATACGCACTTAGTATCCAAAAACTTCATCATACCTACTTATTGTGATAGGATGTACCTTACTAAAGATGTGGATTATAATTCATTATGATGAATGCGGGTTTGCATAGCAATTAAAATAAAAAGTCACCAACTGGTACTGTACTAGTTTTAGTTTTAGTTTTACTAGGTACAAAAGTACGCATACTAAATGTACCTCCTTAGCGTATGAAAATATTGTAAACAGGAAAGTTTCCACGCGCGCGCGTCGAGCTCTGCATGTGTCAAAGGTTACATTCGAGACCTTAACCTCTTTTAATATTTATCTCTGTCTCGTTGGCTGTTTCGTGTATTTTTAGATGTTCATAATCATTCTATTTTTAAATTGTTCATTGTAAATGAATGTTTTTTTTTACCTCTAAAGACATATCATTTACTTATTCTCATTTGTTATCCTTGTAAAACTTAGGTAGCTTTGGGAATAAAATACAGAAATAATGTAGATATTTTTTTTATTAACTTACTCTTTTGTATTTTTTTCACAATTCTGTGAACTCTTTGCAACGATAAAAATATAACAATACGAACTTGATTATGTTCGATACAACATTTCTTATACAATAATCTTTTTACTCTTTAATATCACAAGTACACTTACATCCTAATTTTTATTAAAGCTTTCAAGTTTTAACTTACGAACTATGTTTTTTAAACTAATCTAACTGTGTGAGATCTTAGTTATTTTGATATCGTCAACACGAATCACTGTAACTTGGATGATAGCGGACACATTAGTGCGCGTGCGACTCCGAACGGTACTGGAACAGATGTGACCGCGGAGCCGGGTCCACCAGCTCTAGTCACAACTGTTTACCATGGTCGCCACACTGCAGGGCTCTTGAAGGTGTTGGTGGTGCAGTCCAGAGGAGTTGCTGTGTGCATGTGCACGGGTGATGCTGGTGGTGATGGAGTCACATATCCAGAGGTTGAGGAGGCAGTCGACAGAGCGGGGCTGGGGGGGCTCGCTGGAGGAGTGTCTGCCGCGGCGGCTGCACGCTGCATGTCATTGAGGCGGTGTCCCAAGTGTGTCATGAGCTGAGTTCCAAGCCTCACATCAACTCCAGGAATGGAAGCCAAGCAGCGGGATACTTCGTTAGCGGCATGTGTGAATCCAGCACGGAAACGGTCAGCATCCACTGTTGTGTTTAATGACAGGCGACGCTGGCGGCGGAGTTTGTGAAGGTGGCGAACGGTCAATTCCAAAATATCTGCTTTCTCCAATTTTGCAACATTTTCTCCTTCAGACTGAAGAGCGCTGACCATTAACTCCTTGAGTTCGTCGAGGCAGCGGTTGATGCGAGCGCGCCTTTTGCGCTCAAGCATCGGCTTCATCACTTTGCGGTATTGATAAGTGCGCGAGACTGGCTGCGGGCCGTCGTCTGCGATCGAATACGCGATCTCGTAAGACATGTTGGACATTTGTGTGAGCGAGTGGGGAGTGTGCGTTAGCGTTGAGCGTTGAACGCGGAATGCGACGGTTTGCGCCAGGCGGGGGCTTATATAGCGCGCTATCGTGGGAACGCATAGAGCCGTCGAGTTCCCACACGCGCCACCTGTGCGGAGCAGCTGCCGGCGCGGGGCGCGGGGGGACACGCGCTCGTCGCGCGTGCGCGCCGTAAACAATCGTGCGCCGCACGCCGCGACGCCTGGCCTCGGTAATTGCCGCTGTTGCGGATTCTATGCTAACTCGCTACCGTCTAACCTATGACTGTTCAGATAGCACCTTCTGTGCATTTAGACTCGACACCACCGTTGCGATCGGTGACCTATGTAACTTACGATGAGTTTCTTACAGACTAAATTTCTGACTTTGAAATGGTGAGTCAGTTAGTGTGACTCACGATAAGTTCTATCTTTTTTTTGGTATCCTATAGATATTTTAGGGTAAATAGCAATTATGAATGGTAGAAAAGCTGTTCATAAATTAATCTTCGTAGCAGTTTGTAGCTTTTGCCTACAGCCCGGTCTGTAGCAAATGTTGTCACTTCAATTAATCAAGTGCGATTGCTACAGATTTACTGATCAAACATCGCTTCTATTTCATCATATCTGTATTTAATTAGAGCTGATTCTAATTAAGAACAGATTTATGCATCGATGTCGCAATGTACTGTCGGTGTAAAGCGATCAATCAAGTGCGGAGCCGACGCGGGCGCACAACTCTCACAACACAATGGCCCGGCGTCAATTACGCTCTGATCGGCTTGCCGCTACTGTTGGCACTCATCAATCACGGATTACGCGCCGTAATAATTATTGACGGATGAAATTACAGTCGCGATCGCGCCCTAAATGAGGTTATTATGTTGCCTCACGACGATCGGATACATTATTATGTTTTGCAACGGGGCCTCTGTACGGAGTACAAGCCTTGTTTGTCTGTTTGGATGCGTGCGCCGGCGCCGTCGGTAGCGGTGTTGCATGTAGGTGGGTATTAGTCAGAGCTACGCGTCGAGTGGGCGCTGCCTACGCAGCACCGTCGAGATAATGTATGTGCACCGCGTCCGGTATCGACACGCGCTCATTATCAGGCTTTCTCCGAAATACACCCACTTTGACACTTCAAATGTTTATATGCACATACATTGTAGGTACTTCATAATGTACGTATGTATGACTTGCAAATACATTTTTATAAGGATGACTTGAGAATGCATTTTAGCTAAATGCATAGTTTTTTCTTCTTTATAAGTTAGAGATTAGGTACTGTCACGTTCACCGTGATTCTAACTATGATTCCCGCTCGATTACTCAATCAGTAGTAACAATACCTAGTGGTTGAATTGTATTTCAAAACACATTAACGCATTATTGGGAAGCCCAACAGTGGACTACAGTGTGCTAATTGATGATGATGATGAGCCATGTACTTACTGTATTGGGTTCATTAATATGTAAAAATTCCATTGGTCTAATGTGTGCAACGGAAAAATGACAATATATCACTCACTAATCATCGGAAGTGGGTCTTGTGTTTTGAAGCGTGCCTTCGGAACTTGTATGACTGTGTGGCATATTAAATATTAATATCTTGATACATTAACGCGTGGAAAGTTTGTAAGTAACGACTTACTTGTTGGGTTTTTGAATTATCTGTGACTTGCTTGCAGTGTTATCACCGTTATCGGTTAAAAAGTTATTGACACTTGATTGGGCTCTAACGTGTGTGAAACCCGAGAGTTAATTAAAAATGTACATATATTTATATATTCGCGCCTTTAACTCCTCAAAGAAGTAGGCAGAGCTGGATTGACAATTAACACTCACATTTTCAGTCTCATGTAATAGAGAGCTGCCAAGTCAGATTTATTGGCTTCCCGCTCAGTGGAAATAAGTACATACCTAATATATGTCTCATGAACGTAAGTCCTGGTGTTCATATTCGCAAGAAAAATATCTTAGTGTGTTTTTCCGCTATCTAGAACCCAGTGTAATAATTGGCAAGCATTGCTTAGTTTGAGTCTTAGAAATTAGAATAGATAGATAGATGGATAACTCTTTATTGTACACCAACATTAGACTACAAGAGATAATAGTAGAATATTTATCTATTTGTCAGGACGGCCAGAGACTCCGACTTAATTCTATTGAGAAAAAAGGACTTGGACAACTGTGAATTCTTAATTTAAATCTAAATTGGCGGTATTTTAGTTCAAAGAGTTTGGGTGCTGGCCTAGCATTGTTGTGTTACCGCTACTCTCAACAAAGAACAAGTAAATTATAATAGAAAGAAATTGTTTTTTAACATTTCACAGCTTTTTCTTTTAAAAAGTACTCAAATCTTATTGCCCACTCTTTAAGGTTCATTGCACTATACGTTTTAAGGTATTATTTTATGGTTCCCGGCAGAGTAGAATTTGGGCCACCCCTTCTCTTCCCATGTGGTGTCAGACAAGGCGACTATATAAGGGATAGGGCTGATTAACTTTAACATCAGACAGATATGTATAGCCCAGACTCAGCCTCAGATGCATGGCTCGAGTCAAAAATAGTGCCCGGAATACGGCAATAGGCTCACCCTCTATTACGTGGGACCGAATACAGATTAGTGAAATGTGGGTGTTAATTCACCTCTGCCTTACCCTCCGGGGATAAAGGCGTGATTATATGTATGTATGTATGTAAAGTGATTTTACCCGGTTTGGTAATTCCTTGAATATAATTAGATTGCTAACCCATTGTTTTGGTAGACGGTGTTTTTATAGTGGTCAATAATATTGGTAATATTAAGTCCATTGTCAGTGATGTGATGATGTATTGTTAGGTGTTTTCAACTTCCTATAATTCCGGGTTTTTATTAACGGTCTAAGAACGTTGGAAATCAAGAAATGAATCAATCAGCCCACTGCTGTTCACTGCTGGACATAGGTCTCTCCCAATGTGCGCCATTTCATCTGATCACTTTACCACTTTCAACAACAACAAAAACAACAACAACAAAAAGAGTAACGGCATACCTGACCTATTCCAGGGCTAGCTTATGTATTAATCCAGACCAATATATCGCATGTACCGTTTGAGCGTGACAAAATACACAAACTTTTTTTTACAATCTGTCACATTTATAATATTAGCAGGATATGTCATAGTCGTTACTGCACTGGCGAAGAGCAGTTACGACCCTCACCAGTCACAGTCACGAGGACGATACGATTCGTGCCGGCTTGCCTTTCGTGACTACAATAATATATTAATTAATTCTTTATTACAGTCTGTAAAGTAATAGCAAAATACGACTGTTCTTACACAGTAGTCAAGTTAAAAAAATAGATATTTCAATAATAATAAATTACTAGTTTAAAAGAATGTTGCCATAATAAAATAGCTTAATGAGTCCAGTAGAAGACTGTAATAACATAAATGATACAATAATAAGAAATTTATTAATTGAGGCTGGGATAGTAGGTAATATATTTAAAACTAGCTGTCCCGGCGATCTTCGTACCGCCAATATTTTTCCGCCCGCGTGGCGTCCGATCCCGTTCCCGCTGCACCCTCTACTATATTAAACATGTATTATACATATAAATCTTCCTCTTGAATCACTCTATCTATTAAAAAAAACCGCATCAAAATCCGTTGCGTAGTTTTAAAATTTAAGCATACAAAGTGATATAGGGACAGAGAAAGCGACACTGTTTTATACTATGTAGTGACTATACAAGAACCTAATGAAATTATAAAGCAATTTGTATGTTATTTAAATACATTTAGATTGGATTGAAAATATTGTTAGATAACTCCACCATCACCCTAAGATTATAGGTTATTTTTTACCTGTAATCGGCCGGTGTATCCTGGTCGAAACGTCAGGCAATATGTAAGTAGGTACCTATACCATGATCGCGTTAATTCTCGTTCTCTTAATTATATATCAAAGAACGCGAAAGTTTAAAAGTTAATGAGTCATCTTTCGTCATTAGAATGAAGTGATTGTAACCTGACGTCACTGGTGACCGCATTACAAGTTCAACGTCACAAGTGCCTTTTTATTACTCATTACTAAAGATCACGTCACTCATGACTTCACTTCACCTATGCGTTTGCGCACCACAGAAACGTAAAATATGTCATGTATTGCGAAAAATAAGAAATATGTATTTACGCGATATCTATACACTTGAGACTGCGTCGTCATCACTAGTTTTAAAGGTCAAATATAAATATAGATAAGTGACCGCACATTTTTTAAATATTTATTTTAAAGTAGGCCTGTATTTTAAGCACCATAATTATTCCCCCTATATACTCTGAATAGCAGTGCCGGTTGGTATACGAACATAAAGCAGTTGTTACAGGTCGTTGGAGCCCTAAAGAGTTCCACAACTGTTCTAACTGCAATGCAACGATATCAGGAATGGGTTGTGGAGGTCAGTTATTGTCAGTCACTTCAAGGACAATATCGAAGTTCAGCCAAATCCGCAGTTAGACTGGAAAAATCTGATTCCAGACTCCGCGTTGAAAGCTTTGGATGTGACTGGAATTGACGCTAGGATGAAAAAGATATTCAGAATTTTATGTAATTTGTTATTGTTAGAGGGTTTATTATTATTTTGTCAGTCTTAATCTAATATGTATGTAAAAGAACCTTAGTGAGGATATAATACGACGCTTGGGCGTGTCATTGTATTATGCAGCACATATTACGTAGTGTATGAATCTCAATGCTGTGACGCATTGGTTTTCATGCTACATTTTACATTTTACAATATATACCTACTAACGTAATTATGAGGGTGCGTTATTGGAGGTAGAGTAGGTATTAAATATAATTGGAGAAGATCTTTATTATGATTTGTGACAAACAAATTAATGAAGTAATTTTATGTGTGCACCTAAGCAATTTTAGAAATTGAATAAATAGAAATTAACCAATTTGTAAAACTTCCGTTATGATTGGAAATCATGTAACTATATCACTTACGAATGACAATATTATAAATTTGATATTATCGAGCTGATATACTGGTCAGAGGGTATTGACAGAGGAACTCTTAAACTTCTGTTTGGTCCAAGTTTTTTACAAGTTTACAACGTTTTACAGATGTCTATTTTTTTTTCAATATGTGGGGTAACTACCTAATGAATATGTGTTTGTAAGCACGTTAGCTAAATCAAAATTTGATGAAATCTTTATCTTATACTTACGTTAAATAATAATTAGTAACTTTTCTGTTAGACGCTGCTGGTAATACTAGGTTCATTAAAACTTGCGCGATACCTACCTATAAATAGACGGTGGGTCATTGCTTGACCTCATATGCACGTGTTTAAACAAAACTCAACGCTTATTTCAAACTAATAATGTGGTATATAACTAATGAGTATTTGAGAATAAACACGGTATCGTGTGATAACGATGCGGTTTCGGCACGGTTTCAATTACCTAACCTCGTGCGGTTTCGTAAACGTATCTATTGACGTTGCAAGTAAAGTATTAAGCGTGTTTTGTCTATCTATTAGGCTATCATGGAAATATTTATGAAAAGAACTAGGGGACTGCTATGGAATATACGAATCATTTGTGAAAGATGGTCTCTCATGAAGTCGTGTAGTGTGTGAATGGCAAAATTCTAAATAATGAGATGCGGCCAGCACAAAACTAGCAGAAATTGACCGCTCTTTCAGTCACTTCGTGCAAGTAGACATTATGTACATACATACATATATACATATTAGTGACGAGGGGTCCCTATAATCTGATTCCTGCCGGGTTGCTCTCTAAAGGGAAACTGTGGTAGAAATGTTTAAATTTGTATTCCCTACTTTTCCACCAGCTTGCCTTTTTCAAATTTTCACCCTTCGCTACTGATATTTATATAGACTTTTTTCCCTTCCCAGCACAATGTACGATTGATACCTTGATTATTACAAGCATCCATATGCTAATGTATACGCTTCTTATCAAATAAATTACCAAAAACTGGTCATAGGAAGTTTTTAATTATAAAAGTCATATTACCCAATTTTCCTTTTCGTTAATGTGTACTAATGAATGAAGATATTTAATGTCAATTTGCAATGTTGTCATATAATAGATAAGGCAATCAGGTTAATCGCCCATGTCATGTTCGTACAATTATATGCACTTGATTACAATAATAGGAATTTTCCTATTTAAACCAGTCTTTGTTTATTGTGTGTTTTGTTATGCACGCGCACGTAATTGTCAGTTGATAAATATTTAAACATAACTAAGTAAGTACTGATAAGACACTTGTGACTCGGTACTCAAATCGTCATGGATTTTGTTGAGTTACGTTTCGTTTTAAATAGTGATATTAAAAACTATATCTTTGAATACTCATCCAAATACGAAGGTTTCTTGATGTCTTACAGAAAATATCAATAAAACAGAGTGAGCAAAAGAAGAGGGAGGAAAGAAACGTAGGTAGTTATGTTAGCCAGACAAACCCTCAAAAACTAACAGTATTGCAAATTAAAGTCCTCTAAACCAACTTCTTAATAGAATATTACTGTTAATATTGCTACTGAAATAAGAAGAAGCGAATTAATATAAAAAGATAATAATATCATTCAATCATCCCACGCACGCTCAGGTTGTGGAATGAACTTCCTGCCGTGGTTTTCCCAAGCGACTACAATATGGGGTTCTTCAAGAAGGGTATTAGAAGGTATCTACAGGGTCGATAGCACGATTGTGATGCCCCTGGTGTTGCAAATGTCCATAGGCCACGGTAACCACTTCCCATCAGGTGGGCCGTGTGCTTGTCTGCCACCTAAGTGGCATAAAAAAATAAAAAAAAGATACTTTAGAATCGATACTTAGGCCCGTATTCCAGAATGCTACTCAGCTGAACCACCATTTATCTGGAAAAAGATTGTATAGGTACACATTGACAAATTTGACAGGTTGTCTGGCAGTGTCTATACGATTTTTTCCTCAGATAAATCGCGGTTCAGTTAAGTGAATTTCTAGAATATGGGCCTTAATTATAAAATTCTGATTCAAAAGTAAAAAAAAACGATCGTATCATAGGTAACTGTGACGTAACTATACTTGTATGTACCTACCTACACAGAGTGTGAAAACCAATATAATTGTGTAGTAATCAATTAGTCCGACGAATTCAGACAGGAAATCCGTAACCCAGTAAAAGTTGGTGCAGTCGATAAGAAGTAAACAAGACAAGGTCCTTTCGTCATGTGGAATATTTAGTAAAATCGACTCATTACCGAGCCTTGTTGTTCATAGATAACGCGTGTTATAAAACCGCGCCCCACGCTTACGCATGATAAGATGTGTGTTCCTTTTAAAATTATTAATAAAAATTACAGATGATAATCTCTTTTCTGTAGGTACCTACATTATATATGGCACGTTTCGTTTATCATTTTAATCTGTATTTAGGTAGTTAATATATCTATCGCTGTTATACACTATATCTAGCACGTACCCCTTATCGTTTTAAGCTATTATAATTGCAGAACAGGTGATCGAAGATTCGTGTACTTTCCGTCTTTTCTAGGGCATTATTCTGAGTGACATCGAGAATCAATCGCACACATAACGCAAGAAGACGGTGAATTACAATTGGTTTATATTGAAGAGAGATACGGTGTAAAACATGGTCATTTAAACATATTGTCTTTTATAAATCCACGTTGTTACGAATTGATTTGTTACTCAGAATAAAGGGCCTGTAGAATAACTTACACACTAGCACAAGTTCTAGTAGAACTTCCTAGCAGTATGACGACGTTTTACGATAACTATATCTGACATAAGAATACACTCTAACGGTAGAGGTATCACTTAAGGTCTTCTTCATCATGGTAAGTGTCACACCTTTACTTCAATATAATATGATACTTCTAGTCTTGGACAGCACATTAAGCTGGTTCCATTTTTCATACGAATGTCTGTTTGAAAATTGGCACTGGTGACGGACGCCGATAGCCGACACCTTGTGCTGTTTTCACATTTATCCTATAAAATCGGCCCGATACGGCCATTTGCTCGAAAGCACAGACCAGTTAGGGATGCTAGGGATGACAAAAAAAGAACAAACAACATTTCGACCTTATTGACATGACATGCTATCGAGTCTTTTTTCTTATATTCGTGATCAGCGTCATCAATTAACGCGAAAAGACACGTCACTAAGAAAATGTCACTAACGTCGAAAATTGCTTGCAGTCGCTGTTTTAGTCTTTTTGTGATCCGATAACGGGGCAAGACAGTGGTGTTTGCTCCAGTAACCGATATCGGGCCGGACAATGTGAATGATAGACTCATATCTCATACATTTGACTTCCTCCGATATTAGATGTCGGATATCGGATGAGTGTGAAAACGCTCTCAGGGATAGTTGAAGCCCTAAAACATCCAGAAACTAAATTTAATAACAGGACTTCGATATCTCTACTCGGTTTTGGACGTCATTATGGCGCGACTGCCATTCACAGAAAGTTAGGCTGATTCGTTATCAGGTCGAAAATTGACCAACTGAGATAGGAAAAGGCTCAGAGAACGATGACTACGGGTGTACTTTCGGGAACGTGGGCTAATGTCTTACGTAGTCATGGACACAAACTACTCTAGATCTATAAGACTTCAGTGAGCGATGCACCTAATGGTTGTACACACATACTGTTGCACGTGTTCAGTGTCGAGATTAAAAAATATATTATAGCGGGCAAAGCGTGCCTACTTTTTAGTCAATTCCTGTCCTATGAGACAGGAACTTTCGAACGCTTATACGGTACCGTTAACACTAGCTTGCAATAGCATCGTTAAAAATACAGTGAATATTCCATATTGTGCTATTTCTAACTGTAGAATAAAAAAAGAGAAGTAAATTTGAAAAATAAAGGTATTTCTTATCGCTCGCGACTACTTATTTACAGTGAAAATATGTCGGCCGTTCTATCCTAATATATTTCAATGTCGAGATTGATCACAATCACATAGTCCACGTGTTGATAAATATACGAAGTATGCACAAGTTTACTGGAAAATTTCGGACGCAATATTTTTATTTCAATTACTTATGTGGTGCTTTCATATATTTTATTCATGCCGACATATCTATAAATCAAATGAAATTTAAATAAAATGTTTTCCAAAATCTTTGACAAAAAATACCTTCAAAAAGCATTGAGTTTTATGTACTACTAGCAGTTGCCCGCGGCTTCGCCCGCGTGGATGTCGGTTTTCCTGAATTTTCTTTGCTATAAACCTCACGGAGCCCGAGACCTTTCCAACGAATGCAAAACCGTAGAAATCGGTTCGTGTGTTCTGGAGTTATAGCGTCAGGAAGGAAAACCCGACTTATTTTTATATAGTAGACTAGAAGTCAATGCCAAAAAGTAAAAATTACACCCCAGAGGATCTCCGGCTCCGAACTGCAGAAATTGGAGGCGATTGGTAAACCACTATGAGGAAGATGACTGTATGTATTATTTCTCGAAATGTTCCGTACTGAAATTAACCCACAAAATTACAAGTATTTGAAATTCCCCTTAATATGTAGGTTATGCTAACGCCAATATTGTCACGTAGACGACTAACAAATTACAAATGTTTATCCTGTTGGCACTACACGAGTAGAGGTAGCAATTACTTATGCATTTGCGCGTAAATCTTAAACCTATATACGTGCTATGTCATGCATCATTTTATTATACATCTATTGTAACTATGCACTCTTGTGAATACTTGAGTATTAGAGTTCCCAAGTGACAGCAATATGGCGTACTTCAAGAAGGGCATTTATAAAAACTTATTCACGGAACAATTAGCTTATATGTTATTCCATCTCAGTGCCAAATTTCATAAATGTCAATTCCGCCGTTCTAGCGTAATTGAATAACGAGCATTTGTAAAAATAGTAGTAAGATCATTATCTTTCAGTTTTATTCTAGAGTCTTTAGATCCAACCTACGATGGGCTACTATTTCTAGCAATAGAAAAGTATAATAAGCACACGTAAGTCCAGTCTCTATCGATATTAAAAAGTCAGTGTGCCATTGGTACCCATAAAATAGGAAATTTATGTCAATTGTAGAAAAGTATAAAGTCCTAAACGACATCGACGGTTCAAAGTAAAATCTCTGTGCACTAAAACTTCTCTGAATGTTGTTTGAGATCGTTTTTCTGTTAACTATTTGCGTCACTTAAGAAGTTCTGTATTTTATCGCTGATCAAAGTCGTCGATTTATCCCAATGAAGAGTTAGTGTCACCCGGCCAGCAGTTTATTGATCTAATCAACGGATATCAGTATCCTTTTGGATTACAGTTGACAAATTGATACACTCATCGAATCGGGCAATAAAACTGGAATCTCAATAAACTGGAGGATTTAATTAGGCTAGGAGGAACTTAACGATGTACAATCGTTTACATAAATAGTTCATTTATTTTAAAATTATAAATTCGAAAGTAGCTCTATCTATCAGTCTGTTTATTACTTTTTTACGACTAAACCTCTGAACATATTTTAATGAAACTTAACGACAAGGAATAGCAACAGTCGACATACGACTTTGTCCTTGTCCGCGACAACTTAACATGCGTACCTACAAATTTATGACTACTTTAGATTAGACTAAGACTTAAAGCTGGAGTTTATATACAGTCGTTATAACGATGTAAGCAATGAATTCTGTTGATTAAGTTCTAACTAAAACTTGATTAGAAATTTTAAACAACTGCACGATTCAAGAACATTCTCAAAGAATGACGATTGTGTTCTCATTTGCGATATTTATTGTTTCGTTGTGCTGTCATAATTATTGCTATAGGATTTACAATTGCAGCTTGCGAGTTGAAGCACATGGGGGTTTAGATTAGGATTACTGCAATTCGAATTAGAAGTGGAACAGTAGTTCAAATAATTATTGTTTTAATTGATTTTTACATCATGCTCCTAATAATATTTATGCGGTTTCAAGGGGAGAGGAAAAACTAAGAGAAGAGATAAACTGTGCGTATGACAAAATGGCCAGGCATGAAATACTTCCATTTAAATATGACATAAGGACATAATAAATGATTTTATAAGAGGTAATTTTTTTTGATCGTTTTCAAGAGAGAACAGTCCACTTACTATCGCAATAGTACAATATCACCTAGTTCGAATGTATATTCTACCTACCTTCTCCAACCTGCTCCTACACTCACACGTCTAGCCTTGTCCACTCTTCTTTTTTAGTACAATGTATTCTTCTATGGAATGCGCTTCCTCTGGAAGTCAGGATATCCACAATCCGTTTCACATTCAAAACTAGAGTACACCGGCTCTACAACAACCCATAGCTGGCTATGGGTGGTTGCAGAAGTGGCACTCAAGTCAGTTAGGTATCTGATATCATATCCATAAGACTTCTCCGCTTGTATGTATTCGATGTGTATATGTGTATATTTATTTATTTATAATTATATATGTTTGTTGTGTATATTTATTTATAGATATGTATTTTTGTATATACTTTTTGGTTTGTATATGTATGTAGTTTATGATGCTTCTATATGTTTATTAGGATATATTATTATATATATAGATTTTAAGAAAGTATTTTTAATTTTCATCATTAAGTTTATTTTTTGTACCATAATAGGTCAAACTATCACCGCAATACTTCATGCACCCACCTTTGGAATAAATATCTCTGCATCATCCTAAGGTTGACTGGTAGAAAATGCCCATGGCATTCAGTCCGCCTTTGTACAATCATTTTGTATTTGTGCAAAAAGTTAAAATAAAAATAAAAATAAATCGGGTAAACATGAGGTATCGTGTCTATATATATTGGAAATTCCTACTTCATCAAAAATCATCTAGAACAAACTGATATTAGTCATCAGTAAAAATAACATTTCTTAAAAATACATTATCACTTTTGTCATCGACAGTTTATTGAAAAAATAAACCGACGTTACGACTTCATTACTGATTGGTTTACTAGGGCATTATTCTTCTTGACAGTGAATTTTAAACGTAGTCGTAACGTGAGTAGACGATAAATTTAAATTAACTAAAATAAAAGATAGAACTAGGTTAATATAAACGCGCGTATTTACGTTAAGTTATCAAGTTTACGTTGGTCAAGCCTAATAAGGGTCCTCAATCTAGATGTATCTAGTCGTTAGTCGCGACACAGTGACGCACGCGAACTTATGATCGTCGCACGTGCCATACAATGCGTAGGCGCACGAGGAAACACCTACTTTGTATTGCTATACTTCGTTTGGTTTATTTTGATGCAACTTTGCGGAATGTGGTTATCTGATTCATACGCTTTGGTGTGTACTAGAGTAGTATGAATCAGCTGTATTTAACTGATTTTTGTATCTTATTTTTATTAAAATGTGATGAGTAACAGAAACAGGGATAGGTTCAGGTAAAATAAAATTTTCATGAATCACAGACAGTTTTTAAAGCCAAAAACAGATGAATGATTTATTATAAAAGTCACATCCAGTGTTATCTAGGAGTCGCGAGACTAAAATGAGTCATCCATCTATTAAGTAAGAAATGGGTTCTTCAATGAGACAATTTAATCAATGATATCAATTTAATCAATGATTTAATCAATGATAATCAATGAAATTGATTAGCCTAAATGTGGAGCATTTCACGAGGACGATGATGCTTTGACAAGAATTGAGGTCAGATGATCTGGACGAACAAATATTCAACAAAACTACCAACACAGATATTAGACTATTTGTGAATGTGGTAGTTTAAAAATGTGTGGTAGTTTGTTAGGATAGGTAGGAACTCTTTTGTCCGCTCTTAGCCTCCGTCCTCCATCCGTCCGCAATTACTGAAGGGTTATTCCTTAAAAAACTAAGCGGTTCGGTGACTCTTTCCTTTGTCGCACCATTAAGACCTGGAACTCCTTGCCAGCTCACCTGTTTCCTTCTTTCTACAGTCCCGGGACCTTTAAGCGGGGCATGAAAAAGCATCTGATGAGGCCGTCAAGCTGAGTGCAACCATTTTTAACATGGTACGTATTTGTAATGGTGACCCTCTTTCCTGAGACTTTGCCTTCAGCTTACCATCAGGCGAGGTGAAGTCAAATTTATGTGTCCTATATATGATAAAAAAAGATAAATAATAGTATAGATTGCTAAAAAGCATAGGTTTCCTATAAATTAATAGAGCGGGATCAGTAATTCACACAAAAGTAAGCCTACCATGGAACATCTGCAGTTACAGATCGAAATTTCGGGCAATTAGTTAGGTCCATGGAACACATGGGTTCCAAAATCTCTTTGAAGATGGTAAGTGACACTTTGGTTCGGCTTTAACCATACTGGGGAAAAAGCTACATTGACTTCTTAGTACATCAACATCTTCATAGAGACGTTTTATTTCTGATTACATCCGAGGCCAGGGTGACCTTGGAGCACAGGGTCTGCTTTCCGGCTCTTCTTCCTTCACTCTCACGATCGTGGGTGTCCATGGTAGTGAAACCATTGGCATGGCGAGTTTGGAGGTTCCAGAAAAACCTTTGCGACCCAAACCAACCTCACCTGCAAGCCGGTGCACTTGCTGAACCACGGACGAGGCTTCGGCGCTGGCTTTCCACTCGGGGTTGGGAGGTCAGATGCCAGTCACCCATGGAGAGGTCAAAATAGAATCACAGTGACTTCATGGTACCTACATGGCTTAATGCTACGTCTTTCGTTTCGAATGGCTTACGGCTCGCTCGCTGTATTCCTACCTAGTTCTAACAAAGTATTAAAAGAAATACCTGATCGAAAGTTGCAAGGGAACCCCTTTTTATTAAACAGCGTTTACCAATAAAAATGGAATTCCAATTTATCGATTCCAAGAAACTGTACGAATTTACGAATAAATAGATGTCGTCATACGTATTCCAAGTAAAATACCAATGCCACCGTCACGGCACACTATAATCCGGACCGTAATTTATTCTTCGCCAAATTCTAATTAAGTTTGAATAAACCGGTATATTTGAATAAGTTTGTGTATGCGAGAAGTGAAGACCGGTTCACGGGTGATTAAACGATGGCGATTATCATCGACCTTTGCGTGATAAATTTCGTTTCACTTGTGAAGGTGTGTGAGTCACTTATTTTCTTCGTCGATATCACTGGTGATGTAAATACTGTGACGTATGGTGTTATTTAGAAGTAATTAAGGCAGACTATGTTCCGATTTAGCAGGAACTTCTATACTTTTCCGGAATCTCCGATTTGAAGTTTACTTCTAATGATGGGGTTTCTTATTTTTTGCTCAATTTTCGATATGAGTCATACCAGGCGTTAGTGTCTAAAACTGGTCGTTTATGGAATAGATTCAGTAAAGTCGGATATCCAGAGGTGAAAGGATTGGCAGAGAAAAGAGTTGAGTTGCGATTACTTCACTGATAGTGACAACATCCCCGAGAAGGGCCACACCGCGAGGGATGGCCCTGGGTCAAGGTGCTTTTCCACCAGAGGGGCGAGACGAGACGAGGCGAGAAGAGAATTGAAATCGCACTGACCCTTTTCCACTAAAAATTGCCATCGCGAGCTCGCGCGTGACCGCCGCGCCCCGTCGCCCGTATGCTTCATATATAAATGTATTTTAGACAGCTCACACACAATGATCGATATAACTTTGTTCTAGCGTCAATGCCGAAAACTCCGAACAATAATTAGGCGTCAATATTCTCGTCAATCGACACTGTTTCCACCAAAGATGCACCGGGAGAGGATTGATAATTTGTTATACAAATTTCAATTCTCTCCTCGCCTAGCCACTCTGTTGGAAAATCACCTTGAAGGTGATTTATACTCTATTGGGGAACCAATACGGTTCATTTTTGCACAAACAAATATTTCAATTCACGCCTCGCATATTCTCTTCAATCCACACTGTTTCCACCAAAGATAGGCTGGGAGAGAATTGAAAATTTGCCATACAAATTTCAATTCTCTCCTCGCATCGTCTCGTCTCGCCCCTCTGGTGGAAAATCACCTTCAGCCAGGGAGCGAGGGATATGTCGCATGACAACCTCACCTTCGGCCTAGCACTACGACCCAGAGACGGCGTGCGGTTTAGTCTTTTCGAGTCCGACATAACCTCCCCTTCGAGCTCCGGAGGGGCGGGTATCCATGGGGATTACACGCACGTAAAAAAATAGATAGTGACAACATCAAAACTTAAGAGTACTGCTGTTTTGGGTAAAATTTTGAGAAAGATAAATTGTGTATTATTCACTAAGGACTTTTTAAGGTTTCTGACTCGTGATCCCTCCAATGTAGTCCCACCGTCTTCATGGTTAAAATAAAGCTAGTACCTATACACCTATTTTAATAACTACTAGACACATTTCTTCCTGATTGTTTCACTACGAAGGGGCAAAGAGATGTCATTATTAATACTAGCCATGGAGGAGAATTTTATTCACCGTTTTATGTGGAAGATATTTTACCATTCAAGAAGCTAGGAGTGCGAATACCCTATTTATTTGAGAAAATACGCTGAAATATGACAAAGTCCATAATATACGTTTCTAAGGCGATTCTGCTAATAGGGCGTTTATAATTATTTAGAAATCAGGGTTTGATTGAGGATTAATCAAGGCTTTTTTTATAATAATAAACCATTTTAGGCAATTTGTTTATTATCAATATATCGTGATCACGATATAGTTTGTTATAAACTGGTTTAAAAAAATTAAGATTTTGTTTTCCTGTTATTTATTTATGTTTTTTATCGAGTGGCTGTAGGATCAGGTGACTATCGTAGGTCGCTTATAAGATATTTTTCTACGAAAACAGAGCTTATAAATAATATATAATAAATAATCTTCACATATTTTGTGAAGAAGTAATAACCGAAGGATAGAAATATGTACTCGTACCTACCTATACTTTCCTTCATAAACTAATATATTTCAATTACTTTCAATGAATATAGCCTTCCTGTGATGTATTTTCTCTTATTAGTTATCCTATCTCTTTAGTTTTCATCCCATATTAGTAACTATTATATACTCAAATAAAGTCCTCACCTCGATGTCGACAAAGTTGCCAACAAAATAGCAAACAGACTCCAATCCACTATTCTAAAAAAAAATTACTCAAATATCCAAAGTAAACAGACAGTGTTCAGTAGTTCACATGCATTAGCACAGACTTGATACCTAATCCAACGGTCATTTGTGTTCATGCGGCATCTCGACCAATATTGTTATAGCTGCCATTCCTTGAAAATCCTCTTTGCTTTGCCGCCAGAGAGCCGGCTTTCTCAAAAGGCATTCTCGGGCCGGTGGCGCCGAGGTTTGCAACCATCGCTAAATATTTGAGACCAACATGTCGGCCCCTAACTAATGAGTTACATGTGCACACCATTTTTTGCATTCCTAAAGCGATATGTTGTGATTTTTTCGCTTCCCATACTTGAGACCATAAAGCTTAAGAGCTTAGTGTTTGTAATGATTACTGCAGATGCAGTTGCTAATGGATGGTATGCTGTTGATAGACGGTAGTAGCTACATACAGGCTGTTATCGGTAAATTCGTATTAATAAAGAAGCAAAATTAAGTATATTAAGCGATAGTTTAGCTTACTTGCTAAATCATGGGATGGTCGTAACGTACTTTTCTGGAAAAGACAAAACTCAAGTCAGTTATAAAACCAACCTAGATCCCTCTATACATAAAGCCAGCTCGGGTATTTTATTCCCCATTTGTCTAGGTTACGTCTTTACGCGAAACTTTTCAAACTAGTTAACAAAAGTAAGTATCCCCGAGCTGTACTTAAACGGCCCAGGATTTATTGCAGCTTGAAGAACAGTCTGTTTATACTTTTAAAAAGCCTTTCTTATTCTCAAGTGAAGGTTATATAGTGAGTTTATTTCTTACACTTAACACTACTTCAACAAATTTTATGATAGCACTTGTGGCAGTAAACTCTCCTTTTATCTCTCTACAGTGCGAGTATCCTTGCTGGCTTATAACTCAAACGAATAACAAAACAATACCCCTAACCAACACATGTTCATTGCTAATTTTCCTCAGAAGTGAACAAAAACTCAACAATGGGTTATAAAAACAGGTACAGAGGCACAAGTGCATTTTGGGAATAAACAAAGGAGACGACACTTGAGACAGTTACGACGCTCTGGGGGTCGAGATAATACAATACGGCGCCAATTTTTTCCGACTTGTCAAGTCCTCCAGAGATTAGACGCCGCCAGGAGGTGTTGGGACAAACGACGTGAAATGTCTGGCTTTTGTACTTAAACCTCAAGTGTCACGAAGACAAGGCACTTGAATATGACGGCTCATAACGTGCCTTAAAATAGAAACGCCCCTTGACGTGATGCGGTTAACTTCACCGATAGTGGACTCTGAACTGACTATCGCACTTTGTACTGAATTTTTTGTGTAACGAACTACCGACCATTATAAGACGTATTTCCCCCGAACGTAATTCCTTTGTATGTATTGTGAACTTAACAAAAGTAATACTAATAACATACAGATTTTCACCGTGAAATTAACTTACCTTTTATTCTCTACAATATAAAAGCAAACTGACTACTGGAGTTATTGGAAATCAATAATTATTTGTATAGAATTGCAGGGAGCGAATAATTTGAGCATTTCAGAATTTGCTTACCTACATTGTAAAAATCTCGGAAGTTTGTACAAAATGTTTTTTTTATCCGAAGATACGTGAGTGTGTCAATGAAAAGGCGCTTTTATGTTTTGGGTAACTGTGTGGTAAGGCATTACGAATTCCGCGAAAGATTAAAAACCCTTTGCTTGTCCCTCCACGTGCTAGTTGCCGACAAACGAGCTGTTTAAAGTATACTCATTATGTTCAAGGATGTGTTAGAAATAATAAAAATCCTTGAGATTTCTTTGTGAGTCCGCATCATCCGCCTCTCCTGAATAGGCAACGACGTTTACGGTTTTAAAAGTCATATTTTATTGTTGTCTGTAGTTTAGATTTTACGGCCAATTTTAGTTTTATATTCTTGGGACCATACAATCTTTCACGTTGTGATGTCTCCACAATTTTATGGTCGCTATAATGTTAATTATCTTTGAGATATTGGACGTTAATGTGGTTTATATTAGATGCTTTTAGCGTGTTTTTGAAACTAATTTCGACATTTATTATTGGTTATTTATCGGTTATTTTGTCTAAGAAATAAACCTTCTCTCGCCTTCATCCATTAAAAGTCTGTTAGTGTTCTACTAAAAACTATTTATCTAATTCATATTTGTTTTTAATTGGAGTATTCGTGATGAGTGGTTTTAATATCATTCCTTATAGTTATAGTTATTCAACATACATTCAAGTACATTCTTTTCAAATACATTCAGTTTCCTTTATTAAGAGTAGCAATTCCACAGTAATCTACCAAAATGTTACGAAATAACTATCTATTGCTCGTTCCATATTTCTTGAACCTAAAATGTGCTCAAAATGTGCTCGCTCTATTCTATCAATACGGCTGTGGACGAGCTTAATTTCACTATGTTTATGTCACCACCAACTAGCTTAAACAGCCATTCAATTAACTGCCTAGGCTTTTAACTAGAGGTGTATTCACAGAAAATTAGTGATAGGTTTACGCAACCCGACTTGGATAGGTTAGGTTAGAAGGTCTAATGCAGGAGGGAAGCGGAGCGGAGCTACCGCATCTGAATCCATATGGATTATAACATTTATAACAAAACAATCAGCGCGCGCCAGGGCTTTGTATACATTGCGATTTAGTTGCAAGAAATATGGAACGAGCAATACGGTAGGTATTGAATAAAATTATACATACTTGTATTATAATATAGAACTAATTGTTTTTCAGTACTAATTATTATTTCACTGGACGCTCGCATAATAAGAACAAACAATAAACCAACTCTGAAAAAAAAATCTATTAAAAATTATACTCTTAAAGAAGCGGTCAATGTTTTTATACAACATGCTCAGTTTTTTATATAATGATACTGCGCGTACGCAATCACGAAACAATTAAATGACGTGCACAGCTTCCTGTTCGTGTATCACTGATTAATATCACCGTATCCGGTTATCGACTGACGTATTTATGTGCGCTGTATTAATATATGTGTTGTAATCTTATAACATGGTGCAGCCCGGCGTCGGTGTAGCCTGCGGGCTTGCGGCCTAACCAAACACCTAATCGTTGTTATGACTACCGGTCATTTTTAGGGTTCAGTATCTGCATGTGAAGAAGATATTTCATATAAATGTACTGGTGTATTTGTAGTTGTATTTTAGATACAACTATACAGCCTGCCTCTTTGCTACTGGGGTGGGCAAAAAGAACAGCAAAGCCGTATGCCACGTAGTAAGACCGTATGTCTTTCGATTTTTCTATTTTCGTAATGAAATTATTTCCTACATGCCTCCAATCCGATTGGTCAGACCAAGGCAGACGGGCATAAAAGACCCGAAGATATGACTTAAAGTCGCGAGAACCAAATTTTTTAGAAGATTTGCAATAATCAAACCATAAATAAATTGTGTGAACTTAAACATTTCAAAAGGGGAAAATGTGCAAAGATTATATTTGACAAAATATTTTTCAAACAAAAATATGCAAGTACCGCAAATAGTTCAAAATTGGAGAGATTATAATTGTTCCATAGCTGAAACTTTTATTTTTACCTAAAGCTATTAAAATTTACTCATGCCTAATGTCTTCTAAGAAGATTAGCGAATAAAACAATTTTGTAAAAGTGTTTGCGGTTTTTCTAACAACAGATGTTGAACTGCGAGAAACGTTGGACTTCGCACGTATCCTTTAGATGTGTATTCGCGAGTTTATAATGTCGGTTTTCCTGAAGCTGCGGTCGTTGATTACTGCTGACGTCAAACGAGACATTATCATACCTAATTAAAAAAAAAAAACCTATAGCGCATTACTTTTTTATTGCTATGGGAAACTTGGATGATATCTGCATTTTATTTTGTTTCAAACAATCGAAGTTTCTAGATAAAGGAGTTGTTATAGGCGGATATATTATGGTTCGTGCTGTGACTAGGTAGGATTAGTGGTTTTTATGCGAATTCTTCTTCAATTTTATGCTGGGCAATAAAACAGTTGTGGTTTAGTTTTGCATAATTAATTTTACTAGCATATCTACTATAATAGTAGTTGTGTAATCTCAGAACTCTTAGCGATAATGGAGTCACATGACAGTCACTCCCTCAAAAGCCATATCAAGAAAAAGAGCAGGAGAGGGAATCCTGGAGACTAGAAAGCAACTGAAATTGTGACGATGATGATGATGAAGCCAGTATAACAATAGTTTTGTGTAACTCTATCTTACGACATTCATTAAAATAAATATAGAACGAAATTAATATAAGGAGATTACAGTGATAAGTTCGTTCTATTGGGTTAAGATAAGTGATAAGAAAAGTGACAGTAATTTTGTGATTCATCGAATATTGATAAAATTTCAATCACTTAGTTACTATTAATTGAGAGACTAATAAAAATACGCCTTGGAACAACCTTACGGACATTGCTAATCAAATGACGATTGATCGCGAGATCATTCGAAAACATAAAGTAATTCCCCAGATTAACCAGTAGCTGCTTTCTTTTGTATAAGTGTTGAATCTGTTTAATGATAAAAAATCCACATAGTCAATATGCGAATACCCATATCTTGGTCTTTCTCTCGAAGCCCTCAGGATTTAGAAATAATTACAAAGTCTGCTTTTTCAGGAAGAATCTGATAATCTTTAATTTACGAGTAAACAGGTTCCTTCTCGGCAAACGTCTTTTATTGTAGGCCACATGATCGCTTATCATCAGGAGAGATGTCATGATGCGTCTGCACTAATCTTAATTTGTGGTAGTACAACATTTATGGATTTTTTATTCATCAGTTTTTAGTCATCTAACAGTCCATTTTGAAAATTTATTACCTTTCAAACTTTCAAGGTCTGAGGTAACTATATAAAATATATCTGTCTATCTCACAAATATGCAGGTATTATGTAATTTTCCGTAACTTTGACACGTCCTCTGAAGTAACGTTAGTAGTCTAGTCTACATAGAAGGTGAGACGAGGTTATCATTGCTGCAATCGTCTGTAAGGCGGAAGTATGCTGACGCACGTGCCTACCTCAAAATATATAACGCAGTATATAAAACTCAATGAATACATAACGAAATTCAGTACAAGGTCGCCTTGTTCACTCAATATCACGCATTTTACAACCTCATTACCGGTGGTTACTTTTTCTGAAACACCGAAAACCTTGTTCAGAATCTTCGATTTATAAGTCTTCAGGCTTTCACGGCCGGCGTTGTATGTAGAATATACTGCTTCCGGGCTGTTTGGCCGTGGTCCATGTGTCATTTGTCATGAACTAAATACAAAACGAGTGCGTGTGGTGACGGAGAATACGAGTACGACCACTCCATCTCATCCGAATTGTGTCGTAAGAGGCGACTAATGAAAAAATACGCAGACGATATCACTGTAAGAGAAGGAAAACTCAAAATAAAACTCTTCACCTTCCAAACTAACCCATCTTACCAGCGTGGAAACACTTGGCCAAAGCCTCCCAAACGTTGGGAGAGACCAACTTCCAACAGTGGATTGCAATAGTCTAATTTATTGAGAGGCAAAAAAGTCAATAAAAGCCTTCATAGAGAGAAATGATTTTAAAGTTTCTTGACGTTTATCATCGAAATTAAAATTTTACTTTTATTATGTACTAGCTTTTACGCGCGGCTCCGCTCGCGGTGATGTCGATTATCGCAACCAAACATAGCCTATATCCTTTCTCTAGGTCTAATCTACATCTATATCAAATTCCATTAAAATCGGTTTAGTGGTTTAGGCGTGCAAGACGGACAAATAGACACACACTTTCACGTTTATTATATGTGTATGGATATTTGCGTTGGTCAGGGTGTTTTTATTTATAATAATATATGTTTGTATTTACAACCAAAAAAGCATATAAGTATCCGCATTCTAGTTCCCATAACACAGGATATTATAAATATGATAATAAACTAATATCCCACAGGATATTAATTTATTCTTGTGCACCTACCAGAGAATTGGAAATCTAAGCAGACGAAATCTAATACAATTATATCATTAAAATCAAGTTTGATCACCGGCATCAAATTACCGAATAATATAAATAACGTTATTAAAAAGCTCATTAAATTAAAATAGCGTGTTGTAACTATTAATTTTTCTATCCAGGAGAGGAAATGATAATCGTGCAATCAAATCGAGTGGATTGCTGGCGGTCTTAGCAATTATTGGTGTAGAAAAAACACTGCTAAGTCTTGTTTATGTGTTTTTTATAACCTTGCAGAAAACTTGATCATTAAACTCTTTAATCTTAACGAGTGGTCTTGGGATGCCTTCCGCCCGTGGCTTCATAGGTCGTCACACATGCGTCAAGCAATACTTAGGACATCGGAGTTTGGAGTCTTCTGAGATTCTGTGACAGTGAGTGATATGATGTAAGACATCATCTTACAGCATATTACTCACTGTCACTGTAGTAGGAGTGGGATTGATTTGAACTGGTAAATCGATTTGATCGTCAGGCCGACTCCTTAACAATTAAGCTACTAACGATTTTCATTTCCATGATTATACTTAGCATCATCTTGCGCATGGTTTTGAGCTATAAAATAAACATTTTGAAATTGAAATTGCTTATACAACCTGCAGACGTGTCCAAAATATCTTTGTGCAAATGTTGAAGGCTTTCAAGTCGTCCGCGCAGACCTTAATCTCGTGACTGCAATGTTTGTTATGTCAACATTTGCGAGACAGGCCCGATAGTGACTTCACTTTATTCTGCAGTGTATCGTGAGCTTTAGTATTTAATTCTGTCAAGATAATGTGGTAAACATATTCACGTAATTCACTTAGTTAGATTTCCTCGTGTAGTGACTGCCATCTGACCTCCACAACCCATGGCCGAGTTCTTGATCTTTTTAAGGCTCCAACGACCAGTAAGACTGCCATAAATGTTCGACGGCTTAACGTGTTCTCCAAGGCACGAACAGACCAATGCAAATAGCAATTTTCATTAAGGTGTAGGTGAATGTATTTTTTCCTATTTACTCTACACAAGACCCCTCAAAAGTTGCGTTATAAGTTGTACATTACTGTTAAAATAATAAGAAAAGTAAATAAAATATCTTGAGGGCTCTGGTAGCACTTTACGTAACTGGCCCCTCAGGGCATATCGCCTATTATTATTGTTTTTACATTAATCATATTTTATTTTGTAATTGCAATGATATTAAAACACTATAACAATTTGCAGATAATGACAGTTTGTTTCCAAAATAAAAAATAGGATTACACGAACTCGCGTAATTAATGTTTTAACGTGTTTTCTCAAATTCTCTACTTCAATAAGTGAGGCAGTTTGTCTCACTTATATTGCTGTTTTTTGCTGAAAAAGATTTTTTTCTTGAGATAAAATTACGTGTTTCAGTTATAGACAATAGTGAATTCAAGACGAAGTTAGAATGTCGCACAAGCAGTTACTGTTACAAGTAGTTGGTTAATTGGGACCACAATCTCATGCTAAGATGTGGAATTTTGGTACTTTAAACACTCTGGGAGAGTTACGCTTTTTTGCTTTTCTGGCTTTTAATATTTTGCGAAATGCAAGGTTTTAAATAATTATGGTCTCTGTCATCGAATAACATGGCAAAGTGCGAAAATGCCTTACTTTGGGCACAGACACGGTTCCGTTTTAAACTATTCATCGATTTATTTATCTTTTAACTATTTTAAAGATTGCAATGCCTCATATCTGTACTCTTAAATTTAACACAAACCACTTAAATGTTATTTTAATTTATGTTAATAAACCTAAAAATAGCACATTTCTGATTTCTGAAACTTCAATGACCGGTAGAGGCCTCAAGATGATAGATAATTAATGAAATTGAATGATAATCGTAATGTATGTGTCAAGACGCAACTTTTGATACCTCTTGCATAGCCATAGCTTAATTTTTATGCCATACATCAATAGGACATCCTAATATTCATGTATACCAAAGAACTTTTCTGTGATGCATACAAATATTTGGACAGAGCGGGAATCGAAGTTGGACCCCCTGAGTAGCAGTCGTATTTACTATCGCCACGTCACAGATTCAGTCGAGGTCTGTCTTAACCAGTCTGTCTGCCTGCTCAACTCACCTCAACTCAGTCTGTCTGCTCTTTAACCAAAATCATAAAATAAACATTTAAAACAGAAGGTTCTATGCACCATTCGACTTATGATGCCTCTCTGCCATTAAGATCATCAACCTAGTTGAAATACTCAACAATAACATTTTTCTTGTCATCATTATGACACCTGTACTAACTGCCCGAGGCCTTGAGACTACACGCCGATACAGTAGGTATGACCCTGAAGTGACCTTATGTAAAACGAAACAACTTACACGCCTCTAATGTATGTTCACGGTTGTTTTATGTTAAGGAGGTGAGCAAACGTTATTGTTACAAAGTGAAAAATCATTGTATAACACTTTGGTTTCTGTCTGTTCAGCCCCCTGGACACGTAGCAGTTCGTTTCATTCAGAATGATGAATGCAGGGGATTGATACGTATTTTGACGTATGTGACATGCCCCTTGTCTAGGGGGGGGGGGGGGGGGGTGTTCTTTATAAAGAACACGAAATATAAAAACAAGTGGGAGAGCCCCGAAGTTATACATTAGATAAAGCTAATAATAATATAAATCTATAATATAAAAATGAATCCCTATTTGTCTTGGTCACGCCATCACGCCTAAACCACTGAACCGATTTTGATGAAATTTGGTATAGGGGTAGATTAGACAAGAAAGGACATAGGCTGTGTTTCGTTGCGATACCCGACATCCACGCGGGCGGAGCCGCGGGCAAAAGCTAGTTGGGCAATAAAAAACACACTGGCACTTTTCATCACCAATAATTACAAATGCTTACTAATCGCTTTTCAATCGTTTCGTTTATACAAGGAGTATTGCTTGAAATTATTTATCTTGGACGCAGTGCATAGTATTGTGGAAAACAATCAAGACATTTACTTTGAGAACGTCTTCATGTGAAAATCAGGGTTTGGAACCTGTTTGTGCAAATCGCTGGTCTCGTTAGAGAACTCGTGATTCTAGCGAGCATCGCTAAGCAGCTAGTTGAACTTAATTATAGTATTCCACTTATGAGTTCTAGACAGGAACGAACAAATAATTTCAGTCAATTTATCACAATGTTTAAAAAGTTTATGATGATAAATAAAACGAGTTGAGGTACCTACGGTAAGTACCGACGTCCATTCTTTAATATTCTATCATTTCTTTTGATGTTGATTTAATTGGTAGCTTATGTGTTACGATTTATTCTGATTGCGTATCAGAGATGAAATATATATATATTTTTATACTTCGTTATTGCATGGGGATACACGTAGTTTCTCGTGATTAACCGAGAAATGGCGACATCGAAATCTATTTTACTAAAATCAAGCTTTATTCGATACCTGGTTCTAGCTAAGAAGGAGCTCCGGTCCCAAATCCTTGTATGTCGATGACAACCTCACTTTCGGCTTAGCACAACGACCCACAGACGGTGTGCGGTTTAGTCGGTTCGAGTCCGACATAACCTATCCCTCCGGCTCCGGAGGGAGGTGGGGAGAGGAGGTATCTGTGGGCATTTCCCGCAGGTTAAAAAAAGAAGGTATGTATCTACAGCTCATGGTGTCACACGGAACACAGTACCGCGCCATACGCTCGTTTTTACACCCTATCTGACTGAAAACTATTACCTACTTACAGAAAAGCATGTCTTGTCATATTCATTCCATAACTCAAACATAACTTAGTATGATTGCAAAGAAAAACGTTCAAATAATTCGGTATATAAAGTCAATTTGAGGTGTCACTGAAATTGATTACCTGCTTGCAATTTATGAATGGTTACTACTATGGCTTCCTAATTCTAATATTTTTGAACATCTTAATATATATAAATCTCGTGTCACAATGTTTGTCCTCAATGGACTCCTAAACCACTTAACCGATTATAATAAAATTCGCACACCATGTGCAGTTCGATCCAACTTGAGAGATAGGAAAGTTTAAATCTCAAATTATAGTCCGATTCGCGATAATCGACATCCACGCGGGCGGAGCCGCGGGCGACAGCTAGTATGTATTATAAAGTTAATATCGGGTTCAACTAGTTATCCCAACAGCAGCTTATTCTATAACATTTAAATGAATCGCTGAATGTGTTGCTAACCGCAAATCTCGAGAACAGCATTTTGGTAATTCTTTTTTTTCTTGCAGTTTGCGGATTGCTTGCAACTGCCTCAAAATATCTAAAAACAACACTGTTTGAAACTCCCATACAAACAATTCGCAATAATACTTTAAAGTCAATTTAAACTTTAAAACCATGTCATACTGTTCAAGTGTTAGTGGAGAGGTTCCGGGAAGGCAAAACAATTGAGTGACGCATAATGGCTTAGGGGTGCTACAGGGTTGAGGTATGTCACGGGTGAAGCCGAGGCGGGTCTCACCCAGTATAATATAAATGAAAAGATTTAGCTGTAGAGAATTGATGTAAGCTTTTATTATGCAACTTGTGCTCCTTACGCTCGTTTGGTAGTTATAAAAAGGAAACACGTAGATCAATACAATCATAACCTTTATTAGAGATGTTCATAATTACTTGGTATAGTGAGCGTTAGAAGGATCTTGACTGGAAAGTCTCAAAATGATCTTAAGACCTAATTGTTTAAATTGTATTATTGTCCAAACTAAAGGTGAATACCAAATGTCAGAACATTCACTCTACTGGAAGGGGTTAAAAAAATTAAGATCATTTTGAGTCAAAATCGATATGATGCTGACTGTACTTGTTGTCGGACGCGGTTAATGGTTATAGTCTAACAGAGGTGTGTTGCGAAATTTTATGGAATTTCCTTAAGGATAGTCAGGGGGCAATCCGTGGCTATACAAAACGTTGTTCGGGAAGGAATTTTGTAAAAATGTCTTTTAAAGGTTTTTGAAATAGGTACAGTACCTACTTAAGTTGTGAGTTATTTTGAGGGGCATTAGCCTAATTAATGCCTCCCACCCTCATCCGCACTGGTATTTATCATTACATGTGAATTTCAGTATTATCCGGTTAATTTCGGATACTAAAACCTTTTACCAAAGAATAAGGAAGCACCGCAGATGCGTCCAGCAAAAGATGACTTAGCCAACACATGAATCAAGTAAGGCATGAATGGACGGCGTAATCCAGAGTGCACTAATAAGTATTGAGGCATTCACGCGGACGGACGGGTCTACGCATGTATGCGGTAATTACGTAGCGCCGATACATGAATGAGCTATAATCATGGCTATAATTATATTGGATAGCATTGTGATTGCAAGTTAATTGATTCTTTATATCGATTGCACGCTTATACGTATTAGATGAAGTTGAAACAATTATGTTGCGATCTAATGTGTGATAACGTTTTCAAATGCACCTACTTATATCGCATATGTGATTAGTAAAACACTTTAGTTCAATACTATTTGTTATTTATGTAAGACTCCTGTAAGATACAAATCTCAGATGCGACTTTGATGCGACCGGGATTAGTTTTAAGATGATAAAGGCAGCAAACAAGCGATGGCTTATCTGATGGAAAGCGGTTACCCATGTATATCGACACTGTTAAGATTAGAGGACTACCTAATTCAAAATTAGAAACCCGCTAATAACTGGGGTAATCAGTTCTTCAGCCGTCATCGTCCATACAGGGGAGAAGGACTGCCCTAGTTGAATGGCTCCAAATTCAAACAGGAATACCTGGTTATGTTACTTATGGTCTATATATCTTCCTATCTTTCCTATCTATCATCTTTATAATAATATAAGTATATTATTATTAAATATAAGTATATTATTATAAGTATATTATTATAAAGATGAATTAACTTAACTGTATCTTGTATAAACGTATGCAGTATAAAAATGTTCAGTGTATTATTACATAAGTATACAGTCCTACAAACGTTTCAGCAAAAGATGCCGGAGTTTCTTTTTTTATACATGTACATAGTTAATTACAATTTAATAAACTTATTAAATATCATTAATATATGAAAAAAAATTACCTCATATTTTTTACAGTTCACATCCCACATTATTAAACAACTCTTAATTATGTGTGAAGCTTAGTTACGACACTATTAGTTAAATTAGAGGTCCTAACATAAGTTAGCAACATTTGAAACACGAACCTAGGGGCTAATTATTAAAAAAATCTATATTATAAATATCTATAATAAATATTAATAGGATGTATGTACATACTTCAACGAAAGAATTTTTTGAAATAATTAATTATGAAATACACCATTAAATAGCTCAAGCTCACAAAGATGACCACAAAAAATCAATTAATCAGAACAAAATATCATTAAAACAATTAACGAAAGTCAATCCAAAGTTGAATCCATGACGTTTGCCCGCCCACATAAAGCATCTTAAAAAAAAACACACGTCCACTACCAAGTTACATCTCATAAGAAACTCACACTACGTTAATACATCCACGCACACATGCGCGCGCCGCCCGTTAGTATGTAAGGCGCGGCGCGGACGGTACGCGTGCTCGCCACTCGCTCCACGGCTTCTTATTATTATTATTTATTGCTGAATAATGTGAATGGTAATGCGTGGTTGTTCACGATCCCGCATAACACCTGCCGTCTTTTCCCACACTCGGGCTTGGGCTGGAGGCGCGCGCAGGAAGTGTGCGAGTGGGAGCGGGAGCTACGACTCGCGTGCACTGCACGTGCGTCATTGCGACTGTAGGCACGCGTTAGAGCGAGACAGGGCGAGGGACAGATAATGTAGCTTCGTAGCATTTCGTAGCATAGAAAATAAAAATAACGAACTAAGATGTATGAAAATTTTGCGTCAATTACTTTTTAGTTAGGTGTGACAGAGCGACATGTTTGTGGTCTATTAAATGTTAGACGCAAATAACTTGTATTAACATACAGTGTGCTGGTTTTGACTTGCAAATTATAGTAATTGATTTTGTTATTATATCTTATGCTAATTTAATTTTAGACGCGGATGTTGTGTAGAACGTGAGAAGCGAATATATTGCATAATGATTGCCTTACTTGGGCAACTTCGAAACTAAAACTGCAATAATGTCTGATGTACTTAAGAGTTATTAATTAAGCTATCTGAGCTCGTGGCGCTTATATTTACGTATTCCTGTTAGTAAAACCATGTAAAATATAGGTATAGGTATATGATAATAATTTTCTTACTCTAGGTAACATATCTTCATAATTATTAATATTATTTACTAGTTGACCTGGTAAACGTACTTTTGCCGTTATTAAAAATGGAGGTTGGTGATAGATGGGTCAAAACTAATGGATTATTAATGAATTAGGCTAAGTAATAGAAAAAAATAAAACAGAAAAATTGTACGTGTATGTACGTGTGTAATGTGTTGTATGTGCAATTGTATTATGATAGAATTTTTGAGGCGGTTCATCCTTATCACTTGGGGTTTAAAATTAGTTTACCTTTAGTCAAACCTGCCAAATATATTATTCATAAAAATAAGTCAAGCCGTTTTGGAGGAGTTTAGTTACCAAAATAGTGACACTAGAATTTTATACATTTAATATAGATTAAATATTGTGCGCGAATCGGCACACGTAAGGCGAATCGGCAAACGCCCTCTAGCTAGATAAATAAATAAATAAATAAATATTCCACAACATTTCACATAACGCTATCTAAATCCATGGTAAGCATAGCTTAACTAGCTTGTGTTATGAAATCTAGAATGAGGATAAACATACTTAGATACTTTTTTTTTTGTAAATGCATACATATTATACATAGAAACACCCAGACCAATGCAAATACCCATATTCATGCATACAAATATTTGCACTGAGCGGGGATCGAACCCGTGGCCGCGCCTCCTGCGTAGCGGCCGCGTTCACTACCGCCACGCCACGGAGGTGACCTGAAAAGGTTACAGGGACAGAATCATAGTATTCTTAACAATAAGACAGAATCTTATGTCGGTCTTATTATTCAGAGTTTTATGGAGTGGATTCGAAATGTGGAGAATCTGGCACACTCTTCCAATTAATTGCACATTAGGACACATTGAGAGCTAAGTCCAGCAGTGTATTGCATTAGGCTTATGCTAATTATTTCATTAATACAGTGAGAATAAGTATATGTACACTCAATACATATACATGTACAATGTATAAAAATATAAAAATTTATTTATGAATTTTTCTTTCAGTCGGATAAAACCGGTCAGGTTCAATAGGCATGAGAATTGTATAAATCAATATAATCATTCTTAAATAATAAAACATGATCTGTTATTAGAATAGGGTACTATATGTGTATACTTTTTAATGTATAGATTTTGTATAGTTAATTTAGTATATTAAGCTTAATGCACTTTACGGTATAATAAAGATATAACGATTTACATAACCTGTTAATTTACATAATTCCGTGGATTAAAATTAAATATCTAAACTACTACTAAACACGCCAAAATAACCATTATTAATTATGACCAAAAGCGATACCGTTTGATATGGAAATTCGGGACACTTTAATACCATTTGGCGGCTACCGGCTACCGTGCAATGCTCTCAGTGAAACGGCTTTATATAATAGGTACTCAATTACTCAATTTGGGCAATAGCAAGCCTTCAAAGGATTGACTTGTTGTTTGTTGTGACTTCACGTTCATTATGTAATGACGTCATAATAAATCTATTGACAGCTATGACATTGATTTAAATTAACTTTTCATCGCTAAGTGTTAAAATATTTATTTTGTACAACTAGCCCATCAATTGAATGTGTCCCCGCTAGGTGGCTTTATTTTAATAATTAATGGCTTGATTTTAATGTTTAAAATGAAATGGCATTCATAAGCTTTCATAATTATTGTGCCTCGGAGAGCACGTTAGGCCGTTGTCGGTCCCGGTGTCCATACAAACATCTATAGCAGTCGTTACGGGTAGTTGGAGCTCTAAAAAATCTTTTCTTAAATTTGGTGTTTCTAATTTTGCATTTTTATAACAAAAGATTAGGTACCTACCAACCCAAAGCTACGAAAAATAATAATTTACTTAACTTAGTTTTTTGACCCTGTAATGGGATTGTTTAAGCAATCTTATCGCGATATTTTTTTTTCACAAATAACTTGTGTGTGCAAGTGAGATTTCATTATAACCCGGCTGATATAATCTTTTTCTAAGAAAGGTTGAACTGTTTGAAAAATTACACGTTGAAATTATATTTTTATTTAGTACTAAGAATTCTGTGAGATTTAAGTGTCAGCACAATAAAACTATTAAAAGTTGAGATAATATAATACCTAGGTACAAAAAGATAAAATTATACACCGTATACTAACTGTACTGGAAACCCCGCAGACTTGTTATTATCTTTTGCCTTGTGATATTATTGCATACCTAATGAACTTGTAAAATTTATGCATTAAGCCAATATCGAACATATTTCATGGTACATAAGAACTATAACCCATAAATTAATATTTTAATACCAGGAACAAAGTAGATATTTCAATTTAATTTCTAAAGTGTTTTAAGGCACTGGAAATGGAAACAACTTGGCACACGATAATAGACTTGCCGATTGCTGGTTATTAGGTTCGTTAAAATCAAAGTGAATTCCATGCATTTGCAGCATTTCTTCGGAGATGCACAGGCTTTTTACCGCAACGAGCGTTCGACTTACATGTCAGAGATTGCAGGTTCGATTCCTGCTCAGTGGTATTATTTGTATGCAGGATAATGTCTATTTGCGGATAGCATTGTAGTAATATGTGTAGATCTTTCTTCATTATGTAGTTTTCCCCCCATTGCCAGACTCAGTGCAAGTACCACGAATTTCCTAACAGAAATACTTAATGATATTTTGTTTAATCCCGTAATTCAATTCAGTATCTCACTGACATCATATGACTCTGGTAGACAAACAACATAGTTTGACAGTGACTAAACATGAATTACATCGTATTACTTCAACAACATGCATTAAGTTATATTGACAGCTATTGTAATCACGAGCTACCAAAGAGACGAATCGTGACAATCAATGCACTGAAATATCATATTACTCGAGCATACCGTACTTCCTACCCACAAAGACGATGTAATTTCCCTGTTATGCTCTTAAACAGACAATAATGTATTGTAGAATGCCCACTAGAATAGATACCCCGGATGTTCGCAATCTGGTTACGTTCAAACCAGTGAATATAATAAAAATTGCTCATCCCGACAATCTTCACCGAAATGGTCTATACTACAAGCAAATAATTTACAACTCTGTTTATACTTGACCCAAAGTTGAAATTGTAACGAAGTGATATTGGTGAGTTTTTGCTTGGCACGATTGTCCACCGTGTAGGTCAGTCTATTAAATCGGGTTAACCGGATGGCATGCTCGTGTTTCAGTGATTTTGACAAAAACAAATTATGTTACGTCACTTTAGACTTTGTATGCATCGAGGGTGGCTTTATTTTTACAAGGATCTGCTTATCTAGAGTTATAATTGTATGAAAATAATCATCTCAATTATGTAACAACCCGTAATGGCCTTTAATTTCTTATAGTCTAGCTGAGTACAAAAATGAATCATTTGGTGGACTAAATAAAAAAATCTCTGGTGCAATTTTTGAAGTTCCTTCACTCGTTCATTATTTTGTCAATTTTCATGTACTAAATATTTACATCCCGCACATTGCTTTTGAAGCCCAATACAATAATGTCCAATGATTTTAGAGTATACTGAGTACGGCACATTATCGTACTTATATCGTGATATAATGAAAGTGAAAGTTTTTAATTTAAATCCTGAGTAATAGAACTAACACATAATTTTCTACACCATTTATCGTTTACTCAAATTGCTCACTCAATCACTCGATATAAATCTAATAAATAAATAAAACATAACTAGAAACAGTCTTTGATCAAATTAATTGTCTTCATTTCTAGCACGTACTTTAATTGTAGATTACAAGCATTTATACTTACGTAACAGTAGAAACATTAATATCAATCGGATAGCCCTCAGCTACTGGCGCTGATAACATCGGTCTGCGGTCATTAATTCTACTGCCAAGTATGGTGATTAGTATGATTACAGCAATATCTTTTATCTATTTACCACAATGATCTAGGAGGGAGGTCCACAATCCACAATGTAACTTCCAGTAGGGTCTTCTCTATTAAGGAAGGACCGTCCACTTGAAACTAAATGTCACAAGTTGACATAAATCTCGGTAGTCAGAATTCTAAGACGGTTCTACGGCTCAATGAATAGGGAATCTTAATGGATTGGTTTTTGCAGCATTTGGCAAACCCGTGTGGCCGCCAAATGTGGCACGCCTGTAACTCGATCTTAGATAGCCGATACCTTAAGCTGAGATTCCCGCCACTTGCTTAAACATATGGCGTGCCAAAGGTCGCCTAATATGAAATTTTTTATGGCCTTCCTTGTTTACATCATGTTAACTCATGCAAAAAAGCTGTTATTATTCAATAATTCTTCGTAACGACCGTTTTTAAATAGCCCCAAGTTATCACACTAACAGACGGTTAATAAACGAGTCGCCACCAATTTATTTCATTGTAATCATGGCTCTCGAGCGGTTGCAATTGCAAAATAACAAACGACTCTTAAATACAGTAGCGACGACTCGAAGGCAACACCTCAGAGATAAATCAACGTCTCCATAACAATTTTGTTCTTACTTTCGAATAAATAATACTCGCCTCTGTCCCTTTCACGCTTCGAATTCGAACGCTCACAAATTATTGTTGGTTCTTGTTATTTTATTGTCGTATAATTTTTTTGCTTTCATTTGAATGTAGATTCATTTTCCATCCTTATTTTACCGGTAACTAATGCCGTCTCCATCTCGTTCTGTCTCGCGGCGGCAGTAGTAGCGTCTCGAGCACGTGCGACACGTTAAAGGCAGATCGTTCCCACGGTCAGCTCGAGCCAGACACGTCCCCCGCGCGTCTCCTCACCCGCTGCGCGTGATTCGACTCCGGACACTCGTGCCAATGAAATAAAGTGCCCGCACAGCACGTTCCAATTGCAAAATTTTATTTGAACACTTTCAAGCAATGAAAGTAGAGGAAAGGGCAACTGTTTCCCAGAAAGTTCAAAATTAATATATGGCAGGTATGAAATAATTAGGTACTTTTAATATTTTTTTGTGAAAGTTAGGTAAGATATCGGAGAAATTCAGTTAACCTTTAGAAATGAAGAACTGATCAATAAATAGGTGGCTTGTTACCTAGTTTAACACACGCATAAAAGTGAAAGGACGTATGAATTTAATCATATTCAGTTATTGATAAGCATACACATAAAGGTGATCAGGTTGCATAAGAAATAGGCTTGGACACCAAACTTGAAATCTAGATAATCAGCAAACCTGTCACCGCCTCCAACAATAATTAAACGAAGTGATTGTGCAAATTCTGCGCTTGTCCACTTCGGTGTAGGCGTCGGAGAAATTCCAGTAGCGACAAAGCGACTGGTCCCAAATAAAGCACAAGATATACCGTAGAACCGGTTACAGTAAGTTCTGGCTTCAGTGATATAACTTATCACCATGAAAACGAGCAGAACTCACGGGAACTGCTCTGGCTTGATTTGATTCGTTTCTCCTATTCTTTATATTTTACCGAAAGAGCTATCTTCAAGTTGAATGTCAAACAAGTTAGTAAAGTATTTAAGATACTTATCTGATTTGGGTACGTGGTACGCGGTCATCACGCTGTTTCTTTGTCTAGACTAAGACGTTTAATTTTTTAATTTTAAAATACTGTAGTACTCTCAACTTTCTCATGTTGCCTGAGAAAATGATTTCTCCTTTTATAGCATTATAGTAGCTCCTTGCTTATATTTGTGCCCACAAATGTCACTTTCATTCACGAATAAAACGGTACAATTGTTAACTAGAGAAAAGGATTTAATTCCTTATAACGAGAGTTATTATTATTACAAATTTTTCCATGAATAGATACTCGTATGAAATTTAATGAAAAATGTGGATACAGTTGCCTATTTATGCTCATCTCATCAATGTGGTGAAAATATTGGTACTGCAGTTACTTAACAATACTTACACAATTTTTATTATTTGCATCATTACCTACCTACCTAGTATGAATTGTGCTAACTTCTTTGATACAGTTTTCAGTTTCCTTTAGATATTCTTTACATAAGGTTTTATTAGGTAATTTGAAGAACAACATTTATTTATTACTGGGGATTAATTTCTTCTCCTTTTTCTCTTGTTTTTAACTCATTAGGACAACATGAACCCGTGCAACTTGATCTTTCTACCACTTATTAACCAGGATGTGTACATTAACACCGTCTAACTACCTTAATCATCCTGATCCACCAAGCCTTTTCCCAAATCAGTTCAAGATAGATAGAATTTCATCTAGTCGTAGTTGTAGATAATAGTACTTTCCAGTGACTGCTATCTGACAATCAAGACCCACTGGCTATATCCAAGTTCTATAAATGGTTTCTTCCTTATTAGTCTAACGAAATACAAATCTATTCAACCGCTTTCAATTAATTTAAATACCATGTATGCTAAGTCAACTGTTGCGTATAAGGCTCTCGACTAAAAGTCAGAGATCAAAATCAACAATGCTAAACTAACCTCATACACCGTTGCGGCGGCTATTGTATGCGCGTGCGAGTTTATCAGCGCGCACGTGCGACTACGGCGTCGTATTGTGGCTGACTTTGAGTACAATCAAGTATGTTATTGTCACTTGAGAATTAATTACTTACTAGAATGTTGCATATTAATGTTCCTGTGTACGGAACATTCTCTCCATAATTACCTCTTAATAATACACCTACTGAGTCTTTCTCTATGCATGTAGCAAGTCCGCCTATGTACTTGTGCATGGAGTTAAAAGTAAAAAAGTAAAGTAAAAAGTAATAAATAAAACATAAATAAACTGCAAGTGTATATATGTGTGTGTGTATGTATGAAGTATGTGTACGTATACTCTATTTTATATTTTCAACGAGTAGCTATATTCAAATTGATTGATCATATTATCGAAATCGAAAAAAGCCATTAAATTTATTTATTTTCTTCTACTTTATGTGCAAGCATGGGAGGACTTTAGAAAAAATAAACTGAGAGAGTTTTTAATACAATTAAGTGTAGAAGATTAGGGAAAACATGGAAAAGCATTCGATTACGTATCTACGAAGTGCCCCGTCACGCAGTAGAAGGTGCTAGAAAAAGATTGCCACAAAACCAAAGGTGGGTCTGAGGAAGTCTCAGTAGGTACCTGCCTGCATTGAGAGTAACATTATAGGTATACTCAATGATACTTATGTATTAAAGTTTAACTGATGTGTGTGTTTTGTCGGGTTTGTATGTTTTATATGGGTACAAAATGTCAACCCAAACCATTAAACCGTTTTACTTGACAGATTAGCTTCGAGATTCGTTCAATTTTTGTCGTAGTATTTTATTTGGTACCTAAAAGCAACCTCTATTCCAAATTCGATGCAAAGTTATCCAACTTTTTGTAAGTGCATGAGTAATAAATACTCACACACACACACACAGAAACCTTATTATTTAGTGGGTTAATGTTAGTGCGAATCATAAATACATACATACATTACACGTGGTAGAGATGTATTAACAGCCACAATTTACCAATCGTGATTTTCGCTTATAGTCATGGGCTGTATTTATTTACCGTCGGATGTAGAAGGAGTGAGTCATAAAATATAGATCCAATTTCGGGTATAGACAGATATTTGCAGATAATTATGCTTTATGGAGAACTATTAGCACGGTAATCACTTTCCATCAGGTAGGCCGTGTGCTGGTCTGCCACTTAAGTGGTATAAAAGTTATTCAAATCGACCCCGCCTAGACCAACTCAATTTTTTCAATGATTAATCGATTTGAATAAAAAATAATAATTTAAAAAGGTATAATAATATTTCTGTCCCAATATGTTACCAGTCTAATAATAACAAAAACTGAATCTATTATATTATAATAAAGTGCGGTACTTGTATTATTAAGTGTGCGCGCGACACAAACCGCTGACGTGTGCGTATGCGGCGCCAACACTGATAGATACACAGATATAGAGACTTTAGAGTCGTCTAGATAGTATCATACCAACATCTATGGCAGTCAATCTTTAAGGTAGGTTGGAGCCCTAGAAAGTCCAACAATTGTTTTAACTGCAATACTATGATATGACCAATGGGTTGTGGAGGTTAGATGGCAGTCGCTCGAAATATCGTAGATCAGCGAAATCCCGAAGTTAAACTGGAAAAAGCGGACCCTATACTCTGAGGTGAAAGATTCGGATGGGACTGGGATTAACGTCAAGATGAGGAGAAGAATAAGAAAGAGTAGTCTGGATGCTTCGTGACTATGTGTGCCTAAAACAGTTTGAAAACTAAGCGTGTAATTTAAAAATCATATTGTAACTATTGAATGAAATTTTAAAGCAATTACTTTTCAAATCGATTAACATAGGAAAAAGTGAATCGACTCAGGCGGGAGTTGAATCCGCAAAGAGTCCCTTACAATCTTAATCGATATATTGTAACTAACAAATAACAACTCTTATTATGAGTCTCATGCTGGGCCTGGTTCCGAGATTGTACAAAAACACACTTAGCATTTTCTTTTTTTGGTATAGAAAAACTTCCTTTTCTAATTTTCGGGAAACGAACTCACCAACTTATATATCTGTCTAACACGTTGGGAAGGACGACTTGCACTATCTAGTGTATTGTAGGTCTGACCGCGATGCCAGAGCCATAAACATTAACAGACTATGACAGTTATTTCAAGGAAAATGTTCAGTAGAGGATTCAACCACTTGTATACATGTGTGTATGTTGTTATCTCGGTAACTATTGAATATAAGACTATATGGTTCTTTTTATTTTGAGCTTTCCAGTTTAATACTTCGTTACAATTTTGGGGGATTGTTATTTTATAAAGTGAGTAGGGTATTGTAGGTTTGATTTTGGCAAGGTACAACTTTCAGCCCCTCTAGACAAGTGACAATTAATGCAAGTGAAATTTGATGGAATAAAATGTCAAATTTATGGGATTTCACATTTATGACAGTCGTTTACGCATGTTATATCGTCTAAACCCATACATTCGTCATTCTATTCCATTAAATGCCGGCCAGCGAATTGCAACAGGTCTAAAGGGGCTGATTAGCAAGAGAAACATAGATTCCAATAAGGTGAGCCAAATGATAACTCCAAATGGACAAATAGAATTGTCTGGAACGTGACCAAAATATGATGGCAAGTGGATAGTTAAAAAAGTTAATTGTCAATTTTAGTCTCAATGACTGTTTTTGAAAGTCATCTTGGTGGTAGCTAGCACTCTCAGTCAGGCTAGTTATTATCTCCAACTTAAACGCATTTATTGCGAAAATTGGTAATTTATAGGTAAAATTCAGTAAATAAAGTGTTCCCTCCATAATCCACCTGAAGGCATGCAATTTTACAGGTATTTTTAAATTTATATTGATTATGCACTAGAGATGATTATATAAAATTAACAAATAAAATACAATAATTAGTCCATCAAAGAGAAACTATATGGGGTAGAGTATGAGTTGGTAAATTTCGCGGTCTTTATTTTAGTCCAATTGAATAGGCAACAGGGGTGAAGGGTGAAAATTTAGAAAGGGAAGCAGGTGTTTTTTTTTACCTCGATCTAGTTTGTCACGCATGATGCGATCCATTGTTTTGTAACCAGTACATACCAACCTGCAAAGACAAGCCGTTGGAATCTTATTACAGGGATCTTTCGCCACTGCTAGGCAACAAGCTTATAACTGTCAACTGGTCACTGTTCCTTGGTCAGTATGTTGACTGCCGAAAAATAATATTTTTCTTTTGGTATCCTTGTAAAACACCCATGTGAACAACTACGGTGACCCTGTTATTCTAATAAATTGGGTTTCATACGGCATTCATGAATATCTGATTTATTAACATTGCATTTACATTGTGTGACCCTGATCATATGCGTATGCACCGCTATCAGCGGAAGTGATATGAATGGACGTACTGTCGACATTATATTGTTGTTATAAGGTTATAATGTGATTTGTGTGTAGAACACTCAACAGTCACCTTTTCCGGGTCAATAAATAAATTAGCCCACTGCAGTCTACTGCCGGAAATAGGCCTCTCCTAATGTGTGCCATTTCATCCGTTACAGGTCGTCAGTCCATCTGGTTAGGGGATGTCCTACCTTTCATTTGCCATCTCACAGTCTCCACTCTAGGACTCGTTTGTATCAACGGTCATCGATCCTTCGATATACGTGGCCAGCAGACTGCCACTTCAGCTTATTCTGCGACTGTCGGCAATTATAGTTCTATCAGATGGTCAGATGATTATCTGGGTACCAAAGTATGATTAGGTTTTAGTTATGAGGACGGCTATTCTGACTTCTTACCGTGTCTGTATAATTCATAGAAGCAGGTGTTGTTTTTGCTTGTTACCCCGAGAAGAACAATGATCTGCTCATAGAGCTGTTATTAACTTTTTAACTGTTATCTATACCACAATTACAGTTTAATTAATTCATGTGCGTGTTAAACAAGCCACCTATAATTTTATAAAAAAAACAGAGTGCAATAACAGTGGCCGATGTGAAAATAATACAATAGGAACGTTTCCTACGCATGCGAGAGAAATTCAAAAAGAATCGAATAACTAACGGCGCGAGATCGATTATCATTTTCTTACAATCGACTATCTAAAGGTCACGCGTAATGCCATTCAACGTGAACAGCTTACATTACTCCATACTAAAGAAACCATCCATAAATTATAAATAAAACAGTTATCTTTCAGCTAAAATCGATCTAAACATATCAAGACATAGAGTAGATATTCCATCGATAAATCTATTCCAATGTTACTGTTTGAGCTTATTTGTTAAATATCGAAATGTAATAGTGCGTTACTCTAATTTCACACCTCTATTTCAGGTATTAAGAACTAAAATTATATTTCATTACTTTGAGCAGAATGTATCGTAAGCCAGGAAGCGCATTGTTGGGTCACGTTCTCACAACTCCCCTTTTCTTCGAGGGGGAATAAATAATTGCACTTTTTTCTGTCGCATATGGCCAAGGAAAGGGATTGTGCAAGATCGTTCCCACGGTTCGCCCCTTGGGCATAAAGGCCTATCGAGGTCAAGAAAAAATACGTGCTGGCATAATGTGGGGGTACGCTATTGTTAAGGCAGATGCGCGATTCTAGGGTTAAGTGTGGACTCGTTTGAAAAGTGAATTGATTGACGTCACACTGTTTTGTATACTATTTATTTATTAGTGGTTAATAGATAGGTACAATATCCCAGCGGTGTGTTACTTTGAACATTTTAGACGTAGTGTCTTAAATGTTCAAGGTAACTAATGTTCAATATTGCGAGTATCTTATTTTCAAATAAGATACTCGCAATATTGAAAGATGTTCAAGATTTACAATGTTTCTGCAAAAAAACGGCCATTCGTATACAAAACCTAATCAAAGAATTTTAAATATATCATGTAATTGAAAATGGACACTACCGCTATATCGAATCTTTACAATTACGATTACCCGACGAACCAGCAAATCAGTGAGCAAATTATTTGTGATTTTTTTTCTGATAAACACATTTCAAATACCTCCAAAACATATCTACGGGTTCCAATTTCAAAATCCATTCGCATCGCACGGCCACTATTAGATACAAAAACTCGAACAAAAAAGGAATTGCACCTTTTCTAAGGCGTTCTATATTTGAAAACTGGTCGCGTTCCCACGATCGCTCGCGCCAGTTGCGCGCGTCTTCCCCTGGATCTTACTTTTTTTTGTTCTATTATAGCGATATTGTGTGTGACAAACAAGCGAGTAGGAACGGTACTAAAAGGTTTTTATAAACCTTTTATGTCTATTTATACTTGCTAATAAAAATGTAGTTACGTTCTACTGACTATTAGCTAGTAACACATGATGTTTTCCTTGTATAAAATTTTGCCTTAGAACATTTTGAATAACAATTTCCTTAACTGTGAAACGTGTAGATACAAACTATGCAGATAGGCTCATTTCATCCGAAATCCATAATTAAAAACAAACACTTAATTATACACATAATATTTCACGCGTAGTTGGCCTGTGAGTTATCATAAGACACATTCAATCAATAGGGACATGTGCACTACCAACCTACAATTAAAGTTAAACCCTATTTGGAAACACATAAAACTTATTTCAGCTTACAATGTATTTTGGTAACAAAGTATAAGAGTTTCAGGAAATTTGACTCTGTTGTAATATGGTGAAAGGCGGGAATTCTCTGTAGCGTTTATTTTATTGATTGACGACAGTTGAGTGGAGAGCACACATTGCGTTTTACGCGCGGATCCGTTCCCACGATCCACGCGACATATGGCGCGCGCTGGCTGCACTTACGTGTGATCAACGGTGACGCGTGCACAAAAAACTTACTCGGACTTAGCGGATCTATGGGATGATGCTCTCTCGTAAATAGAGATAAGAAACCGGTATAATGCGACGAAGTTCACCGGTTTTTTTTTAGATAATGCTGTTTGTTACTTTTGTGATGATAAGATACTAGGTATTGTAGTCTGTCAGGCAGCCGCACCGGTACCTTAGAAATAGGTTGCAAATTATAACTGTGTGACGCCTTTCACTTTTGGTTTTTACTGATAAAAAAATTGAAACCTATTTGCTTGTGCCAATATCGTATTCATTTCTTTATTTACTGACTTTCGTATCGATTTTTTTGAGATTATTTTTTGAATTACTGAAACGTTGATTAAACGCATTATAGATGCTCTGTAGGTACAATCAATCACGATTTTTTAATCAATCTTATACAATCAAATCGTAAATTTTAAATCAAATTAGCAAGCTGTAGCAAAAAACTTCAAAATACCAAGGTCGACCGAATTGAAATTTGAATTTCGAATGTTTTGAATTTTGAATGTTTTTTACCGCGGGGGCAGGTGGGTGCGCGCGCGCAACTGTCGTTGTTCCCACGGTTCGAACTTCGAACACCGGTCGTTTGCGCAGCCATGACACCGTACCATGATTGCCAATTAACAAAATTATTGAATTACTTATTATTAAGTGAAGTTTTATTCTCAAGTTTTGGTTATCAAAATGATGTCATGTTAATAGTTACTTAAATGAATTCATCTATAGCCAATGTCTTATGTAAGAAGAATTAATCCGGACTTCTTTAGAGATAAGACAAACACGGGAAGAAATTTCTAGAATCGAACTTATGACTCTAGGTAGGTTTCCAATCTGATACATAAATATTGATATGTTGTATTTATTTACACACTAACTTGCGGCCACACATTAAGCTTAGTTTTTAGGTTTTAAACGAAAATACGTAAATAATAAATAAATAAATGACGTGTGATGTGATTATAACATTTTAATAAATAGCACGGATCATGTTATAACACCTCAACGAATATTTTTATGATGACCTCGAGATTTCTTCGAAAGTAAGTACGTGGTAACTGATTTGAGAAAAAGATATTAGTCTCCATAACAAATTAGACGTCAAGTAGGTAATATCGATCACCTTATTACATCTCAAGTCATTCGATTTTCAAAATACGAGGTACCTAGGACCCAATATTTTAATATCAAAAACTCTCATATCAAAACATTTTTAATACCATAAAGGACACGAAACAATGGGACTATTAGGGCATCGTTACAATAATTACTAAGTAAATGGCGGCGCGTGCGCAACACGAGTTCAACTGTTTGTACATACTTGTGCAATGATATCATAATTTTATTGAACACTGTTTGTGTTCTTTCTTTACTTAGATGTGTCACGTTATTTTATGTTATTTGGTTTGTGTGAATATTTTTCATTTTATTGAGGTACATTTTCTCGTACTTTCTTATTTAAGCCATACAATTTAACACTTTTTATTTTTGTATAGGACCTAGTCTTTTTTACAGATTGGAAAAATAACACTGGTATGTTGACACAAATAATTGAAGTACGAGTAAGTAAGTAGTTGTCGAAATTAGAAAATAAATCACTTTAACGAATTCCCCAAATTATGCGCCAAAACTGTTCACGGGTCAACTAATAAAATCAGAGCCATCTATCGGTACATCGTCGCACTAACTGATCTATCTGATTCCCCTGCGACCAAGGGGTGTCGGAATTCGGAAGTACATATTATTATCTGCTAGACAATAGTTTCGCATACAATGTCTTCAGGTCAAAGTGCATTCAATAGGTGGGAAACATTGCAATTTGCTTAGGGTGATTCCTGTATATAAAGATCCCGTTATAATTTTATCTTCAGTTATTTGGGTGTCATCGACCAGGAAGTAATGGTGTGTAAAACTGGTGATGTGATAGTGTAGTGTAAAGCCTGATAGAAATTTGTGTATTTGTGAATTAAATGAAGATCTAAAAGTTATAGGGCCTTAGTCAATCTCAGTGTCCAATGATCTAGGGCCAAAGAAAACATAATGAGAATCTCTCCTACTGAATACGAGTTACAGAAAAAATAACGTGCATTTTGAAAATGTCAGTTGTAGGTTTCTATTTCCGTCTAATCCTATTGTAATGATAAAATAATTCAATATTTGGTTGCTAATTTTATAGTAGTTACTGCGGATCGGGGTACATAGATAGTAGCTGATTCTTAGACCTACCCGTTAAGCACACAAAATTTCATGAAAATAGATCCAGAAGTTTCGGAGGAGTATGGGAACGAACATTGTGACACGAGAATTTTATATATCAGACTAGCTGACCCGGCGAACTTCGTACCGCCAATATTTTTCCGCCCGCGTGGCGTCAGATCCCGTTCCCGCTGTACCCTCTACTATATTCCTCTTGAATCACTCTTATCTATTTAAAAAAGCCGCATCAAAATATGTTGCGTAGTTTTAAAGATTTAAGCATACAAAGTGATATAGGGACAGAGAAAGCGACTTTGTTTTAAACTATAAAGTGATGTAACATATTTTATTAACTGCAAGGATTCCAATAGGAAGCCAATATTACAGGAAAATCCTGTAATGTATGGTCATGGTAAATATCGAGGCTGACCTATGTTATCTAAGTAATAACCTCAGAAAACCCGTAGGTACTTGATTTAAAACTACTTAATTATAGAAACCAGTGACGCAAGAGTTCCCACTTTAGTTCCAAGTCGACCACAATTAATATAAATGATTCAAAGTAGGTAATATCCATACCACAAGATACATTTATTTTAGGAAAATCCTTCTTTTGTATGATTTTATTGGTTTTATTTAGACTTTTTCATGAGTCATTGCTCAAAAACTGATTGTTGTAACGGATCGAGAAAATTATCCATATCACATAATAGAATAAATTTTATCAGTTGTGTAATGAATGGACGCGCGGCACAAGAAATTTTCTGACTCATCGATATTTGCTCGAGTTAAGGCGACTGATTATGTTTTCAGTTAATCGATCGATTTATAAGTTTGATGACATAAAGAATACGGAATAAGATAAAGATGTATTCATTATTTCAGTTATAGGATGATGGTTTCCATTATCATGATTTTTTTGGCTTTAACTTCTTCATAATAAATTATACTTTAATTTGTAAATGAATATTTTATATTTAGAAATGCTATGGATTGTAATTTTTCTATATTCGTATTAAAATTATATAAACATACAAATATATTTACAGAAATACCCTTGAAGTTCCTGAAGGTTGGACTAAAGACACACTGAAGTAGAATAGAAAACTCTTTTTCCACACGCACTTATCTATAGAATATTTTTCAAGTAACAGCAATGGAATACTATTTTCACTTTAAACCTGCCCTAGATGAAGGGTCAGGGCTCAATATTAGTCATCATCAAAGTAATTAATCGCCAACAAGATGGGGCAACAGGCGCAATACTCCTCAATTAATGATGACCCACAATAAGCCCTTAGGATGTTAGTTGTTTCTCTTGCATCAGCATGCTCACCCAGAGATCAACATACAGCGTTTCAATACCTATGTAGCTTTTGCTTAAAATATGTTTGTGTAAGATTACTGATTTTCTTAAAATACAGTAATAGTAAACCTATGTGAATCATCATTTTGTGGTAGATTAGGTACCTACATTTACAAACAAAATTAGTATTAAACAACATCATGGCCTTAATTAAACTTTGACGCAAGCAGTTTTATTGACACGATAGTGTTTGCAATCAACTGAGCAAATAGTGAAGTGGATGATATCACCACTACTTACACCGAGTTACACAGGTGTGAATGTGTACCACGTTTTATTTTCGAAGAGTCTGGAACGAGTAAGAGAGTAAGTCTAGACCGATATTTAGTTGACTGACCTCTGTGACTGTACTCATAATATCTACTATAGAAAAGCTATTCATTGAAATAAAAAAAAAAAAACTATTTATCTGCACATATAGGTTACATTCGTGGCTGACACTTCATGAATGTTCACCATTTATTACAGTGTGTTATCGCTGATATAAAATTTTCTCATAAATGTCGAGCATAAAAATAATAAATAACCGGTTTATACATTGCGTGCAAAAATATGGAATACATTAAACGAACCTTATAAATGTGTAATAAAGAAACCAATACCTTCCAGAACTGGATTCTCCCACAATAACACAAATGATAAGCCCCGTGAAATGGTTTTATATACTACTATAATTGCCTTTATTGCATTTATACCAGCGGCAGCACCCTGACGGCAATTTAATTGTAATTGAAAACTAATTAACTATACCGCCGAGCACAATCTTCAATTAGCCATAGATCATAATAATTATAGATTTATTAACACTCCATTTAAACGGATTCAATTATAAAATGACCCTTCTTCTAACTTCAAATCCTTGCACGTGTTTTCAAAAGATAACATAGCTTTTCTTACACAGTTACAATGGTCATGCACGTGTACAATGTACCTAAATCCAAAACTTAAAATTGAAATGAAAAAAATTAACCCAAATTTTGCAAGAGTTGCGGAATTTGAAATAAGGGTTGCAAAAAATCCTTTCTAACCCGAGCGTCCGATGCATCGAACACGTGCATGAGGTAACAAATAACAATGCGTCGATGACTCACGAACGAGCCTCGAAACGTCGATACAGAACGCCGTATTATTAAACTGGAAAAAGAAAAAAATAAGATAAGCGTTCACTCGTCGCACCGCGTCAAGGAATTGTACATCTGCCGAAATTTCTCACGGATCCGTCGTTCGAACGCAAGTATGGTATTATTATACCGGACCACTTCGCTATCTCTACCCAAGTATTATAGATATGGTGTTCTGGTAATTATGACGACTTGGCTAGCGGTACCTCACACCGGGAACTTTATAATCAATAGCAGCAATTAGTGTTTCTGTTTTTTGTCATTTGGCGAGCTGAGAAGCAAATTATGCAAAGAGATGTAGACTTTGTTACGTAGATACTGAAAGTTAATTTGTTTTAATTGGTCTAAAACAATTAAGCGTATATTGACATTGTATAATACTTTCACGGTTAACTGAAAAATTTTGAAGACTCTACTAGATGATTTTGTTTGTAATTTACTAATTTGATAAAACTGTAAATTTTTCAGACGAGTAATTGATATGTTGATGTTTGACTCATCAACATATCAATTATTCTTCTGTAAAAGTTCGAATGTGTTGTAGTTAAAATTATTATACTAACACCTATTTCCCAACTAACTGCATATTAATATGAATCTAGCTTTTAATTTAGATGAAGTGGTTTTAGTTAGTGAACAAGAATTTAGTGTTTATTGACTTTACTTAGCATTTTTATGGTTAACTTAAAAATATTGAAATTTTGTTCCGAGATTTTAATTTTTGTTTGTAATTTACTAATTTGATAAATCTGTCAATATTTCGTTGATGAGTCAATAGTTTGCATCTGTTGTAGCTAATATTACTAATACCTATTTCCCCACTAACTGCATGTCCTCATGAATCTAGCTTTTGTAATGAATTATAAGTAGGAGTACTGACATTAGGAGTACCTAGTTTGAATTATTATACACCGATTTTTTAGAATTTTCTTTGAGACTGGATGATTTGGGGTTTACGCATGGATTCATAAGATGTATCATTGGCAGAATTAGAATATGTCATTATGTTAATAGGGACTTTTCCATTAAGTTTTACACCGTCTGATACGTATTAGAAGTTAATTTATGAATTAGAAATCCACGTGGTCATAATTCAGCCAAGCCAACTAATCAAATAACTTGTGATGGAATGCTAACTATTATATATTATACTATTAACAATAGAAATGCAAACTAACAATAAATGAATGGTTTTTATATTAAATGCGTGTTCGTGGCTTAGAATTGCACGTGCATTAATGCATGCACAAACTGTTTTGTTCCCAATCTTTTTTATTGTTCATCTTATTATTGTGTCTCCGCTATTCTGTGATTGTACAATGCATTCTGACTTTAAATAGTAGTAACCTTTGCGGACATGTTCGTACTTGTTCGAAGTTCGGTCTTCGTAAACAGGTTGAAACTTGTCGAGGTGAGGGTGGCTGTATCTTTTTAATGTTTTTTTTTCATGCGGGAGAGACTTAATATGGCCTATGTCATTATCGAGAATGTCTTATCTTTTACATCGAAGGTATTAATTTGATCGTTTTTGCATGAATAATGAAATTCGTCAAATTAATGAGATGCATAATTCATATTCGCGTTCGTGTTTACGGGTTTTTAGTTGTAAATAGTAGTACGTACCTTCGTTCAAAAATGTGCGTTTCTTTACGTCATAGTGCTTAATGTAGATTATGTATGTTTTGTTTGAAGTTATTGTTGGTAAGAGTTTTGAGTATGCAGAAACCGGTGAATATTGAATGTAAGAATATGTAAAATTGCTCCTTCGTTTAGTTCTAAGGTAGGACAAATAATACATGGTGGCTTGAGGTTAACGACAATACGAGCTACAATGGAGAAGGCTATAACCAGGTCAACCACACATACCCGCATATACATTTCTTCAGAGATGAAATTTCCAAACCTTGCGTCCTTGATGGTAACATTGTTGGCAAGTGAGTGAAGATATTTGATCTCCAAGAAGAGCAGTAGAATCGTGATAAGCTAACATCACAGAGGAAACAGTGTTTGCTGCCAGTAGGAACTGTTACTCCTACTAAAGGCCTAAAACACAGCATTTGAGAAAGTCTGGTGGTAATATTATGGAGGTATATCTCAGCATGAGGACCGTTTTTCTCAGTATGGAAACTGTTTCTAAGACCTATGACCATGTGAAGTGAATATATAAAATTCAGGTGAAGTTAAGATACACACGCTGTATTAAATTATATAATGTTAATATTAATTTAATTGAACATTAACTTAGCTTACTATTTAATAATTGAGTAATTGACTATTGAGAGTCTATTGTAATTCTGATTTTAATTTTAACATCTTGACTTTAATATAAATTAAGTATATCATAATTTAATTTTTCTTATTTAATCAATTTAATTTTGTGTTTGATGAAATAATTTTATTTTAATTTTGATTCAAATTATTGACTTTGATTGTTATTGTAACTGTTATTTTGGATGTAATTTTTAATTTGAGTTGGCCGCAGATCTGTATCATGATGGCAGGGCCTAATTATCTTGGAGACAGATAAATAATGTACCAACATAGCTTATAAGTGTTTTGGATGACTAACATTTGTATGGATCAAGGTCTGAAATAAAGTTTTCATTATTAGTTTTTCTTAAAAGTTAATAATTTGACTGGTCCGGAAGTAGTATATAATGTCAACCTTTCTTTTTCCACTATCATGTACTAACTGGACTGCAAATGTTGTTAGTTAAACGACTTGATATGCATTAATTTTATTATTCACATTCAACATATTTGTACTTTAATTAGCGTGTAGAGTCGTATCACACTGACATTTCGCCAGTTATGATTTAGTTACCTCACTTAATAAGGCTAAGGGCACTACCGCCAACAGGGCAGATCTACGCTACTAATAGACATTCTTAATTTAAAAAAAAAACCTCTATAATTATTAACATTCATACTTGAAAAAAAAAAAAGAAATCATAACTTAAAAAGTCTTATTAGCGAAACAAGCATTCATTAATTTTAGTGTAAACATTACGTAACACTTAAAAAATAGTATAAGCGCCTAAATGTACAAATAAATAATCATTATAAGAATACGGCGGTGAGTTTAAAGATAATTAAAAAGCCAGTAGCGAGGTGGTTTGTGCCTCGGGCCATGCACGTGCGCGAGCAAAATGTTCTCCGTATAAGGTCTGACCACGGGCTGAATTGTGGCCAGTCAGACTGCTTTTGAACAATACCAAGCATAAGTTCCAACTTGGAAACATTCAATGTACAGATTTTGTTTTATCTTATTTGTATTCAGTTATCTGTTTGAGTTTCAGATTTTTCATTTAGTATGTAAATTGTATCCTCGAAAATGAACCTTGCCGATCTTAGTTCACTTTGAGATACCTGATGATTGAGTTCAATAAAGTTTGGGTGGGTAAATTGAAAGATATCAAATTCAATTAATTCATATTTTTATTACAAATTATAACGCGAATAAATTGTAAACAATAAATAGTCCCTAAAACAATTAAAGCTTCATGAGAAAATCACAATGTTAAATTCACTATTCCCTAACAATAATTTATACAATACAAAATAACATGTAAATCACAACACATTCGAGATTACAATTAAAGCTTTTGTGGAGTTATCACGAGTATTGAGCAGGCCTAAACTAAACTTATCCCTATATGGCACCTTGAATTAAGTTAAAGCTAAGATCACAGACGATTGCAGAAACCAACGGAGCAGGCACTGGTTTCACGGAAGACACTGATTTATGTCGTTTTAAGATGGAATTTAAGCTTGCACCCAACGATCCTGCAGAACTGGGTATTGCTGCTCCGCGGTCTGGCACTCTGTGTAGCAGTGGGCTGCGGCGAAGTCAGCATCAGTTTTGGAGACGGTGGTCCAGAAGAAAGTGCCGGCTTCAGTCCTGGCAAAGTGTACAGGTACGTAGAAGTTGTCTGGGGTCACAGGCACAAGGTCGCATGTGTCATCCTTGTTGTACACGAGGAAGTGTGCGCCGGGTTGGCACGATTCCATTTCTTCGTAAATCTTGCGCTCCAACATCTCGTTGCATGAGTTCTGGTCTTCCTCGTAGCACGTGTCCACGGTTTTGACAGGAGCGCGCTTGGTTGTCTTCTTGATCATTTTCATCAAAGGCCGTAATAGGGCCTTGATACCGCTATTCTTCATCTTTTCACTGTTGTATCTGTTCTCATTGATAGAGTTGTTTGTAGCGATGATGTATTCGTTGTTAGCGTAATAAGACATTTTGGAATATGTGGATAGACGAATAGTAAGTGTAGAGAGCGTGTGTCGCTAGTGAGATCACAGGCGGGAATGTGGGGCTGAAGTTGCCGGTCGGCCTTTTATACCGTGCTCACCGCCCCCGGCACAAAAGACCCGTGTACGTGAAAAGGCCTTTCGTATGTGTGCGTGAGTCAAGTGGTTTATTCGATACCCTGATATGCTTTTCGTATATCATGACAGGTCTTAATAGTTTTCGTAGTATCAGAACAAGTTTAGTTAAGAAAATTTATGTTTTGGGAACCAAAACTTCAAGTTAGTTACAGTTAACGAGTCATTTAAGCTATTAGATGTACGGTTTGTTGATTCGATTGATTTTTCTTGAAGTAAGACTTTTTAATAAGAGTGCGTAGGTACTTATGTAAACCTAGAATTAGATTTCAATTAACATAGTTCTTATTACTATAACCGTCTTTATAAGGCTTTAAAAGTTTCCACACTTGTCTGTAATTTAAATGTGTGGCTTATTTAAATAGACACTATCATACGCAAATAAGTAACAAGTGTTCAAAGGGGTTCCATGGGAAAATAGTCCACGTGCCGTCCACACGCCCAAATGTGGACAAATAGAACACATGTTGATTGCCCCCTCGGTGCGCAGTGGCCGCGACAATGCGATTGTTATCCCTTTACTGGGGTCACTAAGTCACGGGCCGAGGGGTGAACCGCGACCCCTACAGTGTGCCCGCGCGCCATTCACGTGCTTAACACGAGTCTCCAATAACACCTGATTTAGGTTAGTTCATTAATGGCTGTCGTATTTGTATCATTAGGTATAGCTGTTATCAGAATTATCGTAACAACATAAATTAGTTTAGTATATTTAAGAGGTCCGCTTGAAATTCTTACACATAGACTACTAAACCATCTTAGATCTGGCATTTGAACTATCTCAGTCAAAGTTCATTAGCATTTTGTTTACAAAAAGAATTATCAAAGTTAAGATGCCACCTACACACAAAAATATTCGGCTTGTACCGGTCCAAACATGTAAGATTTTTTCTTAGCATGTCCGAAGAGAGTATTACAAAAAAATTAAGCTTAAAAGAAATCAGTGTAGCGGTGATAGTGGTTGCTCAGCCAATAGGGTGCGCGAGCGCCGGCAGGTGCTACGATCCGAAGTCTCGCGCACACACACGCTCGCACTTTAAATATACGATCTTTGAACACGTGCATTCGAAGGGGATGTACATATGCATTCGACGGTATCCAAAGCGAGATGCGAGATATTTTTTATCGATATGAATAGATTCACGACTCCCTCATATCCGAAATAGGGTAACGCAAAGGCTAATTTGGTTATTGAAAATTGAGGGGTTGTTCGTGGGAATGCTCCTCGTTCCTAGGTTCCCAGGGTTGCTCGCACATTGAGTTTTTTTCGGCAATTTGAGATTCGGAACGACGACAGATGGCAAGCGGTTGATCGTTCCTGTTCTGCTTTGTTATAATAAATCGTATGGGGTATTGGAATTAAACATACCATTTTGATGGCTCACCGCGTTTTCGGGGAGTTGAAGGGATGAAGATGTAAACAAGTGTAAAAGGGGTCAGTGGATCGCGATCCGGACTATAATTAAATGTCTATTAGGAGCATTTTGTGATTGGAGTTATTGTTAAGGGTAGAAATTTGGATTTTAATGACTTCAGTTCTTAACATTCTTCAACATGCTTCTGCTTGTAGATTGATGATAATCGGAACTAGTTATACCTTTTTAATAGTCTGATAAATGTATATTTGTTTGAAGTTACTTATCTTCTTTCCGCTGATGAGTTTTTCCCACCGTAATTGCATTTTAAATTTGCAATTCATTGGAGCGGTAACTATTAACTGCACATACCTAGGGCTTGGCTATAACTTTGTATTTTTTTCAGGTATTTATGATATAAGGTGCGATCGTCCAGTTTCCCACGATCTAATGATGCAAAAACTTCACAAAGGAAGAAGAGAATAGATAGGGAAGATACTTTTGCGTCATGAAAAAAACTAAAAAGTTGGCATTGTGCCCTGCGGCGTGACAAGTGCGTGTGACGTAGGGTACATAATGATGGCACACCGACTCCCCTCTGTAATCTATGACAATCTATTATTGTTTGTGAAGCCACTTGTTGTTGGGGAAGGTCAAATTGTGTCGAGATTTTGTTAAAGGTGAATTATTCATTTAGAAATCTCAGGCCCGTTTTCTAGAAAGCCACTCAGCTGAATCTTGATTTATCTGGGAATAGGTTGTATACACATATTGACAAATTTGACAAGTTGTCTTTACAATTTTTCGTCAGATAAATCGCGCTCGAGGAGGGCCAGACCGAGAGGAATGGCCCTGGGTCAGCCGGGGTGCGAGGGATATGTCAAAAGACAACCTCACCTCCGGCCTAGCACATCGACCCACAGACGGCGTGCGGTTTAGTCGGTTCGAGTCCGACATAACCTCCCCTTTCGGCTCCGAAGGGGGGGGTATCCGTGGGGATTTCCCGCACGTAAAAAAAAAAGATAAATCGCGATTCAGTTAAATTACATTCTAGAATATGGGCCTAACAGTTACAAAAAAGTAGTTCTTTTTTGTTAGGGTTAAAAATATCATTTTAAATATAAGATAAAATATTATAACAAATATTGTTAATGTCAACTTGGTTTAAGATATATTTGTATGTAAATATTTATCGGTAGGTATAGTAAAAATACGTAGGTACCTAGTAGGTATATGATACTTATCAGTCATAGTTATTTAAGTGTTGAGAAGAGAAAGATTTAACTGCCTAAATTATTTTTCTGTACCAAAAATAACCTTATCATCAGAAACACACAAGATAATGATGAGTACCTATTTATAAAACGTGAGTTCATATCTCAAAGAAAACCTACTTTGACTAACCTTGTCGTAAGTATACAATAACACCGTAAAAGTAGTGGAAATTACATCAAACCTTATCAGTATTTTACGAGTCATTTAATAATACATTGGCTTAAATTTACAAATAACATAATGTATTTATGTAAATATTATCATAATATATTATGTAGTTTTGTTTCACAATTGCATACGTACATTTATATAATGCCTAACGTTAAATACTGGCGTATGTTTATTATATATTAAGGAATGTATAAGAGTTTCACGATTCGAGCACTAATAGGGCACTACTAAGTCTCATAGACTTTGTAAGTAGTCGATTCGAGTCCGATATAACCATAGTGAGTATCTGTGTGGATTTCCGCAATTATAAAAGACGTAAGCATAAACTTCAAATAAGTTAAACGTTCATGCGTAAGAAAATTGCGTAGTTATAATTAGTACTTACATCGATTGTAACAAATGCTGTGAAATTGAGAAAAAAAAACGAGGCGCCTCTTAAATTATCAATGAAGTAAATATTTGACTTTGAGAAATTAGATTCAGAAGAATATACTTTAAAAACTTTTTAATTCTTTTGCGCGGACTTAGAATATTTTGATGTATTATTTTTTATTTGCTGTTCCTTATTTGAAATACAAATACTGGAATGGTTGTTTGGTATTTGCTGTATAAAAAAAAACAAGTGCAGTCTATTCACAACTTTTTTTTTTCACTTACTGAAATTTTTGTCCATAATTTGATGGTTAATTAAATTTAGAGGAAAATTTCTGTGAGCAATAAAAACGAAAGTGATCCTGAGTTCCGTTTTCTTCCATCAGTTTTACAGTGGGCATACTAAAGTTGGACTAAAGTTGAGCTGTCTGAATACCTGCTAAGATTTTTTATTTGTTTGTTTTAGGAAGATTTTATTAAAATCTATCATGCAGACATTTTACTTATAGTTAAGTAGTCAATTATTTAAGTCCCATGTTTGTGCATAGGTAATATTTGTGAAAATCTAGGCATGTATTAGGTATAGTTTCTTCATCTCATAAGTGTAATTGTAATTATGAAAAGTTAAAATGCCATTGCATTTTAACTTATCCATTGCATTTTAAATATTAAAATAAACAAATAAACAAAAACGTTAATATCTTTTCCCGACAATCTTAAGGTTAGTTTTTTTTTAAATAGATTATCATCATATTAAATTGTATTACTTGATTTGTTATGAAGTTATGATGTTGTTCTTTTTTTAGTAAATGTATAATATGTTATATGTAGGTAAGTAGTTATAATCAGATGATTAGTTAATTTAGTTAATCTTTTATTACCGGACTACTAAAAACTACATAATAATATTTGTGTTCATTATCTGACAAAATGTATACGACAGTTTGTAATTAAAATACGCAGTTTAGTTTTAAGTAGGTATGTATTTAGGTACCTGTATGTGATATATACAAACAAAATGCATTTCTCTTAGATTTTTCGCAGCATGCCCAGAAGGATGGAAACCTTATTCAGGGCACGAGGGGGAAACACTCGTTATTGAACAATCATTTAATTAATTTTAAACCGTCATAAAATCTAAAAATTTCAACTGTTTCTCTGTCACTACGAAATCTAAGAAAAATGCATTTAGTTTAGTTAAGTTTTTTTTTTATTAAACTTGAAATATGGTGTTGAAAATTAATGTCATTTTTTTAAAATTAACTGTTATTTCATGTTTAATTATTATTTGTTTAAAAGTCAAGCTAACTATTTTATACTCTCCTTTTTTCTGCGTTCCGCTAATTCTACTGGTGTGTGTGTATGTGTACATGCAAATTGTTTTTATTTGGTATCGGCAAGAGTTTATTGAGAATCGTTTATTTTTATTTAGCTGTATTCCATTTTTAAATGTACCCTGAATAAAATCAGTTAACGAGATTTCCCAAATGTCACCTTAAAAAATCACTGCGTTCCTTTTGTATTCCAAGTGTGGGAATTTCAGTTACCGTATCACTTGAATTTAAAATGGGGGTGGAAAATAAAGGAATGTATAAATCACCCCTAATCGCTTCTTTTGTTAGCTAGTACACTTGTTGCATCACTATCCCGTAGGAGATTTGATACCACAATAAATTTGCTGTTACATAAATAATTTATTCACCAATATGAATCTTATGCAATTGGTATAAAGGTTATTTTCTTTGACTGTTTACTGGTATGTTAGTAAACATAAATTGGTATTATGGTAACGTTTATGAGGGCGGTAAATTTTAGGGGTTGTCGAACAATTAAGTGAGTCGCAGGTAAACTGATTTTAAATTGAAAAAAATTAAAATGATTTTGCATCAGAGTGAATAGCATATTATAAATAATAAATAGGTTATTGATTTGTATTCTTGGTGTCGTATTATGTTTATTGAAATGTGTTTTATTATTAAATGTTGTTGTGTTTAATTTAATGGTTTGAATTTCCTTTATAAAATACACTTCAAAAATGGAGATATGGACCTTTGCTTAGGTTATGTACGGTATACATAAAATATCAAGAACTATTTAAGAACGTGCGGGAGCCTCCCCCCCCCTCCGGAACCGAAGGGGGAGGTTATGTCGGACTCGAACCGACTAAACCGCACGCCGTCTGTTGGTCGTAGTGCTAGGCCGAAGGTACAATATACCGCCCCTATGGAAAACTGATAATACAAAGTTTAAAAGAAATAAAAAAAGAAAAGAAACACTACTGTCGTGGACTGTATGACTTTTATCTCCCTATCAGGATTCACTTGAATAAAACTCCAATTTGCAGACTTGCAGCTTTATTCTTCTTACTTCTATTGTTCTGGATCGCTATTAGAGCTTTTCCGAACTTGTGTTCAATTGTACCGCTTTACGGGCGCAACATGCTCGCTTAAGTACTACATTTTTCGTTAGCCCGCATAGGCACTTAAGGAGCAACCTAAATGACGCGGTTTGCTACCGTGTCTTACAATGTATTCTTAATACTACTTATACACTAATATATACATTATATATACATTATAGACCGTTCTTCATGCGGCATGACTCGGCGTACTGGACAGTTCTCCCCCCAGTGCAGCAGTTTGCGGAACGGCTTTCTCCAGTACGACGATCTTGCTCACAGGCCTTTTGAACACTCCGGTTTTTGTTCTTACGTCTGCCATCCGGATTCCACCGTCAGGTCCAGTGTAGGTGCGTGTGACTTCTCCCATTGGCCACACGTTGCGTGGTAAAACATGATCCACTATTACCACGATGTCCCCAATCTGCAGGGGTCGTCGTTGGCTGCTCGGCTCGCCGCGCGGTACCAGGGTGGGCAAGTACTCGCGTACCCACCTGCTCCAAAAATGGTCGGCGAGGGCTTGACAACTCCTCCATGTTCGACGATCGGCGTATTGACAGGGCCCTGTTGATGGCAGACCCATAGATGACCCCAACAGGAAATGGTTTGGGGTTAATGCCTCTGGATCTTCCGGGTTGACACTCACGTGGGTTAACGGTCTTGCGTTGATTGAGAACTCTGCTTCGGCTAGCAAAGTTCCCAGCACCTCTTCGGTCGGCTCTTTTTCGTTAAGAGTCGCCGATAACGCTACCTTCACTGACCGGACTAATCTTTCCCACGCTCCGCCTTGATTTGGTGCTCCCGGTGGTATGTATCGCCAGTTGACCGCGTGCAGCTGTCCCAAGTCTCGTAGTGCCGGCATCCACTCTTCGTATGCTGCCTTCAGCTCCTTATCGGCTCCATGGAAGTTGGTGGCGTTGTCTGAGTATATGGTTCTCGGCCAACCCCGCCGTGCGGCCATCCTTCTCAGCGCCATGATCGCGGAGCTCGTTGTGAGTGACGCGACGATCTCCAGGTGTACAGCTCTCGACGTAAGGCACGTGAACAGAGCCCCCCATCTCTTTTCTCGGCGACGTCCCAACTTGACTACCATGGGTCCGAAATAATCTAACCCACAGTGAGTGAAAGGTCGTTGATAGGGCTCGAGGCGTTCGCGTGGCAGGTCTCCTGTCGCTGGCGGCTGCGGTCGTGCTCTTCTTCTTCTACATATTCCGCAGTCTCGTTCTATCGTTCGAACGGTAGGTCGCAAATGGATGATCCAGTACCGCTGCCGCAGGTCGTTCGTAACCCGTTCGCGCCCGGCGTGCCCGGCGGCCTGATGTTCACGCATCACTATCAACTTAGTGACGCAGTGTCGGCCGTCGAGTATGAGGGGCTTCTTTGCTTCAACTGGCGCGGTAGCTGCTCCGATGCGTCCTTTGACCCGTAGTAGTCCATCTTCCAAGATCGGGTCCAGCTTATACAGACGACTTGCTTTAGAAATAGGGCGAGCGGTCTGTAGTCGCTCAATGTCTTCTCCGAAGCTATCGTGCTGCGCGCGGCTGATAATTGCATTCTCAGCTCTTTCGATGTGTGTTGTTCCTAAGTGCTTTGTTAGTCGGCGACACTTGTCCACGAAGGCTAACACGTAGGCGGCGGCTCTAACATACCGATTGTAGTTAGAGAACCGGGCGGGGTCGGGTAACCACGCATGATGCACTTTTCTCTTCTCGCTAACGTGTAACACCTCGAAGTCTTCAACTGGCTGTGTCTTGTCTGCCGGCCATCGTTCTTCTGGTTGCAACAGGAACTCTGGACCTTGAAACCACCTGTCATCCGCGGTGATCGGTAAGTAGGTGACGCGTGTTGCGTCGTCTGCTACGTTCTGCTCAGTCGGCACCCACCGCCACTCCTTGCTGTTAGTGAGCTCGGAGATCTCACCCAGGCGGTGGGCTACAAACGGCGTGTAGCGTCGCTCGTCGTTTCGCACCCAATGTATCACCGTGGTTGAGTCGGTCCAGTATACTGTCTTGTTTATCTTGACCCGATGCTCTTGCTTGATTGTTGCCGCTAGTCTTGACCCGATGACCGCTGCTTGTAGCTCCAGCCGAGGTATAGTCTGCGTGCGTCGTGGCGCCACTTTCGATTTGGCGGCCACGAGGCATAACCTGACGCTGCCGTCCGACTGAATGACGCGCCAATACGCCACTGCCGCGTACGCTTGTTCACTCGCGTCACACAGCACATGCAGCTGTAGGTCTTGAGCTTCGTTCAGCATGTAGCAGCGTTCGAGTCGCAGGCAGGCTAGGTCGTTGAGTCGCTCTAACCAGGCTGCGAAGAGCTCATTTTCTTCTTCGGGTATAGGTTCGTCCCACGACATCTGAAGTCGCCACAGACTCTGCAGCACGATCTTAGCGCGTATAGTGAAGTGGCTCAGCAGTCCGAGGGGGTCATAAATCGACATGACCGCGCTGAGGGCTTCTCTCTTCGTCGGCGCTCGCGTCCGGTTGATCACTTCCGTGGGAACTCGGTTCATAGAGGTGTTGAACCCAAGCTCATCTTGTTCTGCGTTCCAGATGAGGCCGAGTATCTTGTTCTCGGGCCCATCTCCCCCCAGTGGCGTCGGCGACGTTGCTCGTAGCTCAGCCGGGACGTCGCGGAGCACGCTAGCTTGGTTCGTGTTCCACCCTCGTAGCTTGAAGCCGGCAGCTGCGTGGACCGTCATTAACTCGGAGACGGCTCGCTGGGCTTCTTCTTCAGTTTCGTAACTGGCCGCCAGGTCATCTATGTAGTGGCTTCTCGTAATCGCTTCGAAGGCCGCTGCGTGAGTATCTGCATGGGCCCTCGCGTTCGCGTCTCGAACGTAGTGTGCCATAAATGGGGAGCTGGTAGCACCGAAGATCATGCTCGTCATCTTGTAGTGCCGGGGCGGTATATCTCGGTTTCTTCCCCTCCACAGGAACTGTTGAGCTGGCTGATCTTCGGGTCGTATCTTTACTTGCAAGAACATCTCTTGTATGTCCGCTGTGATGGCGATCGGCTTCTCTCGGAACCGGAACATAATCCCCTGTAGTGACATCAACAGGTCCGGCCCCTCAAGCAGGTGATCATTCAGACTTACACCCCGGCTCTTGGCTGCTGCATCGAAGACGAGTCGCTGTTTACCAGGCTTGTTCGGGTTATGTACTGCGAAGTGAGGTAGGTACCAGCAGACTGGACTCGTAGCCTCGGTGCCGTCGCATGGTGCCGCGTATCCCTTCTTCAGCAAGTTATCAATTTGCCTGGTGTAGGCTTCAGCGAAGTCTTGATCGTTGTCCATTTTTTCTTCGATCTTTTTCAGTCGGCGCAGCGCAGAGTTGTAACTCGGCGGGAGTGTGACGTTGTCTTCTTTCCACGGTAGCCCTACTTCGTAGCCTTTATCAGTTCGCTTCAACGTAGATTCGACGATTCGCACCGCTCGACGTTCCGCGTCACTCACTTTCGGCTTGTGAGAGACACCGAGCGCGTCGATCTTGAAGTGATGGTCTACGAGGTCGTGCAGGCGTTCACTCTCATTTTTAGTTTGCTCGGAGGTGAAAACATGTAACACGTCGCTTTCGCTTTGGCGAATGATGCTTCGTGGTAATGTTCCATGTATCACCCACCCTAGGCTGGTTCTCGATGCTACGGGTTGGCCTCGTTTACCCAGACGCAGCTCCCTGGATACGATATACTCCCAGTGGTCTGTGCCTACTAGGATCCCCGGACGCGTCGACTCGTAGCAGACCTTGTTCTCTCCTAGGTCCCGCAGATGTTCATACTCAAGCAGCGAAGCCGGAATAGCTTGCTGATGTAGCTTCATAGACCGGATGGTGCGTGCCTTTAGTTCGTGGGGCGCACCTTCGGGTCCCTTAATCTTCACGGTCACCAGCTGGCTTCTTTCTTCCGACTGCTGCATGTTGACCCCTCGCATTAGCAGTCGTTGCGGAGGTCCTCTTGCCCCAATTTTCCTTGCCAGGTCTGCATCGATGAGAGAGATGGTAGCGCCTTCATCCAGGAGTGCATGAGTCTTTGCCTCCCCCCCTGGTCCCACGACCGTGACGGGACACATCTTCAACAGCACGGCTCTTGGCTCAGCTGAGGACTGGGTTACCACTGAGAGTACTGCTTCCGTCGGGCTTGACGTGGTTGGCGGCTTCTCATCTTGCTTCGGCTTCTCACTGTGCAGAGTGGCGTGATGGGCGATGCGGCATTCGTTCACACCGCAAGGCTTCGACTTACACCGATTGCGTTGATGCCTTTTCACTAGACACTTGAAACACAATCCTTTTTCTTTCACGAAGTTCCATCGCTCTTCTACCGTTAGTGCCTTATACTGTGGGCACCGCGGTAACTCGTGGGCTTTCTCACACTTCAGACACTGATCTAGCCGTTCTTTCGACTCTGATGACTCTGTGACATTGAAGACAGCGTTCGTTTTCTTCTTATTCGCAGGCGCGGGCGTCGGGCGAGTTTCTTTCTTCGCTTGCGTGGTTGTACTACTCTCCGGGACGTAAGCATGCTTGAGCGCGCGGTCTGCCTCCCTCATCAGGAAGCGGGATAGCGTGATGATATCGGGTTCTGCCGCGATTCCGTAGTCCGTCGCGTAGTCGCACCATCTCGCTTGCACGTGAGGGCTCAGCTTGTTCAAAATTTCTCTTACTAGCGCTGGGTTGTACAGGTATCCCCGCTGATCAATATTCTGTAGTACACACACGACGTTCTGTACTCGTATTGCGAATTTATTCAATTCCACTGCCGACGATCCTGGCCTTGGTAGCTTCTTCAAGTCTTCAAATGCCTTGTCGATAATTACTTCAGGACGGCCGAAAGACTGTTCTAATGTTCGGAGTATGACGTCCGGATCCGTTGCGGTCGCGAGTAGTGCTGCCACGATGTCTCGTGCTTCCCCGGTGAGACTCTTCCTCAGTCGCTGTATATTCTCAATCGCCGATATACTGTACAGCTTCGTAGAGTCGGTGTAAGCGGCTTTGAACGTAAGCCACTCTCCATGAGCCCCCGAGAACGTAGGTAGATCTGCACACCGTATTCTGGGTCTTGCTAGTCGCTCCATCGCTTCAGTCAGTTGATCAATGCGACTCGTTCGCGTGGGTGTGTCTGACCTTCCATGCAGTTCGAACCGTAGGTGCCGATCTTCTCTGCTCCGTGTTCTCGACTCTTCTGGCTCCGTTCTTGGCATGACGGGGTTCGCTTGCAGCCACTCATCTACTCTTCTGTGATGTGTTTCAATGGGTACATCTTCGTGAACGCTTTCTTGATCCTCTTGGATGGCCGTAAGTTCGGTGGCCAACCTTTTCCTTATCAATTCTGCTTCAATTTCGAGTTCTTTCTTCTTTAGTTCGGCCAGCTTTTCTGCAGCTTCCAACTCGAGCCGGGCCCGGGCTGACGCAGTTGAGCGGTGCGATCTCACCGACCCTCCCGGTGAACCAGTTCGAGGTAGGTTCCCGGGCTTCAGTCTAGGAGCACTAGGAGGAGCGTCGATCGTAGCCCCTACCCTAGACTCCATACCCAAATGCGTGCTTGGCGATGCCGGCGGACCCAGAGCCAACCTTCGGCGCCGTTCCTCTTCAATGCGCTGCTGTCTCAGGTCCTCTTCCCGTTGTCGAGCTAGAACTTCCTCTGCGTCAGCCTGACTTCTAGTCACCACCATCTTGAACACGAAGTATTCTTGAAGCGTAGATTCTTCCAACCTTGAAGCTGATCTTCACAATTCGATCCGGCTTCTGAAGGACCAAACAATGTCGTGGACTGTATGACTTTTATCTCCCTATCAGGATTCACTTGAATAAAACTCCAATTTGCAGACTTGCAGCTTTATTCTTCTTACTTCTATTGTTCTGGATCGCTATTAGAGCTTTTCCGAACTTGTGTTCAATTGTACCGCTTTACGGGCGCAACATGCTCGCTTAAGTACTACATTTTTCGTTAGCCCGCATAGGCACTTAAGGAGCAACCTAAATGACGCGGTTTGCTACCGTGTCTTACAATGTATTCTTAATACTACTTATACACTAATATATACATTATATATACATTATAGACCGTTCTTCATGCGGCATGACTCGGCGTACTGGACAACTACGTTTTGGAACGAACACCCCCAAACATTACAAAACTGTTTACTTTGTTGTTTTATTTTATAAAATTCCTTGTGGCGTACGAATGCAAGAAAAAGTAAAAGGCTCGCGTGGGCGTAAGTTATTTTTATTATAAAATGTAAGATAGCCGACGTCTAATGAGGAGGCCATCATTAAAGGATTGAAAGGAGGGAGGTGATAATAATCCTTCGTTTTTGGGTACACTCGTTAAAGGTACGGCCTCACTGTTAGCGATCGAGTTTCTGTTTCACAGTCTAAATAAATTTTAGATTTTTATGATGGTCTTTTATTTTATTTTTACGGTTTTGATGCGGTTTTATGTTTATGTTTATTCACCTTTATCAGGACAAGTTCTGGCGGGATGATTTAGCGTTTTGAGTCCAAATATAGTTCACTCATTCTTCCTATACTTTTTATTCCACATGCTATTTGCATGTGGCATAAAAAGTGTAGGAAGAATTTTCTATAACAGTTTAGTCTACATACCTAAACCTTATAGATTAGAGTACATCATATATTTATAATACAAGTGTATACCTACCTAAGGTTAGTATATAAAAAAAATAATACACATAAGGCTCTTATATGATCCCTTCACGATACCAGGTACAATATTACTGAATTCATATGGTCATTTATATTAATTAAAAATTAAATTAGTAAAACACAACATGGTAAATATCCCGGCGAGAGTTTCACTATTAATACTGAATTCTATTTATCAAAAGGCACGTGGAAAACTCTACTCTACTCTACTAAGAGTAATGCCAGGTGTAAAGAAATTGATTTTTAATAGTGAACAAAATTGCATTTGAAAATGTAGTGGATAATAAAATGATCAAAATTGTGAAATCTTGGAAATAGTACCTAATCAAGATATTTTTTGATCGATCGCTTACAATGGAACCAATTCCAATACTTATTTTATTTAGGATGTTCAAGAAGACGAGTTCGGGAGTAACGCTAATAGCTTGGGAGTTGTACTCGGGTATTAACTTTAATAACGATATTCAGTAAAAAAGGATCGTTCTTACTTTGAAGTATTAATTAGGGATTCGATGCGCTTCGGAATGGCGGCGCAATCAAAATTTAACTAACTTCAACTTATCGTTTTCTATTTCATTTATTTTTTAATCTAACCTTCAATTATTATGAAGACATAAGTTAATACGAGAATTTAGGACTCGGCCACATCGGCTTGCCGTTGTGACACGGCGCCATGTCGTGACATTTCACAGAATTACCACTGTAGTACTGCAGCCCCTCCAGACAAGTGGCAATTCATTGGCCGGCGTTTGGTAGAATAGATATCGAATGTACGGGATTTGACGGATATGACAGTAGTTAACTCATGTCATAAACGTCAAATCCCATTCCTCATTCTATTCTATCAAACGCCGGCTAACAAGTTGCCACTTGTCTAAAGAGGCTGTTGAAAAACAGAAACAACGGTCTTTTCATAGTATCAAATAATGATCATACGAGTATTCCTATCCATTATCAGCAGCATTATAATCATAAGCAAAGTACCAATTATGTAAGAATATAACATTCAGATATATCTTGAAAACAATATCATGCAAATTCAGTGCAACGTGCATGACAAATTATGTCTCACGACACGATGCCGTGCCGTTGCACGTCAACTGAAGCCTAGCGTCGGTTGTGATGTGGCCTAGCCCTTAAAATTATGTTCTCTAATTAATCAAGGTTATCATAAAAAGGTTTTTATTTTGTTTTAAATATACAACTATGGTCATTTTTGTTCATTAAATGCAATTTATATTCATATTTATCAGATAACTATAAACATCTGTGTTGAACAAATGTACATTTTTAAATGACTTTCTTGTCACTTTTAAGTTAAAAGTGTTTTATTTTATGTTATTCACCATTACTTTAGTCGTAGCTAATCAACTTAGCTCATCACGTTTTGTTTAAGATTTGTAGAAGCAATGAAGATACGTTTTATACATAATAAAAGTTTCAAAATACATTTCTGTATTTAGTGCGTCAACTCTACAAAGGTTGCTGGTATGTAAAGGTAGGTAAAGTTAGGATCAGTTCAATCTTCTTTTTCAAAAGTCTCTGTGCTTACAGGGCCGCCAACACTGACTCCTTTAATATTGCACACATATGGATGTGTAACCACTTTCTATCAGGTGGGACGTAAGCATGTCTGCCACCTAAATGGTATAAAAATTTATATCTCAATTCCTTGATTTTCCCCCCTTTCCATTGACTAATTGTTTTGATATAAGGAACACAATTTAGTTCAGACAATAATACAATTAAAATCAATAAAACTATTTGATTTGCTCTTAATTTAATTTAAATCATTTTAAGAGTTTACAGTCATGATCGTTCTGACGCTGACTGCACAACAAATATACCTATTATATATTAAAAATACGACTATTGAATAGGACGGCATGACGATCTTGATATTAGCTGTTGCTGGTATACGAAGCCGTTTTCAGGCCTACGTTTCCTTACGACCTAATTTTTTTTATGCCACTTAGGTGGCAGACAAGCGCACGGCCCACCTGATGGAAAGTGGTTACCGTGGCCTATGTACATGTGTAACACCGGGGCCTTGCACTCGCGCTGCCGACCCTGTTAGAACAGAGAGTTTCTGGAAATACCGTCGTGTCCTGCCTCCTACACTAGATTGGACTTTATCACAAAAATAAATGTACAAATTTATTTTAGGACTCCTTTATAAATGAGTTCATAACTTTCAGGTCGTACGGATATGTAGCCGATTTCAAGCACAGCCACGTCAATAATTGCTTCACATTTAAAACATAAGACTAATGTTGATTGATAATCATTTCCTATCGTACGCTAGTTTTTATTAAAAACTCGAGTAAGTCCATTTTTCACACCACTTCAGTTGAAGAGTTATACAGATTGTAAAAGTCAAATCATTTGAGCTTCCATTAGCGTTGGCGGCAACGAGCGGCAACAACAAGCAATGAAACAGGCTATAAATAAATAGTTAAGTGCAATGGTCGGTTAATTCGAGCAATTTGTAAGGCGCAAAGTGCGTTTATGGCACACGCTTATAGCGATTTTAACCTTTTTTCAATTATTAACAGTATCTATATGTAATTACAGTTTTTACCCATGCAAGTAAAAGTCAATTTATTCGTGATAGGTATCATTAATATAATCTGTAACTAGATATTTTGGTTTTCAAGTAATCTACATAACAAAGAAATCTAAAAATAATCTCTAGAAATGTATTATGTCGATGAATGCGTGGTTTTCGTTTGATTATTGTATTTATATTTTTTAAGTCAATAAGTATACATCCACATATATGTAGTTTATGAGGTACGTAGGTCAGCCATTATCTTTCCGCATGTAACAGGAGGTAATCCTACTAATAAAAAAAACATACTATAACCCTCCCTCATTCATTACGCAAAACAGGTCTCGCCAACATTTCCTAACCAATTTTAATTTATTAAGATTAAAATTAAAATAAAATTAAAGTAAACCTACCTAGATTTTAATTCTATTAATTGCTTATTGATATTTAATTGAAATAAATATTGTTATTATAAAGGAGCTGTTTACGTTTAAAATGATTTCATTTTTTCACGCGTCTTTAATTTATTTTTTACGCAATTTTTTTATACATCATAATTATATTAATTACTGTATATCATACTATTATGTTATTCTATTTCAAAATTTTATAATTACTACCATAAATACGCATATGTTATTCCGCTCAACGCTCATGAGTTACGTCCACATGCGCACACGCAGTAAGTAATTGCGGCTAATAGTTGTCGCGAGCGAACGACCTATTAGGGCGCTCGGATTATAGCCACTACTGACGCCAACGTGTAGCAAAACATTGTCTCGTGCATTGAATCTGATTCCATTCTCGGAAAAGGTTTTTTTTTTTCAGTTCTCATTAGAGATGCTGTATTTGTGCTGATTGAACATAAAAAATGTATATTCTATCGCCTAACGCATGGATAGAATGAGTAGGAGAGCGAATCCTGGTGTCATCTCGGGTTCTGTAATGCAAGAAAATCAATCAAAAGAAAATGATGTCAATTTTGTATTCCACTGATATGTAAAAATATAGGCTTTTGAGTCGAAAAAAATTAAATGCCAAGTCTATTCTATTTTTTTTATATAACGTCTATTTGACTTCACCTCACCCGATAGTTAGCTGAAGGCAAAGTCTCAGGAAAGAGAGTCACCATTACATAAACGTACCACGTTATCAATGCGGTGGCACTCAGCTTGAGGGCTTTATTAGATGCTTTTTCAAGCCCCTCTTAAAGGATCCAGGAATGTAGAAAGAAGGAAACACGTGAGCTGACAAGGAGTTCCAGGTCTTAATGGTGCAACAAAGAAAAGAGTCACCTAACCGCTTAGTAATTGGTACTTATTAGATTGTAATGCTTCTTCAGGGATACACAAGTGTATTCCTAAGGATGTAGACAGAGAATTACCTACATCCACATTTTCTGTTCTGTGCCCACAAATAACTAAACTATTTTATACACAATTTTAAGCATAAATTTTCTTCATAAACGATTTCATTCAAACGTGCTTATAAAACCATGTATCTATTTATACAGAAGTTTAATTAAAATACTATTCTGCATAAAAATTCCTGAATAATATCAAAATAACAATAAAAATCGTATTAAAATTAGTTGCGTAGTTTAGAAGAAAAAAGCGTAAAAACAGGCTCGTAAAAGTAACTTAAACAATGAAATGATAATAAGTAACTACAAATAATACAATTCTAAGTGAAAAGAGATTACACAATAAATGACATCCAATTTAGCTGAGGAATAATGAAGATACACACTAATTAAGTTCATTTATAAAATTGTAAGACAAAACCTCTATATAATCGTATACCAATCTAAACGCAAGTCCGAGTTCATTAACTTGTAATTGCTACTCTACTCTAATTACCTATAAGCAACTATCTGTATCACTCTGTTAGCATTATTAAGGCCAGTTCCATTGAACACAGACTATGTGAAACTCATTTAGTCGTAAATCTAAACAGGCAATGATTACGCAAAAACTGATAATGTGAATACCATCGCAGATTTGTGAGTTAACGTTGTATAGTGTCGAGGTGCCTTCTTTTTATCTAAAGCCGCCTTTCAATGAAATTAGAAGTAATTACAGTGGTTAGCGACTGGCAGAATAAATGTAAGACATTTTGATCTTGTTTCTTTACATAATTAACCGCATCGATATCGTTACTTCACGATCGGAAATCGAATAGCTTAAGTTCGATTGATTGATAAAAGTACGATAAAAACATAATGTGCTACAGACAAAGGAAGACAGAAAGGAGACATTGATTAAATTCTAAAACGATAGCGATCATTCAAAAAGCTCTTTATAAGTGTTTGTTTGTTTTAGGAGGTTACATACGAGTATCAAAATTCCGAAGCTCATAATAACGAATTTCATAATACCGATGTACGAAAGACCGAAATTCAAAATCCCGAATTTTCGTTCGACCGAATGTTCAAAACACCGAAAGTACTGAATACTGAAAGTACAAAATTCCAAAGTTTAAAAAATCTGAAAATTAGATTATTGGGTGATTTTGTTTAGATGGTTGTAAAAAAAAATTAAAAAAAAAAGAATGTAACGAACCTATCCAAGTCGGATTACGCGCGGTGGACACTGCGGGTTTGACATGAATACGTATAGGTTAGAACGGTGCGTAGATAATACATAAAGATATACTCAGGAGCTACATGAAAAATCTACCTCCATTGTAAAAAGTAACTAAAATAATATTAGACCAGAACATTTACAATCAGTAACGTATCAAAATAAATTTTTCAGGATTTTGAACTTAGAGATTCTGTACATCGGGGTTTTGCACTTCGGTATATTATACCTACTTCGATATTTCATACATTCGGCATTTTGAAATTCGGAATTCGGGAGCCTTAAAGGAAGCACCTCACGTTATATTCATATACACAATTTTTATTTTATTAAGGTCATCGAATTCACGACACCTCGCCTGATGGTAAGCTGGAGTGCAGAGCAAAGAATAGTGGCCACCATTACAGGAGCTTTCCCTAGAATGTAGGCCCCTACTTTGACGGCATTGAAAGAAGATTTTCAAGTCCTGTTTACTGAAGTATTCCAGCACTGGAATAGGGAATGGTGGAATAATACGCAAGACGTCCGTTCGTTAGCTGCTTTATACGTTACCAAGATATCTTTTTACCATTTAACAATCAGGAGCATTCCGCAAAGTACAGCTTGGTACAATTGACAACAAAATTGATTGATACATTTATCATACATGATATAATAATCCTTTACAAATTAAATAACACATCGACATATTGGTAATAATAACATGTGGTAATAGTAAGCGCCGTGGGTGTTATTACAGTTTTTATCTCTATATAATCATTTTCATCATTAGTAAGTTTTTTATCGACTGTACCTCGAAGATGAGAACAAATATTGTATACCTTCAATCTGTCTAGCCTAGTTTATTTTTTGTATGTATCTTAATGATGAAATATAAAACTGATTGATATTTTATAACGTATGTAAGTCAAGAGCAAGATTGTTGATGATACTGTAAATTGACTGCTACTGTATTTATTCTCACAAATGAAACTGATCATTATCAACACATGAAAGTGTTTTTATTTCAGTCTTCGTGTGTCTTCTTCTTCTTCACTTTCCAGTAGGTTGATCAAAAAATCTTGACAGATTTCTCTAACTGCACAGAGAGCGTTTTTAGGTCTCTTCTGTGGTGATAATTCATGCCACCTTAATATACCTAGCTTCAAAATTTCAATGTTAAGCCTTTTCGGTAACGATAGTGGCTTACCATTAAGTGGCTTTATTCCAGTTTACCACCTTAACAAAATAAAGCATTGAGGGCTTATCTTAATTTTTATAGCTTGTCTGATCACGGTTTTTCGAAGTGGTTTGTAAGTTACGCTAACTACTTTCCACAAGACGGAATACCTATATCCATTATGTTTTATAAATCAGCAGTATATTATAGAACAAAACCTATACTATAAATCGTAAAAAAATATGTTTTGATCAGCTGAATAGATCAATAAAATACAAATGTTTTATAGCAAGAGTCAATCTATCACAATGAACTCTATAGATTTAGTTTTATAAATATCCTCACTATAAAATATTCTCAATATTCACCTATTACTTTTTGTATCCAAATTTTCGACGGTATATTAAAAAATATGGAGGATAACAAAGCTCGTAAACCACAATTTTGTATTCATTACGAAATTAACACGTCAGTAGAGGGTTGAGGTGATTTGGTAAAAAATTAACCCCTTTGTTGTTAACGAACGGCAATTTAACCCTTCGCATGCAGGCTAACTGGTAATCAATCGGTTAACGACGTTCTAAAATTACTGCAATTAGTAACAATTTGTCAGATATTATGGATAAATGGTCAGTTAAGTTGGTAAATTAGGCGGTGTGGTCGAAATAAAAAAAAACTACAAAACATTTCTCTCGTTAGTATTTTTCATCTTAGAGTTTTAGGTTCTGTTTTGTCTTTTTGGCATCATAATTAGAATAAACTGTGGGCACTTACGAGCAATATATTCCATCTACACGTACTAACTGAAAAAAGAATAAAAATATAAAAAGAATTGAAATATATTGAACATGTTTGATTAAGTGAAAAAATGGCGATCAAAACATGTGAATGACACACTATTTATTTCATTACTCCGTGTCCAGCAGACTCGGGCCAGTCCGCCAATATGCCATCAAAAGCCATTTGCATTTTTTACCATTACTAATTCAGTAGCTGCTCCCAATAAAATAAAATAAACACACCATAAAATATACATGTAGTTGTTTGGTATTTAATTCCTTGACAGTTTAGTTATTACAAGAAAATAATAAAATTAAAGGTATTTTTAAAAATAACCCTTCCAGTGCTACTGACTTCCTTTCTTTTTGACCTTTCACAACTTTATAAAATGCGCGTTAACTTTGTATTATTTACATGTTTTAAATGCCTGTTGACTATTTATAGGAATTGGTTGTAAAATTGCGTTACCATAAAAATACAATTTAAATGGGTGTAAAACACACAGGTGATTCGAGACCATATACTATGTTAAACACTTAAATTTTTATTACATTTAAGTACTAACATATACACTACAAGGTATCAATAGTATCTGCAGTAAGATATTGGATAAATTAAAGTGTGAATAGTTGTACCAGAAAAATAAAAAATAAAAGGATTAATGACAAACAGATCGAAAATACACCTTAACATGTGAAGGTGTATATAAAAATGTAACCTTGTCTCTTTGGACGTGTTTACTATGAAACACAAGCAGTGCACTGCAGTAATTTCTACCCATTTTTTTTCCAATTGGTCTCTTTTGGTCTAATATTTAAAAATATTACATACGTTTTTTTTCATACTTTTCCAGTGCAACAGCATCAAATCGCGGGATACATAAACTATGCGATCTACTGATATATACATATACCGGAGCTACTGACGATTTAGATTTGAACCGCATAAATCTGCACGGTGGTGTTTCGTCACATTTGCCTGTGTGGCCAAGGAATCTGGCATACCCTAGAGAGAATATCCTAGCGACAACTGGCCTTGGCTACTAAGGATTTTGTTGAGGATCGTAATCCTCTCTTCCATACATAGGCATGTATATAGAGATACCTTAAACTGAACACCCGAAATCGTATAACACTAACGTCTACAACTATCGCAATTAGGTTTCAGTCAAAGCCTCCGCAACTTTTTGGGTCAGCTCTCTCTTGCACCGCTGTAATTGCGTTCCTTTAAACGATATTTTAGTGTAAATGATACACTTAACCCTCCAACACTTATGAGTTTTTAATACATAAACGAGTTTTAAAAGCTCGAATATAACACCTTTTTGCACTAATGCAAGCCCGGAACACCTAATTTACGATGATTGGCGTCGTTCGGGTGATTTGTCTTAATGATGGTAAATTACAGCACTAAAATGTGAACGGGCGGGTGCAATCCTGGTCAAAATTAACCTGGCGAGACCGGGGAGTCAGGGGAGACAGGGGAGAACGCTACTTATCGCCGACCATAATGACTATCTATTTACTTACTTTTACAGCTCTTTATATAAATTAATGGTGGTTATGTCATAAAGTTTCGTCATTAAGTATCAAATTTAGGACAGAAATTAAATGTAGTTTAACGAGTATAAAATTGTATTTCAGCTGTGGCTGGAAATTAATTGGCTCTTGTTGGTGAGATAAAAGGTGCTAGAGCTAGAGCAGAGATCTCAATAATAAGCCCTGCCATTCAATTATGAAATTGCCTGGCAAACACGATATTTACCTAAGTATTTACCTACATTAGTAATACTAATAATATTAAAGTAAATATCTGAACACATACCTATTTTTTTTAATTCAGAAGAATGAACTACTTTATGAGTTAATATTTTTTCACAGTGTAGCATATACACAGTCTGACCATAAATACTGTTACAATTAGAAATAGGAAAGATATTACATTTAAATTTGGAATCTGTCATTTTTAAACGATTGTTCATTGAGTTTTCTAATTTTGGTGTTAATTCTTCGTGACAATAATTATTGCAAGACTAAGTAGAACAATTGATTCAACAAATTCGTGGTCCTTTAATATATTACTACTAAATTATCATATTGTTTACTAAAAATTCCAGTATCAAATATCAATATTGAAACCAGTTGACTAAAAAATAATAATTCAACAGTGTAAAACTTACACGAGAATGTAAAAATTATCTACAGTCGTCATAAAATTTGAATTAGCCGAACGCATATAAAAGAAAAGGATATATTTCAAAGATAATCAGAATTAAATTCCTCCATAATTGGACTTATTCGTTTTAATATCCTAATCCTTTTACGTTGCAGCAATAAAATATAAAGCTTCTCCATATTTTAGCATTTTATCATGACCCTAAATAATAGTGATAAAGTGCCGAATAAAAAAAGATTTCCAGAGATAAATACGCCGTGTCCCAGTGAAGGCATTTTATCGTCCTGATAATAAAATATCGTTTAACACCACAATAAAAGCAGAAAGGGAAAGGGCAGGTTATCTTGGATCAAGGGAAGGTCTTTAAATATACCCTTATCAAGGGTTTAAGGTTTGCGTCTAATCTACTAACACGATTAGTTTTTCTAAATGTAAAAGAATAGATAAGTGTATTTTTGATTAACAAAGATGAACATTTAATGTTAGCTGTGAACTTGAACTTTGTAGATATGGTTTTTGGACTATCTAAGTTTATGAAAAAAAAGTACTTTATATTCTCAAAACATGGAATCCTAACTCGAGAATTATTATTTATTAGATCGAGACGTGAGTTTTGTGTTAGACTTCATGGAACTCGATCTTCTCAAACTTCACTTTTATTTATAAACTAACAAAATAAACTGCCACTAAGCTCATTCAAACATCCGTGAATCCGTAAAGCTTTATAAACACCCAAATCGATTTACCGATAAACCTGTAAAAACAAAGAGTCATCATCGATCATTTTCTAGACGACCGTTGTTCAACGATTCGGTAAACCAAAAACTGTGCTCCGAAATTATAGCCCTAAGAAAACAAGAAAAAAGTCATTCCCGAAGATTTATTTAAGGGAGCGTAAAGATCTGTTTATGGTATGCGTCGGTAATTAAGGGGCTGCTCGCACACGTGCGAGCGCACGCAAAAACGTAAAAGAAAAAACTAATACCTGTTCCCTTCGAGGCGAGAGCGACAGGTCCGCTGACACGCTCTTCAAGGGTAAGCTATAAAACTTTAGGAAACAGTGGATGGTTAAACATTAAATGAGGCTTTAAAAACAATGTTGCAAAATTCAAATATATTTTTAATTATTTTTGTAACGTTCATTCGTCTAATTTGTTGGTTAATTACCGTACCATTATATTTTGATTCGTGTAGCCCTTGATTGCCAAGGGCTTTAATTTAGTAAGTCAAACATTTTTAGGTTTTCAATTATTTGAATACGATAATTAACATCATCATTCTTAATGTTTCTAAAGTCAAAACAAAGATAGTCTCTCGTGTTACATGTCCAGTCTTTCTCTACAAAAAACATGCATAGATATTATACAATGTAGAATTTGGCTATCGTAGACAGCAATTTCTTCCAGGCAACTTATGGCAGAATAAAATAACTCAAGGATATAAATTATACTAGTAATATCTTTGAAGTTACCCGTTATATTTTTATTTGAACTTTATAACTATGTTAATTTTAAATAATTAATAATTAAGGGAACGACGAAACGTTGAGTACCTCTGTGCTCATCTTCCCTTAATGTTATCTTATTATAGCTAAAATGACTTCGGTGTTCGAAGATAATAGCCGGGCCCAGGTTCACCAAAGTTTTTTACCAGGTTTTTTTGATCGCTTGAAAATGCTTTTAGATATAACGTGTTACCACGTTTGATTCAGTGGACTCGTTAAAATAATACTTGTTTGTATTGAACATATATTTTTTGTTTAGGATAATTTGAAATCGAAAAAATTAAAATTAAAATTTCAAATATGTTTTTTCTGTACTATTCATGTAGCCATCTATTACTCAGCCAACCTAATGATAGGTATAGTAATAATTAGACATTACCACCTGGTGATTTTCTAAGGGTTTGCTTCGAAATTGAATTCTAGGCACTCTCTTTGTAGGTAAAAAAATGTATGGTAAGGTACGACATAATGCTTTGACTGTACAATATGTTGTTGTAGTTACAATTTAATTTGCTAAAATTGTACAATGTCTGCGATCTCATTTATACCTATTTTTTAGCACAAATATATAGGAGATCGCACACATTGCGTGAAGCGCAGGCGTACAATGCAACTATTGCGCTTGATCAATGCATTTACGGATACACAATTTCTATTAATTAGCCAATTGCTAAACGCGAATACACACGCTAAAAAAGAATGTGATTGCCAAATTTATTAAGCCTAGACTATGTACTGGGTACATAAGGTTGATTATGGCGTATCTTTGCTCAAACAGATAGGAGGTCCGTACTCAGACGTGATGTTAGATTTATAGACAAAATCAAATACAATAAAAGTGTTCTTAAAAAAAACTCGAACCGTGTTTGGTAAATGGAAAGAAAAAATAAACATTTGCACCACTTATATTTTAGAGAAACTGAAATTACTCAAATCGTACTTACCATTAATGTATACTGAGACATACGTAGACTGAGACAATTATGACGTATTAAGGTACGAAGCCCTTAATTACTCTTGTAATTTTGAATCGCTTGTTAGGTGAATGTTTGATTATGGTAAGGGATTCATCATCAATTCGTCATGTTTGGATATTCCACTAATGTTCGTGTATTCTTACATCATATTTCTTTTTAAACAATGTGTAATTAACAACGAGATGCTTCTGACTAACGTTTGATAATTTTTAGGAAGCCATCGTACATACAATCCAGGATTTGATTTTTATAGCGTGCTGGGCTACAACTCTTTGCCATACGATTTAAGCAGGAGGAACCACATTTTCCTTTTGTTCACCTAAGTCAAGGAAGACTTTTACTGGATAATGTTCTACTGAGGTGGCAATAGACCATGTTTTGGGTTATGCAGTTTCTGCATGTGTTTTCTGATTAAAAAAGTTCAGTAGAGAGAAGACGAGAGGTGGGCGGGTTTGATATTTCTTGATTATTTCCTAGTGATGGATCTATTCTGTCGAGCCGTAAATTTAACAACGGCAGAAGTACTATGGCCTGTGTTGCTGGAATCCAAAGCAGAGGAGGTAATGCACTAATGTATCGTACAAAGACGGGCGTGTTTTCTATTAAAAATAGGTGGGGTCAACAGTAATGGCAGCCGAGATCTGGCGGAGACTAATGACACTTCGTTTTACGGACATTGTTTTAGGCTCTCCGAATGTGAGATGATCATCATTCAAACGACAACGTTTACCACCTGTACCTGATATGGGTAATTAAGAAATACTTTTAGTCCATACAATATCACACCTCATTTTCAACTACACAATGATTTACGTGCCTTTAAAAAGACAATTCCTATTGTTCTGAGGAGTCATATCACGTGCTAAAGGCGCCTATAGATACAGCAGTAAAGGTGATTATAGACAATACGATCAAAAGGGTGTATTGTATTGCATTCCTTCGAGAGCCACAATGTTATCTCAGCACCATCGGCACGTGTCCTGAACAAAATCATTTGTTTTTGTTTATGAATTCCTGTGCTACGTGATATTTTATGGAGATAGATAGGACTGAAGGTATAATATTTAATAGTAATGAATGGTTTGATGGTAAGAATTCGATAGGTGTTTACATATTCTACGTAATATTACATTCTCACATTTTAATTAGACGCGGTGTTGAAGCAATTTACTAGTTAGTACATAACGTGGGCAAATCAGTACAGTAACTGTGTATAGATGTATATGAGTTTCTAATCATAAAATTATTTTCAATTAATTGGTGGTTAAAAAGTTAAATTTGTGATCAGGATGTCCGCATTCGTATCCTCACCATAACATTGTCGACGAAACCAACTCTAAAACAAAAAAAGACGGGTTGCACTCCGGGAGTGCCGGCAAAAGTGAAAACTATTTCTTTCTTTCTTCGTTATATACAGAGAAAAATATAAAAAGAACATACCATACCATACCATAGCTATAATATAGCGCCAATCATAGAAACTATTACTAATTTTCTGTCAGAAGAAATTAGTAAATTACAAAAAGAAAAAATAATCACAAAATGTAATAAATTACAAAAAGAAATAATAATCACAAAAAGTGTCAGAACCCAGGTTCGAACCCGGTACTATCTGAAACCATAAGGACTTACAGTCGAAGCGCTTGTATGACGTCAGTCGTCGGTTATGGTTCAAAGGTCAAGTGATCCTGACGCGAGTTTAACACTTTTTACCCATCCAACGCCGCTAAAGAAGTTTTCACTTCAAAAATTGTTCAACTGGAGGGCTAACCAGAATACTAAAAATATACATACATGTAATGACGCCTTTATCCCCGGAGGATTAGGCAAAGGTGAATTAACACCCAAATTTCACCAATCTGTATTCGGTCCCACGTAATAGGGGATGAGCCTATTGCCGTATTCCCGGCACAATTGTTGACTCGAGCCATGCATCTGAGGCTGGGCTGTACATATCTGTCTGATGTTAAAGTTAATCAGCCCTATCCCTTAGTCGCCTTGTACGACACCACATGGGAAGAAAAGGGCTGGCCCAAATTCTACTCTGCCGGCAACCACTCTAAAAATATAACATAATAAAAATTAGCACAGTATTTTAGCTACACCAACCGTAGAACTCTAAATAACTGTCCTATTATTTAGAGTTCTACTTAATATTTACACCTAACTTTCAGATTTATATTTCAAGTGTCAATATTGATTATGACCTTGTCTTCGGTCTCTGCAGTCGGCCTTGTCTCGGTCACAAGTCATTACTTCATCTATTATTACAGTAATTTATTGGTATTATGATCGTATTCATACTCTGTGGCATACAACTGGTCTCAATCAACTCAAAGACCTTTTAATTAAATAATATTATTGAATAAGTTCAATTAGAAAAATATGCATTTGAATTGGTTGCAACTTTGCAATAAGGCAGTTTAGTAATATTAATTCCTAGCCTATCCGCCTGCGGTATTCGGCCAGTTTTCGCGATTTTAGACTATATGTGCTGTTTTATTCAACCACTTGTTAATTACTAAACCTATACTTATAAGTACAATTAAGACCTGTTTAACAAAAAACATATCGAAATTCGTTCAGTATTTTTGCGTCCGTCGTGAACAAACAGATAAACACACAAGAAGGTCACTAATCACATTTAGAAAGTGGACACAACAATGAGAAACAATATCGACGTAACTGGAAAATCACTATGAGAATGATGAATGCGGAGATAAGTGCGATATTTACAGGAAACAGAATTCTCTACTATTTTCGTATATAGTTTATTACTTAGTTTCGACATTTTCGGCATAACAAACGAGCCCATGTTCACAGTCACGTGTGTCAATGTCAACCCATCTTTGACACTCCAGTCGCAGATCCTGTCCCTATAACCCCGGTTTCCTGTCATTACTCAGTGATATATTATCCCTCGCGGGTCTTGAACCTACAACGATGACAGATAGTCTTGACTTAGTTAATCCTCATTTGATTACTTGTATATCCCTTGGGGATATGTTGAGTGCTGTTTTTGTGCGTTTTCGGTGCCTGCTATTAATAAAAGTAAACTGAGTATAATTTTTATTTAATTATGATAATTGACGTACAAATCCCTGATGTGTTTTACGAATTAAGAAATAAGATTTCTTTTTAATTTTGAAAGGTTAACAAGTTCTTCTTGTGCATATTTGCGAAGGGGTTGGCAGGGCGTTGCTTTACCGCTGAACAAACTATATTTTAGACCATTCATTAATTACTATTACTATGCGGTAAAGAGTGCGGTTACTGTGCATGAGGTGCGGAAGTGTGTAAGGTAGGTCAGGTCAAATGTAAATGTGTATAGTAATACACATCTACATTTGACCTGACCCCTACTGTATAGCGGTAAAGAGTGCGGTTACTGTGCATGAGGTGCAATGCAATGAGGTCAAATGTAAATGTGTATAGTATAATACTCATTAAATTTGACCTGACCTACCTCAAACATCCGTATCTCATGCACAGTAACTGCACTCTTTACAGCTAGACAGTCGGCATACATAATCTATACTTACCTATTTATGAGTACCATCATCATATTAACTAGATTCCCGTTGGCATCCGAGGAACAGGGGATGCGCATAGTTCTTCTTCGTCTTTAGATTTGGTTTATGCAATTTTTATGGGAACGACTGCCATCTAACCTCTATGCCTAGACTACACTGGGGGTATGAGGTAGCTTGCATCTTAAAATAAAACATTGGTTCCTTTTTATTGCGGAATATAATAATTTACCGCGATTTCAAAGTGGACGGAGTCACAATCAGCCGCTAGTACCAAATAAATGTCTCCACTTAAAATGTTATTTTCCAAAATAATATACATTTGGTCGCCAAATATAATGGGTGGTCTATCCTACGTAACCTTAAAATAGTATCGCTATTAAAACCCGCGTCGTTAATTAGTCCTTTTAAATCTTTCTTATAAATCGTGCTCTGTAAACAAATGTGATGGAAGATAGGACAATAAACTACTTTATCCAACTACATTAGACTCGTCACATCAACAACTTTAGCTTTAATTTAAGGTTGCCTTAAAATAAAAATAAATTACTGGTATACTTTGCTCTTTTACAGTATAATAAACTTAGTATGGGACAAAAGTTTGATGGTATGATTAAATTAATGTTGTGGTTAAGAGTACCTACAGGTACGCGTGGAGTACGGGTTGATTTTTGATTCTAACAAAATTGTTCCCTAACTAGTTATTACATCATAATACTAGTATCTGAAATTTCTAGTATTCCCACTATAACTAGTCACAATCCAGTGATAACTAGCTTTTTTAGGCTGTTAGTATATCTTGTCGGGGGATATTTTTTACTAAATATAATTTATGTAATTTAGTTAACGTTAAAGATTAAAATAAAAAGCAAATTGGCATGTGTGATGTTAAGATAAAGGCGTACCGAATGTTTTTCTCCTCGTATCATGTAACTTAAGTGTATATTAAAAAAGTTGATTATATCGATTCACGATTGTATTGAACTAGTTTCGATTCCGTCTGTTCGATTTTTCTTTGAACATAAAAAGGTGAAATATCTTCGCTTTTCTGGATGGCCAAAAGAACAAAAAATAATAAACCAATGATGGCTACCGATAGACATAATTGAAAAGAACATACATAAACTAAATAACACAACAACTACAACTGACCAGTATCAAGTATCAGGCCAGTTTAATGCAATCAAACCGAAACCTTCAGTGGAGCAGAAATCATTCAGCCTCCAATATCAGATAAGAAGTTGAACGATAACTTGCCGACGTAGACTCTCGATCAGATAAGACCATCATCGAACCGTCTCCTTATTGCTTCTTACCTTGCTTCTCCAATGTAACCAACACCACGAGATTGGAGATAATTGAAAAAATGGAGCATAATGTCTCGTTTGTTATTTGTGTTTTTGTGTTGGGACTTTTTTATGGTTTACTGTTTGGTAGGAATTTATTCTTTGCATCAAAGTGACTTTAATTCTTACACTGTAAAACTTATTAACTGCACTAACTTATGCTGTAAATTCATGCTCTTCAGTTTCGAGTTAGTGCAGGTTGTACAGGTCTCTCAATATAACGAATACCTTCGTGGCGTAGCGGCAGTGAGCACAGCCGCCATGCAGGAGGCGCGGGTTCGATTTCCGCACAATGCAAATATTTGTATGCATGAATATGGGTATTTGCATTGGTCTGCTCGTGCCTCAGAGATCACGTTAAGCATTTGGTCCCAGTTGTTATACAAACATCTATGGCAGTCGTTGCGGGTAGTTGGAGCCCTCAAAAATTCAACAGCCGGTCTAACTGCAAAGTTTCGATGTCGCCTTAGTGTTGTGGAGGTCAGTTGCAGTCGCTTCACGGAAAATGTCGAAATTCAAATCCGCAGTTAAACTGATAAAAGACCCCAGACTCCAAGTTGAAAGCTTCAGATGCGACTGGAATTAACGTTAGGATGAAGGAGAGGATTCATTTATAAGCAATAGTAACTGTTTGCTATCGATTTACCGAGAGCTTGTTACCGTAAGCTCGAAACCCTCAGAATAATCCTCAGAAATCTGTATTCTGAGTCGAAACCTTACCTTTTTCTGTAAGTCTTTGGTGCTGATTCGAATCTGTGCATTAACCATTAGTTTAACGTTTCCAGGATTATGTGTCATTACTTGGCATTTTCATAGAACGGTGATGTTGCTTTCGATGAATGCGAGTTATAGTTGAGTAGACAGATTACAATCAGTATAATATTGCGTGAAAATACATTATACTTTCATATCCGTAGTTGGCGTCTTAAAGTGACATCTCTTAAGCTAAACAGATTTTGAATAGTACTTTTGCATCCCCCAATTTATTTCTGATTCATCTATACTTCCTGCAGTTCAGAAACTGCAATGGTCAGAGCAATTAAATTATTACCCATTATACCAATTAAATTATTATATCTTCTGTAATCCAATTAAATATTGTACGGATACATGACTTAAATGTTGATAGCTATTTAAAGTTTATACATTTTCCTCTTAAATTATTTCGTTATTTTACTATATTGTATTATTTAAAGTTGCGAAAATTAAAAATATTTTGATCTCTATCGTAGCATTGTCATCAGCGCTTTGGCGTCAAATTGTAATATCCATCTCAACATTTATATCAGAAATTTTGTGAGCATCTTCTCAAAATGTAATGTCATGCAAGATTTGCGTCGTTCTTACACAATGCTGAAGATTATGTATCTATGATCTATACAAATATTATGTCATTGTCGTAGTACGTTCGATACATAACTTGTATAATGGCTTCTCTAAATATTTGTAAGGGAAATATTGATAAACATCTTGGTGGTAATCCTCCATCAATGGCGACCTTATTGGTGTCAAGTGTACCGTGACGAGATTATAGTATTGTGCAAATATGTGAGGATAATGGATACGCACACAGTTTGTCTTGGTGCAACATAATGTAGGTATTAGTTTTTTGGTTGGTATTTGGGGTCTGATGTTGGTGGCCTCACAGCATATTTTTTGATACTAGCTATTGTACGCGGCTCCGCCTGCATTGATTTCGCTAATTGCGATTTTTATTCATGTTTTCGGTTCTACTTAAGCGATTGCAATCAAATTTACGTAAGATTTTTAGTCTTTCTAACAAAAAACCGCATCTAAATTTGTATGAAACAGCCAAGTTGACAGTTTACAATGTATAATTCCTTTAAATGTAAAGCTGCACAGTCAGCACAGATCAGTCTTGACCACCAAAGTCCGAAATGATTTTCTGATGACTGTACTGTCCTCTTCCATATTTAGTGAAGCTAATCCTGGATGACATAGAAATTATCTTTGATTGGCCATACTCCTTTAAATCTACATTCACAAAAAAAATCCATGGGTGATTTTTTCCAACGATTTTTGAAGGCGGACTGGGCCATAATTTTGACAGTATTATAAATTACTACTTATAATATTATTGTAATTTATTTTTAGCAACTAAGATTTTTGTGGTAAAGTTCGCAGGTTTCTATTAGTCTGTGACATAAAATATTTAAACACGTGCAAAAGTAATTTGACCTTTTTTACAGTGTTACCTCAGACTAACTAAAAAGTACTTTTACATCTTTTGTTGGTCTGAGTGTGTTAGGTACTTATCAAGATATTCTTTTTACCAGACCATAAGGTAAGGCTTGGTCTAACTAACCAATACTAAATAAAGTTTTCAGACACTTTTCAATTGAGGTTTATACAACACAAACATTTGCAACAATGGTGAATACAAACTCGGTGCAAATCTGCCGCAGTCCGCGCATCCTTAATCCTTCCCTATCTCAGAACACCATCTATTTGGTGTTCGGTTACAATGAGACATTCTACAGTATTCAAAAGGTACAAAACAGCGATGGTACAAACTACCACCAATGAAAAATTCACGCCTGAATTAATTTCCTATAATGTTTTTTTGTGCCTTTCATCTGTTGCTGTTGCTGATGTAATAATCTTCTTCGGTTCATGTTTTATGTGCATAAAAGTATAGGTTTGGTTATATGGGTGTAATTATTTGCTTATAAGTTTAAGACGTCACGCGATGCTACAATGGTTTTTCATAGATGTTTTTATTTGATGGTTTTTAGTGATGCTTTATTCGTGTCGTTTAATTTCACGTTTTAAAAAAATGTATCGCAACATGATAATTTCGTGAGCTTTTTTAAATTAAAGAAAATGCATGTTGTGAAAATGAAGTTACGTGACATGAAAATAAAAAGTGCGTATTTTCAGGATTGAAATATCTATTGGCTCTATCTTTATTTGAATGCAATTTAGTTTGTTTGTTGAAAAATTGTTTAGGCAATGCTGGATTGCTTTAACAATTCAAATCCAAGACCTCTCAGTGGTAAGGTTTCTAACCACTAAGTTACCGATGTTTTTAAATGTAAGTAGGTAATTTTATAATTTCTGTTCCTTCTTTAGAAATCGGTAATGAGTGCCAGCCTTCTTCATATACTTTACTGAAATCCTGACACACACATACCAATGCTCAGAACTTTTTCTTGCTTTTCAAAAAAATAGTTTCAAGTTCATCATATTGAGCGAATTCCGGTATCTAGTGCGTGCCTACCCGCCCCCGGGCGGTCCCGGCTTCACTTACAAATATTTCCAAAATATTTCTCCAACTTGTCGCCGTTTTATCTACCGCTCCTTTCCGTTTAGTTGCTTATTTCATGCTGACTACCTATCGAAGACAAAATGTCTTTAGAAACAATATCCGAGAATTAAAATTACATTCTAAATTTATATTCTTAAGGTTTATTTTCCACAGTGTGCCTTTGTAAATTGCGACATTATCGGATGAACAGAAATTTATTATCTGCACCGAAATCTTTACGAAAGACTAAAATGGATGCGCGCAAAAACGCAAGCCAGTTATATGCGCAGGGTTGTATAATTAATTAAAATTTATTAATTTAATGATATTGTTAATTTCATAGAGTTATGTTCCACAAAATATTAAATTTCGTCATTTTCTTTTTTGCCTTTGGTTGAAATGATGCCGATATTGTTTTTGTTATTCCTGCAGTTCTTGAAAAATTAATATTTATAGGGATAACGTTTTTTATCATGGATGTACTCATTAAAAATAGGACATAGTAGATAGTAGCCGTAGCGTATCACTATATTTAAAAATGTCGATGTAGATTCGAAGTAGACTTAACAAACTATTTTTAAAAGTCTACCAAAGTTTTCGTATATTTATATTTTGGAGCATATTGATAAAATAAACAAAAAGGCGCCGCTGGAACGCGTCGCCGTCGTGTCGCGCCAGCCCTAGAACTTATCTCACATCTCGTGCCAAGTAATTTGACACTTTTCACTGACAAAGCCCACATTTGCTCCGAGACAGAACTACAGTCACGCAAAAACCTATGCCGATACAAAAAGCAATTAGGCTTTTTTGCTTCACTATTTCGTTTGGAATTAATATTTAGAAGAATTTAGAGTAAAAAATGAGAGCACGTGTTAACTGAACACGAAGACTGTAAACTATGTCTTATTTTTCATAATTAGGCTGTGAAGTTTTGTGCCAGTCGAATCTATTTTAAGATCATTTTGAGTTTCGAGTGTGGAACGAATCGGGGTGGTCGGTTTTGTTCAGGAACTGTCAGAATTCCTTATGAATTCTTTTGTATTTTTAATTAATACTATTGATTGGTTTCCATTGATTCTACGCTAAGATGAAGATGATGGTTGTTGATTGGTTTCTTTGATGAACTGAAATCTGGCAAAAAATGTATTTTTAATACATTAAATTATTTTTTCTGATATTACGCAATTGAAACCAGATTTGTTCCAATTGACTATAAAAAGGTGATATTTCAGGTGATTATTAATTTATTCTTTGTTAACCGAGTTGGTACCTAGTGCTTAATATTGAATAATACAGAATATAATTTTATGTGGAAAAGTAAAAACATATATCGCCGGCGCAGTCGGGTAAAATGTTCGTAAACGAATTAAAAATAAGACTTTATAAAATAATATTAATCAGCAACATACTGCAACGCGCAATATTTTGCTGTTTCTCCACATTTCCTTTCATCCACATACATACATACATGTACGCATACATACATGTACGCATACATACATATACTCACGCCTGTAAATCCCCGAAGGGGTATGTAGAGGTATATTAACACCCTTAATTCACCAACTATGATTTTTGGTCCCACGTAATAGGGGCGAGCCTATTGCCGTCAAGCGAGCACTTATTAATGGGCTGTATGTTTACTGTTGAATATAGAACGACCCTATCCCTTATTCACCTAAACACGGCTATCATCCATCCGTTATAAATGAATTATAATAAATTAATAAAATATAATAAAATTATATAATCAAAAAATATAATAAAAATATAATAAATTTTATTTCGAAAGAGAAAACGAGATTTATGATTTAGATGAATAAATAGTACATTACTACAGAGGCCGGGAAGAAAGGGGTTGCCGGTCGAAGACATATAGACATAACAAGATAGCTCTGAGTAGTAGTTTGTATGAAATTCCATTAACGACCTCTGGTTCTAGACGCGCCTGAAACGTCATACTTCGCAGCCTATTATGAGGAACATAACGTCAATATTTCATTGCATGTTTGAGAAAATACATTTGATAAGCGTAAGTCTGACGAAAAAAGTAGTTCATCATGATGGTACATTGTAATCAAAGTCACAATACATCAAAACAACAATGTCTGTTCAATCAGTATATTACACTGCGTCACACTTGCGAATCGCTGCTAACCAGATAAAGTAAATTGTATAAAGAAGCCGTGTCCCAAGGCGATATAAGATACAAGATACGAATCTAGTAAGTCGAACAGGAAGTGTATTGTATGGCCAGATGCGAAATTCCTCTGATTCACTTCAATACAGTACAATAATAGTACACTTGTGGGCGTGGTCGATTGTACCTCGAAGATTCAGCTCTAACGTTCCTGTAAAATTCTATACATATTGATAAAAACTCGTGTTTTGAACTTTTCCGAATGTTCCGCAATAAAAATTGCGTTTGTCGAGATTTGTAGGCGGATAACTGTGAATGCCGCTGCTCTATACAATAGATCCGCAGGAAATCTGAGACAGTTCCTCTTGGAAAAGGAATTATTATAGATAACGGACACGCCTATGTTTAGGTATTTGTATTAGGTAAGAATTCTGAAAGTAGAGGTGTAATATTTTACACCCATAACTTAACAATCTCAATTTTTGTTTTGTCCCTATTCAGTATTATTACGAGATATTATGTCTCTTTCTTAGCCACATTATGTATTATCTCTGTTCCATATATTATTTTTATTTACTTGCTTATGCTATGTAAACCTCAATATCCCGTGTCAACATCAATGGTGGTAAGCTTAATCATTATCTAATTTCGACTTTATCAACAAGGACACTACAATGTTAGAACAATTCAATATTTACCTTATCATACCAATATAATCAAATAACAAAGACTCAATCACAATACATTCAAGCGCACGCGATTTTGCCGCCTTATTTTATTTGCTTTAATTTTTTCACAATCATCTTTGATAAAGTAGAGGAAATAGCAAAAACATGTTTTAAAACACATTTCTATTAAAAAAGGATCCAAACGAAGTAATTCAGGCGGCAAATCGATACCGAAAGGGATTTTCTACTGTTTTGGAAATACGTCGGTATACTTTGAGAAGGATTATGTTCGGGGGTGGATAAAGATTGTTTTTACAGCTTTAGGAGTCTTTGAACCCTTTGTCGGTTTGCGGAATTACGATATAACGTGAACAGTGTTATATGGAATAGACGCACCCATTTTACGGTTCTTGAATGGTTTCTCAATGGGTTCTTGTACGGTCCTTGTATCCTTTGACGCAGAACCTACGTGATCGTGAATGGGCTTGTTTCTGTTTCATGCTTTGAGTTTTCAATGGACCTGAAGGCTTTCAAGTTTTGCTACCATTCTTTTTCCGAGGAACGGTTCTGAGTACCACTTGGTTTTTTTTCCTTCTAAAATTTCTTAGAATTGAAACTTTGCATTTTGTTTTCTCTGAATTCTGTTTGCGGTTTGATTAAAACATTTCACTAACCATTTTCCTTAATTTTTGCAACACCATTTATATGTAAAATATACTTTTCTCGTAAACTTGTAACCCTTTTTGTGAACTTTATCTGATGATAGATTAAATCTTAAAACGTCATGGCAAGCAAGTAGCTGGTAATGATGTTATCTGATTTAGATTGCGCATCAAATTAAAGTACATCGCGATGATCGCGATGATGATGAATTGACAGCTATCTCTTTTGCTACGTACTGAATAGATAACTGCTTTAATCATTCGTGTATTCCTAATAACAAGAAAGGGTATATCTTTACTTTTTTAAATTAATTAATGAAGGAACAGGTTACAGGTAGACAAATAGAGTAGTTAGTAGTTGTCATTAACTATTAGGAAAAATATTGAATCGGTCTAGGCGGGGTTTGAACCTGCGATCTTTGCCTGACAGGCGCAATGCTTTGGCCATTGAGCTACCAGACCTCGCCCAAACCAATCTAAATTTCTCCTTTATATCCGTCATTGAGGCGACGGTGGAGGCGTCTACTGATATTTTCACCAACTATTGGAACTAATAAATGGGTTTTCAATCATTTTTAAACATTGATTTTTTACTACTTCGCCCAAACAATTTGAATGAAATTTTTAAGCATTTTGCATGCTTAATGCACGCATGCAAAAGGCTTAAAAATTTCATTAAAAAAACCATTAGTCATTAAAATTACTATGACATCTCATCTTGTAGCAGCCTGAATAAATAGACATAGGAATTTGCATATTACATTCCTGACCATATGATCTGGAACAGGATGGGGTAGCGGCAGTCGTTTCCGGAAAATTCCGAACCATAAAAAAAAAAAACAGACCTCAGGCACCAAAGTGTAAATATTGGTCGCAATTGGAAGATCGTTACGAGGCTAATGATGATGATCGAAGTAATACCTACCATGTGCCGCCAAGTCGTCGAGGTCGGCAAGTTAATATCAAAAGGGATATTTGAGACTATACTGGGCTACTACTTTTGGCAGTTATATGCAATATTTTTCACTGTGTTACGAATTAGCGGGGCCTGTTAGAGTGGGTTATTGGTATTTCACACTTTGCCCAGTTACCTGCTACGCAAATATTGTGCAGTAGTAGTCATAATACTATAATAAAAGTTAGTAAATATTTTTAAGTATCCAGCTACACCTTCAAACCAAGTTAAATTCACCTGCTAGGCAGGCTTTTCTGGTTGGGGGTTAGACGCTAATCACTTCTGTAAATGGAAAGTAAGCATTGAGGCAACTCAGACCAACATTTGCATTAGATAACGCATTTTCTTATAAATCGATGAGTGTATACGTCATCGTCAACTAGCTTTAATCAGCCGTTCGATTAACTGCCTAGGCTGTTAACTAAACGGTGCCATTCAATGAACGGCCTGAATGATATTCAGCCGTAACGTCTATTTAATAAACTGGCTGGCTAATGCTTAGGACATTCATAATTTTTATAACCATGCAGAAATAAGTTATTTTTCTAACTATTTTATTAAATGGCTAGGGATGTAGTTAAACGTCATCGATCCAAGTTATTTGCCTAGCCGTTTACTCAAACGGCTCAACATCATTCAGGCCATTAATTGAATGACGCCGTTTAGCTAACAGCCTAGGCAGTTAATTGAACGGCCGATTAAGCTAGTTGGCTGCGACATATACATATATTATTACTAGCTGTCGCCCGCGGCTCCGCCCGCGTGGATGTCGGTTATCGCGAATCGGGGTATGAAAAATAGATGTTGGCCGATTCTCAGACCTACCCAATATGCCCACAAAATTTCATGAGAATCGGTCGAGCCGTTTCGGAGGAGTTTGGCAACGAAAACTGTAACACGAGAATTTTATATATTAGATTGTAAATATTATTTTCCTAAAGCACTGCATCTAATATGGTATCAAGATGTAAAGTTTATTTAAGTACAACATTTTTTACTTACCATGATCTCCATCTCTTCATGATAAAAAAAGTGTAAAGTCAGAAGCTACTAATAAAAAGTGAAATCTTAAGATTTACTATCGTTTAAAAAACTAGAGCTTCTTCAGATAACCGCGACAAATCTAATCCTTTGGTATATCTTTTTAGATGAGTATCTTTTTATGAATTATTGTAACATAAAATTGATAAAATAGTTAAACTTTTGTCCAGTTTCACGCAATCTCCTGAATGGTCGATAAAATCTTTGTTATGTTGAAGGACAGTCATATATTCGGATTAAGCTCCCGGCCATACGTAATCTATAAATGTATAGAAATCTAAAAATAAATAAATCATAGGATATTCAATACACATTGGAAAAAACTAAGGGTCTACCTTCTAATGCATTTTTTAGCATAACCCACTCAAAATAACCGGAAGCCATATGTGCACAAATATTTAAAAGTGGTCTGCCCGCGGACATTTTTTTTCGAACGTTTTTGTATTTTGAATTTATTTAATGGTAACTAAGTATATGAGTTCGACCCTTTTTGGTTTGACATGCTTCGTTCGTGCCTTGAAAAGATTAGCGTCAGCATTGTCAGCCATTTTTTGGTTGGAGTTTTTGTCAGATTCGTGACAGCGACATTAATAAATAACAAATAGGAGAATGAAAAAAATTCTGTATATTAATATTTCAGTAATGGCGACGCAACTTTTTGTCGCCATCTAAAAATGATTTTTGAGAAAAAAACTGTTCTGCTATGTATTGGCTATTCAGTTTTTTTTTTAAGAAACCGTTTCAAATTTTGTATATTGATGACCGATATCTCCAGATCTATATGATTGTCATATTTTTGTAATTCTTTTGTGATTTGACCCTTAAAGATTCTATAAGAGGAGCGAATAATGGGATTTATCCACCTGGAAAGGACTATATACCCTTCCGGACAATCTCAATTGTGTTTGAAGAGTGGTAGTAGTAGCTTTCCCGAGGGGCCATGTCAAAAGCGAGGACAGCCCTGGGTCAGTCGCAGTATCAGAGATACGCCAGTGGCACTTTCACCTAGAAGTGCCATAACAACAGATGACCGGCATAGGGTCGGCAGCGCGAATGTGACGCTCTTGGTGTTGCACACGTCCATAGGCGACGATAACCACTTTCCATCAGGTAGGCCGTGTGCTTGTCTGCCACCTAAGTGGTATAAAAAATACAAACACCATAAAAAAATGTAGCTCATATGTTGAGCTTTTATAGTTCACAGAAAACTGTGAAACATTACACATTACGTGTGCTTGTTCTTCACCTAAATATTATTAAAAGATAAGAAACCAGAGCAAATCAGAATCTTTTATATTGGTCCTTCAACAAAGATAACTAAACCTAACTGAAAACTTACCGAACAATATTGGAACTCAATTGTCAAGAAGTAAAATAGTCTGATTGATGATACAGTGGACGTACAATTTAGCACCGAACAGTTCTAACAATACGTATTCATTGCCCCGAATGTGCCTACCGACTGTGTCCTATAAATAATACATTATACACCTCATTGTTACCGAACTCAATGCGAAGCTTTAAGGGTGGATGATCTCTTAAAATAACAAGTGTTTGCTTCAATGATTATCGACAATACGTATACCTTTAGCTGCCTTAGAAAAGCCCATCCAATAAAAGTAAATTTGAAATAGTAAATACATTTGAATTCTAACTTTATTCCACTGACAATTAAATACAATTTACATCGCTGACAATTTATTTGCTGAATTTACTTTGTGAAACTATTTTAAGATATATTAAGCTAGAAATAAGGTAAACATTTCTTTGGGGCTACCCTAAGATTTTAATAAAATCTTCAAATAAAATGTGCGTGAACATCACGGCCAAGTTGGTTCACCGTACAAAGAAACATTCATCTATTGATACTCTACTATTTAAATGGTTTTACACATTTATAATATGAGTTACGGTAAATACGGTTGCATTGTGTCGGTATTTTGTTCCGATGATATTGTATGAAAATAATGCTTTTAATACTATTTCAATATTTAGACGATGTTTCAAGGATGCTTGGAGTAATTTTTGTAATAGGTATTAAAGGTTTAGTGCATTTAATATTTACAGAGTGATGGTAATCGGAAATTAGGAGAAGAAAAACTCAAGAATCTAATTATGTTCAAACTCAAGTGTACTTGCGATACAAATTATACTAATATATAATTGATAAAAGAAGAAAATTATGCTTGGCCATAAGTACTATTATTAACAGAATATAAAACTTTATTTGAATCGTTTGGTCGTCATATTACCAAAAGAAAACGAAGGTCCCGTTAGAAGTTAATTTTGAAGATTTTCCGAGAGTTTTATTCAAAATTTATTCACAACTTTAGGGGTACAAATGGATATCATGTCAGCTGTATAATTTTCAAAATGTTTTTGTTGTGTCAGCAATTAGTCATTACAACATACAAAAGGTAGTAAGAAATTTTCTCAAATGTTTGATATTATCAAACCCATTACCATCTCTCAAACAAATACTGCTTAGTAAGTAATATGTATAAGAAAACAAATTAAACCTTCCATATAAAATAAAACAGATTCAGCTGCTTCAGAACCACGCCTACAGCATTAATTATATAAAATAGCTCGTCATCTGATCATTTCTATAAGAGGGTAATCAATAGTCCAGTGATAGTACCCCGCCCAAGGTTCGATACCCGCCCAGGCAACGCCCCGCGGCCAAGTAACAAGTTCGCTGCGAAATAGGCTGGTCGGTTTGTTAAAGGTGTCATTAATTATTTCTATTTATGGCTATTTTAATGTAGGAGTGGCGAAAGCTAAAATTTTAAAAAGATCGACAGTATTAATCCCAACATAAAGGTGGTAAGTAGAAAAACGATTTTAGCAATTAAAAACAAATGATTTTTCTGGAAGAGTAATTTTTATTATATAGTAGTATAGTAGTACCCACCCTTTCAAAAATATATAGGTTCAAACGGTAATTAGATATGTAAAAACTTACAGATATTTGTAAATGATTATTACCTACATCTTTGTAAGTTATTGTGATGATAGAATACTTACATGTGATGGGGGTAACCTATTTAATTAACTAGTATTTTACACCTTCTAAATAGATTCATTTTAGTTTATATTTTTTGGATTTATCCCTCGTGAAAAACTGATCCTACAACCCACGTTCACCCGTACCAGAGATAAAAGTAGCCTATGTATTGCCTGTGGTAAATTATAGCTCGAACCGTTCAACAGCTCTGGGATTCCTTTGGACCGCAGTGCCCACCATATCACCGCACGAGGAACACAGTCGAAGGCCTTCTGCATGTCTTGAAATAGGCAGTACATGTATTCTTCACCCTATATTTCCCCGCGACAATCCTTAGGGCAAACACTGGGTCAATTACACCGTGACTGGGACGAAACCCATACTGACACTCCGAGAGTGCACTCTCCTGTCGGATCCGGGTGTCGATTATCCTCTCGTAAACTTCATGGTGTGGGACATTATCTTTATACCATAATAACTGCAACATTCCTGCAATGATTCCTTGCCATCGAAAACTGGCGTAATGATACTCAGCCTCTACTGGTTCGGGATCTTTCTTCAACATATCGTCATATTTTTAAGATTCAGTCACCCTAATAAAATGTGATTATGAATTACGCCAACATGTTATCCAACCAAATTTACGTCCTCTCAAATTATCATACCCGATCAAGATTTTTTACCAATGACTCAGCAAGTTTGCAGCTTGCATCGGCACTTCTAAGGTGTCTGAAAATTAATTTCACTAATTGCCCTACTTCTAAGAACTTGTTTCAAGTTCAAACATTGTAGTTTAGAGTTCCCCGCCCTAGGCATCGTGCGCTCCGCCCTATCACGCCCGAAGCGCGAACCTTCAGATCTCGAGATGATATTTCTATGGCGCAGAGGCGTTCCCGCGTTTAGAGTATTCGAGGCAAGGACGTTCGTTTAAATCTGTTTGAGGCGGTACCGCTCACAACTTGACATGTAAATTGTTTGGTCAAGATTGCTTCTTTTGTTAGATGTATCAATACTTGTGGTGCGTTGTTGAAGATGGTCTCAAGTGTAACGTCGGTACCTTTGGTAATAGATTTTTGGTTATTGTATGTCAGTAAACTTGATTGATAGAGAAATGGGTGTGAAACTATTATATTGTCTTTTTTCGTTTGCTTCGAGAAGTTGTTGCTGTGGAGAATATTGTAATATATCACAGTAGGCTTCAATGATTTTATAAAATTAAATAATTCTAACAGATATTGAAGTATTTTTTTTGGTAAACGAAATTCCTAGGTTTCCTACAAACCCTCCAGTTGCTATATAGCTTGTGTTAGGAGAAGATTCACGTCAGCAGTATATTGGCAAAGTTTGAACCCATTACTTCTCAATCGTACAGCCGATTCCTAAACCATTGAGCTACCGACGCTGTCGTTTCCCACGGGCAAATTCCATAAAAAAACCGTAATTCGATTACAGCGCCAGTCACTAGGACCTATATAACTATACCAATGACATACGCACAAAGTTTTAATAGGTTGAACGGAGATGAATGAAATGGGGATGGATGAAATGGAAATTGAAATGCATGAAACACAAACAATTAGGTATATAAATTGTAATCTTTATATGTCACATTTTATTAAAGTATCAAGCTTTAAGTTAAATGAAACATGACAAATCCGGAAAACCCAAGGTGATTCAAATAACTAACGAGTATTATTTTGATTTGGCGTGAATAAGTATTCATTTCCTCAGTTTTTATTCATGCGATCAAAAGCAATAGTAATAAAAATAGACGAATCATTCCTTTACGTAATCATAATCATAGACATGCAGACAAACACCTCTGTAATCTTAGCACTATTGTACGGTGAACAGACAATACCACTCATCACTAGTGAGGAGTGCTTGCTACATAGATGACGGCGCACTATATTAAAAGCACTCCAGGGCGCCAATACCTTTAAAACACGAAATATGAATAATGGTATACAAAATACAGTTAAACGAAAAAAAAAACGACATACGAACATCGGTGGCAGTTTTCTTTTCGTATTCCTTTGTGCTAAACAATAAGTGCTCAATGTTCTTATCTAACCATCTCCGTTCAAGACCCGAGATTTTATCTCGGAGGCCTTAATCTGAGTATGGGCCCAAACAATGGCCTGGAATGATCGGCACACGTGGACAAATTGGGCATTATGACCGCGTTTTTTTATGTCAAAAAAGAATTATTTTTTTCTTATATTGAAATGTGAACATTGTTTTGTTACGTTCATGGTTATTTTAGATAGCAGAATAAAAATTATAGACAGGAAAATTAAAATTACTAGCTTGTAAAAGGAAAGACTAGAAGAACTTTAGAAAAAATAAAATCCGCAACTGTTTTGAACCCATGACCTGTCTATTTTGTATGTTCGGTTTATCAATTTGTATAAAAAAAAAAACAAGAACCCCATGACCCTAACGTTTCGACTCCAAACGGAAAAAATTCATCATCAACGAGATTCAAGAATTTGCACCATTTGTCAGTCGATGCATGTCACACAATAGAGTCCTGCCAACTTTCAGCTTTTTCAACAATCCCATTATCAAATGAGTTTTGAAATAAAGGCTTCTTTAGGAATGTTGGGCATTTTTTGAGTGAACAAAAATCATGGAACTTGCGTCATCGTCACTTAAAACTCACTCAATGTCACACGACACCATGATAATACAATTCACATGTTATTAATCAGTTTTCACTTCTATCAGTAGTCCCCAAAGACTGCCCCACATGTTTTTTAATAGTCAAAAAATGTTCATTAGTCGGTGATCATGGTAATGACTCACGGGATCACATCTTTGGCGGCATAATAATTTAATCATAAGGTATCGCCAGTCTAATATTTGATGATTCAGACTATAATTCCCGATTTATATGAATCAACAATCTTGACAGTGAAATCATAATTGATTATCAGATCTTCCAAAAAAAACTGTCTAGATTTTTTAAACTGATTTATATGCATTTGGGTGTTCTGAGCACTAAAAAATACTAAAAAAATTCCAGGATGACACGTTATTTTGCAAAACGCAATTTTTTTTCTGATTAATGGTGTTTTTTGGACAATTTGAAGTCATAAATAATTTTAATTTCAATACTGTTTTTCAATGTGTATACAGTGCATCTCAATGATGGCTAACCACTGTTGATCAGTTCAGGAAGACTTTTCAAATGCTTCATAAAAGCTTAAATGTACTTAAGGAGACTCACTGGGATAAAGAAATGGTTTAAGTGCTTACTAATGAATTTATGTCAATACTTTTTTTTTAAGATGACTTTTATTTAAGATGGAATAAATGGTAAAATTATTTAAATAGAAAATATTCAATCGGTTTGAAACCGCGATCTTTACCTTTCATGCCGTCAAATCCCGCCTAGACCGATTCAATATTTTCTATTTAAATTGATATGAATATTTAGCATGAAAATGCTTAAAAATTTAATTCAAAGGGTAATTTGTTCAAAATTGATACTTACTGACGTACATTGTCAAAAACGTGACGTGCTATAACAAAACGGAAGTCATTTTCGGATTCAGTATACACAAAACATAAGAATTAAGCCAGAAAACCGAAACAGCTCTCAATTTTTTGCAGATATGTGATCTAAGTTACCTTGCCAGAAAATTTGACGTTTTGGCTTGATTCACAACTTAAGAATACCTGAATGAAATATCACCAATTAATATTTTATTGAATAAATCATTATCATCATTTAATATTGTTCCAGGTTGCATCCGAGGTGAAACTATCAGAGCGTTTTCACGCTCATCCGATATCCGATATCCGATATCGGTGTGGGACGCCGATAGCCATCCGATTGCCAACACCTTGTGCTGTTTTCACATTTATCCAATAAAATCGGCCCGATACGGTCATTTCCTCGATAGCACATTTTTTTCGACGTTAGTGACATGACATGGTCTCGATTATTTTTTTCTTATATTCGTGATCAGCGTCATCAATTAAAGCGAAAAGACATGTAACTCAGAAAAAGTCATTAAGGTCAAAAATTGCTTGCAGGCGCTGTTTTAGTTTCTTGTGTTCCGATATCGGGCCAAAATAGTGGTGTTGGCTCCGATAACTGTTATCGGGCCGGACAATGTGAAAGAGAGATACATATCTCATATATTTGACTTCCTCCGATATCGGATGTCAGATATCGGATATACGGTTATCGGATGAGTGTGAAAACGCACTCAGATGTAACCTCCCCTAATACCTCCTTCTTTTAGTATAGGAGCGGCTGACATCTGACCATACAGCCCCGAGAGGAAAACCAATACGTATACCGGCTAGTAGTCGAGGTTAGTTTGGCTCCCAATGTCTTCAAGTAGCCACAAACACCTCAGTTCCACCAGTTCTTCAAGAATTACTTAAGCATTTCAGAGTGCGAAATAAAATGGTAATATTATTTGATCATCATTTCATGATATTATCGAAAGTTCATCTTCACACATTGCGACCAGAAATGGCGCGATCCGTGCTGTATGTAAGGAACTTCATCCCACGCACGCTCAAGCTGTACTCCCTGTTGTGGTTTTCTCAAGCGACTGCAATATGGGGTTCTTCAAGTAGGGCATTAGAAGGTTTCTTCATTGTCGGCAGCGCGAGTGTGAAGCCCCTGGTGTTGCACACGTCCATAGGCTACGGTAACCACTTTCCATCAGGTGGGCCGTTAGTTTGGCTCCTTGTCTGCCAACTAAGTTGTATAAAAAAAAAGTGAGTGTTACCCCTGGAAATAAAACTACAAACCAAAATTTCATCGGGATCAGTGTAAGATATATGAAATGCGATAATATAAAAGTTTTTTTTTTAAATTTCATTTCAGTTGAAATATCTAAAGTTATAGTTGGAACCTTTTTACACGTAGATATAACCTACATAAAGAAGACTATAGTATCAGCATCACCTTTCAAATATCATAATAAAGATAAATTTAAATTGAAGACGATCTTGCCGCTACGTTGAACAATATTAAGACGTTTAAAATCATAGTCATATTATAGCTTCATTGTCGCAACTTAAAGGTGCGAAAGTGTCTCTTAATGTGTCCAAGTGTTGATCAATTCACGGTGTATATCTTGAGCAAAGGGATCACCGATGCGAGAGAATGAGGAGTCATTATACGAGTCAGTTATTGATGTTATTAGTTTCTTTGTCGTATAAAAGCGGCCATGTTTTTGCTAAACGATTATGGATATAGGTACAGGATGTTTGAAAATTTATTAAATTAAGTTTAAAGCGCAGTTTTATGCCAACTCTAATTTCAGGATTAAAATCGGGAGATAACGTTATAATTACCTTTATCAAGCTGCTTTAAGTATGTTCCTCAATCTAGTTTGGTACAGAAGCCTCAGAGAGTAAGACCCTCACTTGACCAGTTATTTTGGTATAATATTATATGACAGGGTTTATTTGCCAAGATCCAACGCTGAGAGGATGGTGATGATGAGTTGGATTCCGGGAAACAGGCATATGTGTAGGTCACCAAGAGGTTTTTGTCCGTTCGAGTGTGATCCTCAGACTCCAGTGAGGTAAAGCTAACGGTAGTATTCGCACGTTAAAAGCACTGTTTAAAAATAATGATAGAAATAAGTGTGATTGAGAAAGTATGTGTATGTAAGTTTGAGACTTTATGATATTTAACTGAAGTAAAAACTCTTTCATTGTTTAATTTTCAAAATAAATATTAAACTGAAACATCCTGTATTTGTTCGATGGAACGTGTCGCATACAACTACAAATCAATAGCCAACAAAGAACGATTTAATGGACCTTTTAGTTGTCCAAAACGAGACAAATTCACTTTAAAAACCAATTCTAATGTGTTTTCGAACGAACTAAAGCGATAAATATCACAGTTTCTTTGTCATATTTTGGACGAATCATCGAACAAAAATGATCGCTTGGGTCATTAGATACAATTCATTATAATAAAATTCAAAATATAGGCAATGAAATATAAAGCTTTGGTCTTTTTAGATGTCCGGGATGACAAACATACATTAATTTACAAAATATCCTCACGCCTTTATGAATCCAAGAGGGTATGAGTAAAGTTGCATTAATATTTCGCTAGATATATTTTTGGTTTCATGTAATAACTACACATAAGGGTGCTCGTAAAAAAATTCGTGCCTAAATAAATAACATTTGTATGAAACAATACGCAGGGCGAGCGCCCACTTGCATGCACTGCACCCATTTTAGGTAGCAACCCATTGACACTTTGCCCGACTTGGGAATGGAATCCGAGACTCGTGTACAACAGTTATATTCGCTACTATTGAGATACCGTGGTCGTACATGCCTATCTAATAGCTACAGCTACCGTACTGGCATTGCCAAATGGATAAGAATTTAATCGAATGCTGGAACATCAACTGCTCAACATCAACTGTCATTAGATACTCAATACTACGTCATCGTCAGTAGGTACTATTATCTGTTTTGGGTACATATCCTTATTAACAGATTTTTAAGGGTGATCTGCGTTAACCATTAGTTGGTACTTACTATGGAAATACAGGCATACCTTTCCATCATACACAAATGTATATAAGTAAGAATAATAATTAATATATTGAAAAAATAGACATAAGTTTTGTTTATAACCTAAGGTGTATTTTAACCTTTTTATTATTTTATTTGGGACGTCTTCTGTTCAATTTCAGACTTAAATATATTATTACAGGGGTAGATAACTAAGAAAGCTTATAAATGCATTACACATTGTATCATGTATATAATACTAATGATAAAAAATCTTATAAATATGAACAGTGTTTTGGTATGTTTATCTTAATATCTGTTCATCTTAAATTATCTTAAAAAATATATACTATTATACTTAAAATATTAAAACTTAGACACACCAGCTCAAAAGTGTCAAACTAATTTTGTCACAGTTAATTGGTTTCACAAACATGTTCATAAATATCACTTCATTTGATATCAACACAAATACTCTCAACATCTGCTCATAAGCTGAGAAAACATTTCATGACAAGGCTTTACGTCAAAGGCTTCGCGTTCCGCCTAATATCCTCCGAGTCACGACCGACTTTAATATAATTATTGTCAAAAGCCATCTCAAATATTCTTACGGTCCAATGAATTTCTTCGCAAAATAAAATGAGCTCAATAGCAATGTAATCTTTTGGAGTTTTGGTATACAATAAGGGACTGGATAAAGCATCATATTTATTTCATAATAAATGACAATTATCGTAAATTGATTTCCAAGTTGACAATGAAGATGCAGCTAACCAAACATTGGCCAGAAAGGCACGGTCCCTGTCATTGTGAAGACTTGTGTCGTCGAAATATGAAAAGTTGAGAGCACAAAAGTTTTGTATTTATTGTGCTACATAAAGTAACAAATATTATGTACGAATTGTACGTTTGTTGTTGGTTACTTTTGAATCAATAAATAAGAAAATCTTGTATATTTTTTCCACTGAGTGTAAATAAAATTAAAAATATCTCTTTCTACAGCTAAGTATCTAAAAGAGCTCATGAAAAATTTGAATGAGCTTTACAAATTCTGGTTTAGAAAAAAAAACAGACGTTCTAGAAAAAAAAAATTATCTATTGAAAAGATAATGTGAACAACAAAATTGATTCAAACGAACAATTTATCAACAATTTTTATATTGCAAGATATATATCATTAAAATTATGAATTATTTTTTTAATCCTCCAAGTATGAGATTAATTTTATTGACATATTTGATTTATAATTTGATGCAAGATTTTAGCACTTGTAGCTTATTTGTAAATTATTGCCCTGCCGAATATCCGAACCGTAATAACTTGTACTGAATTTGTACAACGAGTAAATTCTCCGGAGTTCATTTAGGAGGCACTATCATTATCAGTATGATTCCAGCGTTAATCCTGGATGCGACCAAAGCTCTTTTCATTTTGGTGTTGTATACGGCTCTAATTAAAATTCATTTATTCATGTCAAATTTACAATAATGTCTCATAATAGTATAAATTAAGTCATTTTTTGTTATATTTTGGTCAATTCTACTAATATTATAAACGCGAAAGTTTGTAAGTTAGATGAATGGATGGATTTTTGTTACTTTTTTACGTGAAAACTACTAAATGAATTTTAACGAAACTTAAGAATAATATAGCTTATACCAGAATAACACATAGGCGTAAGTAGTAGCGTGATGATGTATATCATCACGCTACTACTTAAGGGAGCAGAGCAGTGATCATTAATGTTAAAATTGTCAAGGACAAAGTTGAGTAGAGAGGTGAATTTAATGCTCAATAGCGTTGACTCAATACTAAGCGATAACCGACATCCACGAGGGCGGAACCGCGCACAACAGCTAGTATATCATTATATTTTAGTATTAATTACATACATATGAGGATCGAAAAAAGAGTTGGTAAACAATACATCAATCAAGGCCCTTTAGGAGTAGTTGGAGTTAAATCAAGTCAATCAATCTATCTAAGGCATTATTTAAACATTCATAACAATATGAGGTAGTTCGTCACTTTTTAAGTTGATAATATGTGAGAGTACTTTAAATGTAATTAAATAAAATCCTTCAAAAAAAAACATTCCTAATCACATAATAAGATTTCATTCATTTACAGAAAAAAACAAGATAGATGAATTTAACAATTCTAAAGCTAAGTATTTTGTTGCAAATCACGCTCTTTCTGCATCAAAATGACTTTGTTAAAAGAGCATTTAAAAGTAAGATACGTAAATAAATGCGTACATTTAGGATTTCGAAGGATAAATAAATGTATGGTGTGGTACAATAAACGCGCGGTGGTCGAGAACTCCCGCGGTGTTCTGCGGACGTGCAAACATCGTCGCCAAAACAGGGATAAGGTACGGTCTCGATAGTAGTAATGGTACGGCAGTAGAGTGTAACATAGAACAATATGAGCAAGGTAAAATATTACCACACTAACGTCAAATGTGAGAGAGGCGGAAAATGAGTGTGACGGATAATGAAGGAATAAAATATTGTAATGTTGTACCTTTTCTTCGGGGATTAATCCCACCAATACTCTTGCAACTGCTTCGAAGAGCATGTTAAGCCGTAGGTAGGATAGCATGTAAGCTTTCAATTGAGCATTTATAGCTGGCGTTGGAGGGTATTTGGTGCGCTAAAAAGCCGATAACTGGTTTAACAGCAATACTGCGATATCACCAATGCGTTGTGGAGGTCTGATAGCAATCAATTCATGGAAAATAGCCTTGAATGGGATCGGGATTAGCACAAGGAGGATAAAATGATGAGTCTTACAGCTGTGACTTTTCAACAGTGTCGTACAAAACGCTTACCGAACACCAAACTCGGAATTTCCTATAGGAAGTTTAAACTACCTCGGAACTCGAAATTAACCAAATGTAAATTGGAGGAGAAATCAGCATCTCGTCTTAAACTAATATAATAAATTTGAACTTACCATATAAAATACCATTACTGTTTTGATAATTTATTTAAGTAAAACTTTCGGAACGATACCTTAACATTGTCCCCGTGCGTGGCAAGAAATGCTAACTGTCCCAACGGAGGCATTGTTTCTTTCATTCGTAAGGCAAATATTGGTGGAGGCTTATTCAGTCCGTTTGCAAACACGGCCCTACTGGGTGGCGGCCAACAATGTACTTCTAAGAAAATTCGTGACAACACTTCAAATATAGTGATTATACTCTAATTGTGTACAAACACCTGGACCATTATATAGTTTTTAACTTGGACGACATATTTAAAGAAATAGAGCCGTTGGAGTCTAATTGATAACCACTCATTGTACTTGTAATACAAGTCACGAGCATGTTCGCGATGCATGTTGTTATGAAAACATCTGCGGTAAGGCGCTGAGATCTTCAATTCAAGGAATAACGTCTCCTAGAAATATGAACAAGAGTGTCAAAGTATGTCTGTCATTACTGCTGACTACCACTTTTGTATTGAGGTAAAATATAACTGGTGATGAAATTGCTAGGTAAAACTTCTTGCTAAGTGATTACTTTACGTACGTATCTACATTTCACTCTCATTTCATTTTGAAGTAACTCCAAAAATATTTGCCAGAAATTTGAGCTCAATTGTTATAATATCAGGCAGCTGGTCTAATTACGATGCTTACTATCACATCTCTACTTGAGCAATTGTGTCTACCTTCTTAGCTTGCGAGGTTTTGGTGTAACTTCCGCAGAGGTTTCGATTCTTTAGCTAGAAGTTTATCGAGGATCTACTAAGACAGGAACAATTGCTGACGGCGAGCTGCCAAAATCAACCCGTGTAGGTGGGTATCCACGTGCCCTGGAGTGTCCTCAATATTAACTTAGTACTTCTAGCTTTGGCAGAATCTGTTATATAATTTCTGCATATATCTAGTTGAAGTTTTTAATAAGTACCTAGCCTAAACACTATTTTGAAATTCTTAAATCAATGTCTTATTTAATGTCTTTAATGCCGTCGATATAGTTATATATTATTATATTTTTAATTTGGAATAAAATGACGTGGATTTGGGTTTTTTAAAGTTAAACATATTGTCTGTTTATCCTTGAAGGTTCTACTCTTATTTACAATACTCCTTACTGAATTGGTATTTTATAATATAATAATATCCTTCTTCAAATTGTAAAATTCCACACAAGTCGTGACTACCGTAGCATTTACTTAAAACACGACCTCATCACATATTCATAATATAATTATTTACAATAAGTCGGTCAAGTGCGAGTCGGCTTCACGTGATAAGGGTTTCGAGTCATCATAATTATTGTTTCTTTTAATAAGAACTGATTACTTTTTTTGTTTATATTTATATGCTCTCATAATTTTAAATGTAGATGTACAAGTACGGCAGTGGGTATTTAGTTCGACCCTAGAAGACATAAAATTATGTGGATACAACTCCTCTGATTGTACTGTATATAGGGCCCTACCAACAACTTCAGGGCCCAAGTCAACCTCACATGGTAGTCGATGCACCTGCGAATCGCCAGATGAGGCCCAGAGGCAGCCCTTGCTTTCCAGGTTGGAAACTCAAATGGCAGTCGCTCTCGTAAAGAGTAAAGAGAGAAATGACGTGGATACTACGAGTAAGGAATTAGTAAATAAAATGCTGTGAGTACTAGGAAGCAATTTCATATAATACATCCTTTTCTTTTCAAATATTTCAAAAAATGAACAGCATCAATATAATAATAAGTAATAACAAATTGCAAAAAGTAGGTCGGATAGATGGGTAGATCGATAGGCTCAGTGATTGGGTTCCGTTGTTATCCATTAGGTTTAGAACCCTAACAAAAAGGGACACTCAATTTGAATACTTAGAAGGAAGTGATAAAACCTGTTAACGACCTTGCATCCTGTGTAGATACAGACGGGTTTACTTTATGAATACTTGACTTAGGTTAGGAATGCCATTTTGATTCAAATAAGCATTGTGCGATATTCAACTTTAAGTTACTATGCATAAGATTGAAAACTGATTTGTGATCGAAGATAAGACTTAACCCGTCAATGCGAGAGGTACTTTTTGTTAAATATTGGTGCTTGATGGGTCAATATTGGTTGTGCTAGGTGTAAGTGCATGAATGGTTAATTGTTTAGAAGTTAAGAGGTATGTAGGTACTTTTTTTGTACGGTCTCGGTGCTTCTTCGATTATAGTGTGTAGTTGTAATGATATAAGTAGTTGTAATGAGTATTGATTTATTAAGTCATATTAATTTATTGTTGTTTAACGTTTACTCGACCTTACTTTTAGTACCTATATTATTACCTCACTGTTGACCGTGGCTCCGCTTTCATGATATACCTACTAATATCATTCCCGTGTCCTGTAAGACAATATTCTTGATATAAAGAGCTATCCTATGTGCTATTCCAGATCTACGGGTTTTATTTAAATATGACCAAAATACTTCTATTGTACTATCTGTCTTCTAAAATGTTTCCTTTATGTTTCCTGAACTACTTGTTTGGTCTATAGTTTGATTTCTGTGTATGTAGTTTTATTGCTTTTCTGTTCTCGATTATTAGAAAAAGAAAACAATTGATAAATGAAGTCCAAAGTATGCCTAGTAAACAGATAAATGTTCCTCATATCTATGAGGAACATTTATATACTTGACATACTTGAGACCAAGAATGTGTGTAACTGATGAATCGTGAATGTAGTTCACATTTATCTATGTCGATGGTATAAAGTCGTTAAATGATTCATAATCCTATTTATAAAATCTGTTGAATTGGGCATGTATCACAATACAGCCCAAGCCACTTAAAATAATTTAATAAAAGCAACATCACGCGATCCTTACCATAAATATCAATAGCTGCTTTCATATATCAACCAAGACGCATCAAGCCTTGTATGTTCTAAATAGATTCACCAACAACAAAACGTTTAGCAATCAGGACACAAATCTGAGACGTTAGGAATGGCCTCATACTGAGCCATTATCAACCGTCACGCCGAACTTCAATAGTGTGACACTATTGTGAAATTTCTCACTTGGGGTATTGGCGACCCGCAGCGCTTGTCGGGTTAGCCTCAAGTTTGAAGCATTGTTAGCACACGTGCGGACTGAATGGGCCCTTAGAAGGTTTCTTTGACAACCCTATTTATGTTTGGACGCCTAATTGAATTATAGGGCGCGGCTTATGAGGGCGATAGCGATCCGATTTTGTAATTACTGTTTTGTGTTGGTATCTTGATTGTGTTCATGTCTTGTTAGTGGGATAGGGGTTTGTAGATAAATGTTTTGCGACTCATTAGGTGAAAATTTCACATACCATTGATTATTTATTATGTATACTAATACGCAGGTGCTGGGTATTGGTGGAAGGGTTTTTGAGCGTTCTATTACAACATATACGAATTTTGCAAGATTTGCAATGCATCGACTATGGTTATATAACAATTAAAATTATAAACGGGATATTTACCATGTTTATTATTTTCTTTGAGAATCCGATATTTCGGCACTGTTACAAGTGCCATGATCATGTACTAAAGTTCTGCAAGCTAGTTGTTACTCGGCAAATCGTATCGGTCTACCCTCTTCCTCACTCGTTTCTGACGCGCGTCACCACTACCACTGTCCGCGTTCTCACTACGCACTCGATCACGTTCACGTTCACGACACACAACACTCACAGTATCGGTTCGCACGGTTTTTGGAATTGTAGTTTGTTTGGGCCTTGTGAACATACGGATCACTGGATGCCAGACACTTGACAGTTGAAACCCATCCTCCCGGTTGAAGTTCTTGTACTTTTTTATTTCAATTGCTTCTTTCACCATTCTGGGTATGTAGTGGCGTTCTGTCGAGAGAATCTGACGGTTATGTAACTCAATCCAGTGATTCGTCCCCTCCTCCAAAAGATGTTGAGCGATAGCCGATTTCTGTGGCTCGTTGTTTTTGACCGCCCTGATGTGCTCCTTGATCCGGCTTGAGATAGTACGTTTGGTCTGGCCTATATAGGAGCTCCCACAGCTGCACTCAACTTTATAAACACCTGGATGTTCTAAGGGAAAACTGTCTTTGGGTGTGCGTAGGTATTGAGACAGTTTCTTAAAAGGAGTGAAGACAGTTTTTACTGAGAACTGCTTTAAAATATTAGCGACCTTATCTGTCACTCTTTTCACGTATGGTAAGTACGCGGGTTGTCGTTCAACCTTATAGTCCAGGCGCTTAGTTGCTGGTGTGTATCTAGTTGGCATGATCCGCTTCTTGTAACCATTTCTCTGTAGAACGCCCCTTAGGTGTACAATTTCAGCATTTAATGTCAATCTAAAATCATATATGGTTATATCGTCTTCAAGATTTGAATTGTTCTGTTATAATTTAGTATCACATGTAGTAATGTTGGTATTTAAGTAAATATGGGCTAGAATCAGATTAAAAAGATTGTGAGTTTTATATCACAAGAGTTTTGACTTTTATTTATTTTTAAATATGAAAATCATGACATCATATCATTAGTCATTCACAATCTTGTCAACTGTAAACGATTTCATATTTTTAAAAAAATTAAAAGAATATTAGCAATCGAAATTACCAATATTCCTTCTAACTGCTCCAACTAAGCTAAATTGCTTGTGGATGGCATGGATGCGGAAGGCGCAGGACCGGTCACTGTGGAAATCCTTGGGGGAGGCCTTTGTCCAGCAGTGGACGTCTTTCGGCTGAAATGATGATGATGATGAATTTAGTATCAAGCGGGTGTCGCATTAATTTAATTTATTTACTAGCGTTATATATCATACATTATAGTAGGGTTTAATTGCTTTAAAACCAAACAAACAAATTACATATAAATTGGAAAGTTTTGATTTAATATTTTACTGTCATTCCTCTTCAGTTACGTCACCATATTGTACCATGATTTTACTAAAAGTTTGCAATGGTCATATTCTTCAAAAAAGTGTTTATTTACTATCAACAATGCGTTGGATATTCTCCGTCACGTTTATTTTTGTCATCCTAAATTAAATTGCGTAGGTATGTTTATTTGAAACCATATGATGTCATGATTTTCATATTTAAAAATAAATAAAAGTCAAAACTCTTGTGATATAAAACTCACAATCTTTTTAATCTGATTCTAGCCCATATTTACTTAAATACCAACATTTTTGACTCGCATTTCAAAAGAATTCGCTATTCCAGATGTCATGCTTGGATATTAAGAAAAATACTAACCAACCACAGTATCAGACCCGTAGATCATACAATTTATCGTCACCTTTATTAGCTAATGTTTTAGAAGCCGGTTCAAGTTAAACTGGTTTTTTTATATCACAGTCTAAACACACGGGTCGTCCTTGAGAGCTCTACACATATTTGTTTTGGACGGGATTGACTCGTGAGTCGTGTTATCTTTGCAAACAAGTGCGGGGGCTTGTTTGTTTATTGGAAGTAAAATGGCGGGCATAGATACGGTAAGAAATGTTTGTGTAGGCTTAAAACGTTATGAGAAACTTATGGATGTCGTATTTTAATACCAGAGTGGTTTATTAATTTTTTTGCTAAGCGATTTGGGAGGTGTTTTTTATGTACGAAAACGAGACACGTTTTAAGGAATTTGTTATTTATGTTTATATAATATTAAATTTTGTGTATCCTGTAAAATTCTATAAAACTCGTGTGTCGCGCAGGGCTATGAGTAGATAGAAATGGAGAACTATTGCAAATGCTACGACTAATCTACCAGATTGTCTGCCAGGAGTGTACGACTAAGAAGAATAGGAATTTGAAAACATTAGATACAGAAATTATACCAAATATATTCTTGTAAAAAGTATTTTTTTTTATTTTTTGAAACAGTCAAGTTGTTGCTCTGTAATCAGAGAAATTTATTTTATAAAGGAATGAAATTAATTACAAATCCACCTACAATAATACTAATCCAAACTACACAATAATAATACAATCATTAACTAACAATTACTGACCTGTAATCAGAGAAACAACACTGAATCTAATATTGTTTCAACAGGTAAATTGGTACTTATCTAATTATTTATAAAACTTAATGAAATTAAAATATCGCTTGTTATATCAAGAAACAAAAAACTACAGTCGGAAAGCTGTTTCTTTTAGTCATTCACAATCTTGTCAACTGTAAACGATTTCATATTTAAAAAAAAATTAAAAGAATATTAGCAATCGAAATTACCAATATTCCTTCTAACTGCTCCAACTAAGCTAAATTGCTTGTGCTAGGAGTGGGTTCACGTTGGTAGTGTAATGGCCAGGATTCGAACCCGGGACCTCTCGAGTCGACGGCCGACTCCTTATCCACTAAGCTACCGACGCTTCATTCAATATTGAAATGATTCTCCCCAATAATTATCTGAATTGGTCAAGCTGTTAAGCCACAACACGTGTAACATCGAATTATTTCTATAACATAAATTTCAAACGATAACTTCCGTCCATTGAAAGTAAAGTGCAAAGGTATTAAAATTATTTCAAACGAAACTTATTGTAATATTAAAAGTACAATGAGTTGGTAGGTACAAGACGCGTGTGCGCATCCAATCAGTACTATTAACTACCAGTTCATTCATGATCCTCTTTTGGCAGTACTTCAAGCTTACATAATTGGCGATACAAGAATGCGTCACATACTTCGTAGGACATAATAAGGAAATTCCGATTTCATGCTTCATATAAACGAAATACTACCAAAGGTATTTCTGGTATTTTTCAAAATCCATGCTTTCTATGTATCCATACTAATATTATAAATGCGAAAGTAACTCTGTCTGTCTGTCTGTATGTTACGCTTTCACGCCTAAACCACTGAACCGATTTTAATGAAATTTGGTGTAGGGGTACATTAGATCTTCAAAAAGGACATAGGCTATGTTTGGTCGCGATAACCGACAACTACGCGGGCAGAGCCGCGGGCAAAAGCTAGTATCAAATAAATTCTAAATATTTTGCGTAGTAAGAATAAGACATTCGTCTGATTAATAATAGATATTTTTACATCTAAGAAGTACATCCATAGAACTAGTCTATATATGTTATTAGTTAGAGTTGTATGGGTACATCGAATTCAGCTGTTATATACTGTGATATAATACTAATGTGTTAGTAAGCTATATTTTCTGATTCCAAGTAACTGGTGCGCAAAAGGTGTTAAGTTAAAAGTTAAGGAATTTATAGAGACTTATCATTTGTTATATTATCTTTAAATATAACTAACTATTTCCTTAAGTCCTGTTACTTGGAATACAATCTTTCTAACAGTATGATTTGAATTAATTTTTTTAAAGCATTTTTCATTCTAAATATTGGAATCGATTTAAATAGACAAAATTGAATCCCCGTCTGGATTTTCATTATTATATTAGGATTTATTTAATTTTAAATCGATTTTCAAACTGTAATTATACTTAAAACACTGAAGAAACTTAAAAATATTTTATAAGGTGCAAGAAATATCCACGTTCTGGATTCTGATAGGTGACCAACATTCACGTCATTCGCAGTGAAGCCTTTTAAGTCAGTTTCCGCCATTCACTAGTGACCGTTGTGAAATCGATTGCGCGTACGCCCATTCATTCCTCGACCATGCAAGGATCCTTAAGTTTGAATGAACGAGTAGTTTGTATGACGTTGCGTAATGGTCACTTTGACTTATGAGTACTGTATTGTAATTGGACCTCTTGACAGTTCGTAGGTGGGGCTTTACTCAGTGCTGTATACAATGGTAAGGTTTTCTGTAGAAATAATTCTCAGATGTTGTTGATTTAAGTACCATCCATGCTTCCATATCTTTATAGTTTCATAACAAGATTATAATGCGAAAATCGCTGTCTGTTTTAAAGACAATTAGCAACTGAAATTACTTATATTCCCACTATTACTATCTAACTGTCTAATGCCTATCCAAGTCTTTACCGTCTAAGCAAATATGTAACAAAATAAATAATGTAAAGCACTTGTTAAAAAAAAAATTGAATAAAACCCAATTGTAGCCTTGAAAGATTTTCGATAAACGCTTCACCGATCCACCACATAATAATGATCACGTTACTATGATCCCATAGGTCCCTGGTACCCAGGCTAAGACTATTTATATTACATTATGAGAATTTCTTTACAGAGAAATGAAAATGTAATTGAAAGTGTAAAGTATCACGATGCGTCAAAATTTAAATTAATTATGAATTAGTTTCCGAAGAATTATTAATTACGAATTATAAATTAATTATAAAGTAACAACAGTTTTCATGGCCATCTATTCCACAAAAATAAGTCAATGCATTGACCTACTTAATCTACTTCTGGCTTATTTGGAACTTAGGTAGTCTTTATCTGTTGCCGTAACTCAAAACCGCTAATACAATAGACTTCAACGCGCACCACTTAAGTAATTTTGTTTTATGCTCGTTAGAGCTCATAAAACTAAGAAAAAAAAGACCTCTAAAAAAAATATAAAATTATCGGCACTATAATGAGCCCCTATACTCAGCATGGGTCCGAAATTCAATCAATAGAAATTTATTGGCCAGATTCGCAAAGGCTACGCTTGGTTTTGAATTTTTGGATTGTACGAGGCGGGGTTCACTTTTTTGTTATTAGATAATAGGCCGGCGCGAGCTAAGGCCGTCGGCTATTATGCCAGAGCTGAAATGACAGTAAAAGTTACGCCCACTTTTTAGATTCTCTTTGTGCACTCTTCAAAAAGTTTTTAAAGATTAAAGAATAAGTTTATGGTTACCAGACTTTTTTTTGTATTATAATAGGTATATTGTGTATCGTTTTTATTATATTTAAATAATAGTTATATGAATAATCGTATAATATAGCTTGGGATATAGCATACAGAGCGCCAGACCGAGAGGTATGGCCCTGGGTCAGCTGGGATGCAAGGGAAATGTCGATGACAACCTCACCTTCGGCCTAACACAACGACCCACAGACGGCGTGTGGTTAAGTCGGTTCGAGTCCGACATAACCTTCCCCTCCTGTTCCGGAGGGGGGAATGGAATCCGTGGGGACTTCCCGAACGTAAAAAAAGGGATATAGCACATATATGTGTCTAGAATCAAACTAAGTATAGTTTTGATTGTGGTCATTGGAACATGGAGAAACATATCTAGGGTCAATCCACATTGAAAGAGCAGCGACCGGTGGCTTGAGTATGTTTGATATAATTGCGACATGACATACGATTGGGATTGACCCTAAGATATATTTGTACGTCCCGTTGATTTGCAGGCAAAGACAAGATAATACTTTATTGTGATGTAATTTATTTATTGAACTAATATTTGTACGAAGTATCACATTTTAACTGACAAGTATACATGTTTTAAGGGTCAATCCCCAGTTAAAGCGCAGCGGTGCACAGCGGCTTTTTGAGGCAAAATATTACGAACCATTTAGAATCTTATCTACTTAAGAAATAGATCATAGTCATTTGCGCCTTCTCGCAGTCATTTCTACACTACAAAATCGGCCCACCATCGGCCGCTGTTCTTAGTGGCAATTGATCCTTAATAGGATTAAAAAAAAACGTCAATTTTATTTACAAAAGTATAACGTTTATTTTTAATAATTTTCTTTTAACTTATAACACATTGAACACAGGTGGCATCAGATCTTATAAGTAAACTTTTACAACTTAGATACAATAAACTACTACTACTACTACTTCTTACAACTAACAATCTGCTTTTTAATTGGCATAACAACTTTCATATATCCAACCAAAAATTTATTTACATATATTTCTAAGGCTACAGAATATTACAAAACATACAACAATAAAAATTAAAACGATAAACATAAATCACATAAAAATGACTACATTAATTATCACAAAAATACAATTATTAATATTTAATAAACTCTTATAAGACATTTGGTATTTGTATCGTTTTAGTATATTCATTGCTATAAGAAGTTAAGCCTTTAGAAAACTCCTTGATTCTTCAAAGTTAGTTGTTTTCAAACTAATTGCGTCGTAATCGGTTCAATTGAAGCTGGTTCATTTCCGTTCCATTCAGCTATGTGCCAGCCAGTGATATCGCAAATAAAATGCAAGAAGGCCGCCGTCGCTGGATCCAGGTAGAAGGGATAATTCCAAGAAGTCCTGGCTTGACGTCGTGGAGGGTGGCATGCGTGCAAATAGTCTCACTACCATGGACGCTCAAGATCGTGCGAAGTGGCGGAGGAAGAGCTGAAAGGTGGACCCTGAGTTCAGAGGGCACCTTGACCTCGTATGTAATCAGGAAAATATGTCTCCATGACAATAATTCAAGCTAGCTTTTTCGGAGCTATTCCAATCAGAGCTGGATGTATCTTAGTTGGCTCTATAAAAAGTGCTTGTATGCTTTGGCTGGTCCAGTCGAAAATGGTTGTATGAAAGCAGCAGCCGCAGAGAATCTGGAGTCACAGGATTATTTTGAGATGATTTAGATAAGAAACTTGTTAGACAAAATTTTCGTAAGTGATGATAAATTGCATTGTTTGATGTAGTCATACGAATTGTTATGTTCGAAGGCCCCATCTTTAATTTCCATCATTTCTTCGAAAGTTACATATCGAGACCAAACTTCCTCATCGTCAAGTTTATTTCCGTGTTGTCCTTTTTCTCGTCTAACGTCTTGTTTCCCGCCTTCGATGACATTATCATCATTTGAACTATTTACTTCGGAATAAAACATCGGTCGCTTTGATCTAATTTCATTATCATTATTTGAATCATTCACCTCACAGTAAAACATCGGTCGCTTTGATCTGATTTCATAATCATTATTTGAACTGTTTATCTCGGAGTAAAACATCGGTCGCTTTGATTTGACTTCATTATCATTATTTGAATCATTCAAATCGCAGTAAAACATCGGTCGCTTCGATATGACTTCATTATCATTATTTAAATCATTCTCCTCACAGTAAAACATCGGTTGCTTCGATCTGATTTTATAATCATTTTTTAAACTATTTATCTCAGAGAAAAATCTCGGTCGGTTTGATATGACTTCATTATCATTATTTGATTCATTTAACTCGGAGAAAAACTTCGGTCGCTTTGATCTGATTTCATTATCATTATTCGAACCATTTATTTCGGCGAAATACCTTTTCATTAATATGGACTTCATTTTTCTTGATATTCTGTAAACAAAAAGAATAATTAAGTAACTCATAAGCGCACGTAACATTTGGTTAAGTCGGACTACTCCTGGCTGTGACATCAGCTGTGGGTTTAAACACAAGTGTATTTTTCGATTCTGTGTGGTGGGTACTTCGATATAAGTATGGTCTTGTGAATTTGATACTTATTAATTAACATGTTTTGTCATCAATCAATGATGTGTGCATAATTTTTCAAAAAAAGGATTAGTTTTCAAAAATATAATTAAATGCGATAAAATCCGTTAAAAAGTGGTTCTATTTCAATAACTACCCATATCATAACTGTATGATAATATTTTTAAAATAATCATTACAATTGCAAAAGGGCACCTATATAAAACGCCTGTATTAGTTTAACAAAAAAAAAAAAACAACACGTGGTAATTATTCCGTTGACATTAATGCTAAAAATTAAAATCGTTACATTGCACAGTAAAATAGTTACCGGTCTACATATTAATACTAATACCTATTGTTCAAAACTAGAGTTGCAGTTTTAAGTAAAATTTCATGTACTCACCTGAGGAACAGGGATCCTGCGTCGTCTCCAAGCACAAACAATAACGTCCTTCCTCCTCAGCGGTAAATATGCAAATGACGATTTTGACGAAAAATTTACAGGAATGACAGGGTGGTCATAAACAGTACATTGAAATTTACTAAGCAGGAACTCATTATCTTATCAGTATTCAAGTTAAGCTCAATACAATGAGCGTTATTAAGAAGGTGTTTAGATTTACAATAACACCGATTACAATGCAGTAATTTACTAATAGGAATTTAAATACTTTTTTTCAATCGATCCTGATTCTGAGGTACTATTTCCTGATGTTTTGACTAAACAATAAATTAGATCACAATGTTTATTATAGCGTGTCAGTTAAAATTTAATATTGTACAAAACGTCATAAAGCCACAAGAGGAAGGGGTTTACCTACTGGGTTTTAGGACCAGCAGGGCTACCATGAACTCTTTGTGTGGTTGTATGAGAGGCGTTCAATTTATTGACCTGTCTTACGAGTTCATGGCACCGTATAAATAACTTTGTTATCCCATTACATATATTGGATTATTAAGTTTTATATATCTACATTATATTATGTATTACACAGTTCACACAAAATCTAATTGTTGGAAGTCTCCGATACATATAACAATTACGGTGTACATAATATTCACAAAAATATTAGAGCAGTGAGATAAATAATGCATCAATTATTAAGATACAGCAGCAACCGTACCAGTAACAAAAGCAATTGGTAGTGTGACAGCCGTTCAATTTATTGACCTGTCTTGAGAGTACATGGCACGGGCTCTGCACTGTACTCTCTAAACCTTACATTTCGTTTTTGCTTTGAATGGAGATGGCCCTGGGTCAAGCGGGGTGCAAAGGAAATGCCTTGTGGGCCACCTTATACCCTGGTATCTGAAATCCCGATACGGCGTGTGCTTTTGGTTGGTTGTATTGTTTGACAATTTTGTGAAATAAAAATGGCAAAGTCTCATTAGGCCTTATCATTTCTAACTTCACGTGTTACTTTTTTTTCACTACATAGTGATAAAAAATACAGGCTATTGTCTAAATACTGTCATTATCTTAACGTCAGGTAGAGAATCCTTTAAGGAGGTCGCGATAACGACTTCTATTATCTTTAAATGCACGCAAACAAGCTCGAATGCCCCTCTAGTGGCCTTCTAACACGTGTTCTTTAAGCTTTGTTACAATTACAGTACCACCACAATAACATTCAAACGAGAAATAAAGGTTTCACCTTAAAGTGTAGCTCTTAGAGTATATAGTCGGTTGGCAAGTTTTTGTATATTCGTATTTTATACTTCAATTCAAAAGGGAGTTAGTTAATGATATAGTGTATATAATAATATACTTAGTGTGCAATGATTAAGGTTCATATTAGGTTGTGTTAGTAAAACATAAACTCTGTTTACCATAGCAATAAAAGTGAAGAATATCTCTTGATTTTTAAGGGGCACTTTAAGGCTCTTCTGAGTTCTCTCGTAAACTGATTGTGTTACGGCGATCCATCAAATTGAAGACGTTTCATTGGTTTCTATTGAGCTTTTTGCCGCTCCGTCATTTCCTGTGCCCGAAGCTAAGATTTCGACCAAATTTTTGCGAGAACAATTAAACTTTTTTGTCTATTTTTTTCCTTTTTTCGGTCAGTTTGTAAGTATTAAGTTACCGAATCTTAGATAAAATAGGTTTTTTAGAAAAAAAATTGTGAGTTTTTGGCGAACGAGAGCATTTTTTTTTTAAATTTTATCTTTTAGAACAGCCGCGTTTTGTGCTAGATAAGTAGCCAAACGTTTTTATGGGATGGTTTATTCCGAATTGTTTGCACCTGCTTTTGCAACGCTAGGGAATTTCTTTAAAATCTATCTATTTGCTTGGTTTATCTTTGATTTGCGTGGCCAATTTACGTGACCTTTATATTTGTCAGCATGACATGTATATTGTATATCACTAAGTATGTATCACATTTTTATTTTTCCCTATACGAATGAAATTAAAAGGGCCTGAAGGCAAAATACCAATCTATTAGCAAAATCCTTTCAAAGCTAATTAGTTTCCATCTATAAAATTATTATAAACAGGTAAAATTTGTGAGTTTGTAGGAGGTAACCTCTGTATTAACTGGACCCAGCCGGGGTGCGAAGGATATCTCGCATGACAACCTCACCTTCGGCCTAGCACTACGACCCAGACACGGCGTGCGGTTTAGTCGGTTCGAGTCCGACATAACCGTTAGGCTCCGGAGTGGTGGGTATCCGTGGGGTTTCCCGCACATAAAAAAAAGGACCCATTTTGAAAATTCTTCTACCAATGTAAAGTCACATTATTTGTGAGTTTCACATCGGAACCAGGACGGTGAAGGTCAGCAACGTAAACGAGATCAGAAGTCCACGTAGATAGAGCCGCGGTCAACAGCTAGTTCGTTACAATAGAACACGTCACATTGGTGATTAAAATGATATTATAAAAAAAGCATTTATTTCAAGTTATAAAAACTCTCTTATCGGTTTTAAATTAATGATTACTTATGGCAAAGTAAAAAAACATTTTTCTGCATAGACCATTAAATCGGAATTTACAAAACGTCAATATAAAAGAAATATTAAAATCTAGCAAATGGACCACTGGTTCGAAACGCGGCCCCGATCTGGGGGCGAGAAACTCAATGGCTATTTAATTTTTTGGTATATTTATAAACATTTACCTCGTCTAGGTAGATACTTAGTCTAAATACAATAGTGTTAGTGTTTGAGTAGCATAGCTGAGCGAAAAGCTAATTTTCAGGCTTGTTTATCATCTAAATATTATTGGATTTTATAATAGCCTTTCTGGAAAATGTTTTTTTTTTTACGTTAGATTTGGAAAAAGTTTCCTCTTAACTACATTTTTTAATTTATTCACAGGTTATAATAATCCGTAATTTCATTGAGGAGCTTGTACAAAAGTGTATACAGTTGCCCTGGAAAGAATTACAATTTTTTTGAAGTCCGTGTGTGGAGTATGGGTATTCATATAATGCATGTCAATTTTTTTTGAATATTTTGAAATATTTTTTCTAACATACACATACATTAGGTTAGAATATCTATCTCTTTAAGTCTCAATCAGTAATCTTTAAACTCTTGGCATTCTCATTAACTAAACGTTTGAATGCAAACGCCAACAAATTGTCTATTAGTCTATAGAAACAGGTAAAGAATCGCAATTATACTCAATAAGGACCTTAAGTAATTACTATATTACTTTTTAGCTGGACTATTAGATAACCAGGAACCTAATCCAATATCTTCGAATATCTGACTAACCGTTCGCTCCTGTAAAGGTCAGGACAACCCATACCTGGAAAGGACTCTAAGATTAGTCTTTGGTATACCACCGGGACGTACGCTCAAATGATGATCGAAAGATCAGAAGTTAGCTACCGACATGAACCCACTTCTATTAAAGTAATTGATCCATTAATCCAAATACATACTGATAATTTCAGCTAAGTACTAGTTTTATTTAAAAAACAGTAAAATGAACTCAGATGAATTAACACCAGTGAATCATAGAGAAAACATACAAATCACACTTTTTATATAATTCACGTGTTGTTTTATTGCATAATTATGTTCAATTACAATGCTATGACAGGTTACTTAAAAAACTCATATTAAAATCAACAACACAACGACGAAATGAAACCTCAGCCAGTATAAAAAATAACTTTTTTCAGAAGCAAAATTATCACCCAAAATATCTTTTTAAAAATTCGCCGCTTTTTTTCTTCAGCACAAAATTCACAGCTTCCGGTAAAAAAATGGAATGCGGAGTAATTTAAAACCGCACAAAATTGCTGCCGTTACACACGTGCAGATAAAAGTATATTTTTACCACTTGTAACCAAATTAAAAAAAAACTGCAAAAGAACGTATGCGTTACAAAAAATTATAGCTTACGAGAGGTTACAGTTTTTATGGGACATTTACTGTCATGTGTTACTGATTTGTGTGTAGGGCTAATGGGTGCGTGTTATCGCCACATTTCCTCTATCAGATTGCGTCAAATATTGCGGTTTAGGCGCCTGGCTTGTTGCCACTCGAGTGACAATGAATTAGCCCTGATCTGTGACATCTGATAAAAATAATATTACGCATAATAAATTAAGTAGAAAAAAAAAGGTTCGTAAAAGTTAGTAGAGCTGCTTAAATTGACTTCCTTAAATTAAAAAAAAAATTAAAACTTTTAATTATTATTGAAAGTTACCTGACATTTTAGAAGCGACTTTACGATGTTGTTGAAGTTGAGTTTTACGAAGAAGCTAATGGTAAAGATAGGCTAACTAAAAAGATACTGACCTATCGTTAGATTTCGAACGGATATATATGGATATAGTCCTATATACTATATACAAATAGTCCTATATACTATACTCTTGTACGTAGGTAGATCATGCTATACCCAACACAAATTGTCTGAGTCCACATAGGAACAGCTATTCCCTAAATAGCCTAATTCTTCAAAAAATAAATCTTAAACCAAGATACAATGTTATGGCCTGAACATTTGCGCGTATATGTCATGCAAAATAATAAAATAAAATCTTCGTATTGTCAAAACTCACAGACACCCTAAAACTCCAATCGGAAGCACCTAAGTGTTACACAACGTCACCTAATTATCTCGCAGTAATCGCTTCCTGTGCTCAAGTGCTGCAAAACAACCTCCTTGCTAATGTAAGTGTCGTGTCAATGGGCACTAAAACCCATTGTCTAGGTCGTGAGAACGAACACTTATGACTATGACGTGGTCATTTGATGCCATAAATGACGCATTTTAAGTGAAGTGTTCGTCAAACTTTATGTAGTTTTCAGATTAAAGATGTTCTGGTTGGAGTGGCGTCAAATTAGAGATTTATCCTAGCCGCTATAAAAATAATAGGATGTTCATTAAAATTTCTGTTAAATTCAAGATAATAATTCATTTTTCAATTAATCTATAATCTAATGTGTTCGTTGATGTTTACGGTGATTGTTGCCGGGTGTTTTATATCAATTTTCTATCCGGAAATAAACCTTTAATAAGAGTCATATTACAGTTATTTTAGTTCATCAACTCTTAATTTTAATCAGTGAACCTTCCGTACTTTATTATTTTTTGAATTTATTAATTCCTGATTTTAAATACCAGTAAAAAATTAAAATTGATTATTTTAATTGATTTGGTAGAACTTGGAATATTTAAAATTAGAACCAGATTATTCACTCATTACTTACCTTTAACACAGTATTGTTTATTATGATGTAAACGACTGCTATCTAAGGGTATCTTTGAAATACCAGTCTTTGTTGCTTTACAATAAAGACTGGTAAGATAAGGTAAGTTTACTGTCGCAAATATAAGTAACAATGTTAGTCTTAAAATTAACAATTCTTAAGTTATAACAGTGTTAAATACAATAAACTGCCACCCAAACTAAGCTGATGCCTGTGTTTTGGGGGTCAGTACAATAAAGATGTTGTTAATATTATTAACAACAGCCTCTGTTTGATTAAAATCAAAAGAAACCCCCACAATGTTATCCACATCCAGCTTTATCTCACCTTTTATCCCAAAAGCTTGTATTAACCGAATTATTCCAATAACCACCGGTTTCCTTTGCTAAAACTAACGCCTTGACTGACCATGAATAAATATTGGTATCCTTAACAAACCAAAGGACCATGAAGCAGTCATTCTCGCCCTAGTTCTTATTAGTTGTTAAATGCGACACTTCGGTTCGGGTTTGCTTGTTGAAATATCAAAGCGTAAAGTGTGAACGACAAACTAACTCATAGTAATTCTAATATTGAGAGTTTTGAAAATGAACTTTACTTCCTTATGTGAGAGCTGCATTTTGTGATAAGAGAGTTTCTGGTGGAATTTTTATCGTGGTCTGAAGTGAGTTTTACCAACAATATTATCCGAATTTCACGCAAGAATTATTTGTTTTAGATGAGGCTGTTTCGTCAAGGAATTGTGTTGAGATGTGAATTTTAACAAGGCAAGTGGCACGAACTATCGGTTTTCACAGATTGGTGATTCCAAATGGATATTTGGTCTCGTTTTGATATCGTTTTGTTGTATAAGAATGTAAACTGATATGTCTGATACAGTTTGCAAAAAAGTTGAAAACTATTTCTGAGAAAAAATAATGATAATAAACAAACGAAATAGTACAAAAATGACATTTTAGTTGTTGGCAAATGAAAATAGAATTTATGAGGTAGTAGAGAGCTGCACCACAACTCGTTCAATAGTTAGATATAAAAGGGAATTTCACTGCCATAATTGCTTGCTGCCCACTGAAACTCAACAGCCTCGTCACCTAAACAGCAGGTGGACCAGAGAGAAGGTAACGTTGCCTTGAATCCAGAGATCTTGGTAAGGTACAACTAAAATAACGACTTATTCCAATTACTTGTACCAAAAAAAGAAATGAGAAAATCAAAATAATTTAATTAAAATTACCTATGTAAAATTATCTATAATGTATTCGTCATCAATATACTTAGTATAAGTTTTATATTTGGGTTGATCTGTTTTGTGTGCTGCAGTAAGCTGAAATAAACGCAATTTTTCTATTTTTTTCTTTTCGTTAAAAATATTGTTGTTAATTTATTTCAATTTTTATTGCAAAGCTTTAAACGCATTTTTTAAGCCTATCCTTAAAATCCTGCGTACAAAATAGGTATTTTAGTGAATACTTATTTTCAGACGGTACGCGACCACACCACAGGACTAAACTGTCCGGTTCAAAAGAGCCGCCTCACAGAGGAGCCGACAAAGGGGCGGTAATCCTTACCAGTGGTCACAGATAGACGCGTGGTATCAACCGAATGTTGCTTATCTAACCACAAGAAGTATTTATTGTAGGTATATTATGTAACATGGGACGGGCTTGATGCGATTCCTTGCGGCTCGGTGGCGTACCGCGGTCATTTGAACGTTAAATGTAGGAGTAATTATGGATATACTTATGTCTGCAAAGAGCCAACTGGACAGGGAAAAAAAGTAGATTTTATCAATGATAAGAACCTTGATTAAAGTTAAAAAACTAAACTGCGTTACCACATTTTACTCAATGAGCTTGAATTTCAACCTATTTGCATTGATGCAATCCAGCCTAAAACGGTTACCAAAAATGTTAATAGTACATACGAAAATAAGAATAGTACATACGAAAAGTTTAATTTACTTTTAGTTTCTTTTTGATTGTACCATTTCTATTGATAGGTATGTCGTATCGATATTACAATTTATGTTCGCTAAATAATTGTATCATATTCATTATGTATAGGTTTGCATAATCGTAGAAAATAGAAAAATGTGCTGTCAGCCTACCGCAACTGGATAGAGACGTGATATATACGAGGTTTTTTATACCACTTAGTTGTTAGATAAGCACACGGCCCACCAGATGGAAAGTAGTTACCGTGGCCTATGGACGTGGGCAACACCAGGGCGTCACACTCGCGCTGCTGACCCTGTTAGAACAGAGAGTTTCCGTGCCGTCAGTGTAGACGATAAAGAAGGACAAGGCCTGGGTCTTCCCACTGACATTGACAGCACAAAACCTCTCTAATGAGCTCTGGCTACCCTACTTACCGCCTACACACAACTAAATTCTATTTAGATCTTAAGTTAATCAGCAAGCAAAATTCTGACTCCAAAAATTTGTAAAAACTTTGTAAAGTTTCCTGATGATTTTTTTTTATGGGAGAATCATACATTTTTGAAGAAAATCCAAAATGTTAGTAAATTTTCAGTGGGGTTAGTAATTGTCTGACAAGAGTGCAAGAAATCCTAAATGAAAATATTAATTTTATTATTATTTATTTACCTTAACACCATTACAGCAATTCCTTCAAGAACCAAGCGGTTCGGTAACTTTTCTTTGTCGCACCATTAAGACCTGGAACTCTTTGCCAGCTAACGTGTTTCCTTCTTCCTACAGTCCCGGGTCCTTTAAACGGGGCGTGAAAAAGCATCTGATGGGGCCATCAAGCTGAGTGACACCATTGTTAACATGGTACGTGTATGTTAAGGTGACCCTCTTTCCTGAGATTGCCTTCAGCTTACCATCAGGCGAGGTGAAGTCCAATTGGTGTGTCCTATATAAAAAAAACCATAAAAGCAAAAATACGCCACATAAAAATAATCAGAAGCCGTGAAGTAGACCCAGGGCAGCTTCTTTACTCATATCATTGGAGGATCAAAACTGGAATGGTACCACTATGGTACGATCGAGCTGATGCTGACAGTACTGCTGATGTTGTATGTGACTAACTAAAATTACGGCATCAACCAACTGTATGATGTATATAATTCTACTGGATAAACCATGCTATATAATGTATGTGAGTTCTATAGTCAGTTAACATGAATAATGACCTTACAGCAAAAACGACACTACAAGGAGATTACAGCGCAGAACTGCCAATCTTGAAGATTCATAACCGGCAGCTGTGACGGAAGGTAAGTCAACATCAATGTAACGGCACTAAACCGTGAAATCAGTCGCGAAATTCAAAAGCCGAAACGTATCGTTCTATAGAATACTAAGTCTAAATCAAAAGACATGTGTTTGTAATACTGACACCCGTACTATGACGAATCAACGAAGAAAGCCCGTACAAATCTCTAAGAAATAACCGAAAAACCGAAATTTTTCAGCAATTCGTTCCAGGTTGATTTCACGGTGCCCTATTACTGTATCCTGCGTGGTATAAAACCTTTGACGGTCTTGTGAAGGGATCGTCAACCTTTTTTTCTTTATCGGCTTTGATTTAAGATTATCTTGCGGAATTCATTCTTTGACTTACCAGATAGAAAGAAGAAAATCATTATGAAATTTAATAAAGAAATTTCTCAAACTCTGAGGTAATTGATTATTACGGTAGTGATTTCGAATGCTTCACTTCATAACTATTTGAAATTGAATAAATTCTTGTAATGAACCAGCTACTTTACGAACTCTAAAAAAATTGCTTCAATTTATTGTATTCTTATAGATTACATCGATAGGTACAGTCACATAATTTTAGAGTTAAAACATGCACATCTAAGCATTTTCTTTGGTCAACTATTCTGAATATATTTCTTTAATAGTTAACCTATGATTTGAATCTTTGTCATTTATCTTTGATCTTTGGCTCCAATGCTATTGATTGAAGAAATGTTCATAGAACAGGATAGTCAGCAATACACATTTTAACATTATCGCCCAAATAAGCATTCGACTTGAGGTTTACAACCTCTGCAAGGTGCAACGAAGGTATCGCACTTTTGTGTCCACAGTTGGATCGGAACGAATCGCGAACAGAATAGCGGCCGATTTATCATTCTTAAACGCTAGCCAAAGCTTTGTACACACTAAATGGACATCCCTAGTTACTGTCAAATGTCACGTATTTTTGGCTGTACCCTGACACGTAGGTTTTTATTTTTTATTTGGTAAACGTGGATATCTGACGTGTAGTTTATCTTGTCGTATAAATTCTGTTTTCACGTTTGCTTTTAAGATGAATATTCCTTTTGATTGCGTTATTGGACAGCAGCACGTAGGTAGGTATAGCACCACCCATCAGGAGATGGGGTGGCTGTACGTGCTGCAACTGTTTCATATATTTTAAAGATGAGTATTTTTTTGGAGAATACTGTGATGATGATAATGATTTAACTTATGATGATAACTCCAATGTGTTTGTTGGTGATCAAAATACCCCCACCCTATTGAGAGTGCCTTTAGGTGAGGGGTATTTTTATCCCCACCCAACACACTGGTGACGCTAGGAGGGCCAGACCGAGAGGGATAGCCCTGGGTTAGCCGCGGTACGAGGGATATGTCCAAGATAACCTCACCTTGGCCTAGCACATCGCCCCACAGACGGAGTGCAGTTTAGTCGGTTCGAGTCAGACATAATCTCCCCCTTCAGCTCTGGAGGGCGGATGGGGGGGGGGGATCAGGGTCAGAAAGTAGAACTAGAGGTTTTTCTTTTTTATTTTCAACTCCTCCAATAAATGTACTCCAAATTAATTTCGATGCGAATTCGAAGACAATTCAACATTCTATATCTTTACTGTTTGTATTGTAAGTCAAGGTGAACAGGAGTACAGTAAGTAGGGATGTAGGTAAGATTATCGGTCCTTGGTATGCGTGACAATAAATTTGAAACATTTCTAAAGACAACATTGTGTTACGAGTAAAAGCATACTACAGGACAGATGATTACTTGAAAGATAAAATGTTTGGCTTGAGCATGGCACAGGCCACACATAAAATGCTACAATTACGTCATGGTATTGTATTAGGTTCGTGACTTCTTTTGCCATACTTAACCTTAGTTAAATTCTTTTATTATAATTTTGTTTATCACTACATAGTATAAAACAATGTCGCTCTCTCTGTCCCTATATTCCTTTGTATGCTTAAATCTTTAAAACTAGGTTTTTTAATAGATAGTGTTTCAAGAGGTAGGTTTACATGTATAATACAAGGTGTAGCGGGAACGGGATCTGACGCCAAGCGGGCGGAAAAATATTGACGGTACTAAGTTCGCTTGGTCAGCCAGTATACCTATAAACACGAGGCAATTATACATTACATGTAATTAAGGAAATAACTATTGTAAATTGATGTTTTACTAATGCCACCAGTGCCTTAAATCAGTGATAAACTTACCTTAAGTAGATTTTATTCTTGACGTCAATAACCATTAAACCATTATATATTTCAAGATAGAGAATAAATGACTATGACTGTTAGATGTAATTGAATACAATTTGTTTTTACTATTTTTATGCATTCATTGTCACCGCGCATATTGACGTTATCATGTTAACGATATCAATAAATACCACTGATTTTCATCTTATTCTTAGAAGAATTTTAATGTATAAAAATCAAAGAACGGTTGACGAAAAATACTCATTATAGTATTAATTAACGATAATTTTAAACAGATTATCGTAAATTAAAGTACCAAATCAAGTTTTAACTTCACATAATAATTAATTTATTATACTATAATAATTTTGTTACCTCATGCTTGATATTTATTTTTTATTGAACTTGTAAAACAGCATGGATTTGCAAATTACATTATAATTATTGTTTTACGGTACTTTATCACAAATATCTAATAAGCACTTAAGTTCCTGTTTTCTTAATTATATACAATTTTTTCAGTTTAGCAAACCGATACGGGTCGGATATTGTGAAGCAGTCAGCCTGTGACCACTGCCGGTGTAACCTGGTCGAAACGTCAGGCAATCTAAGGTATGGAAGTACCTATACCATGATGGCGTTAATTCCCTTTCTCTTAATTATATATCAAGTTTAAAAGTTAGAGACTAATACTATAATGAAGTGGACATTCAGTTCAGTTGCTTTAATTTTGTTTGGTTAGCTTTGACGAGCGTAGCGTTAGCTTTAACTGCTATCAGACTCCCGAACCTAAAGAGAGAAAAATCTGCGCTAGAGTCTCCTTCAATAATCAGCAGGAGTATCGACTTGTCGATAAAGTAAACTTAACTAAGTACCTCATCATCATTCGCATAGCGTTTTCCAGTAGCGTCCAAACCTCGAGAGTTTTGCAGTCCGAACCTCGAGAGCCTGCGTCAGAGGGTCTTCCTATGCTTAGCAGTTGTACAACTAGCGGATAAGGCCGGCTTTAGCTCTAAACGTGTTCTTGTTTTTTTTTTCTTATTTTACTTTTAGTTTCTTTTTATTATATCATTTTAATTAAAATATATGTAGGTTCATAAAGGATTATATTAAAATTTACGTTCGCTGAATTATTGTTTCATATTTATTTTCAATAGGTTTGCATTACTCGAAGAAAATAAAAAGATGTGCTCTCAGCCTACCGCACCTGGATAGAGACGTGATATAAATATTCTAAGATATACTACATAATTCTATTTAGATCTTAAGTAATGCATGTTTTTGTTTTTCTGAACCCAATTAGTAAAAACTTTGTAAAGTTTCCTGATAAAATTTCTTTCATTTATTTTATGCGAGAATCAGATATTTTTCAAGAAAATTTTCTTTAAGCTTCTACGGTGTAGTAGCATACCGAGTTTTTTTTTATACCACGTAGGTGGCATGAAAGCACACGGCCCACCTGATGGAAAGTGGTTTCCGTGGCCTATGGACGTCTGCAACACCACACTCGCGTTGCCGACCCGGTTAGAACAGAGGTTCTGTGCCGTCAGTGTACAAGATAAATCAGGACAAGCCTTAGGTCTTCCCACTGACAGCACAAAACTTTCTAGTGAGCTGTGGCTACCCTACTCAAAAAAACAAATTGTCTAATACTTAATAAATAAATGGGACTTGTATTTCGTAATTATTCGGATGCTAAATTGCACGATGTCGTTTCTTTTTATTAATACGACCGAATACTTGCTCCAGCGACGCCTAACAATTACTATCATTTGAATAATAGTATAAAAATATGCCTTATCTACTTATCTACATTTTATTCTACTAAACAAATGTAAAAAGAAACTTTCTATTGGTGTGATCGTCGCAACTGGCAACACATTCTGTGGTTTATCTGTACATTCTTGTTTAGGGAATGTTTGCTTTTCTCTGAAAACAAATACATGATAAGTATCAATAAAATTTCTGTAATAGATACTACCGTTAGTTTTACCTTTATCAAGTCTTTGAACAACCAAATGTTTACCAGTAAATAACAATACAAAAATTCTGATTTCTGAATACAATCTCCATATCTTCAAATACTTACATATTATGTTTTATGAATATATTGCTCTCGGGTCGCAAGGTGATATCCGTACTCCAACTGGGTTTTTGTAAGTGTAAGTATGGTCGTGAAAACTTACCTACGTACTATGTACTAAATAAAATGTGTAAAGTATTTGATTTTTCTATGAAAAAAATTGCAAAAGGTAACACGCTCGCCCCATTGCCTAGGTCTTACGTAGGACTGCAAAATAAAACTAGCAAAGGATTAATTACATAAAATTAACATACAACATACAATTATTTAATTCATTTATTATACAATTATGTATGATGGACAGTATAGATCCATTACTATAGTAAAAAAATAAAATAAAACCTCTTCATCCTAGCGTTAATCCCAGTCGCATCCGAAGCTTTCAACTTGGAGTCTGGGGTCCGCTTTTTACCAGTCCAACTGCGGATTTTGCCTAAACTTCGACATTATCCGTGAAGCCACTGCCATCTGACCTCCACAACCCAAAGGCGATATCGAAGCATTGCAGTTAGACCAGTTGTTGGACTTTTGAGGGCTCCAACTACCCGTAACGACTGCCATAGACGTTAGTATGGCAACCGGGACCGACGACGGCTTAACGTAATCGCCGAGGCACGACTAGACCAATGCAAATACCCATATTCATGCATACAAATATTTGCGGGGATCGAACCCGCGCCTCCTGCGCAGCGGCCGCGTTCACTGCCGCTACGCCACGGAGGCTGTCAAAAGAACTATTATTACGAAAAATAACAATCGTAAAATTGCTCCGCATCACATGCCTCTTATGGTTACATACATACATTACATACAATACAGTCACACCTCTTCCTATTTCGAGTATAGAACCTTTCTTTTAAGAGAACACATCATTCCAATTGCTAAGATACTGGCTACGACTTTCGCTTTTTCAGCTATCATAATTATTTTCATAGATTCACGCCGTTGGCAAGGACTCCTAACCTAGCCTTCCTTGAAACGTCCTCAATCTGAGTGATCTACGTCCGGGTTTCCTATTCACCTCCGTCTCATTAAGTATCCATCCTCTCTACGTGCCCTAAGCTGCAGCTAGTAGTTAATAATATAATTGGTAACACCTTTCACTAAAGGATGTTATAGTGCAATTAATTTTGTGTGGAAAAGTTTGTATGCATTGTCATAATGTTGTGAACTACTATGACCTTTTGAATTTAAATTATGTTCCCTTTTGATAATTCAGCAAAGGACATAAACACAAAATTACTGTAGTGTCATTGTCATCATCATTGCATTAGTCATCATCATCATTTCGGAGCTCGTAGTCCGTAAATTGATTATGGTAAGTAGGTATATGATACAGACACAAGTATGAGAATAAGATAGTTGGTTGGATCATAATCTCATTTCAACTTTGTTACTGGTTGCATCCTAGGTTTTCACCTCGAAGCCGGGGTTTCGCTTCCTCGTACGAGACCACGGCACGCTTGCTTATTTTATAACACAAATCGAAAGTGTCATCCGATTCCTTTTAATCGGTGCTGTTTACTGACAAAACTAAATTCTTCTTCTTCTTCTTTTCGTGTTGTTAGTGGCCAACCTGAGGCAGAGTTGTTCAGTTCGCGCATACAAGCCTTGACCTTATGAATGTTGACAGCCGAGACCAACTTTTAAAGTGCCCTCCGAAGCACGGAAGCGCTCAGAGTTAACACCGCTAAACGGCCACCCATCCCATTGTTATCCTTCGCCTAGGTAACTTAACTCACTGATCGCTTACCGAATAGTGAGCGAACCTAGCCACGAGCGCTTCAAAACTAAATTGAAACGCCGAAAGGGTGCGAACTTTAAGTGCAGTAGCAATCACTTTCTCTACTGTTTGGTAACAGTCGTTTTTCTTACATATAATTGATGATCAGGCCGATCAGCCCTGGTTTTTTTAGGAGGTCGATAAAACTGGATCATACAAGTTTTCCTCTCGGGGCTAGCAGACGGCAATCAATCCCGTAACCAGATTATGGAAAGAAGTGCTAGGAGAACTGACCTCGGGCTGTGATGTGCAAGAATAATGTTAATTTTATGTTGTTTTTTCTAATTGATTGATATAACATTTCAGTATCTGCTCTAGAACTCAGTTTTTACACTTTAGTGTTCATAAGTATAATTATTATATCCAAATGTAATAGTCAATTAACTTTTATAGGGTTATCATAATTAAAAACAGGTTTTAATTTATATGTTAATGTTTATTAAGAATCGGAGATCAAACGAAAGTCTTGAATTCTTAACTAAGTACGAGTATATCAGTCTACAGTACAGTAACTTATGAGCTAACTTAACTAACATGCTACTAAAGTTATAAAGATACATATAGTTGACACAAATGGAAGAATTCATCAAAATTATCAAATGATACTTAAAATTAAACTTAAATAACTTTACTAAAACTTAAATTATTAAGATTGGCACATTCGGCCTACTTCTGCGAAACATAAAAAACTAAAAATTTTAGAAATACAAGAGTAATGACAAAATGATACAAAAAAGATTTTTTTTAAAAGAGAATAATTAATGATGTAACTAAAAATAAAAACCTTACAAACTATTAAAGCTTCATTACTGATAAGTTTTAATTCACACCAAAATTCGAAATAAACAATAAAATTCGCATAGTGTTATCACATGCGATAACATTCATAAGTGATTTAAAGGAAGACCTCGGAAAACTATCCTTAACACTAATAAATCTTTCTTATAAACTAGTTAAAGCTTTCAATTGTTATATAAACTCTGATATCACAGACACAAACTTAACATTAATGGAAGACATTCGATTTAGAAATTGAAAATAAAGCAGAATTGATACGCATTAGGTACGATACACAATCAGAGTCTACAATGACACGAAAGATGATCAAAATACAACTGAACAGTGTATACCATACCTTAGAAGTTTAGGTGATAGCCGGTGCAATGATAATTACAGTGCAGATCATTAAAGCTGTCTACCAAAACTTGTGACAATTTACTGTTAACACACTAATTTAAACAATAACACAACGTCTCGGGTTATCTGCTAGAGATCACAAACTTTACTTGCTAAATCACAGGACAGAGACGCTGCGTACATTGGATCACTAAGTCTAATGGAAGACATTGGATATGTGCTGCCAAGCACGTTTAAAACTACTGTTGGAAGACGCGATTTTGTTTTCACTGCATTTAAGTACCGAATGAGGAAGAATTTAAAGTTTCTAAGCTAATAACAAAGTTTACATACGAAGCAGTTTTTAGCCGAGTAGCAGATTTCTCTCACTTCGTTGGCCATGTTATCGCTGATCTCCAGGTCTTCGCTGATGAGCTCGAAGCGATTGTTAGCGATGTTCTGGTTTTCAGCGTTATCGTTGTCTTCGATGGGTACCGGTTTCACCGGATCCACAGGGTAAAAGAAGTCCGAGAAAGGCACGAGAACTGGTTCCTCGGGATATGCAGTCTTATGTGATGGTAGATCAGTGCGTGGGCCCGAGTTGGAGATCAACTCTCCAAGCTTAGACCAGCACTTGTTAAGATTAACCCGCGTTGAGGTCGCCACTTTTCTGGGAAGTCGCGGCTTGGAGTTCTGTAAACAAGGAAGAGAAATATAAATCGAATGTTTCATGACTCATGACACAATTTGTTTTTAAACGAATGTAAAGATATCAATAAGACCAATAATAACAGTAAACATAAGGATACATACCTGTCGACTTAGAAGCTTCGCCCAGGGCGAACGAGGTGACGGGATCTCCTTCTGCGGGGATTGCGTTTCATCCTTAGCTAAACACATCTTAACTATTTACTACGTCTACTGTTATACTACAAACTTAGTCTAACAAGTTACGACTACGTATTTACAGGAGCTACGTTTAAACACTGAGCGACATGCGCGCACGGTGCGTTAGCAGGGAATGATGAAAACGGGAAGGGCGGAGGCCTTTTTATAGGTCGGGCCCTGTAGCTCGCGCGCATGCGCGTGCGACGGGAGCGGGGCGAGCGCGCGCGCAGCACGCGAGCGGTAGCGCGCGCCTACAGACTGGTTTTTACGAACAACTTCTACGAATAGAAGCTTTGACGTGCCGCGATTTGGAATAGTTACAGAGTAGATGTGCTCGTAAAGCTATATTGATGACTAACTCTAACTGATGTGAGATTTAAAAATCAGTTTGATATATTTTGTTTCGCTGTTTTATAATGGCTCATGGTTATGTTTGATTTTATGTCCGATAACACTCCAACATAAATCACATTTCTTACATATCTTTTTTACAAATGTCACAACGTTTTTGTGAATAACGACCAAGTGAAACAAAAAAGGAAGTTTAGAAAGGTTTTTGTATCGGCCAAGCAGTTAAATAAGCTATTGAATTAATTTGATGGTATATAGCTTTCCAAATATAAATCTTCTAGTTCTAACATTATAAAATTTCTTTTTTTATATACTTACTCAAATATTAACATTATCTTCTGTAAGTAAGGATAGGGGGTAGTAATGGCACTGAGACACATATTTCGAGAAGTGTTTTTCACTTTTTCGGATTTCGTGCTATCAAGAAATCCACTATTGGACATAGACCTGTCCCATTGCTAAGAACTTAATTACCAATCAGTACAAATAATATTTATATGAGTGTATAAGCTACATTAGTCCAACGGTTTTAGGCGATGGTGGTAAAATGATTATGACAAGCAATAGACCGATACCTATATCTACGAAAAGTACTTACGTCATAGAATATACCTCTTATAAAGCGCTGCCAAGGCCCTGCACAATATCGTATGCAAGCGTATACCTATTGATACTATATCTACAAGACAATCGTGGTTCTAGCATTCATACCGACGCTCCTTAGGCGATTTCTAGGCAAAATAAACAACATAATCTATGTATTATGAATCACAGCGTGCAGCTGGCCATCGGATAGATAAGTTCCTGTGCAGATTTATCACTGCGCGCCGGTGTCGCTTCCTGTGATTAAATCGCATGCGCGCGCGCACAAATCACAGACTTGGTACTGATAAATCATTTCCTTTGGACACTTGACCGAAGGATACGGGACGGCTATGTTATATTCTAGTTAGATGTGAGATACTTATTCATACCATATACTCATGACTGTAAATCCCTGAACGAGTAGATAGAGGTGTACCCACATATCTCCAACTCAGATTTTCGGTCCAGCGTAATAGGGCGTCAAACGAGCAATTAGTCATGGGCTGTATTTTTGCTGTGGGAGGAGAACCCACAGGATGAGATGGGCTGTCCATATTCTACTCCACCGGGCACAAGATGTGAGATAAATATTCAAAAAGCCAAATAAATCTTAGCAGCAACAATTTTGAACATATATCGCAGTTAGTCATTAGTAAGAAGTAATTTAATCGACTATTGCTACGCAATCGTAGCACTTTCGTAGATCTAAGTTGTTTTAGAGTCTACAACAACTTAGATCGTTTTAGAATTGTAGATACTGTTGTTATATTATTAATATACCTACTGATGTCTATTCGTTCAGATTGCGTATAGATTGCGTTCAGGGGTCAGCACGTGCATAGCCGGGCAGGGGGGATTATGGTCGCAGCACTAGCGGGACCGGTGGATGTCACGCGGTGCTGTGACGACAATCCTCTTTTGATGAGGCTGTCGTCAAGCTGAGTACCTCTATTATTAACATGGTACGTGTATGTAATGGTAACCCTCTTTTCTGAGACTGCCTTCAGCTTACCATCAGGCGAGGTGAAGTCGTGTCTCATATATATATTTAAAAAATATATAGTACTTAAACCTGTTATTAGTACCTACTCGAATCTATTAAAGGGCGCTTCACTTATCGATGTTTACTAATAAAATATGCTAGAACAGCTGAATCGAGAACAATAATATGTATTATAATCTGGAATATAAGCTTTTTATTCCACGAATAGTTTCCTATAGGCCTTAGGATGGGAATTATTATTATATATGATTGAAGCCGTGAGCATCAGCTAGTGATACATATAAACCAATCTCAAAATCAAACCCAAATCGTACGTCAGTCACATTTGTTATCATTGTCCAACCCATACAGTTCTAACTGAAATATTTAAGTTAGAGGTTAGTTATTTCTATTAAATATTCAAATCAGTATTCAAACACATCGTTAGAGGCCGAAAATATTGTTAACTCACAGATTATTATCATTAGAAACGTTTGAAAGATACGCAAATTGCTTTTAAAAGACACCTATTTTAATTTTAAAGATTTTATCGGCGGCCATTGTGTGAATTCTTTGCATATACTTGTAATATTATGTATGTAAATAGTGCTTGTACAACGATTTGTAAGTCGACACCTACACCTCTAAAACAGAGAAATTTTGTTGATATAATCGTCACTTAATGTTCGTGGCCGAGTTTTAAATCGTCTTTATCTCATTCTTAATCATCTAATTAGATCTAAATTTGAATTCAGACGCTATTCTTTTTATAAAATATGAGGCATTTATGTTTATTTAAAAAGACAGAAGGAATAAAAAATATCCATACTAAAATTATATATGGGAAAGTGTGTGTGTGTGTGTCTGTTTGTCCGTCTTTCACGGCTAAAATACTAAACCGATTTTGTTGAAATTTGATATATGGGTAGATTAGACCTTGAAAGATAGGCTATTTTTGGTCGCGATAACCGTCATCCACGCAAGCGGTGCCGCGGGCAAAAGCTAGTGAACTCATAAGTATGTGTGTACCTATACCGTTATCGCAATAATTTCCTTTAACATTATTATGTATCACGGAATGCGAGAGTTTAAAAGTTAGTTATAAATAATCTTATCTACATATCCATAATTTCAGATTTGTATTTAACAAGGGGAACTCATAGACATCCTGTTCAGTTTAAAAAACAATAGTCAAGAAGTTATTTCATAATCATAGAAGGCATTACACCATTCTATTGACTAGTTAGATTCAGGGGGCTATCAAACATAGACCGTTATTTCATCAACCACCATTCAGCTGTTTAGAAGGAGTTTATGTAACATTTATTTATTATTATTTATTCTCCTTTAAACCCACTTCGTAAACTAATAAACTTCATCGTAGGAATACTTACTTCTTATGAATATGGCGGTACTTATATACTAATGAGGATTTAGAAACCCCTAGTCATTAGTTGTGGTATAGTTTATTCCTATAAAGACTTGTAGAATTAATGTTGGTTTCGCTATAATATATGTTCAGGATATAAATAACATGTTTAATGTTAAACAGTTAATTGTATAAAATACAATTATATTTAGAGAATTGAACGTGACCGTGATATAAGTACCTACCAATATCCCTTTGATCAAACGAATAAATTGTAAGTTAATTGTTAAGTGAAAATAATTTAGTTTGACTGGAGTAATTTCTATTACAAAAAATACTAAAGAAAATAGATTAATTGTGTGTAAAAAGTTTTTCTTATAAGACTAATGCAACTTATAAGACTAATAAGATTCAAATAAGAATGAATAAGAAAATAATACAACTATCAACTATTTTAGCAGTAGAGATAGAGCAAATAAAAGCATTTATGAACAGATTGGAAGATAAAAGATATTATCAAATCTTATAACAATTTAAAAAAAATTATTTGTATCTTTTTAGTTCAATATTTTTTCTATTTTTTTTATATTGATAGCCTTTATTTAATTTTCTATTCTTAAAACACCTTGTTATGGTTTTTCTAATATTTTCTTTCAATAAATTGCTAAGCCATAAAATGGTAACTACGTACCTACTATAAGATATTTCTTCGTAATAGATAATAAAATAGCGATAGTTAAAGTTTGAACAGGCTTTATATGCTATAAAAAGATAAATCAGTTTAATTCTCATAATAGAGACCTACGCAAAGAACTTAAACTACCTATCTTTACTGAAAGGCTCTTTGTGTTGTAATTTTACGATCGAAACCACCCACAGATGGCGCTAAAAGCGAAAATTGACATAGAATGGAGTTTTATAGCAAAAGCATCTCCTATTGCAATAACTCAAACAAAAATAAGTAATTGCATTCGTCTAACTGCGATTTAACCAATTACAAAAATATTACATGGAAATAAAATACATTCTACTTGCTGTAACCCGCGGCTCCGCCTGCGTGGATGTCAGTTATCGCGACCAAACATAGCCTATGTCCTTTCTCAAGGCTTAGCCTACCCCTATACCAAATTTCATCAAAATCGGTTCAGTGGTTTAGGCGTGAAAGCGTAACATACAGACAGAGTTACTTTCGCATTTATAATATTAGTATGGATTGAATATAAACATATAGAATTTCACAATCAGCTATGCGTTTGAATTATGGTGAAGTCAAATGAATTCAATTTTCATTTCGATGTGCGCAGGATGGAAGTAATTGACCGAGTGAGCGAAGTGAACAAGATTATCCGTTTCGACAAGCTGGCAGATTTTTAATTTTAGGTATTTATTTACGTTACCAACAATATGGCAAAGTTTGCTTCCGAACTTTAGAGCAATGCACGCTATTACGATAGATGATAAGATTACTTCTCTTTATTGCATACCAAAGACAGATATTACAAACGAAAAATAGATAAACAGGTTAAAAATAAGTCGTAACAAGATTTAGTTGTTTGAAATATAAAATTAACTTTAACTCAACTCTCACAATTGTCGCACGAATTACAACCGGCTTTAAGGCCTTTTTTACCAAACAAAATAAATACACAAAAATGAATAAACCCGTGGGCGTTAGCAAATAATTTTATAGTATTCATTAGTGCAAAATTCTGTTTGTAATTAATTCTAATTTGATACTAATCAGAAAATTACGCACAAAATAAACCGTACTTCGAAACTCTGGTTTTAACGACCAAGCGTTTCGGCTTTTCAGTTGCTTTGATTAAGACATCAGCATAAAATTAACCAATCGCGGTAATTTCGTATTTAATGCAACAGGTTTATAATGTAAGTACCTGTACTTGATTAGTATTAGTCATCGAAAAAATGTATATTCGCTGCTTCATTACAGACTATAAAATTTCTGGAATCTTTAATTTTATTTTATTCTTAATTTACATATAATTATGTAGTCTTCAACAATATTTGATTTTTAAAAAGATAACTGTCTAATAAGATTGGCAAAGCCCAGTAGTTACAATATCCGAGCCTAAAATTGAGTAGCAAATAGATACTTAAATCAATCATACTTATCGTGACACTGAGGAAGAAATAATCACGTGAATATGTCTGAAAATAACATCTTTACTTACCAGTGCACACCTTATGTCAACTGATGTGAGGATTATCATAATAAATGCTATAATAATTTATAAATATCAATAGGTCGATCAACGGGGAAAAAATAGGTTGCGACCAACCTATATTTTCCCCTGTTCTTAATTTCCCCCAAAAATCAAACAAACATTTTCAGAGTAAATCGAGCACAGAGAGAATCGCGTCTAACCTATTTGGAATAAACTAAACTTATTTTGATCTTTTATTTTGCGTAGCCAAGTTAAATACCTAGCTATGTAAAATATCAAAATTTCGACCAAAACTTACTAAATTAAGTTGCAAATATTGAGAACATGGATAATTTTCGTGTCACTTTCTAAATTATTTAAAGTCTGAAAATCCATGCATTTTTCTAACAGAAACCTAGAAATTCAATGCAGACCATCAAGGGTACCCAAACATTAACTTGGGTTAAACATGATACTTCTGAAATCCAGTTTATCATTTCACCCTACCTCGGCGTAAACGATACCTTCCACTCTGAAGAATTTCATAACGTAATACTTTCGTCAAAAGAAAAAAAAAGTTAGACCACAAACCGACCACGTGCAGCGATTGGTTTTTTAAAAAAAGGACTCATTTTTTGCCCCTTCACTCCGGGTAGGGTTACAAAATTGAACTTTGTATTCGGCGCGTATCAACTCTATAGATATGTTATAAGTACAATGGTATGTTGTGTGTGGGTATGTGTGTGTGCGTGTTCGTGTGTACAAAGCGTGTATAACACACGTCCGTTGATTTAGCTTTGGGGGATTTCGTGTCGTTAATTGTGACAGTTTATGTGGGTTTATTGTCTTAATGCGATAGGAAGTGTTAGTTAAATTAATTGGTTTTATTTTGTAATTTTTGATAGTTTTCGAAATGGTATAGACACATCATGGTAATAAAATTGATGGAAAGAGATTTTTAAGTAACTTTTGCTATTAAACTATATATATATACTCACCTTTAGCCAGCCTTTTGACACCTTAAATAAGTCATAGTCATTCATTGAACATGATATCTTGAAGCCACTCAAACAAACAAATTACCAGTCATAGAGAATAGTAATTCATTAAAAACCTGGTTTACAAACCCTTCTTATCGAGCAATCAATTCAAAGTAGGTAAATATCAATTATTTCAAAACTAAACAAACCTATACGTAAGTACTAAGTAACTACTTTAACGAACTTATAGAATCAATTTTCCCCTATTCGTATGCGTAAATCATTGCTTCCTAGTTAAAATCTATTACAAAACGATTGTATACATACAATGCGCATGGGGAACCGAGTGCCATTATGGGCTATAATTATTCAAAGAGTATATCTTTCAATAAAACAATCACGTGGGCAGATAAGTGTGTATGCGCACGCGGCGCCCGCGTCACAATGAAATTCCAATGCGGGCTGTCAGTTACTTTTGTCATTATAGTAATATGTTACCGTCAGTTTTACTAATAAGGAAATTTGAGAAAAGTCTAAAACTAATTAACATTTTATGTCATGTTGGTAAACCACTACATAACTCGCTCTATGTTTATAAGCATTACTCATTATGTTTCTCATCATATTTTATGATATTAAAAACAAACTGTTATTTATGAACCTAAAATATATAAGATACCTACTGCATTTAATAAAATAAAATTATTCAAAATAAAAAACCCGACTGACGCAAAAAAGATCGAAACAAGCGTTTCATTATACTTTTTTGTTATGAAATATATAGTTTTGTAATCGTCTTCTAATTTCCTTCATTTTGATACCCCACTCGATAAAATTGAGTGAATTTGTTTTTACTACATACATTTTGGCGCCAAAAAACCTACATATAGCTTTTTTCATATTTCATGTACTCACGAACACTTGGACAATAAATACCTTTCATTTGATACATGAATCGTTGAAATCCGTACGGTTGTTAAGAAGATATGAGGTAATAAAGAATATTACAAACATACATACATACATACAAGATACGCGCGAAAAACATAACTCTTCTTGACAGCCGGGTAAAAAAAAATAGACTGTCATAAAGCAACAATAATTTTCAAAAATGTAATCTATTAAACATTAGCAAGGTTAGTGAAGGTAATATTCAGTAGAATGCGCGGATGTACGCCAAGCGTCCATCGCGTGACAATAACGTTAACACGTCGACGCTGTTGTCGCTTCGACGACAGACTATGTGACCAGTCATCACGTGAGGCATTCTGAAATAGAAAAAAAAATTAAAGCTTAGGTGCCTAATAAAATAAAAAGGCGAAAAAATCTCTATAGAAAAAAAGAAAGAAATAGTGGTAGGATAACGACAAGAATAGTGGCCAATGGTGAAATATGAGTAGTTTTATGACAACTCTGCTTAAACCATCTGATATCACTATGTCAAGTCTAAAATATTGACCATAAAAGAAATTTAAAAAAGAAAGTTGTTTTGAATTTAGAACAAAAAAATCTGAGTGCCAGTAGTCGTATTTCAGCGACTAGGATAATTTTATTCATAGGCATAATACCCACAGCTTGTAATAAAAAACTCAATGCAAATTGAACACCCTTATGCACCGCCTAGATTAATTTTCAGACTTCTTTCATGAATATTAATTAAATATTAATATATGCATGCGACTAGACATTCACACGAAACCCTATATAAATGTTTGACAGTAACCACACGCGTATATGATATTAATAAAGGTGATCATGCACTCGCCGAATTGTGACATTCATTTAGATTGTGTTACCTATTGTCAACAAAGGGCCTTTATTAGTATGCATACCTATCGCTATCAACGATAGGCTTGGAAATCTATATTGGTTATTAATGAAATGGACACACTAATAAAGGGCTGTGTATCGAATTCAGGACATTGACGTTCGTATTATAGTTGTGTGTATTCGTGTCATTTAATACTTTTGAATAAAACGTGCTGAGTAATATAATTAAATGACTTTATTTAATTAAGTATACCAAGGCATGCGGGTATCTGAAGGTGTATTGATACCCACTCTGTTATTGATTTACATACATCCTACGTAATATTGGATTAGCCTATAACATGCCATAAATCGAATCAATTTTTCCGGCTCGGTTCAGCTACAGGTTACCCTATTGTCTAGTTTCATTACATTTGGTAGAACTATGTCAAATGTATATCTGTCAAATGTAATAAAAATGGACATTATGGTAACCTGTTACCTCGTAAATGATACACAATAATTTTAATCTACAAACACGTTAACGCACCGATATTATTACGTCATCTACGAGTACAAAGTCGCCTGAATGTTATAAATATAAATGTTATTAAAAAAATACAAATTATAGTTGCTGTTTCATACAAGACTTTAAAACAAAACTACTTTTATATTAACCATCTATAAATCTGAAGATGTACATAGATGGCTATGTCTTCATAACGTTGTAAGACAATCTCTCTAATCGGTAATAAAATTTAAATTAGCAGTGCGGGTGTTTATCGTACAAGTTGCTATAAACATAAATTGCAGGAGCAAAAGAAAACTTCCATCACTATCATACAACTAACTCATAGAAAAATCACGCTAACACACACGCACACACACAGTTACCTGTAAAAACACATAAGCGCGAAACGATGTAGAGCATAACGTAAACAGCCCTTCTACGGGCACTTACTTGAGTAAATGGTGTAACTCGAGCTGCGCTTACGTCGCACGCACACATCGGCACAGACACGCGTGCAGACACGCAGCAGGGCGCGCGCACACACTCGTGGCACTTCTAATCGGCGCTTTCCTTCGCGTGGCGGGCGTGTGTGTAGCATCCCCGTTAAGGGGCGCAGGTGTGGTGTAGTGAATGACGCGGCCGTGGGAACACAGCTCAACCCCGAGTTCCCATGCTCTCCGCCACCTGCCACCTGCCGTACTACGCATAATTCGCGTTCGTAAATGAACGGTAGTGACCACGTGTGCCCAGTTTTTTCATCTCGACGGGGACGCGGAAGACCGGTGGAGCCCAATTAATTTTATCTTAATGATACCGGGCTCACTGAGGGGGTGTGCCGATGGAGATTTCACCAAGTTAATCGATTGCTTCAATAACTTTGTATTATGGGAAACTCATTTCATGGTTTTTGTTACCGTCCACTGTATATTTTTACAATTATTATTATTATTTTTACAATAAAAAGTAAGGTTGAGAATTCGTTTTGTAACGTGAATCAATAAAATCGAACTCAAAGGACTAACCCTAAGGACCTTAAGCCTAACCTGATTTGTCAATATTTTTTTCAATGGTTCTTAGGTTAATTTATGAAAAAAGTTATTAGGATTTCAAATTGTTGATCGAAGTTGTTGCCATCGTTTTCCGAAAAAAAAAACACATTAAGGAGTCCCTTAAAAATAGCATAAAAAGAGAGAGTTTCCGCTAACCATCAAGTAGGTCGTTTGCCACAGTAGTAGTATAAAAAACCTGAAAACTATGTTAGTATAAGGTAAAATTATATTTTCATTATCTAAGCAGCTAATTCTATTGTAACAATATGTTAAGCAAAGACTCCTGTCGTTTCCGATTATTCAGTATTCATGAGGATTTAATGTTTAAAAACCGGTTCCATCAAAATTCCATCACAAAAAAAAACCAAAACCACGTACATCAACAAAAAACTAATCGATCCAATCAAAACGAATACAAACAAATATCCGATTCGAATTTCAAATCTACCCCTTTCAAATCGAACAAAAGCCGTTACTACAACGTTAATCGATAACAATCACTCACCCTGTTGACCTTTGGCCAAATTATTACGGTACCTGTTAATATTACCTGTTCCGTGTTTGTTCCGGTCCGGTACATTATGTTCCGGCTCGTGCGCTATGACCGTTGAAGTCAACGATGCCACCCTTGTCGCTACGATGCATTGTTAATTGTAACGTATGCCTTCAATGCTTAATTATTAGAATAATATATTTTTTGCGTTTCTCTTTATCCCATCAGCCCCTATAGATAAGTGGCGATACGTTTGTAGAATAGAATATATTGATTAATACTCAATAGTCTGGCGAGCGTGGAAACATTAAGCCAAAACCAGCCAACATCTGGAGATGCCAATATCCTGGACTGCGATTGATTGATATTGATATTTATCAATCGGATTGACTACGGTCAAAAAGTCATAAACAACAAAATAAAAATCAATCGCATACATTCATAATTATTTTCTACAAAAATCCAATTGGGCTCCGATTGGGCTCTAACAAAGCCCCTGGAGACAAGTATATCCCACCACCAAGTCGGTTCACCTACTGATTAACGGTGGCGAAGGTATTTCTCTCGAGATTGCGTCAAACGGTAGTCGATCCCATAAAAGCAGCTTTAAAAAAATCTAAAGGTGGAAAAGGAGTAAACGAGCCTTAAAATATACTTAATTAGACTCTTACAACCTTCCAATCACAGGTGTGAATCACATAGTTAGATGATTTTATTTTATTTCTTTTACGTGGTCAGACCACCTCAGCTTGCTTTCATTAATATTGTCACTACATCCTTTTACAAGCCGCTTTTTTAAACTGTCAAACGGACATCCTAAATCTTAATTTATATGTCTGTCTAGCAATGTGCCCGGAACACGGCAATAGACCACTAAAATGTGGGGCCGAAGAACATAGACTACCATCTAAGTACGTATAACATATGTTGGGATAAAATATAGAGACCTACCTAGTTTATAATATGGATCCTAGAATACGGAAAAACATAAATATGCATACAAATATTTGCACCTCAGCGGGCGATCAAACTCGCGTATTACGTCGACGCAGTAGTCGAACACTACCGCTATGCCATTGAATAAGTCAAAAACAAATATCTGCATAATTTTCCTAGTTGACACTATAATACTATAATATTAAAATCATCATACTAGCGCATTTCCCCTGTTGTAAGATGGGCCTGGGACCGCTTTTGGACTTTTACTTTCCTCCTTTACACAGTTTCAGCAGTCCGATTTGTAGATACATTATCTTCAATAAAGACATGAATGGCAAACTTATCAAAACAGCATTTTTTACTTCTATCCTTTTAAAAAAAACGCATCGTAATTTAAGTCTCATATTTTATGAAATAAAAGAATTTAAAATTTACATAAACACTAGCAAATTGTCCGACGTTACATTAAAACTTGAACACTCGTCATAAAATGACAACACGGTGTCCTTAGGCACAGTGACATTTCCCTCCGTCACTGATTATAGTTCCAACGTGTTCCTCAAAGGTAATTACATGTTGGGGTCCGAAGGTTCGATAGCCGGAGGGTGCAATCATCGGATCTGTTGTCATACTTGGCTACTGTTTTGAGTATAAGGGTTGGAGATATGTATCACGAAAAAAGTTTTCTCTTAAATACTGTAATAAAATGTAGTATGAAAGTAAAAAAAAGTGCTTTGGTATTAATTGTGAGTTTTAAGTATAAGGTAAGAAGTATTCTTGAATTACGAGTAATTTGTGTCTTTAATTATTTTATCGGTAACAATTTTTTTAAACGATTATGGATTGCGAAGGAAAGCGTATGTTCGTGATTACAATTGGGAATGAAATGAAAATGGGATGCATGGGCCAAGACACGGTGCAGACCGTTCTTGAGGAAATCTTTGGGTGGTAGCTTGGTGGCGATAGGTTAAATAATGTCTATTGCAAAAGGATTATACATAATATATATACAATAACAATACGCAAATACATCAGAATAGGTTGAAGCAAAACTATTTTATTATTAAAACAGTTTCCCGTTTATATTTTGATAGAACAACAGAATTATGATGAAAAAAATAATATTTTCCACAACCACATGTAACCAATATTTTGTTGTTTGTTACTTTTTTATTAAGAAAAGAAAACGAATAATATTATTATTCATAAGTTTAGAATAGAAAATACCACCTGAAAAATATCTAAAATAACCTAACATTAGGTACAAAAGTTAAAGTAATGATTTAGTTAGAAGCCTGAGGCCCAAGTGTACCTACGTGAACTAAGATAACTGCTTACTCTCAGCAGTAATCTTCGAAAAAATAATTAAATAAAATTGTTAGTAATTTTACCAGCTACTCTATTATTCGAGACCTTTTAATAATCTCTTTATTTCCCTTGACTGAATGTCCTAAGCGCTAATATAGAGAAACGTATAATCAAAAATATCTACGACTTGGAATTATAATAAATATAAAAAATAAACTAGTTATAATAACAGAGTTGAAGGCGAGAATTCTTAGAAGAAGATACGCCCACGTTCTACCTGGTTCCGTAGTGCAGTGCTTGCATTAGGGGAAAGGGCTTTGTAGATTTCTGATAACATAAACATGTCGTTTATCTCACTTTATTATTGCTAAGATGTATCTACATTGAGTAGTTAATTGTGTAGTTAATTATTCATTAATGTGGATGTTTGTGAAACTTTATAATTATGTCTACAAGATAAAGCATGTGTTAGCAACTAGGTGTATATATCTCGATCATCACTGGTAACACAACACTATCAAGTTATATTCGTTATAATAGGTCGTTACAAATTATTGCCGTTTTATTGAAGAAATTGGAGGAAACCCAATTGGCAGTACTAACATTTCTGCATTTTTTTAGGAATGACAAATTCAAATTATATGTTTTTTTGTGTATGTGTTTTATTACATTGTTGAAAAGTGACAGCTGCAAAAAAGTAATACGATTTATCATCAAAATGGATAGCATTTAGGACGTACTGTTTTTGAAGATCGAATTTAATTTATCAAGCGGCCAATAAAAACAAAATTTAATACAGAGTTGTAAAATCTTGATATCAACTTTCAAACAAAGTATAAATAATGGAAATAGCTATTAATTTACAGGAATAACGAACTCATGAATCTGTAAGAAAATTTCGGCAATTTCATATGTAACGACCTTTTATACGATATACGACGATCTTTTATATAAAGTGACGTCAAAGCTATGTTACTATAATTTTTGTTTACAATCTTATTTATAACTTTAAAAAAGCAATATTATATTTTATACATGTTGACCGACTTATATCGTGACCCTATATTTGCGACAGTTGTTTTATTAATTTGTTAAGTGAAAATTTTCGTTTCGTTCTAGGCTAGGCTTTTTTGGTAATATTTTTTCTCCATTTCATTCATGTTTTAATTATTTTATTTTATATTATATTTATCTAGTCAAAAATATTCTACAAAGAAATCAGATACCTTAGTATTAGTACTACTTAAGAAAGTCTAGTTTTCAACAAAAATATGTGAACTTACTTCTACACACTTCCACTCAAACGCTAGTTTTTTTTTATTTTGCCTAGAAAAGTGCCTAAATAATTTCACAATTTCTTCAGAAACTTTTAACTTCACATCTGAGTATTTTTTTACTGTTCAAACCGACAAATGTAAATTTTATTATAGTGCCAGCTTCGTATAATGTAAACATTATTAATAAAATACTTTATTCCGCACATCGTCACATTTTAAGTATATGAATGGATCCTCCGCATTTAAATAGTCTTAAATGGCCACATAATTGAAGTTCACTGTATATGGCAAGAAGGTCATAAAAATAAAAGTATTATGCAAAAGATTCATATCCCCTCTGATTATTGAAATAAGTTGCCAAGAATATTTGTTTTGCCTTGTACACGGTTATCTACTCTAGATCATGGCTGGTATTACTTTTTTCTCTTTTTTCAAATACTCAGTCAAAACAAATTTTTAATTAACACCACTATTTATTGACATAATATGATTCATAAATAATACTGTCGTGCAAGTGAATATGCAAGTGTGTTGCTTGCATATTCTTATTTTATACCAGTCACGGATGAATCAAATGTGTATTCTATCTAGCTTCAGGCGTCTATCCCTATGTCAATATGATAGATTAGTCCGTCGTATTTTATACTTAACATGCGATAATATTGTTGAATAACTCATCACCATCATAGAGATGTATTTTCCTGATTGCTTCCGAAGCGAAGGTGAAGTTGGAGCTCAGGATCCGCCTTCCGGCTTTTGGGAAGTGTATGTTGTAAAATAACTACTTCAATTATGATTTATTTATATCAAATTATACATTACTTTCAAAAGTCAATCTAACAAGTAATAATCATTCATTAGCTACTACTACTAGCGTCGGTAGCTTAGTAGTTAAGGGGCCGGCCTTACGATCGAGAGGTCCCGGGTTCGAATCCTGGACATTACACTACCGACGTGAACCCACTCCTAGCACAAGCGATTTAGCTTAGTTGGAGGAGCTCGAGGGAATATTAGTGATTTCGATAATTTCGGTTGCTAATTTTCTTTTCTTTAAAAAAAATTAATAAATTTCAAGTTCTAATGCAGAACCCTTTCGAATTTCGCCAACCACAATATAAATGAAATTTTTTATGCGATAGGTATAAAGGTATTATTTAAAATGTTCAATGCTCGTACATCAAGAGCATAATAAATTTGTTCGAGGTGCGATTTAAAATTTTATCATTATGCATAAAGAACCCTGAAATATGATGGTAATTATATTGATCGGTAAAAGATAATATTTTGTTGGAGTTCAGAAAATGCAGTGAGTGGTAATTTTTGCATACTATTTGCGCCCACAAGTAATAATTTTAAACACTTGGTGATATTGCGGAGCGTGCCTATAATGACCTAGCATTTGGGTCATTATGTAGAATTTTAAAAAATCTCTCTTGAATTCTTTGCGAGGAAGTATACGTGCTGCCATTGCGCAGGTAGCATTTATTTTTCTTCGCTGTAATAAGTGAAGGTACGTTTACTGAAAAATGTGGTACAATTGCAGGCAACTATAGGTATTGAACTATCATTATTATGTTAATACAAATAGTACAAAAAAGTACATTATTACATATAGTGTCGTGTCTTTAAAATTTATGCGACTAAAAGAAAAAAAAAACTACTTATAACAGATTCTTTGATTGATGATGATGATGCAATGTTTTTTTTTGTTTTCTACTCTGTTTTTTATTTCATTTCTTTTCTTATCTTCTTCTTCAATTTAAAATGACTATATAAATTAGCATAAGAATTAATGAAATAAATGATCAAGAAGAACCTAAATTGTTTTTTAGTCTTTATGTTTAATATTTTAAGTGTAAATGTAAATATGCTTAAAAGTGCGCATTCTTTATTATGTATATGGCGCTGTGTTATATATCTTAGAATATAAAATTAAATAAGTCAAAAAGCAAAAGGTATGAGATTATACTTGTTTTTTTTTTCAATGCAGTTCAAATAGATAAACACTTTTGTATTCAACTTTACATATCATTGCTTGAGGCTTATTGTGCATTCTTTTTCAATTTAGGACCGCTATAGTGTTTTCAGAAAAAGGGCATAATAAATGCAAAAATATTGAAATCCAGATCTTTCTAGAGAAAGGGTGTGAGTAAATATTTATATCAACGACTAGATGAGAACAGAAAGTCAATTTTATATCTTTAGGTACGCATGTGTGTACATCAATATAAAACAATAGTGATTTTTTTATAGCCATTGCTGTAAATATTTACGTGAACACTTAAGGCTTGACAATACGCCGGGGCAACTTCAATTACCTACTGTTAACTTTTTTGCATCTTATACCAAATTGTTATTGTATTATATTTTATATATTATTGTGAGTAGTTTATAGGACACCGTAATTGCAGCAAGCTGGCTCTAAGGTAGTCTAGTAATGTTTGTATTCGTGCAATAATTGAGAGTAGATAGACAACTTTCTTCATTTATTTTTCCATTTTTTCCCTTTTAATATTCATTTCCACTCTCTTGCTTCTCTACGGGTAACACGCCACAAAGGATATCACCCTTGTTATATGTATACATCGTAAATTTAGGACATCGTAAGTGCGAATACATTTTTATTACCAATTTAATTACCTTCCATTTAAGTACAGGTCGTTAATTTATACTAACACTTAAAATGTGCCAAAAAGGTCACCGCATAACGAATACAACTTACCTGTTAAAATGTACCCATAGCAATTAAGGGTGACTCGATAAATTTAACTAAAATAAAATAAATAAAATCGTGAAGTATACGAGGCCACAAACCATCGCAAAAAATATTGTCGCCCGATAACTAAGACGCACCAAAAAAGTGAAGCAGTATCATTAAGCATACAAAATATGTTTTCCATTTACACAGACGCTTCGAGGCGGTTATAATTTTGTATACGCTGAATGTTTACTCAGTAAGAAGTGCTACGGATCGGTAACACCTGCCGCGTTTTCCCACGACAGCGTTCGCCCATCTTCGGGTGTAGTCGGACGAGATCGGGTGCGCGGGCGACGGTTTAGTGATAGAAATATACATACACGCTTAACTCGTCACGTAACTAAATCTGTGTGGCGTGCGGTCTTTATACTTGTACGTGTCTGATGTATTCATTATTATTACGATGTTAGGTACACAAGTTGAGATAAACGTGTAACTTATTAGACTGGTGTAGGTGCAGGTGTATCATCTATAGAATACACGTTAAATGATATGGGAAAAAAGCCGTGTGTAATCAGAATTTTACTTTTTATTTTTATATATTATGTACGTACTTATGCTTGTGTATACCCGATGTTTAACAGAGGTTTAATAATATGCCTACTTATCTTGCCCAAAAAATGATTAAAAGCTCGAAGGACCAAAAGATGGTAGATGAAGTCATATTGTATTTGGTCCTTCGAACTTCGGGATTCTTTTCAGATTATGGAAAGTTTGTGATAGAAAAATCGAATAATACTTAACCCGATTCGCAAATCAACCTAGAATTATTTGCACAGCATTAGTTATTGTTATACAATCGATACAATAAATAAATATTCTACAAAATTCTAAAGAAGGCGTTGTCTAGGATCCAAAGTAAGCATAGTGAAACTGGCTTGTAATGTGTCGATTATAATGCGGATAACCCTTTTTATTTAAATACATAACTACATATCATACATACACATTCAGGCCAATGCACATCTACCTACATACCTATTATTGGATAATATAAGGATATTTGCATTAAGCGGGTAGCGACCCTGGACCTTTGACTTAGTACTGAGACTATAGATCTACAATACACAGGCGCTTGTCAATATCGTGTTACCTAATGTTTTCTAGTCAATGTTTTACCTCTGTGTGAAATCTTGTGAGATATGGGGTTATTCAAGAAGGCTAATAAATAATAATAATGAAAATAAACAATGTCCCTCTTGAATAACTCCATATTTAATAAGATATATTCGAAAAACCTTTTTAAAAAAAATCTTTTTTTTTTCTTGCATTCTCATCCGAACTGAACGTGTATACCAAATTTCAGCTCAATCGGTTGAGGGCAAGTGCCTTAAAATTGAGTTGTAATATTCCACCCGAACAAACATACATTGCAAGTTAAATAAAAGCTTGTAAAAAGATTTCATATTTCTCTACATTCAAGATTAGGTTTTCACAGAACCGGCAGCACGATTGTGACCACGTTCCCATCGGTGAGCGCAATACTTCTCTGCCACCTAATTGGTATAAAATATCTATAAATAGATATATTATGTAATTCTCAAATAACATTTTAACTAATGACATTATGTAATAGTATACCAAGATAACAAGCATCGTCACATTGCTCCGCAGGTGGCGACACTCAAGCGACACCTCATACCTTCAATGTTATACGTCTAATGTTATCATAGGTCATGGTTCCCGCTTCCCAGCAGCTGGGCAATAAAAGATTTTTAATCTGTGGTTTTAAATTCGAAAGATTTAACTAAATTACTGTATAAATAACGAGATAAATTGGAGTTAGCGTGGGAAATATCTGGACAAGGTGTGACTCGCCAGACTAGAAGAACTGGTACTTTATAATAGAGTATTTGATACTAAAGTCTGTTTGATCCCGTTGGTGTAGGCAATAATTATGTTCTTAACTATTTGTGGCAATAGACTATTACTTCTTCATCCTAGCGTAAATCCCAGTCGCATCCGAAGCTTTTTCAACTTAGAGTCTGGGGTCCGCTTTTTACCAGTCTAACTGAGGATTTGGCTAAACTTGGATATTTGCCGTGAATCGGCTGCCATCTGACCTTCACAACCCAAAGGCGATATCGAAGCATTGCAGCTAGACCAGTTGTTGGATTTTTGAAGGCTCCAACTACCCGTATCGACTGCCATAGATGTTTGTATGACAACCGGGACCGACGGCTTAACGTGCTCTCCGAGACACGACCAGACCAATGCAAATATTTGCACTGAGCGGGGATCGAACCCGCGCCTCCTGCGTAGTGACCGCGTTCACTACCGCTACGCCACGGAGGCTGTAATAGACGATTACGTAGGACCTTAAATCATAGTTGACGAAATATGGGTACACCCTAACCCTTCGAAGATTAACAGGCGTGAATATGTATGTTTGTCTTCTACGTCCAAGTGCCAATCCCGGTTGAATGCCTACATAGCTTGCAAATGAAAGTATAGCTCTATTACTCGTCCTTTTCATTATTTCGTTTATTTTAGTTTATATAGCGACTGCCGTCTGACCCCTCATCATCAGCAACACTACAGTTAACTATCTATTAATGTATCATGCGATTTATATCCATAATCTGTAGTAAATCTCGTAGTACTAGTCTTTATTCTTTAATTCTTTATTGTACACACATTATACAGAGATCATTTATAAAACATTTAATGGAACATGTACAAAGGCGAGCTTAACTCAAAATGAGTTCTCTCCCAGCAAACCTTTGAGGTGCAGAGAAGAACATGGTAATGAAGGGGGATGTGAAGTGTACAAAAAAGAAAGAAAATCAGATAAAAACAAAAAGGCGTACCTAAACAGGTACATTATACACATATACAGACATATATAGCATACATATTATATTCATATATACACATATAGATACATACACACATAATATAAATACGTAAATATATAGATGTATACAGACTACATTATTGTGATAGGAAATATTATAAAAGTTTAAAAGTTGAATGTTGAAATACTTATATCTTATTGTTAAGAGTACTACATCATGTCAAACATATCAAAATAAAAACTAAATGTCACTGAATATGAAATTAACTCATGTTTCTTTTAAATGTTAGTTACTGCAATTACTTCCATATATTTATATGCAAAAAAAAAACAACAACACGCCAATAAGTTCTGCGTAGACTCAAAACAAACTTAAACAAAACAAGACAAAGTCACCACCGCTATAAAAGGACTGCTGTTTAAACATAAAATACTATTTTTAAGTCCACTCCGTTACGAAAACAAAAACATAGACGCGAATTTAAAAAACAAAAGGCAAACTGTCCTTATTAAGAAAAAAAGTGTTATAGTAAAGCCTGTCTGACAACATAGTACTATAAATGCGTAGACTAAATAAAGAAAATGAATTGTAAGCTGCGCATGCACACCGTTATGCCTAGGTAACGGTGCAAGCAGTATTCTGACAAACAAACCAAGTCTGGAATGGCGATCAGGCTGTTTATTTTGTTGTGAACATAATTAGTACTTGATACGGCCTTATGGGGAATACTGGTCCTATACTTGAATACTGAGCGAACGAAAACTGAAGTAACGGGATAGATTTTATAAGAGTACTAGGTAGGCAGAATATCGATTTCGCGTTTACCTCATATCATACTGCATAGTATGTTTTAAGAAAATATATTGGTATGAGTTAAGAATGATTTGACTGATATGAGTAAGGAATACGCCTTTGGTTTGATTTAAGAACAGTTTGAAGAGAACGGTATTAGTGAGGTCTTCCGTTTGAGGGGTAGTCAGAGGTATATAAACATCCACATTTCGTTAACTATAATTTTCAGTCCCTCATGCAAACTAATTTAGTAGTCAAACCCACTATTACCACAGCATAGGAGTATAGCACTGTGACTACTGCGAGTAAGTCCAAAGTATGTCGAATTTACGCTGAAATAAAACACACTTTTGAATTGTTCATCGGTATTTTGAACTTCAGTATTTCGTCCATCGGTCTTATGAACATATATATTACGAACTTGAGATTTTAATATGTAACCGAAATACTTCGGATTCCTCAATTTCACCTCGTCTGATAGTAAGCTGAAGGCAAAGTCTCAGGAAAGAGTGTCACCATTACATACACGTACCATTTTAACAATGGTGGCACTCAGCTTGTCGGCCTTAACAGTTGCTTTTTACGCCCTGCTTAAAAGACCCGGGACTATAGGAAGAAGGAAACACGTGAGCTGGCAAGGAGTTTCAGGTCTTAATAGTGCAACAAAGGAAAGAGTCACCGAACCGCTTGGTTTTTGGAGGTATGAAGATGGAGTGCTATTCCAGACTAAGTAAGTAAGTATATCATCCAGATCCATTGTTTCAAACTGTCGCATTTATAAACGTAGGTTTAATTATTGGATATAATTAGTCGTTATGGCGACGACTGTTCGTACTGAGTCATTACTGAATTGAGTAAACTAAAGTAACGGGAAAAGGTTTCGTACGTTTATTTACCGGTGGGAAATAATCTCGGCTCCGTATTTTACTGTTATTATAATGTTTTACTTATTTTTTCCATCGTATTTTTGTTTTGAAATCGGTACGCTACAGGATGATTCTGAATGGGATAATGAAATTTTTATTGTTACCTATCTATTTCTGAACGTTCAATTGTTTTTATTTACTCGACTTTTCTTTATATTAATCTTTAGATCTCTTTTTATCGAGTAATCTCCAGTCATGGTGAGCTCATCTCAAATGCGTGGATTTATTTATTTTCAGCTAGTAGGTATAATGGATTATTGAGATAGATTAAACTCTGGAGCCAGGTAATAATAATAAATACTTCTATATTGTTTCTCCCCTACCTACTACCTACCTATTAACTTTTAATGCGTATTATCATAAAATGCAGTAATGAAACCTAATAGTAACTGTAATCTTAATTATGTACTTAATTAAGGCGTTTAATAATTGGAACTACAGAACAGATATCAATTCGAGTCATATTATTAATTAAATATCAATATTGGTGAGTGCAAAAAATGTACCTCAACTTGCTGGGCGCGACGTGTCGTGTCTTTCGTTGCGTATGCGCACCTGCCAAGTTCTCCCACGGTGTTATACAGGGCCACTGTTTTATATATTTTTATTTTTGATTTTTTGCATAAAATAAGCACTTTCCTTACATGTTTGCAATTTTCGTGCGCACGCCTCGTCATTCATTTTACAGCGCGTTTATGAGAGCCAGTTAGCAATAAACTTCTTGAAAATGTTTTTTTTTAATGTATTTTTTAGTAATATATTTTTAAAATTGTAGAGCTTTTATGGAAGGGGAAACTGGTTCGGTGGTGCCTTAGTAACGAGTGCAGTTAATATGTGGGTAATTTCGATTCCTAGGTTGGGCAAAACGGGTTTTGAGTTTTTCTATAAGGTAAAGTTCTAACTCTAAGCTCAGCATCTTTTTTGTGGCCACAAAAACAGTTACGAATTGCGTGTTTTTTGGTCTAGCAATTTAGTCAGTTGTTAAGTAGTTAAGAAATCCATCTAACAATTGAGAAGGCTTAGGTTCGAATCCTGGCCTTTACATTACTGACGTGAACCCATTTCCAACAAAAGCAATTTAGCTTAGCTGTAGTGATATCGAGGATACTAAGAAAAAAAAGATTACATTTTTGTTGCAAACCTAAGTTCCCCAATTTTTTACATTCTATAGGTAGGTTCGTAATTATCAATCTGTACAAGATCTTTGAAAAAGGTAACCCTAATCTGTGTTAAAAAATTACGGTCAGCAAAAAACTGTGCGACGAGAAATATGGATGGCATTGCAACAGGTGCGTTATTGTTATTGTCCAAATATGCGTGCCTCTTGTATTTCTATGTCCCATTGTTCGATTGAGGGCATTAGGGCAAACCTTGATGTGCATTTGGTAATTTTTTTGGAGAATCCGATTCTTTTTTTTTGGTATTTATACGTTATATTGGACGTATACCTGCTTGGCAAAAACTTGAAGTAGAACGTTGAAGAGAATGGTGGAATTAAATTAATAGATAGTTCACGGATTGACGGATAATTTGTTTTTTTTTTTAACTGTTCTTATACAACTGTCTAAAAATGAGTGTAGGTAATATTTTCTGATACACATGCATTAATTATTATTTCAAGTGTAATGTTTAAGTTTTATCTTTTTAATTTTTCGCTTTTGGATGTGAGGAATATCGGTAGAATCCATTTAGATTATTATCCCGATATCAAGTGTATAATTTGTGATCTCAGCTTTTTAATTTAAGCTAAGATATAATTAATGATCAGTTAGTGCAGTGCGCCTTGGTGGTAAGTAAGGAAACAAATAAAAAAGTTTGTAAAATGGCCAGTTCCTTTAGTTAGTTTCAAATAAATAGTTATAAAAGATATTGAACACTTGTACTTTTCCACACTTTATAAAGTGTTGAAAAGTACAAGTGTTATAATTATTCAATATGTGTAGCAGATTCCACCAAGTGCCATCAATCTCCAGTATAAACAGTTATAAAAGACATCAGAGTTTTTATATAGAACAAAAGATACCAATAACAGAATTAGGTAATACTTACTATGATTTTTTAATATCGAATGCCAGGAATAAGTTAAGTAGGTAGATACTATTGCACCATAGTCAATACCAAACAAATTCAAGTCAAGTACTAATAGTCAAGATCAAAAAAATAAATAAATACTCAACAATTATAAAGACATTGTAGCTTTTCCCAAACATTACAACGTTTTGCGCGGAAAACCTCATCATACCTAGACTAAATCGGGCCGTGATTGGTTCAGTTCTGACCAATAGTAACATTTGTTTCGGCCCACGGGCGTTCGCGCGTACGCCTTCCTAACTTCTATTTTTGAATTCAAATAGATTCGATTGTGTTCTAATTTTTGACAGTTGACTAACGTCAAGAGTTTTCTTTCAAAGGTCTTCATTTCAAATGTCAAACTCAATTCGTACAACGTGCAGTTACTAACTTATTAAACAACAAGTTAAATATTTATTATACGACGAAATTGGAGATATGTTACTCATCTTTTTTAATTTTATTTTTTATTGGCTAAGTATTACATAAAACAATAAATTAGAAAGTGATGTAAAGTCCTTCTTGACGTGAAAACTACATGCGTTTTCTAAACATTAAAAATAAAAGTAGATTTAATGACCTTATTAGGAACCATTGCTTAAAATTTTAATTATTAGAAGTAATAAAAGATATAAACACTTTATTTCTAAGTATGAGGGTTATAAGGAATTAAGTTCAGTATTCATATTACCCACCGAATCGAACTCATTTCAAGGTTAATCCTTCATAACATAATATACATTTTCTTGTGTTACTTGGAGTTTATTTAGCGGAACTGGCGTGAATTCCATTTATGTAAGGTGTAAAGGTGTAATACTATACTTACATCCTTTATCGATTGTATCTATACCTATCAACTTCCTGTATTTTTGGAGTAATAATTAATTCAAAAATTAAACTTAGTAGATGATCCTCTATTAAAGGATTTCCTGCTGCACGTATCAACTATTGTATCTAATACTGTCTTATCTGTGGGGCTCTTAGGCTTATTGCCCAATTATGGAGGATTAAATTCAGTCATTACGTGGTTAATGATACTAATGATATTATGACCCAATTCTCTATTCAGATAATATGTCGAAAACAGGATAAGCAGCATAGATAACTAAAATAATCGTTACCGTTCTAACTTCGATTAAGATTTGAAAAAAAGGGAAATGAACCAGGGATATATCCCTTACAGTTTAATAAGTTAATAGTAACCACATTTAGTACCTAAAAATTTCATTAAATCTAAGAAACCTGTAAATAGACAGATAGGCATATATTGGGAAAAAAAAATTGTATCATGTTAGTTCTGATTCTTAACCAGGTACTTTCAAAGTCCTGAACTTGAAAGTGTTAGTGGAAACTTTGACGGATTGCCATCAAAGTTCTCCACTAGCTTTGTGGCCTTTTATGATTAATTGTCGATTGTCAATCAATTGTTTTGACAGCATAGCTGATACACACACTACAATGTAATACACATTTTCAAATAGAGTATAGTGGCTATACCTTGTTACAAAAGGTGTCCATTTTAGTTTTTTAGTGCAATAGGATTTTGTTCTATTCAAATCTCGTAGTACTAATTAGTATTTGTATCGTTAAATAAAAAATGACGTGCTTTAATAGTTTCAAAACTGGAATTTAATAATAAACAACACGATAACTATAATTTATGTAAGCATAATTTTATGTCTAAACAACTTTTTTAATGTACTTCTTATTTGTTGTCTGGTTTTGGTTTATTTTAGTTTCATATTCATTAGTTATATTGCCTACCTCTGGCTGCCCTGTCAATTCATTTTAGTTCCCATTATTTTTTATTCGTGTGGTTATATAGTGGTCAACCTCTGACAGAGTTGTTCAGGTCGCCCATATAGGCCTCCGTCTTGACCTAATGACTATTGACAGTTAGATTTCACTTTTAACGTGGCGTCCAAAGCACGGGAGTGCTCAGATGTAACACCACTAAGCAGTCACCCATCCCAATGGCAACCTCGCCAAGGAAGCTTAACCACTGATCGTTTACAGGGCACCTGGCCACGAGCGCTTCTCTGCCATGATATGTTTGTTCTAAGAATATGCCTTGTGAGATTATTTTTTTTTAATTATCAGAGTATGAGATAAGACCTCCATTAGTACTAGGTCTAATATTAATTCTAAGTATCTATTGAAATAAATCCTGGTGAACAATAAAGATTACAATATATTTAAGTGCTCTGCCCGATCTTATTTATAACCAAAAAAATAAACTGAAGCTGATTGATTTTAAATTCACAATCGATAACTTAATCGTACCTCGTTTCCTACATGACTATGTACCTTAATTAAAATGATTCTCCACGCTCCCAATACTGAGTAGGTATACTAAAGCTACTAAATATATGCAGGTACAGTCGCCTTCAAAAGATGCTGAACGCCAAAAAATTACAAACGAAATTTACATTGAAATAAATCAATAGTTTATTAATGAAAATACTTGTACTATTCCACATTATTTATTAATATCCTGACCGGTTTCGCCTTACGGCATTATCAAAAGCAATGGAATAGTACAAGTATTTTCATTGAAGATGTGTAGCAAGTTCCACCAAGTGCCATCAATCAACAGTATAAGCAGTAAATCAATAGTAAATGGAGTTATTGTAATTTCTGTTATCTGCAAAGGTCAAATTTCTTTTTTTTATATATATTTAATAGTCCTTTATTATTTTATGTTAAACTTTAGAGGTAAGGTGATCAGTAACTTAGTAAGTGTTAAGCTAAAACTGATCGCGACTGTACCTACGGACTATTGATTAACATAAGTGATAAATCAGTCGCGATTCAGGAAATTAACATCACTGGACGAGGTGTTATCGCTTCGATACCAAAATCCCGATAGTCACGAACGTCCACATCATAAATCTTAATTTGTGTGTCGTGCGCGAGAGTACTTGTGTAGGTACGTACATTTTTTGTGCGAAGAAATAATATGTATAAAAAAAGGTCCGTTTCTGATGGGTCACGTGAGGTTTAAAAATATACCAAACTAGATTTTGCCCGCGGCGCCGCCCGCGTGGATGTCGGTCATCGCGACCAAGCAAAGCCTATGCCCTTTCTCGAGGTCTAATCTACCCCTATGCCAAATTTCATCAAAATCGGTTCAATGGTTTAGGCGTGAAAGCGTAACATACAGACAGACAGAGTTACTTTCGCATTTATAATATTAGTATGGATTGACAGTTCTGTAAAGAAATTCACCTACGTTTTTTAAAATAATGGTCTGAATGTTATAAATAGGTGAGTTAGTGCAAGTACGTGTGCAAATTTAAAAGTTCGTATATGTGTATGTGTTAATACAACTTAGGTGGCAGACAATTATACAGCCCACCAAATGGAAAGTGATTATCGTGACCTTATAGACGTGTGCAACACCAATAGACCCACACACGTGCTGCCGACCCTGTAAGACCAGAGAGTTTCTATGTTGTCAGTGCAAAAGATAAAGTCCTGCTTTGTCTTGCCAATGACAACACAAAAACTCTCCAGTGCATTCTGACTTCCCTACTCACCAGCAGGAATACAAGACACGATAATTATGGCCGCGGTATTCTGCAGGGCGGAGGTACTTCCCCAGTCGGACTGCTTAATTGGGACGGGAATACTGTTGTATCCTGCCTCCTCCTACCTCCTTAGAGTGGTGGTACCATGTTTGTGTGTATCGTCATTTATGGTTGTCTATTGTTTACCCGAAAATTATATGCCATAATCATCACATTCCCGAATTTCATTTGCTCGAAAAGTCATATGAAATACTTTCGATTGCCCGAAACTTAGATACCATAATATACGAATGCCATATGTATTGTTTGTCATATTTTTGATTGCCAAAATAATTATTAGACATAATATTTAAACGCCACAATGATTATTAGACATTATATTTAAATGCCATAATAATTCGGGTAAACAATAGACAACCTGCTAACCTAACTCAAATGGCACCTAACCAAACTGCTTCTGGGTGGTTTAAAAAAAATAACCACGAAGGGTATGGCGGTTCCGTGGCCGCACCATCTCCTTCTAACCTAACCTATCCGAGTCGCGGTGCCCTAAAGTCCCGATTGCATCCAGTTTCTCCTGATATAACAACCGTTACACACCCAATGTCGATGGCAAATGATGTTATGGCATGTGATAATTTGGGCATGTGATAATTCGGGCTTACAATGATTATGACAAATGATGTTACGGTAAGTAACTTTATGGGAAACAAAGCTTCTAGCATGTGAATATTATGGCAAATAAAATTCGGGCAAATGAATATTCCGTCATATAATATTATGGCTGTTGACTATTATGGTAAATTATATTCGGTCAAATAAAATGCGGGCAAACGGCGGTATACCGTTATATGTGTATAAAAGGGTGTTTTCAATTGAAATCAAATTATTTCTTAGGTCTAAGATAGACCAAGATCTTTGAGACTTCATCGGCTAGCCATTGTATAGGTAGTTCAGAGACCAGGCTCTGACGTCAAACTATTTCTCGCCCTTACTAGGACTTGTAAATTCGATTTAGAACCAGATTTTCCAGATAATAGTTCTGAGAAACGATCTAGCGATAAATATTATAATAATAATTCGATATTGTTATTAAATATGTCTACTTACAGCGCCAGTATTTTCCTTTGCTCTCAATGTTATTAGTATTTTTTCTCGAAATTCATAACATTCCGTAAGAGATTTCCAAACATTGGTTCGCAAAGAGCCCGTGCTCAAAATATAACAACTTATATTTTTAAAACAAGTGTCACTCCACTCGTGTTTCTACTTAATATTATACAGTTTGGGTTTTTTTATCAGGTTATAGTTACGTTTTGTATAAACGTTATATTGGTTTCGGACTCGTAGTCGATTAGATTTTTATATATGTATATTCACAAATTTTCACCCCTCACCTCGCCACTGGTAGATAATATACTATTTTATGTTAATGAAATTTTAAAGTATTTTGTAAGTTTCATATTCAAGTCGAGCTTTGCCTTCCAATCATACACTCACCACATCACACACACATACACAACTTGTATATGGTTGTATATAATGTTTAAAAATGATTGAAAATCATTCATTGTTTCCGATTGTTCGTTAGAATATCGATAGACGCTCCACTGTCGCATCAAAGACAGATACAAAGGAGAAATTTGGATTGGTTCGGGCGAGGTCTGGTGGCTTACTGGTCAAAGCATTAGCATAGACCAGTTAAATTTTTCCTATTTTAATAATCTATTCAAATATACTATATTTTATAACATTTCACATGTTTTTGTTTCAAGTATACCTACTGTAACAAAATTACTAATGTAGAATATACTGCTTCCGGGCTGTTTGGCCGTGGTCCATGTGAAACTTGCGTTCCAGACGTTTCGTCGATCACTGCGGTCGACATCTTCAGTGGCACAAGGCCGGGCGACGACGACTTCGGAGACCTTGCCTCGCCGGCGGCTGAGTTGCGAATGTATTACTAATATTCCTATTAATTTAGTTTTCACGTCGGTAGTGTCGAACCTATGACCTCTATTTCATGAGTCTTAACCAGTAAACTACCATCGCCTTCTTTAATAAGATTCATACTGTAATTTGACTGCATATTAAAATTATATTATTACTTGGCTTTACAAACCTTTTCACGTTTCTAAGCCCTAGAATATTTAACTTATTTTAAGACCGTTTCAAAATAGTACAAAATCATCTACTAATCTAGAATTAACCATTGTTAGAGAAGCTAGGTTACTAGCAACATGTTCTAGCATAGTACATGTTGCTAGTAACTAGTAATTTTAGTAATCACCCTGTATATAAATAAAGAATCCAAAGTGTGTACCTACTTATACGATACATTAACGGGAATTAACGCGATCATGGTATACATACATGGTATAGGTTACACCTATACATATATGGATCGCTACATAAACCTATACCTGTTTTGTGTAGAGAGAAAAGTTTTATTATTATTCTTTCCATTTCCTTATAAATACACGCTTATATATCTCCAACAGCAAAGGTATACACTTACATTGTCAAAAAATAAATAATATCTAGTACTATAGTCGTCTACTATCTTCAATCTTATGGAAATGGGGTAAGGCTGGTACTATGAACCAACCCGTAGTTTGCTGTGCTACTATTGACAATTTTTACTAGGAAAACCTAGTACCTACTTGCAACGTAAGATCCTGGCATGGAACCCTTATACACTGTTACAACTATTTGATTCGCAACTCATGTGTCACCGAGATAATCCATAATAAATTTATGCAAAATATAATATATAACACCGCTTAATAGTACACAATTAAATTGAAATATAAACTATCAAAAATAAATTCAAATGGACGTAAAATAGCCCATAATGTAGCTAACTCAACAAATGTAGTACATAACGCCATCTGTTTGAAAATGATAGAACTAAAAGTTTCTTACGACGCCCACGTGCGCTGTCATCGCTTTTTCAGAGCATTGTTAGATTTGCAACGTAACTTTTCTAGACTTTTCTAATAAGACATGTAATAATAATTTAATTAATATTAATAACATATTGGGGCAAGCTCATTTAAATATGAATATAATGCCGTAAAATAGGAACGCTTCGATACTAAATGAAATCTAGATTAAATTACACTATAGTTTTCTTTAAGTCGGGTGTCATCCAGGGTGGAATTTGAATCCGTGACCATTTTCATTCTAGGAGGACAGATCCAGGTTGTTCAGTTGGTGTGGGTATCTTCGTCCTAGATTGGTACTGGTCACAGGTTCAAATCCCGTCTTGGATGTTTTAAATTTATTAAAATAATTAACTTTAAAAAATCCCTCTATTTACAAAATGTATCCATTGTAAGTCTTTAGCCTATAGTGGCATAGGAAATCATGAGTATTCAAGAAACCAATAAATAAAAAATATTTCATACTATGTCACCAGTCAACAGTGAATAACCGGACATTTACGATTAAAGAACAAACATCATTATATTTACTAAACTTGTTAATGCAAATTTCACTTTAACGCTATTGAAATCGATTTTGTTATTAAACTCGCCGATTACAATAGCATAAAGCCTTTCAATATGGCCACTGAATTGTAAACAGCGCCCTCTGTCGCCACAGCGTCAAAACCAAGCCGGCCCGTGCTGAAAACGCCACGAGCCAAACTTATAATCCCCTCCTTGTTTAACATCAGCGTTTTACTATCACCGTCCCCTTCACACATTGGAGCGTTGTCGCACGTCTCGCTCCTATCGCATCGATCATTGATCTTTGAAATTCGAATGCGGTAACTCGAGCGGCGCGCGCGCAGGCGTTCGGCCACCGAGTTCCGTCTCGCTCATACGCGCGGGCCATCGTTACCGTTGTCTCGTGTTTCTTTTATTGCCGTTTTATTATTTCTTGTAGATGATCACGCGATTGTGAGCTGTCGCTTGGCGCGCACACGTCACATTCTCTATCCTTGTCTTGCTGTAAGACGGTTGTATATTACCTCCCGTTCTGTACGGCGCATGTCGGACTCGCTGCCGTGCGTCGATGTTTTGGGAAGTGCACCCGCCCGGCGTTCCCACGGTTCACCTTCGGCCGACTTCCTTACGAAAAAAACAAACAAGAGCACTTTGTTGAAGAAAATCGACGTCTGCCGGTTGCGCTGAATGATTAATACAATTATGATCGCGCACGCTGCTACCTACACGACTTGACGGTAATAATAGTTCTTTATACGGTACACGTGGTCCACGCCTCGGACCATTGAATGATATATAGATACTAATTTTTTGGTCACCGTCGGAGAAATTTTCTAACAGTTTGATATTGGGGTAAAACATGTTTTAATTTAGCACGGGTTACGGTCTACGCTTTCGTAGCTCATGTTCTCGTAGCGCTGTGTTTTCGTAGACGTGAGATAAATTAATTTTATAATGCGAAAATGTGATTACGATAAATATTGCTGTTTTGTATTCATATTAATGAGTTTGTGAATGAGTATTTTGTAGGGTGATTAGGCTTTTTGGTGACGAGAGAGTAAGGTACGAACAACTGCTCTTGGTCTTTGACTCAATTCCTAGGTAATACAGAATGTTATTGCATTTTCCTGTTACTAATAGGATCAAAGCAGTAAAAAAACGGTACAATAAGATTGATGAAATATGAAGGTATACTTAATACACTATGGATATATATATTTTAGCTTCAAAGATAGGTGTAGTGCCTTTAAAAAAGTAAAAGTATGCATTGAGTATAACCTTCTTGGTGTCTCGTGAATATTTTAAACATTAGAGTAGTACCCGACTATACGGTTTGTATAGATTTATGGTTAATGTTTTCAATATTTTTTTTGTATTAAGTGGGTTTCCTTCGGTAGTCAGGTTATTGACCAGGATTCGAATTAGACCTCTAGCTCTTAAAGCCGCCTCGTTAATCACTTATCTTCCGGCACTTCAATATCCGGCATTTTTATATTATATAAATTTTCTAGTCACCCTCAGTAGGTACACACAAGCTGAATATTACAAGATGAGTATTATCATAATATAGCTTAAATATATCAGTGTATTGTTTTGGCGCCATTTGACCTAATAACATGTTTATCTCAAGAAAAAAATTAGTCACATCATTAAAACAATTTAACTATAAAATGATTCACTCACAGACACATGTGAGACCCATAATGTACCTACCTACCCACAAATCATCATAAAAAAGTCAACTCCATTAATTATTTCTTGTAAACATTATCCTGTTTGTAATAATAGAAATTTAGGCCAAAGATCTAGGACGTTTGAAGTCATACTTATATTTGAAACTAGCTAAGACCCGCGGCTCCGCCCGTGTAGCTGTCGGTTATCGCGATGAAAAGGAACCAGTTGTTGAGTTTTGCTCATATTTCCGATTCTACTGAACTAATAGTAATTAAACATATACGGTTTAATACTGACCGAGACCTTTCTAGTACAAAACTGCATTGAAATCCGTTCAGTAATTTTGCGTCCATCGCGACCAAACCGAATTTATATTAAAAAAAATGTCTTCAAAATCGTAGTTTTTTATATATAGATTGTTTTTTTTTATAATAGTATTGATGAGAACGAAATTCTAACTATTCGATAATGCTATGAAGATGTACCTACAACATAACTATAGACCTACTGCTTTTGAAAGTCTAAATAACTGCAGCAGATTTTAGGTTAATTACTCGAATTAAAACAGAAACTCAACACCATATATGATCAATGATTTTTGTAGTCATAACATATAAACACGCTGATTTAGCACAACTAATTTTAATAGCAAGATCTTGCTCAAACATACTGTATACACATCTATTGAAAAAATTATTAATTTCTGAAAAAACACACTCGGGCAAGCCGTGTATACAACTCTTTAGTACTTCTAAACTTTAGTACTAGAAGTACTAAAGTTTATTAATTTTTTGAGCTTTTTTTCCCAACTCAGTTAGTGTTGGCTTTCTGGTCTAAGATATGACTGAACTTTGTTATTTTCCGTGAAGCGACTGCCATGTGACCTCGACAACCGATTGGCAATATCTAAGTTCTGTACCTACTACCTCTAACGGCCATACATGCTCCTATTGCAACCGGGACCGACGGCTTAACGTGCTCTCCGAAGCATTTACCATATAATATTCACGTAAACTTTTGCTAGTAGCAAATAGCAAAACTGGATTATTATTGTTTCAATCAATTAGCTCACTGCAGTCCACTGCTGGTCATAGGCCTCTCTCAATGTGCGCTATTTCATTCGATCCTACGCCTTCCGCATCCAGTCCGTCCCAGCCACCTTTTTCAGGTGATATTTAATTTTTTAAATGTGTAGTTTTTAACGTTTTTTAAAGTACTACATGTTTATATAAGCAAAGATTGAGAACGATCGAGGTGCGGGCGACGACGGCAGATGGCGAATCATCCTTTTATGCGGGACGTATTCAATCAGGCGGGAACAACGATAGGACTAACATGGATAGGGAAGATACGTATGAGTGTCACTTTCCCTTTCAGGTTAAATAAAATAAGAGTTAGAAAATATTGTATTTTGTAAACGATTTTAAATATACTGAGGTTATTTTTAACACTAGATCTTCATCATCTCGTTTCAAACATTCGTTGATATTTATAATAACTTTTATCGGGATTATTAACCACATTTATGCGTTTTAATGAGTTTTTCACATTTCTGCACAATTATAAATACCGTTTTATAAATTATAATTATGTTTATAATTTGTAATTCATGCAGTACAAAGTATTAACTTAATTATTATTAATAACACAAATATTTATATATATGACAATTTTCAATTCAACAATTTTAGTATACATAAGTCGCCGCCAACTAGTTTAATCAGCCGTTCAATTAACTGCCTAGGAAGTTAACTAAATAGCGCTATTCAATTAACGGCCCGAATGGTATCGAATTATATGGTCACACATTTATTACATGTCAAATTTATATCGATATCTCAAGAATAGATCAAGTATCTAAACTATGTGCTACCGTTACGCTAATCAATACACTCCATCGAAAAGTGGTTTGTAAGATATCACAACTTATATATTGATAAGATCAAATTAAGATCATTTTTAGATCTACTATCTAATATTCTGTAGTCACATTAGAGTGTGAAGTTCATTTTCACTTGCAAATCCGGATAGATTCTAATGGTGGGCTGTTGTTTTTGCCTAGCATTAGTGTAGTTTACATATGCCATTTTATTTTAGTATACTTTATTTTAGCAAAACTTAGCGTATCCACACTATGTCCAACGGTGAACTGGCATGTGCTCAAGAAACAATATCCCTACTTGTACGTAAGACGTCCCTAGGGAGTTCGGTTCTCACGCTCGCCCCTCACTGTTACACACGTGGCACTAACACAAGCGTAGTACTTTATTATACACAGTATATAATAAGACGATGTGTGAAAAATGTGTTGAAAGTTTTTGGTAAACATGAACATAAAAAGAAAATATAGTGAAGTCAGACGATCTCTCGTTGGTGGGTTAAAAGGAAAATGATTAAACTCGTACTATGAGAGACCCTAAGATCAACAATTCTTTACTTTGAGACTGCCAAAGTTACTGCAAATTAACTTTACAAAACTTGTTAAAATAATATGCCAAATATTTGGTAGTGCTCTAAACGACACATATTGTGAGATTTTGTTTTCTCTGGCGCTCCAACTACTGGTCGCTCGGTCCCTATACCCTTATGGGAGCTATCTTTTATACGAAAATGAATTGCAATTCTGTTGGTCTCGCTAAAACTCGAGAACGGCTGAACCGATTTGGATAATTCTAGTCTTGAAATGTTTGTGGATGTCCAGGGAAGGTTTGAACGGTAAGAAAATATTGGAAATTGCAACTTTTTTCATTGATTCTGAGGCGGTATGAAGTTTGTCGGGTCAGCCAGTATTGTATATTTTCAAATTTGTTTGTTTTTAAGCATTTAATAATCAGTATATTAAATCATAAAATGTTAAATAAATGTCAAGTAGCCTGCCAAGCTTTTGTCATGTAAATAACCCGTCTCTGGTCGTGTCTGGTGCAAAAGAGCAAATAATACTGGCAGCATTTCGGCATATGGATCGCAATCGCTAGCCATTGCACGAATTGTTTTGAATTATAATATTTAGACATATAATTTATATGTTTAATGAAAACTGTTAGTTATATTAATTCCAAATTACTAGTAATCTTGTGTAACTTAACTAAAATGACTTAGGTTATGATTTGGCAGGTACAGATTAGCAAAATAATGTACCTACGTAAATAAGAGTTCGAACCTGACAGTTCGCGATCGCAAGTCCAACATCCTATGGCGTGACCCTAGGCGGTAGCCAAATGGCTATCCATTAGGCGCTAAAGGATGTTTCTCGCCTGCTAATTGAGTTTGGCCATCCAATCTGTACTACAGTTACTTACACGACTTAGTGCGAGCCTTTCTCTTAAAAACTATTGTCACGTTACCGTTGCGTCAGTGACTTGTACATACTTTTACAGTTCTGACCTTTTATAGAATTTGTTTTGGAAAGATCTAAGAGCAGTACTATAGTCAGCAAAGGAATAAGCTATTCTCCATTGGGTATAACTAGAGGTAAACAATCTTGTAGCGACTTTTCATTAAAACACATTTCAAACAAATAAACTAGGCTAAGAGACAAACTAGTGGTTCAATTTCCGTTTTTAAGTCTTTCAAATGAGTTTGTAAATAAAAAGAAATAATAGTAAACTGAGTTTCTGAGTAAAAAAATATTAATAAGACACATCAAGTTTGTTTACGTTTAGTTCAGTTATTATGCTGAAGGTGTTAGAGATCCGATTCTCAGCACCTCATGGATTCACCGTGCGGTCGCCGGGTCCATAGCGTGGTACAGAGAGGAACACGGTGACGGCGACTGGGACTTGCGACCCAGATGTAGGTTTAAGGTGGCCACCTTGTGATGCATCAGCGCTCACCTCCACCGTCAGTAATGTCCCTCCCCCTCATACTTATCCAAATTTGGTAAGATCCTATCAATGCCGCTTTTGATATTCGATTTAGTAAAGAGCTTACTGAAGCTATTGGCAATCCGAGGTCTTTAAGTAAGTTAAAATAAACTAAACTAAAATTACTAAAATAAAATAAACGTTAGATAACAGAAACCCTCAGAAAGTTTTTCACAAATATTTTACCAAAAGACCTCCACAATAAGTAATTTTTTACCGCTCCCATGCATCCACGATTTCATCAGATTATCAATTAACAGTGAGGGGATATCCCACACTGCTCTTTCCAGCCTGAATCACCACTTGAAGGCTACTTGTCTTAAAGCACTTGGATAATTACCCTCAATATTAAGTAGGTACATGTTTCATCTTATCAAGTTGAACGGCCATATTTTACACGAATAACTTAATAAACATGAGTTTTAATGGAAATGTATTATCATATTAAGTTATTCAAAATGTTAATGTTTGACAAGTACAGTTTAATTAGGTGTGGAAGTATTGAGATGTTATCAGTTCATATTTTCGTATTTTTATGATGTCTCGTGGAAAAACGAATATGTAACTGAGCCTTGTTTTGAATCATTCTCATGGCATGATTATTAAAGTTACTAGCTGTAATCAATATTATAATTTTAATTAAATATTGGAAAAGAATACGATATAAAAATATCATAAGGCCTTGGTCCAGCTGCCTGAAGACAGCCTCCTAAGACGCTAGTTTGTTACTTGTCAAATGACATAAATAACAATATAACCAGAATAGAATCGCCCGATCCGGCCAACACTGACACCTACTTTGAACAAATAAAATTATTCTATTCAATTCAAATTAATTCAATCGATAATGTGTTTCATTTTATTATCGACTTTAAAATATCACAATATGATGCTTATCGTATTGTATTTCTTAAGAATAATGTTGTGCAATTCACTTCTACCTAGCTCTTCGAAGATGTTGCAACCCTGAATCTTTACAAAAAGTAGCACTGTCAACAAAGGGTGGCGTCCTTTTTTATTTAATTTTATTACCGCTGCTATATATTTAATATTGATCCGACTATATATTTTGATTAACTATAAATGTTATGAATGATCAACTCTTTAAAGCCAGTTTATCAAGATTTAATAATAGATTGCATTATTACTCAACATCAAATGAGAGATTGAGCAAACGGAAGCCAACAATCAACATAAAATCAATTACAAACTACACAAAAATATGTGAGCTAATTACAAACTACACATATTTTTTGTGAATTGTAATTGGTTTTATATTGGTGATGAGCTTCCGTCTTAAGAGGAAATAAAATGTCAGGTTTTGTAGGAGAAAATCCAAATAACTATCAGCAGTAGTTAATAAAGCGGTGCACGAGGTAATGACTCAAGTAACGGACTCAGGTTACTCCTCAATTGATTGGCCCTTAATTGCCGGTCTTCCACCGCATGAATTTCTACCAGGGTTTCTAGGAAATATCTAAAATATTTTTAGACCACAATAAGCTCTCACTTATCATTTTGATTATACCTAATAGCGCATGGTGTAATCCTTTTAGACCAGCTCTTCATGGTACGAATATCAGAGGGTTTCGTTGGAATTTCCTTCCTAACTAACACCAAAATCACTGACAACATACTTGTACAGCAACTTCAGATGAATTATTTCGGTTCAGTTCTGATACTTCCGACAGTTCATTACCGGTGAGCTAGTTCTTAAGAAGTGTTTTAAGGAAACCTGTGAAGGCTTCTATGTCGATAAAGGGTTCTGAATTTACATCAGATCATGCACAGAAAGTTCTCTTGAGACCGTTGGGCATTTATTTGGCTTTGCGTAATTCTATATGTGCATTTTTTACGCACTCTTGTCAGATTTCAAGGACAAAGTGGAAGTGGTTAGTAGTCGATATGATATTGGACAACTTTGTACGGATTCTTACGCACTCCAAAAAACGCACCATTGATTTTTACACTGATCTTTGAGCTGCTTTTTTATGTATATTTTTTATATTATTTGTGATTACACTCAGGTTTAAAATATCTCGTATACTGCCGAGATCGAATTTCAGCGAATTATTTGAGAGGAAGTAAAATTACCTCATTGGTCTCGTGGCACTTTTACGGAAAATTTTGAATATTTTAGATGGTTTTTTTCTCTTATTATGTGAATATTATCTAATAAGCCCGCTTTTGATCACTCTCCACCTGTTGGTAAATGCTGATGAGGTTGACTGTTGGTTTTTATTTTTGTATTATAATAATCTACACATTAGAAAAACAACTTTTTCTCAAACAAAACTGAAGCTCTCAAATTGAAGTTGTATCTTTATTTCAATACTTTTTACGACGGTATTGATATCTCATTGCACTCAGTCTAAGGCCTGCCACGATTCTACTAACCGATATCACTTAACTTTATATGCACACCGAAAGAAAATGGACCTTGTCGCTGAGCACAGGAAGTCTATATCCAAATGTAAACTATCTAGACATACGCAGCTCTGGAGGCATTTACCTCTATAAGTGACAACACCTGTCCACTTTTCCCACACAAGAACGGATGTCGCTTGTCAAGTTATCTGAAAACATATACGTACGTCTTGGAACACCTACGTTAGTGTTAAATGAAACGCATTTATTGCTGCCGTTATGTGATTTGTCCATTCAAATGATAACGTTATAGTGAGAATTTGTTGGTATTAGTGATAATTTGTTGATATTAGTGAGAAATTGTAGATATTAACGAGAGTTTGTAGAAATTTATGAGAATTGGTTGGTATTAATGACAGCTCGACTGCGCAATTTCAAATGAGACAAATTTTATCGTTTCGATTAAGATTAAAAAAAAGTGAAATGCTTAGACGGAAAATTTCACTAACATTTATCGTTATTTATTATTTTTTAAGCTTATTGTTTTACAGAATGGCGGATGATACTTGCAAAATTCTAGTTGAAGTACCACCAGGACCTTTCGGGCTAACCAACCCTACGTGCAAACCGGTACTCACCTACTAATCAACCGACGAGGCTTAGGAGTTGCTATTTCCTCTCCGGGTTATGAAGTCAATTCAAGAAAGATCGGAAAGTAATAAGTGGACAAGGTTAAAGCCCTGTGAAGATGATGAAATTCTTCCGTGCGAGGGTTTGCCATCTTACTCCTCCTAAATGGCTGAACCGATATGTGCACTGTTTTTCCGGGCAGAATAACGTCCACGTCTAACGTCTAACGTCGGCTAGTCTATACTAATATCTATTATAAAGAGAGGAAAAAAACGCATATATTAATAGGTCCTTACATATGAAATTGTCGAAATTGTAATTTAATAGCTATTTCCATTATTTATATTTTGTTTGAAAGTTGATTTCAAGATTTTACAACTCTGTATTAAATTTAGTTTTTATTGGGCGCTTGATAAATTAAATTCGATCTTTAAAAACAGTACTTCCTAAATGCTAGCCGTTTTGATAATAAATTTCGTATTTTTATACAGCTTGTCACTTTTCAAAAATAAAATTTGGATATGTCATTCCTAAAAAAATGCAAAAATGTTGGTACTGAAAATTGGGATTTCTCCAAATTCTTAAAAAAAAAAAAACGGTAATTTCATATGTAATGACTAATGACCTAATATTATACTTATATTAAAGCGGCGGTAGCTTAGTGTTTGAGGGGCTTACCTTATGATCAAGATGTCCCGGGTTGGAATCCTGGCCATTACACTAGCGACGTGAATCTACTCCTAGCACAAGCAATTTAGCTTAATTGGAGGGCTTAGAAGGAATGTTAGTGATTTCGGTCACTATTATACTTTAAAAAAAATACTGTGTTGGTTGTGTGTTAGGAAGCAGTTGACAATATTATAGTAGGTTTGTACCTACCTGCAATCATTTAATTTCAATGGAGATGCCGACTGCGCTTTTATCCCTACAGAGGACGCCTCGTAATGGTCAATGTAAGCTGTCATCTGCGTAGTTTTCATTGTTTGTCTCTTCAAATCTGACAGCTATGAGTTTGTTTTTGTCACAAAACAAATGGTTATTGTTGTTTGGTCATATGCTGCTGCCATCTACAATTAGTTTTGCGTCGGCATCCCCATTTCGACGCCTACTCCATTACGCTTGATTTAATATTGTTTTCAATAGTATCAATTCAATTTTCAATAGTGATCAATCAGTAGAAGTGAGCTTTGCCTAATAACACATTTAACAGAGTGATTGACTGACACTTTCGCAAGCTATCAATGAAACTATAATTTAATTGATATTGAAACGATGGTTTTATGATAACCTATTTTATATAATGCCGGGCAAATGTAGGTGAGCAATGGTAGCTTATAAAAGCTTATAAACTAGTAACGTTATGATGAAAGAAATCGAATAAGATTTGTCACTGTTCACAAAGTATCTTGCGACTAATCTGTACCTAGCATTAGATATGCAGTACTACTATCAAAGCTATTTGATAGTAGTACTTGGTTGTACAGTGCAGTAGTACAGTAGTACAGCATTGCTTGGTTAAGTGAGCTATCTTGCACTTAACCGAGCAACGTCACGCTGCATCAGCCGCACATAGTCCACTGTTGAACATAACGTCCTATGGACTTCCAGAACGACCGATCTAAAGCAGCCCGCATCCAGCGCTTCCCGGCAACCTTAATGAGGTCGTCCTTCCACCTGGCCGTTGGTCGCCCTACACCACGTTTGCCTTCATCAATAGTAGATAGGAATAGGTCTTGATAGGGCACCACCCCAACATCTAAAACGTTCTTCAAAGATTTCAGATTTATCTCCAGTTTACGTTAAAGTTAAATGGGCTACTTTTGCTTATGGTAGCAGTTATCAAAAATAATATATTATAGGTTACATCGCAGAAAAGAAACTCGCTTATTCAAATTCTAACCTCTAATAAGCGAAACACAGTGATTAATATTCAGTAAACAACAGGTGCGTATTATTAATTGTTTAATATTCTACCGTTGCGCAAGCGCATTCGGACCACCTAGCTATCGGCGGCAACATTAATCATCAACAGAAGCTGTGATACTAATTTTGAGAAGTTAAGTATATGCAATTAATTATACATTTAGGCATTTGTCCAAACCAGCTTATTAACTTGCCTTTGAAGTTAAAAGTGGATCAACAAATGAAAAGAAATTTAACAAGTCATAGTTACGCATGAGAGTATAAATCAAGAAAAAAGGTTCGATGGATGGTCATTGTTGCATTAGCGAAGAAAACAGTAATTACATTTTGTATTACAACTTACTACCTACTTATGAATGACAAATCCATACTACTATGTCTATATATAAAAAAATGAATCCCTATTTCCCTTGGTCACGCCATCACGCGTGAACAGCTGGACCGATTTCGCTAAAACTTTTTTTTAAGTTCCTTGCAGTAACAGGATGGTTCTTACGCAGAGAAAAATAAAAAAAAGGGTTAGGTACGCCATCACGGAAACGGGAACAGAATTTCAGGCGCGCGAAGCCGCGGGCATCAGCTAGTGTATTAAAAATGCAAAAGTAACTCTGTCTGTATGTCTGTCTGTTACTCTTTCACGTCTAAACCGAATCGATCTTGATGAAATTTGATATAAAAATAGAGTAGACTTTAAATGTTTCGGCGCGAAAACCGACACCCACGCGGGAGGAGCTGCGGGCAACAGCCAGTGTATTCTACATAAATATATAAATAAAAATAATATTAATATTAATTATTTATTTGCGAACAGGGCAAGGTAAGGCAGAATTGAGCAGAAGACTGGAAAGTATAGAAGAGTTGTATCAACAAGGTTATTAGGCAGATGATGATTCGCAAATAGGTAGAGCATCTTTTTTCAGCAACTATTTATTTATTCTTCTTGCACAAATATAAAATAAAAGCACAGGTGGACTTTACATATACAGCCTTGCGACAGACAGACGAACAGTGGAGTCGTAGCAATAGGGTCCAGTTTTTACCCTTTGATCACGGAACCCTAAAAAGAAACTAGTGAATCTTGCATGTAGCCGTTAATTACGTAATATTGATTTTAATAGATCTCATTCCCACACTAATTTTACACGTCGTCAACATATCTTTTTTAGTTTATATCTGTAGCAATAGAGCTCATTTTTAATTGTTTTTTTATATTGTTCTACACTTCTAAGTTGTTTGTTTTATTGACATATTTGGAACTGCCTCCGATTTCAATCTAATTTGTATTTCTATGTAGACTCAAATTATAAATTTTAGTAGATGCAGTAAATAATTCTCAATTAATTTCCGATTACTATGCATAGTTATGATAAATAGTAGCTACTGTACTTCGTAATTTAAACATTATTAGCTTGGTTCACGTGATGTTGATAATATACGAGTACTTAGAGGAAAGTCAAAGCTCTTAACTGGTCAAAACTTTTGGATCTTAACTTTTGAATGCGAGCTCTCGTAAAATATGGTAGGCTAATAATATGGTAGGCTCTTTCTATTTATTTTGATTGATTCAAGTTCGACTTGGATAGGTTAGGTTAGAAGGTTTAGGTGGACGTGTAGTGCATCTAAATTTGTTGTGGAATATCAAAATTTACTCACGCAAAGTTAGGAAGTACCTACTCGTCAGAATCACTCGAGCTACTTGGGTTAATAACACTAGCAGCTCGTTATATTCTCTTCACATTGACAGTCGCATATCAACTACTGTGCAAATAGTACTGAGCTAATTCTATGCACATAATTTGCACAAATCATGCAAAATAATCCATACACATTTCACCACACATGTTCGTTACAAACATGAAGACATCGAAGCTAAAGAGACAGTTCAGATTGAATCTGTGTTCTCGTCATACCCAACATCGAACATTACAAACAATTTAATTGCAATTACAATTCCGTTTCAATTGGCTCTGCAAATCATGTTATGTTAAATCTCATTCATAGGGTTGACAATATTTCATCGACTGAAAAAAAGAGGAGGCTATATATTTAACATAAAACTAGAAATAAACGCATTATATTATATTCATCGCCTGTCTATCAATTTCTGAATAATTTTTGAATGAACTTGAGGTAATGTTTCAAGTAGAACTTTTTATATTATTAGGTATGGTAATGTGTTATAGTTAAAAATGTCTACCGCTTAATTGGGATTAAAGAGGTAAATATAAAAATAAAAGGAAGGAAGGTCAACCCTTCGACCATACAAAACATTTAGCATACTTAAAGCTTGTTTAATCAATATCGATAAGTATAGGTGTCAATTCAGCTGTTGCAAAAACTAACTTACCTACCTTCTCGGTAACACTACGAGTGACACTAGAAGGAGGTGAATATACATATCACTATCGCTTAAAAATGATTGCAAGAAAGCATGCTAGGTATACATACTCAGTAGTGTGAATGAAAACAAAGTACTGCACCTTTAGACAAGTGGCAATTCGCTATGAATAACGAATAACGAATGTTTAGGATTTGACGTATTTGACAGTTGTTAACGCATGTCATAAACGTCAAATCCAATACATCCGTCATTCTATTCTATCAAACGCCGGCAAACGAATTGCCGCTTGTCTGGAGGGGCAGGTATGATTTTTGTCTTACAGTTCGATACGCTTTCAGCATCGTGATAGATGAGTGATTACATTATCTATTTTTTTATACCACTGAGGTGGCAGACAAGCACACGGCCCACCTGATGGAAAGTGGTTACCGTGGCCTATGGACGTGTGCAACACCAGGGGAGTCACACTCATGCTGCCGACCCAATAAATACAGAGAGCTTCTGAGCCGTCAGCGTATAAGACAAAGCAGGAATAGCTTTTGGTCTTCCCACTGACAGCACAAAAACTCTCCAGTGAGCTCTGGCTACCCTACTCACCGCCAGGAACACAACACGAGGCTATTATGGCCGCAGTATTCTGTAGGACGGAGCCACTTCCCCAGTCGGACTGGTCAATCACCGTCGTGTCCTAGAAGATCATTCTTTATTTTGATTTATTAAGAAACTTGATTGTCTTTTGATTCATATTTGCACATGAATGCGGCGCTATGACACATATAGTTTTAAACTGCTAGCCTAGTACATAAAGTCTTCGGCAAAATTTCAACTGACTCAACGACACCCCTGCAAGTGAGCCATCACCATCCTGCAATCACGACAATTGTCAACTGACGAATGGATGGATTGTGCATTGAAACAAATGAATCGTCGTAAAGTAAGTTGTTGTGCGATCGTTAAAATAAATCTAATAATGCGTAATGTGAGTAATGCTTGCAATAACTACTAGCAGGGGACATGACTGCAGCACTACAGCACGAACATAGGTCGTAACAATTTTTATTGTCGACCACCCGTTGAAGTCCAGAATTAAATTGCTTGATTTATTTATGTTATGAAGTAAAGTTTAAGAATTATCCAGATTAACATTTTATTCTTATGCAAATAAATACTCGTATTTAGATGAGAACTAGACAAAGAAAATTGAAAAGAAAATATTGCACTTTTTATTTTTATAAATTCAGCAATTACCCGAGTAATCATCAAACGAGTGAACCATATGATTTCAGTTTTATAATATTGTATGTGTACTGAGAAGCTAAGTACCTGCTAACTCAAAAGAACTTTGTGTGAAGCTTTCACTGGGTGATAATGTTAGCCAATTTAACTTTTGTTTTATTCGTTGGTTTTGTTTACCGACTTTACGATAATTTGTCTCTAATTTATTTACTTACTGGTGAAAACTTTCAATTGGCCTTGTGCATGTTATGTTCTCTAATTTATTTGTGTATCTAGCTGTAAGTTTTCAAGAGAAACAAAAGAAAAAAAAATGCTCAATTAATCATCAGTGAATCATTCAATCTAAGTATTATTACAGTTCACTGCTGGCCATAGGTTTCTCACTATGTGCCTCGTATTAAAGAGATGTTTAGTTTGAGTCTAGATACCTGATACAATATCACAGAATATTTTAATTTATTTTAATATACTTCCAAGATATTCAATATGTTTTGTACCATGAATATAATATTCAAATTCGTCACCGTTAACGAACTAAAGACAGAATTAGTATTCATAGTAAACCGCATACGACGACGCAAGAAATGAACGCATTAGCGTCAAAAAAGTGACTAATTCAGTGCACCTCCAAGTAGTTCTGTAAGTAGATTTACGCAAAAACTCAATACGGGCGGAGAATTATTCACGGACACGCGTAGTTCAGTTGGATTGACCACAATAAGTCACACGTTGATAGTGACCGCATAATAAAGGGGAAATGGTGTACAGTCCTCGTAGATATGTACATATGTAGTTGTATACGAACTACATTGTCACAATGCTATTTATATCTACCACAATTGGTTCTGCATAAAAAACTGATTGCAAAATATGATTGTTGATGCATAATTGTATTAATTCCTTCTATTATTTGTACTGTAGCTATGAAGTAGATATAAAATATTTACGTGGTCTCCAATTATTCATTCCATTGATCGATTTTCGACGAGTCCTCTTCACTTCGCTCAGCAATTTCAATTATGTTTATCTGGGGGCACGGCATTGCCCCCGCCAAGACGAGCCAAGCGAAGCGCTAGGGCACTACCTACCTTTTGAACTCTCATAATAATACTTTTATGAGTGTGAATGTATTTATTTAACATACATCCTTTGTGTTAATAAAGCTATATTCCTACCACCTTCAAAATTAACTAGCGAGTATTTAGTTATGTTAAGTACAATCAAGAATATAAATATTATAATTTTCTTACTCGTATCCCTGGGGTAAATTTTTATTGGACTGTTTAATATACAGTCACCATCGATATTAACACCCCAAGTGACTAATCACCTTAACTCTGAAACATTACATAAAATATTGAGAAAAACAAAGAACGAAGGAATGTGTATGAATGAAAACGCGCTTAACCAGAAATTTGGTCATTATCTTGCATAAACTGCAAGATAATAACCAAATGCTGCCAGCCTTCTGAGAACGTTACCGATCGATGATGAAGCGGTAAAATTGCACGACGCATAATGTTTTAATGTAAATATTACATTAAAGTACTTCTTTCTAGTTTTCAATTTAATTTAGTGTTGCTTATGTTTTTTTGTACTTAATCTGGATGACTTGGTAGTGTTCCCGCCAAGTCCTGCAAAATTTGTACCAAAATCTTTAACATTTTAAATAAATATAATGACTTGGCAATAGTACTAAACGGTTTAATTTATTACTTGTGAGATATGTTGCATTTTCATCCGATGGCCGAGTCAATATATTTATTTAAAACGATAAAGATTTTTAATATTCATATGGTCACGTTAGATTATTATGTATCAACTTAAGACAGGAGGTCCCTTCAGTAGGGACTGAATAAATTAATAACCGAATAACTGAGTTGTGAGACTAGGATTTTTTGATAAGTATTGTTGTTTTTATGGCATTACATTATTTCTCAATGTATTTCAATGTAACGATTGTTTATTTTTTGTTGTTTATTCAGTATACGGAGGGTGACTGTACAACATCTCCGGTTACAACAGTTAACGAATACCTCTTTATTGCTGTGTTTCAAGATTAAGTATATCGAACGAACAGCTTTTCGATTTTATGTGCCCAATAACTGTCTCCTGCATAGGAAACATGACTTCTACTTACTGAAACAGCCATATTTGTTGTGTTCCTGTCACCAAGTTTATTGCACGCAATGAACTCTTGGATTCATAGCAAGTTATTCTTACGATTGTGACCAAATGGATTGCAGAATGGTTTAAATCCATACTAATTATAAATGGAAAAGTGTATGTGTGTGTTTGTATGTCCGTCTTCAGCAGTTGAATGCACTACGGCCACGCGATGGAGACCCTCAATATTGTACTGCTAGAATTTGAATTAATCCGTGTGTAGGATAAATAACGAATATGTAGGGAAGAGTTTACGGTAGCCAGAGCTCACTGGAGTTTTTGTGCTGTCAGTGGGAAGACCAAAGGCTATTCCTGCATTATCTTCTACGCTGACAGCACAAAAACTCTGTGTTTACAGAGTCGGCAGCACGAGTGTGTCTCCCCTGGTGTTGACAACACTGAGGCTAACCTTAGAAATATCCATGAATAATTTATGAATTTATGGTAATGCTACATGTAGATGATGCTTCTTGTCGCTAAATCGTTCCCATAGGTCGGCACATATGTCAAACAGCCCGGGGGCCAATTTAAAACGCATTAACATGATAACTCAATTGTATGCGGAATATGACCGAGATATATGAAACTATGATTGCTGTGTTGAGAAATAGACTTACTAATACTATTTCTAAGTCCTATAAGTCTTTAGTGCCAGCCCCTCTGAACAAGTGTCAATACGTTAAAAAATACAATAGATTAATCAATTTATGAAATTGACATTCAGAAGACTTTCAAACAATGCGCAAGTCAACGAATTCCATTCTACAATACGCAAGTCAACGAATTGCCATTTTTCTAGGGGGAAGGGGGGGGGGTACCTTCTGAATTAACAATACGAAAGAAAAATTTGACATCTATTCTAATCTGTAGATACAAGAAAAATACTATATCTATGGTATTTAAATATAGAATCATATTGCAATTTTTTAAATGTTGAGTAAAAAATATTCATTCATGCCAGTTGCCGTTTAAAAACGGTAAGATAATTATAATAAGCAATAAATATTGAAGATAATTATTATTCATAGCATTTATAAATATAATGAACATAAACGCGTTTTACGAGTATATCTTTAGTACCGCATCCGTCTTAACAACATTGTAGATCCGAAGGACACCTTTGCGTTACTTATGGAAATGGGCTCCATTAAGACTGATTTAAATGTTAGTGCTGGTGCCCTAGGGCAATTTGTCCAATAAAGGGCTTGCCATTATTTGTGCTACAAATAATATGCCAGTACGTTAATGTTTCAAATATGCCACGATCATTATGGGCGGGACATTCTTTACAACATACTTTTTTTATTTTTTAGCTTCATTTTAACATTTACACTATGAAGAAATACCATTCTGCAACACTAGCAAAATACTTAGTACTTACAAAATAATATGCCTTATATAAACTAAAAATTTGGCTGGGACAGACTGGATGAGGAAGTCGGAGGATTGGACGAAATGGTGCACATTATAAAATATAATATAAATAAATAAATACAAATATTCCACAACATTTCACACAACGCTATCTAGATCCATGGTAAGCATAGCTTAACTAGCTTGTGTTATGGAATCTAGAATGCAGATACACATACTTAGATACAATTTTTTATTTTTGTAAATATACCTATACACATTATATATAGAAACATCCAGACCAATGCAAATATACATATTCAGGCGTACAAATATTTGCACTGAGCGGGGATCGAACCCGCGCCTCCTGCGTAGCGGCCGCGTTCACCGCCACGCCACGGAGGCTGTCGTTTTTGGAGAGGCATTTAGAGAGGCCTATGTCCAGCAGTGGACTGTGGTGGGCTAATTGAATGATTGATTGATGTAAACTTAAATGTTTGTTCAATCTATCGAACTAAAATAAAAGTTATTTTGTCTATTCATTCCCATTCGTGTACTAGTCATCTTTCACATTCCTCCGCTCGGTACGTACCCGACTTAAGACATTACCAGGGGTTTTCGATAAGGATCGTTAACGATTGTATTCTCATTCACAAGTTATAATTTACATTATAAGTAATTTTTACTACTCATAACGAAGGATATATCAGCTACCTACTTACTCAAGGTACCAATTTGTTCTCTTAAATGTCAGCGTGTTACTTTTTAACGCTTGAGGGTTGATTGTTGATTGTGATATTGTTAAGAGAGAATTCATCTGATACAAAGTAAGTATTGCTCAAAACATATATCTTGGACATAAAAATATGTTCTCTATACGCAAACCATTCGTTTCTTGGGTGTGTTTTGAGAATAGAAAAACAATCTGCGCGCGCCTGGGCCTCGCGAGTTAGGTCCAAGATAAGTGTCCTGAGCTAAACACAAGTAGATAGTACCTATAAAATTGATAGTATAATTAAAGGTTTTAAGAGCCCAGGGTGAGCTTCAGTACTGTCAACATAATTATGGCCTGTAAAGTAGCTTGATTTTTTATGTAAGTACATACCATGATACCCGAAAGGATTAATAAAAACAACTTAGTACTTTGTAAGGTTCTTTTTCATAATTTACATTGTATTTTAATATCATTGACCGGACCAGGTGGCCAATTTTGCTTTTGTCTAGTGGGCGCATTTCTTAATCGATTATCAAGAAACTTGGCACATATGTTCTTTGATTTAAGACATTTTTTTGATAGGAAGGAAAATGGGGGAGGAAAGGGGGGCAGTTTGCTGTCACAGTTTATTTATGAACGGATCTTGATGATTTTTGGCTGAAATATCATGATTTGTCATTTGTGACAGGTTGTTGTGAAAAATCTTACCTCATTAAAGTGAAAAAAGGATGAGAAAAGAGGTGGGCCGATTGCATCCAGAGCTGATTAAAATAAGAAGATACGTATCGTTATTTAAGGATACCAGATTTAATTAAGGGTACCAAAAATGTGGTAAATGGTAATCATGAGGTTCACAGAACTAGGTACTAGTTCTTATATATTTTGACCTCTTATTTCATCCATGTGGCGACAGGAGATGAGCTCGTGTGCTTACGCTACCGCCATTTATCCCGTGATTTCATCTCGTAATAGCTACTTAGTCGTATCCAATTAATTAAAACTGCTTGGTCATAATCCAATATTTTGCAGACAATACATTAGCAAAAAACATGAGTATAAGCACAAATTATGTATGCGCGTATAAATTCGATTAAACGTGATTAACACGTGCTGCTTGTTGCGAAATAATAACATACACATGAAAAATATTAAATAATGAATATCCGAATTGAGAACAGCCTCGGTCGCCTAGCGGTAGAACGTTCAACTGCCACGCAGAGGAGCGAGGGTTCGATTCCCAGAAGATTACATGAATATTTACATTAACATTGGTATGTATAATATGTATGTTATTACAAATAAAGTATCCAAATATGTTTATCCGTATACTAGATTCCATAACACAAGCTAGTTAAGCTATGCTTACTATGGGTAGATAGCGTTGTGTAGAATGTTGTTGAATATTTATTTATTTATTCTCTGTTTTAGAAATCGGTTACTGGTGGTACAAGGCGGTCGATCATTGAATTTGCTTTGTGAGTTCACTGCACACTGCTGAACTAGGATTGTATTTTTTTTTATTGAGCCGAAGAGATAGATTATGTGGGACTCGAACCAACTAAACCGCACGCCGTCTGTCGGTCGTAGTGCTAGGCCGAAGGTGAGGTTGTCATGCGACATATACCTCGCACCCCGGCTGACCCAGGGCCATCCCTCTCGGCCTGGCCCTCCTCGGGAGGGGAAACCACGCGGTCTCCGACTCGCCCCCGGTATGCGAGGCGCGTATCGTAGGATTGTATAGTAGATAAAATGAATAGAATAAGATGACTAGACTTAAATAAAATATTCTGAACTATCACAATCTAAATAGAAATATCTGTATAATAATATTTAACAAGTTAACCAAATCCTTAGATACTTTTTCTCTAAATACGTACAATACTTGTACACGTACCTACATATTATAGATTAATCTTCTATAATATAAAAATGAATCGCAAAATGTGTTGATAAGCGCATAACTCAACAACGCCTGGACCGATTTCGCTAATTCTTTCTTTAGAATATTCCTTGCAGTACGAGGATAGTTCTTACGCAGAGAAAAAATAAAAGTGTTAAGCCGTCACGGGAACGGGAACAGAATTCCACGCGGGTGAAGTCGCGGGCATCAGCTAGTTGACTATAAAAATAGGCGGATGAAACCAACTAATATTATGAACGCGAAAGTTTGTAAGTATGGATGGATGGATAAGTGGATGTTTGTTACTCTTTCACGTAAAAACTACTGAATGGATTTTAATGAATCTATACAATAATATACCTTATATATCAGATTAAGAGCGTTTTCACACTCATCCGATATCTGATATCCGACATCCGATATCGGAGGAAGTCAAATATATATTATGAGATATGTATCTCTCTTTCACATTGTCCGGCCCGATATCGGTTATCGGAGCCAACACCACTGTTTTGGCCCGATATCGGAACACAAAGAAACTAAAACAGCGACTGCAAGCAATTTTCGACTTTAATGACATTTTCTGAGTTACATTTTTTCGCTTTAATTGATGACGCTGATCACGAATATAACAAAAAAGCTCGATACCATGTCATGTCAATAAGGTCGAAAATGGTTGCACTTCTCCTCTTTTTTTTAAGTGAAAACTTCTTTAGCGGCGTTGGATGGGTGTAAAATGTTAAGGAAGCGTCAGGATTAGTTGACCTTTGAACCGTAACCGACGACTGACGTCATACAAGATTAGGTACAGACTATGTATTTTGCAACTTATAATAGATATCGTCGTAGCTTAAACGGTAAGCACGTCGACTGTAAGTCCTTATAGTTTCAGATAGTATCGGGTTCAAACCACCTGGCCTTCAGGGATTTTTGGTGATTGTTTTTTCTTATTATAATTTATTACTTTTGGTGATTATTTTTTCTTTTTGTAATTTATTACTTTTTATGATATTTTTTTCTTTTTGTAATTTATTATTTTTTGTGATTATTTTTTCTTTTTATAATTTATTAATTTCTTCTGACAGAAAATTAGCAGAAAATAAGTGATAGGTTCTATGATTAGCGCTATATTATGGGTATGGTATGGTATGTTCTTTTTTATCTTTTTCTATGTATATAACGAAGAAAGAAAAAAACAAAATGTTTTCACTTCTGCCGGCACTCCCAGAGTTTAACCCGTCTTTTTTTACTCCTAGCACCCCTTACTAGTCTGTGCTATCGAGCAAATGGCCGTATCGAGCCGATTTTATCGGATAAGTGTGAAAACAGTACAAGGTGTCGGCTATCGATATCGGCGTCCGACACCGATATCGGATATCGGATGAGTGTGAAAACGCTCTAACACACAGGCTACAATTTATAACGAGTACTGATATTATAGCGATAACCGACATCCATGCGGGTGGAGCCGCGGACAAAAGGTAGTGTAGGATTAAAATTACTTAAATAACTTTATCTTGTGATTTTTTTTGATATTCCACTTGGTTTTACTGCAATACCTACTACTGTTATTAAGATTTTAAACAAAATTTAGGTATCAATTAGACCATATTAATACGTAGATAACTTAATATATTGTACCGATATATAAAAAAAAAGACGAATTGCACTCTGGGAGTGCCGGCAGAAGGGAAAACTTTTTCTTTCTTCGTTATATACATAGAAAAAAATAAAATGAACATACTATACCATACCTATAGTATAGCGCCAATCATAGAACCTATCACTAATTTTATGCGAATTTTTTGTCAAATTACAAAAAGAAAAGTAATCACCAAAAGTAATAAATTATAATAAGAAAAAACAATCACAAAAAATCCCTGAAGGCCAGGTGGATTTAACCCGATACTATCTGAAACTATAAGGACTTACAGTCGAAGTGCTTACCATTTAAGCTATGACGCTATCTATCGTAACTTGCAAAATAGGTAATCTGTACCTAATCTTGTATGACGTCAGTCGTCAGTTACGGTTCAAAGGTCAACTAATCCTGACGCTTCCTTAACATTGTACACCCATCCAACGCCGCTAAAGAAGTTTTCACTTCAAAAAGACGGGTTGCACTCCGGGAGTGCCGGCAGAAGTGAAAACCTTTTCTTTCTTTCTTTCTTCTTTATATACAGATAAAAACATAAAAAGAACATACCATATTTATAATATAGCGCCATCATAGAACCTATTACTAATTTTGTGTCTAAGAAATTAAAAAATTACAAAAAGAAAAATAATCACAAAAAGTGTTAGAAGCCCAATTTTGAACCCGGTACTATCTGAAACCATAAGGACTTACGGTCGAAGCACTTACCGCTAAGCTACGAAGCTTCTTAGCGTACCCAACAATATAAACAATCTGCAGCTAATGTTGTATGACGCCTTTACCTACGTTTTTACCTATCCAAGTTTAACACTTTTTACCCATTCAACACCGCTAAAGAAGTTTTCACTTCAAAAATGATCTGAAATCCTGGATTATCGACTACATTAAACAAGTTTAGTAACCATAATAGGTTCTTATTATGGGTACTGAACTTGTTTAATGTAGCTAAATCTGCAAGCCAGACTCTAAACCGGTTTTCGTTCTAACGTGTGCAAATTCACACGTCCGTGAACGAACATCAATTACTAAACCAATATCCTGTAAATTTAACACCTACTATTAAAAGTCGAGTGAATGTGAAAATTCAAGAATTTATTGTAAAGTATGTAATTTCCATATGAATTCGAGTTGCGGTAATTGATATACACGATATTAGTTCAATATTTTATAATGATTATGTTACTTCAAGTTTCCGTTTACTTCTCTTTAAACCTGATAATCTCTGTGTAACTATTCAAAATAACGACTGTGAATTGGCAATCGGTTCTATTTATTATTTCACAGCAAAAGGGAATACGAATTTATCTTTAAAGTTTCACAATGGATAAAAACATTTTACAAGCTTCTATTGGCATTTTTTTTTAAATTGTGTTCTAAATTCAAATGTACTTCAACACTACCAACACAATGAAGAGTTCTTTTTTTATTAACAAAAGAAACTTTTTGCGTGCCATCTATAACAACTTCCTAATAAAAAAGCATCACTTACTATATTTTATGCTCATTACCGCAAAGAAATGCTTTTTAAGGCAAGTAATGGTGTAAAACGGCATCACAAATTCACTCACAGATAAGCTTCCCATAGAAAGTAACAGTTTCATCACTTTCCATGATACGATCTTCATCTAGCCCTTTTACGTAACAAACCAGTTTCATGAAGTCGAATACTGATATATCTAACCTATCTACCAATTAGATAATGTTTTAACATGCGTATGTGAAATATCTGTCAATTGATATACATATTTAAGTGCGTTGTAAAGATAACGTAAAATGAAACGTACGTACATGCAATAGGTTGAACATAAAACGTGATTTATGACCAAATTAAGATTTATTTGGAGTAAAAATATCTACCTATATGATATCTGTATCCTAGAAACTTCGAATAGGCCTACGAGTGATCTATGATATCTGCTTTCCTGTCCAGAACAACTCGTGCTGGCCTGCAGTGCCACTCACACTCGGTGAAACGATTTGAGACCTTCCTCTGCCGCAGGATAAAGAGCTGAAATGGTCTGCCCGCGCACATGTTTCCCTCTTCTGACAGTCCCTGGTTATTCAAGCAGGTCGTGTTAAGGCGCCCACTCACTAACAGTTTACCGGACGACGGCCGGACGATATAAATCTGTCAGTTGATCGCAATAACCCACACACTAATAGTTTCGTTAACGATTTTGGACTGAGGACTAATACGATCCGATATTGTGTGGCCGCCGAACGATTCCGGACAGTTCTAAACCGGACAGTCCTAGGCCGTCAGGGCGAACGAGCACAACGGGCCTGTCGATCGACGTTTCGTGTCAGTTTTTACTAAGATTTTATTATTTTTTTGGACATACTCGTTTATATTTTTTATGCACATAGTCCATAAGGTTCAAAATAGCTAACACCTATTTCCCACAATGATTAGCATGTACTTATATAAGAATAACGTAGTGCAAGCTATTTTCAACCTTATTGACATCATAACAAATCTAGAACTTTTTCTTATATTCGTGATCAGCAGCATTTATTTATGCGAAAAAACATATAATTAAGAAAATGTCGATAAGGTCGAAAATCGCTTGCACTGTTTCGTACTCTCTATGTAACTGATATTAGACCATTACCGGCAGGCGATCGTACGACCTAAAACTGACGACTCACAACTGCTAGTGTGTGGTCGCAAAACTGACAACAGGGAATTGCCGGCGGGCCAAAATCGCTTTAGTGTGTGGGCGCTATCGGCTTAGGACTGCAGGCCGCCGGACAGATCAGGAACTGCAGGCGGACTGTTAGTGAGTGGGCGCCTTTAAAGCATCTATCAAGGCCGTCAAGTCAGGGACCACTATTTTAAGTACCACAGCATCGGATGGTGGTCCGCTTTTTAACATCTAGCGAGGTGCAGTCAATTGACGGACCAAATGTAAAAAAAAAACTTTTTAGCGGACAATATCCTTACGTCAAATTAAGAACGCTACCTTTACACCTTTTACTGCCAAGACTGAACAGTTTATTGTTACAGTAATTATAGTTATCTAGGTGAATAATAAACTAGCATTTGCCCGCGGACATAGCCTATATCCTTTCTCAAGGTTTAATTTACCGCTATACCAAATTTCATCAAAATCGGTTCAGTGGTTTAGGCTTGAAAGACGTACAAACAAACAGACACACACATACACTTTTCCATTTATAATATTAGTATGGATAGATGTTGCTAAGTAACTCAAGAATGCTATTTTTTCCTTACATATAAACATTTATATAAACATTTCTCATGTACCTGGTAATCCCTGAAGAAGTTGGCAGAGTTAACACGTTTTCACCAGTTATAGAATCAAAGAGTCAATTTCGTTTATTCAGTTTAGGCACATAAAGAGCACATATGAACGTCAAAATTTTACAGTCATGTCAAGAAATTATTAATAGAATATTAAATAAAGTGACACGAACAATATTATCGTTTCTTTTTTTTAAACAATTTGATTAAAAAAATAGATTTATATTGTGCGAGGAAGAAAAAGAATTAGGAGGACCATGCATTTTTATCATTGATGTTTTTTTTTTCTTTTTTAAAGAGACAAAGAGCTACCGAAATTACTAATATTCCCTCTAACCCCTTCAACTAAGCTAAATTGCTTGTGCTAGGAGTGGGTTCACGTCGGTAGTGTAATGGCCAGGATTCAAACCTGAGACCTCTCGATCGTAAGGTCGACTCCTTAACCACTAAGCTACCGACGCTACCCAATGGCATTAAATATAGATTTTTGCTAAAATCCCCACCAAGTAATAGGGTAGGCTGTTTATTAATTTAGAAGGTAAAAAAGTGAATGTCCCAGTAACCACGGTAACATGATGACTGAAGTCGACGAGTGAAAATAAATTTGGTTCAGTTGAGTGTAATCAGAGTTTTGAGTTACAGCCTGGGAATTACGGCACGCACGTAAGCGTCGATGTGCGTAAAAGTGTGTAAATTTACATCCTGTGTCCTGTAGATAAGATATTTTCTCAAGTAAGTATATTATTTTAAAGGGTTGATGAATGCAGTGTATGAGCTATACAAATACAGGCGCGCGCGGGGGATAATAGTATCTTTGATTCGGACTCAAATTACATCATTAAGGTGCAGGATGAAAAAAATCAAAATAAAAGCTGGTGGAAGAAAAACTTGTCACGATAAATGAATAAATCATTTCTAACTTTGTCAGTTTGTCGCCATACATCGGACAGTGAACAATCAATGTTAAATGTAAACAGTCGGTGTTTGTACAACCCGTGTATTTGCACAGGCGTGGCGGTAGGCGGCGACAAGGTATGTAGACGTTCGCGTATAGGTATGATATCGGATTTAACTAAGTGCTAAAGGGGTGACATCACTTATATGAAAAAATCATTCCGAATTTCAACGGAGGTTTTCCATCTCTGCCTATGTCAATGTGAATAATGTGTGTATGCATGTAAACTAGACCGTGTATATATGTAAAGAATCCTTCACCGGAGAAAGAATACAAGTATCACCACCCTATCTCATTCGAAGGGCGTCGTAAAAGGCGCCTTACGGAAAAATGCGAGAGAAAGTAAACTCGGAATGAAACCCTGTACCAATCCGTTTGGCCCGCGTGGAATCAGTATGCCAAAGCGTCCTAACATTAAGACACATTGGGAGAGATCTATGTCTGGTAGTAGCTAGCTTAAAGTTAGCTTAGGGCATAATGTTCAGCATTTTATCGGTAAGTAAGTGGCAAGTGATTTAAGATTAGAACATAAACTCATAACATAAACTCACGCCTTTATCCCCGAAGGGGTTGGCACATGTGCTAGCACCCACATTTCGCCGGTTTATGTTTTGGTCCCAATGTAATAGGTGGCTAGCCTATTGCCATTAACTGGGCTCTTATAAACCTGCGATAAATGCACACACAACTTCGAAAAGTCATTGGTGTGTGCCATGGAAAACCTGGGATCGAACCCGAGACCTCGTCTCAGCAGTTCATTACCCATACCACTAGGCTACCGCATGCTAATATTAGAAAAAGAGAATAATGTCATGTTCATGTTCAACATTATGACGGTTATGTATTCGTTTAGGCACACGCTACATAAACCCTCCTACTGCAACGACTAAGTAACTATTAGATTAGATAATACCGCATTTGATTTCACCGCCTCGGCGCACAATGATAAGAAAACATAAATATCAAATGAGAAAAAATATGATTTCCTAATCATATATCTCTGTACCGGTACCTTTCAATTATGGTTATCCTTATCGTCGTACGCCAAATCTCTATGTCAATACTACAAAGGCGAAAATCTTTTACATACAACGGTTATGCCTCTTTCCCTGTGGGGTAGGCAGAGATCAAATGTTTTCACCTGCTGCGATTCTGGCAAACATCTTTCGCTTCTTCTAGTTTCATAGTTGTTTGGCTTTCATAAAAACTTTTAATGCATTTATGTTAACTTTAATGTATGAAATATGCAATTCTTGAAGTGAAAACTTCTTTAGCGGCGTGGATGGGTAAAAAGTGTTAAACTCGCGTCAGGATCACGTGTTGAGCTCGCGTCAGACCTTTCACCCGTAACCGACGACTTTGTAGGACGACATGACGTCATACAACATTCCTAGCTACAGGGTATTTATTTTGCTCGGTACGCTAAGAAGCTTCGTAGCTAAGCGGTAAGCGCTTCGACTGTAAGTCCTTATGGTGGTGATTTTTTCTCTTTTTGCAATTTATTAATTTCTTCTGACAGAAAATTAGTGAAAGGTTCTATGATTGGCGCTATATTGTAGGTATGGTATGGTATGGTATGGTATGGTATGGTATGGTATGGTATGGTATGGTATGGTATGGTATGGTATGGTATGGTATGGTATGGTATGGTATGGTATGGTATGGTATGGTATGGTATGGTATGGTATGGTATGGTATGGTATGGTATGGTATGGTATGGTATGGTATGGTATGGTATGGTATGGTATGGTATGGTATGGTATGGTATGGTATGGTATGGTATGGTATGGTATGGTATGGTATGGTATGGTATGGTATGGTATGGTATGGTATGGTATGGTATGGTATGGTATGGTATGGTATGGTATGGTATGGTATGGTATGGTATGGTATGGTATGGTATGGTATGGTATGGTATGGTATGGTATGGTATGGTATGGTATGGTATATTCTTTTTATCTTTTTCTCTGTATATAACGAAGAAAGAAAGAAAGAAAAAGGTTTCACTTCTGCCGGCACTCCCGGCGTGCAACCCGTCTTTTTTATACTACTTGGGTGGCAGACAAGCACACGGCCCACCTGATGGAAAGTTACCATGGCCTATGGACATATTATTATGCAACACCATTATGACATTATAACAAAGATTAACGATTTTAAAGTAGTAAAAAGGAACATTCAATGTAATTAATGCCATACATCGTTTACAAATTACACAGAAACCCCAATTAGTCAAATATTTGATCCAATGTGTGATTGAACATTGAATACTACATGTCTTGATTCTCATACGAAATAAGGCTCTTGTGGACGAGTGAATTTTAAGTGCAAACTAGTCGCCAAATTACTGTTAAAATCTGGTTTCAGTTAAGGTGATGTTGAGTTAGTTGATCCAAACATTCGAATGACTGCGCCGAACGTTTCAATTTTGCGAGCACAAATAAGAAAGAGGAGTACTATCTATTTTACTACTAAAATATATACGGGAAACAAAGGCACAAGCTCCTCTTATATATCAGTCACATGATCTGATCTGCCCCACCGTATAGATCTTCAAATATTTCCCGAACTTCCAAAGAATGCAATTGGAATGTCGCATCTTGCGTCTCGCCAGATGGTGAAAGGTTATCTGACAAAAAATACTCGCAGCTCGAAGAGTCACTCGTGCTGTGGTGACATCACCGTTCCCATCACATGACACCGGTTGTGCCATAAAACCTCACGACAGCTTCACTGGTACCGGCACAATCAATTACTTTTATTAGATTATATACCGTCAAATCGTTATTTTTGATAGTTAAGTTTCAATGAATAAATAAATTAGAAGAATGTGAATGACTGTACCGCTTATACGTATAGTTACTGGCATATCTTGACCCTAGTCTAGTTTCAGTCAGCTCAGTACACGTTTTTTGGATATCTTTTACGGCCAAATAACCTCGAGTTCTGTTCCTGACAGTGAGTAGGGTAGTTAAAGCTCACTGGAGAGTTTTGTGCTGTCAGTGGGAAGAAAAAAGTCTTGTATTGCTTTGTCTTCGGCACAGAAACTCTACTCTTCAGCGTCAGCTCGACAGCACAAGTGTGATTTATTAGTATTTTAATCGTCCATAGACCACGGTAACCACTTTCCATCAGGTGGGCCGTGTGCTTATCTGCCACCTAAGTGGTATAAAAATTTCGCGCGCGCTAAGGCTTCGTTTAACTCAGTAACTATAATTGTAGCTGACATAACAAGTTTCCTGGGTCAGCCGGGATGCGAGGGATATGTCGCATGACAACCGCACCTTATTCGGCCTAGCACTACGACCCAGAGACGTCGTGCGGTTTAGCCGGTTCGAGTCCGACATAACCTCCGCCGGCTCCGGAGAGGGGGGCATCAGAGGGGATTTCGCGCACGTAAAAAAAAGACAACAAGTTTCGGTCGTAACGTATGAACAATGAAAAGTACCTGAAGCGTCGGAAAAAATCGCAATAGAATTAATTAAAAATAGTTAAATTTCAATGGTAGGTACAGTCAGCATCATTAAAATGTTGCTAACAAAAGTAGTCAAAATAATCCAAATACCAAAATTCCAATTTTATATTGGTTATTAGAGTAATCAAATAGTTGTAAGTGTCCAGAGTGGTCCAACTATCTTATCAATCGGTCTTCCAGAATTATGTAAGTTAGTAGAGTATTCATATTCAAATACACAATCGCGCCGGTCGATGGTATCCAGACAAGTATAATTTCAAAAAATCTAGACATTCATACTTTTCTCACTAATGCAAGTTGATAGGTCATGGCTTATTCAACTGTCAACTTAAAAAAAATATAAAAGACATTGTCAATTGACACATTTTGTATCTTTTTCTTACTCATATACCCATCCCTTATCATCCCGCCATTGTGTGAAAGGGATGGCTTTACAAGTAAGAAAAGGATACAAAATGTGATTAAATGACAATGTCTAGATTTTTTGAAATTATACTTGACTGGATACCATCGGCCGGCGTGATTGTGTAGATGAATAAGAATACTCTTCTAACTGACATAGTTCTGCAAGACCGATTGTTAAGATAGTTGGACCACTCTGGACACTTACAACTATTTGAGTACTCTTATAACCAATATAAAATTGGAATTTTGGTATACGGATTATTTTGAGTATTTTTGTTAGCAACATTTTAATGATGCTGACTGTACCTCTAGTACATTCGGTTAGGTACTTCACAAAAGGTAAACAATCTTGCACACACATATTAAATAATTATTATAAACTAGCTGTTGCCCGCGGCTCCGCCCGCGTGGATGTCAGTTGTCGCTTAGTGTTGAGTCAACGCTATTGAGCATTTTTTTTTTCTAAAATAAAAGTAGCCTAAGTTATTCCTTATGCTGCCAATAAAAGTCTCGTCAAAATCGGTAGAGCCAATTCAGAGATTAGCCGGAACAAACATACAGATAGACAGACAAAATAAAATTGTAAAAAATGTATTTTGGTGTATGTATCGTATTATATTCATATGCATGTAGTAAATAACGGTTATTTCAATATTAGAAACAGACACTAAGAAGACTTATATTACAAAATGTTATCAATTTACGTAATACTTTATTACGTTCTAATCGCTACACAAATAAGTAACTACTTAGAAATACCAATTTTATTCGTAACTACACTGTACACTGTCCACATTTGACATTCAAACTAAGTGACTTCTAAAAGTCCGTACACACCTGTTTATTTCTATACCTTACTGCTTACCGACGATAGATAATATAATATTTTATTTTACTATCAAGTGCTCAAAGTAAATAACAGATAGGTCTTATGTTGGTTTTTTGTAGATTAACCACCGATGGAGACCGCTTTCGTGTTAAAAGGTCAATACCCCTAAAGCTTAGGCAAATATTTGTGTTCAATTATAGAATATTACATTTTTTATTAGAGTCGTACTTGGAAGGGTTATTTAAGACTTATATTTACTTACAAAATCGTTTTTTTTTTAATAAAATAAAATCTGTTTATCACGAACCTGAGTACTGGTTTTAGTTCCAAGTATACCCTCTTCAGATTATCAAAATTACTCGTTTTAGAAGTGGGTTGTGGGTTTAACTGGAGAACCAGTAATATATGATTTCCTTTAAATAACAACTCACCCCTAGGCCCTAGATAATAGCAAATACTACTCACTGATTAATCAGAAACTATAACACCTATAAACTCACGGCGTCGCCGCGGCGAGGCCATACCGGGGACGAGTTGGGGACCGCGTGGCCCTGGGTCAGCCGGGGTACGAGGATTATTTCGCGAGACAACCTCACCTTCGGCCTAGCACAACGACTAACAGACGGCGTGCGGTTTAGTCGGTTCGAGTCCGACATAACCATAAAAAAAAACACTTATAAACTTGAAATTTGGAAGGTGGGGTTATGGGGTGTAGACAACCGCTAAGAACGGATTTTACGAAACTCCATCTCTATAAAGGTAAAACTGGTGTAGGAAGTTTGTACGAAATTCTTATATTTTTGAAGTAAGTGACTTGAAATTTACAATGTAATGTAAATAAATGAATAATCTACAACATTCTAGACAACGCTATTCAAATACATAGTAAGCATACCTTAACTAGCTTGTGGTTTGTAATCTAGAATGCGGATAAATATACTTTTTTTTTATCCTGTGGAAGCCCCCACGGGCTTCACCCCATCGGTGCTGACGATTGGGTGGGCGTTTCGGAATCGGACTGACTAAAACAACACGGTGTCCTTCCCAAGTGTCCATTGCCGAGCACCCCGGGTAAGCCCTCGAAAGGATAACCCCAGGATGGACAATGGCCGCCACCGCGGCCTCGCCTGGTGGGAGGATAAATATACTTAGATACTTTTTTTTGTAAACACAAACAAATTATGCATATTATGCTCTTTTATTAGTGTGGAGGTTTACTAATAAATGTGTACTTAGAAATCAACCCTATATTAACAGGGAATGAAAGTTTGTATGAAAGTTTAACTCACACCACGCGGACGAAGTAGTAAGCAAAATATGGGTCATAATAGCCTCGTGTTGTGTTCCCAGCGGTGAGTAGGGTAGCCAGAGCTCACTGGAGAGTTTTTGTGCTGTCAGTGGGAAGACCATAGACATGTCGTGCTTTGTCTTCTACACTGACGACACAGAAACTCTCTGTTATGTAGGCCACGGTAACCACTTTCCATCAGGTGGGCCGTGTGCTTGTCTTCCACCTCAGTAGTATAAAAAAACCTACATTCATTATCGCGAACATCAAACACATTTCTGATGAAAATTCTTACATAAAATTAAAATTTCTTTTAAATAAATCAACACGAAAAAATATTCTCAAAGAAAAGATTCACAAAATGATATCATAATATATTCCATCCCTTTCAAGCGGGTCTCTTTGATGTTCAGAGTCCCGATACAAAACATTTTTTTTTTTATAAAATATAATGTTTATCTTTTTTAAAGCTACCTGACAAAGCCTTGATACCGTTACAAAAGATACTGAAAGAAATGGGATACTTATGATTTTTAAACAATTGTAAACAATACAGAAACTGAGTAGAACTATAAAACTACTAAATGGTTTATCTGTGCCGTAGCGGTAGAGCGTTCGACTGCTATGTTGGAGGTCGCGGGTTTGATCCCTAATATGTGTATGTATAAATAAGTCTACTTGCATTGGTATGTATGTATGTATATAAAAATCAAAATTAATGAAATAATCAAATCATATTTAAGGAGCCAATCAATATTATGATACTAATAATAAATTTCAAGTAGAATATACTGCTTCCGGGCTGTTTGGCCGTGGTCGATGTGAAACTTGTTTACAGAATCCCCTGATCATGTGGCTCGGTATACGTGGGCACCACCCAAAGAAGCATCAAGACCCGCCTGTCGGAACATGAACGGAATTGCCGCCTCTGCCACTTCGACAAGTCAGCGGTTGCAGAACACACCCAAGAGGATGGGAATCATACCATCGAATTTCAGAACACGAAAGTTATAGCTACCACAACACATGCAACGCCGGCCGTGAAAGCCTGAAGACTTATAATAAATTTCAAGCTATTAATTTGGATTAATCTATGCGTAAGTATGTTATAATTATGAATCACCAATATTCGCTGATTTTCATGTGATTTATGAGGGACTAACGACAGTTTTTACGCTTTATGTCTCTCAAATATAGATTCATGATGTCCATTCATTATTATGATAATAAAAGAGATTAGATAAGATAACAAGGTGTATGTTGTAGGTAATTCTTGAAATATTCTAAAACCGAAAACGCTTTCTAGGAATGGTTATTTTAAGTGATATCTTTCTCGATATTTCTGTATTATTAATCATTCTCAAGAAATTAATCATGATGCAAAAAGAAAATTACAAATAGTCTTAAAAATGGACACGACAGTAGATAACTTTATGTCTGTGAACCGTCGTGTCTATTTTGGAACCTGGCTAAAGTAGCATTTAAATATTTTTGGTTCAAAAGTCAATAGGTAGATACGGACAGCATCAGATCGTTCTTGATGAACAAAACTGCTCAAAATGATCTCGATTCCTTGGTATACCCCCATCCTGATATTTCTGTCGCAGACAGTACGAAACGGTTAGATAAAATTATACGAAGTTGAAACGAAAAGTATAATCTTTAGGCGCGTTGTTTATTTTATACACCGAAATGATATTTTCATTTTGAGATGGGAAAATATCATCATCGTCATCTTTATCGATGGTAAACTGATTTATAACTGCTAAGTTTTATAAAACATAATCAATTAAAAGTTTGTAATTGACAAATAAGTAGAAATGCCTTTAAACAAAGTCGGAGAACGAAACCCTGGCCACAGAATACATAGGTAAGATTTTAAGTTAGTTGCGACTCTAATTAATATAAATCAATGTCTCAGAAAGCATTTTTTCGTTGAAATAATTTCGTTAGAAAACATTTTTGTCGGCATCTCATTTATAGCGTTGATAAACGGAATTTTCCAAAACTGTTTATTTGATGTGTTTATTATCGATGCCATATGAAATACAAATATTTACTTAGTTAACACTACTTGTAGGCTATACGCATCAACAAATATATAACTTAACAACGTGGGTGGAATAAATGGTTTACTTTTCACACAAAACTCAACATTAGGGTGTATATCATCAGCATACTACGTCGCCTCTACGGAATTTATAGCCGTACTTGTCATAAAACAGATACGTGATAGAAAAAATAAGAGGACGACTCCGGTGGGTCGATCGTATCATACTACTTCATATCAACGTATCCTTGATCCTTGCGTCACCGTATCAACAAAGCGGTGCCCACGCGCTAATGTATTCAACGCGGCGATTGATGAAGTATAAAATTTCTTAGTACCGTCTCACTCACAATGGAATTATGATAATTTATCGGTTGGCTTGTGCCGGCCGAGTGTGTGGGAACGCGCGCGGCACGGGCTTTCCCACGAGGCCGAGCTACGACGAAGAACGTCTCATTGGTTGTATAAAGAAGCGTCGCTTACGCTGTTATCCGATCGCGTGTCAAACAACTTCTAGTGCCGATAAGACGTAAGTACCGAGCGGTTTGCGACGAGCACCGTTCGTAGCCTATTCTTAAAGCGCTGTTGACACTTAAGACGTTTTGCCGTCTAGCTACCTAAGACAGAATTGGAGTAAGTAGCGTCACGCGGCTTCGACCGCACAATAGGTCGGTGTCGAGTCGACTAGCGGTGCTGGGAACAAACTCACACCTTTGCAAGGTGATAGTCAATGTTATTATTTTGAGTGACTAATTAGTAGGTATCATGTTTTTTCATCGTTCAAGGATGTGTTGATGTTGAATACTTAATTCGCGTCATGTTCGGATTAGAATTGAATAACTAGATTATTAATTTGTAGATTACGAAACATATTTGTCAAAAGATAAAAGTTCTGTCAAATGTATTTAAGTATGAGAACGTCTATTAATATATTTTGTGTTTAATATTTATTTATTCTATAAAAAAAACTTACCTGTCAAATTATTCATATACATATTACAGTGATAAATGTGTTCAACACAAAATACGTAGAAATATTTTGAAATGTGACTTACATTTTTTATGTCCTTGACGGGCGAATGAGTTCCGTTTGTCGTAAAATTGCAATAGGTATAGCGGCAACATTTCCCGAAGTAGGACACAAATAATAATTAATAACAGCGGTAAGCAGTAAAAAGTGCGACAGTAATAATTTCTATTCATCAGTCTGTCTGTGTGACCGACGGAGGCGATAACACGCCTCGTGTCGCCGCGAACCTGCGCCCGCACCGCCACTTAGGCAGGGTTGTCACAAGATCACATATTGCAATAATATTTATTAGTATTTAAAATAGTTATTGCAATATTTGCAATGAATCGGATACTACCTTGATGGTGCAATAGCAAACACAGACATTATACACACTGTAACAAATTTCAGCCAGATCCGTTCAGCCATTTCAGCGTGATCTAGTAACAAACATTCAAATATCTTCGCAAACTTTCACACTTATATCATTAAGTCGGATAATAATAAGAAAAAAAAACTAACGGTATCCAGACAGAGGTTTAATTCATCGCCACGAGTTGCTTTCATATAATAATGAACGTTGTGACGTCATTGTACACTATTGGTGCTCAAATCAAGGGGAGCATCTTGCCGTGCGTCTGCCTAGGTTCGGTAAGGAGGGTGCGGCGTGGGAACGCGTGCTAGCCAGGTGCCGTCAGCTGAGACCCTTACGGATTTTAAGGAACAGATGTTGGCTCGTAATAGCTTCAGTTTAGGAAAAATAATACTAAATGACATTGTAATGTGAATAAAATATAATTTCGCAGAGAAATAAAAAATAATAGTTAATCGAATTGAGATCTTTCTCCAGTTTTGAAGTCGGTTAAAAATAAATATTAATTTAATGGAGACTCCTTTAGAGGGATGGTAATTATTAATGTATTACTTATTCTTAATGCCTAAGATTCCTACTGAAATAGTATTGAGTGTGGAAAAATGTTTTAGGTCTCCCATTAGGCGGGACCGCAAACATTGTTAATGAAATGTTGTTATTAAAATATTTCTGGTTACTGCTAAGCATGAATATACAAATCATCAAGATATAATGCTTAACCAAATTAAAAATCGTCAGGAATGGTAACTCTCCTAAGTTGCATATCCTGTGATTGAAAATAATATTAATGATGATTTCTTCTATGTATTGTCTTCCTTTCAATACATGTACATGAATATTACTTACTTAATAATCAGAATATTTAGGTCTATTATATAATCATATTCAAAAATATCAGAATGCTTTTTACTTTCATAACTACATTTGCCTACAATTCACAATTGTTTTCAAAAACAAAAATTAGAAAATACAAATAAACTAAATATATTTTCCGTGCGTGCCATCCCTCTTTTATCACGGGCGTTTTGCCACAATCGGTGTAGCGCGCATAAAAGCGGCTCGACGGGCGGCGCGCGCGCCATTCGCTCATAGACCGTCGCGCGCGCACCAATGATTCTTCCCGCCCGTACTATGTCGCCGCCGCACGGCGCTTTTCACCCGCCAGCGCACGCGCAACCCGATGAAGAACCCGTCTCCCGCACATATCAATACAGAAAAGTTATGAAACCAATGCTTGAAAGAAAACGGAGAGCTCGCATCAACCGCTGCCTCGACGAACTGAAAGACCTTATGGTTACCGCCTTACAAGCAGAAGGAGAAAATGTATCTAAACTTGAAAAAGCAGATATCTTGGAACTCACCGTCCGACATCTCCACAGTCTCAAGAGACGGGGACAGTTAGTGTTGAAACCAGAAATGTCTTACGCCGAACGCTTTCGTGCTGGATTTACTCAATGTGCTACAGAAGTGTCACAGTTCATCGCAAATGCTACGTTAGCCGCAAACGCAATGCAGCGACAGGGTCCTGTTGACCCTCAAGCTGGTGCGAGGTTGCTGCAGCATTTGACCAATTGTATAAGAAGATTGGAGAATCCTCAAGTTGTACAGCCTCAACCAGTTGTGCCCAACGGTGTAGCGAGGCCAACACCGCTGCAACCCATCGCTCCTGGACATCCCCAACAACAGGCTCCGATCCAGAGGACAATGCTTCCAGACCGAGGGGTGAAAAGGCTAGCAGAGCCGATGGATTCAGAAGCGACGCAAGCAAAGCGCGCGTATGCACCGCCTTCGCCTCCGCACAGCCCCGCCTCCGAGTCAGACTCCGCCCAGTCGATGTGGCGGCCGTGGTGACCCTTCTCCTCATGATGCATGCTTAAGGACCGTGTGACTGCAAATCCCATATCATATTTGCTAATAGGTACTCCAACACAAGACTGTGTGGAGAAAGTTTATCGAAAATTGAGGGCTTGGGATACAAATTTGCGATTGCGTATAACTCCAATGTAACGTGAGGAGGTACCGTGTGATAATCAAATATTGTTGTTTGTTTTAGTAACGTTCCTAGAACTGATGTGTGTTAACGAAGTATGGATTCTCCTGCTCGCTTTGCTTGTTGAAGTTGTGTTTTTATTAATTTAATAAATTAAGGTTTTTGTTCAGTATCTGTTATTTTTATATTCCTAATTTCGACGTCTTCCGCGGAAGCATTTACAATAAGAACCATAGTGTATGTAGCACCTAAGAATTCTGTGATAAATAGTTTCTCTGATAGGAATTGTTAGGTTATGAGTAGGTGACAACTATAAAATAATAGTGAATAATGGTACAGACAATAAACAAATTTTGTAATAATATTTGTTTTGTTTCGCACCCATGCGCAGTATTCTTCATTACGATTTATACATGTATATTTAGAACAATTCCATTCTATAAATGTATATATCTATATAAAACATATAGATTATTGTTTATCGTCATAAAGGGAATTGAAAGCTATTCTGTAAATATTATAGATACTGCAATACATGCTGATATCAGCAGCACTTTAGAGCAGAAGCACCTGAACATCCACTGTAGCTAGAACTTGATGTGAAGGCGAGCCTTGAGGAGTGTCGATGATTCAATAATCGTGATCCTCATGAAACCTTTTCGCTTTAGGAGATATTACATATATATATCCTTTGGCGTGTTCTATCACTATCGTGGTTACATTGTGTTCTGAGGAAAAGTTTGACATGATGAGGTGATTTTACACTCTCATCCAATACTGAGCAGGTCCAAAGGAAGTTCTTGAAGAAATTATATGAAATAATATTCTGCTATAGTTTTTCCAAGGATTTTACCAGGTCGATAACGTGCTCATGAACCCTCGATGTTGTAAGTCTACATCGTCATATTTTGGTTTCCAGTTGTATCCAAGGCCTTCAACTTCAGAACGTTGGGGCCACTTACGTCTTTTTCTATTGATTTGACTAATACGGTTTTTACGAGAGCGACTGTCGTTTGACCTATCCATCCCGAGAGGAAAATTTGCACCTGAGCCTTATTCGTCAGTCAGCAGGTATACTGACTTGCAGTTGAGGCTGACTTGGTCCTAAAGGTTTTGTTAGGATCCTATTTTTTTTAACGTGCAGGAAATCGTCAAGGATACCACCCCCGCCGGAGCCGAAGGGGGAGGTTATGTCGGACGCGAACCGACTAAACTGCGCGCCGTCTGTGGGTCGCAGTGCAAGGCTGAGGGTGAGGTAGCTATAGTGCATATCCCTAGTACCCCGGCTGACCCAGGGCCATATCTCTCGATCTGGCCCTCTTAGGTTCCCTAACTCGACTTGACGGACCCTATACACCCAAGGTTGACGTTTTCATACGGGCGGATTGCTTAATTTTTTATCAGCTTCATTATATCAGCCACACACAGTCCACTGCTGATCATAGGCCTCTCCCATAGACTTCCAGAACGACCGATCTAAAGTAGCCGGCATCCAGCTCTTCCCGGCGACCTTGATGAGGTCGTCCTTCCACCTGGCCGTTGGGCATCCTACACTACGCGGTCGCTACTCCAGAACAGCTTAATCATATTAATAAAATTCTGACACAATACTCAGATCCTATCTCCAACTAATTGTGAAATTTCCGAGACTGTACCTATTAAGAATTAAAAGTGATTTATTTTATATTACATTTCCACATGCAATAGTTGTGTTCATTCTAACAGGAATTGCATAAAGATAAAACTAAGCTAAAGTATCTCTTAAACCTTTTTAAATAAATTTCAAATTCATATCATCAGACTTTATTGCATTTCTTACTTAGTATTATAATGAAATCTTCTAAGTGCTGTTTAATGAAATATTCAAGTCAATTTCTTTGTATTATGTTTTGTTCACACGGTGTCCGATGACCGTGCTCACCTCTTCATTACTTAAGTAGCTTACACTATTGTAATAGGTAATGCCTGGTACGGAATAACATGATTTCAACACTCGAGTTTGTAAGTACAAATGAGTGCACGCGTCACAAAATTTGCAGCAATGGCAAAATAACTAAAGTACAGATTACATTACAATTTTTTTTTATACTACTCAGGTGGCAGACAAGCACACGGCCAACCTGATGGAAAGTGGTTACCGTGGCCTATGGACGTGTGCAACACCAGGGGCGTCACACTCGCGCTGCAGTCCCTGTTAGAAAGAAAAAAGAAAGTAGAAGATAAAGCAAGACAGGCCTTTGGTCTTTCCACTGACAGCACAAAAACTCTCCAGTGAGCTCTGTCTACCCTACTCACCGCCGCCGGTAACAACACGAGGTTACTATGGCCGCGGTATTCTATAGGGTGGAGGTACTTCCCCAGTCGGACTGCTCAATTGGACGGAAATACCGTCAGATCCAGCAAGCTAGAATACCGGCTTCACAAATAGGAGTCAAAATTAATTAATTACTTCGTTTATATTATATATTAGGGGTTAAAGTATGAAATTGCCGATTTGTACTGACAAATTGAAATTCGTTTTTTTTTTTTAATTTAACGTATTTATTTAATCAAAATAATTACCATTATTATCTATACATTGCTGCCATCTAGTAGGAAGGTCATTTATGCCTTTGCGATAGAACTCTGGTGATCTAGATTCGACAAACTGTGTGAAAGCATTTTGTACTGCCTCCTGAGAAGAAAACTTTTTATCACATAGAAAATTGTCCAAATCACGAAAAAAATGGTAGTTTGTTGGAGCAAGGTCTGGCGAATACGGAGGGTGATGGATAGTTCCTAATTGCAGTTCCTGTAGAGTTAAAACGGTTTCTCGTGCTGTATGAGGTCTCGCGTTATCATGGAGCAATAATGGTGAAGATCGATTCATGAGTCGGGGCTGTTTCACTGCTAGTTTTGCTATCATTGTTCGGAGTTCGGCACAGTAGACATCTGCCGTTATTGCTTGACCAGATCGTAGAAAGCTATAGTGAATAACACCATGCTGAGACCACCAAACAGTTACCATTACCTTTTTATTGGTAAGCTTTGCTTTAGGACACTGTTGTGGCGTTTCACCTGGGGTCAGCCATTGCATTTTTCGCTTACGGTTATCGTAAAGAATCCACTTTTCATCACATGTCACAATTCGATCCAATATTCCTTCATTTCTGTATCGATTCAACAAGGCAACACAAGTTTCAACACGCATTTCTTTCTGCAGATCAGTCAAATCATGAGGTACCCATTTTTCACATTTTTTTTATTTTATTGATTTGACGCAAATGAGTCAATATTGTTGGTAAGGTAACGTTAAACCATGCAGCTAATTCCTGGGTAGTTTGGCTCGGATCGGCTTCCACCATGTCTTTCAATTCATTGTTATTCACCTGTGTGGACGGCCTTCCTCGTGGTTCGTTCTTCAAATCAAAGTTTCCATCACGAAAGCGTTTAAACCAAAATCGCACGGTGCGTTCATTATCAGTCCTCTCTCCAAACGCAACATTGATATTGCGAGCTGTTTCTGCCGCGTTAGTTCCGCGTCGGAACTCGTATTCAAAAATCACTCGAATTTTCGAAGTATCCATCTTTCTTGTCTAAGCTGAATAAAAAAAGCAACTGAAAGTCGATAATCGAATGTTGCACATTTTTAAATGAAGAACTACATAAGTACCACGTGGAAAAAGTTTCACTCAAAAATCTCAAACCATGAAGGTTCTATGTCAATTCGAAGTACCTATTACAATGAAACGGCAATTTCATACTTTAACCCCTATTATATACTTACTGCGTGCCGTTTCAAATTCAAAATTTATTCACGTCTCAATTTTTAATCTAAACAGCTTGCCTAGTAATGAACTATTACAGAGAAGTCAATGACTCATGATTAGTCATGATAGTCATGATACTGAATGTTAACTTATCTAGTGTTTCTGCTTTATGGCATATTTCAACCGGGGAAGTATCACTAAGTATCTTACTTCACTACGTAGTATAAAACAAAGTCACCTCTGCCCCTATATCCCTTTGTATACTTAAATCTTTAAAACTACACAATGGATTTTGAAGCGGTATTTTTAATTGATACAGTGATTCAAGAGGAAGGTTATGTATAATACATGTTTAATATACGAGTAGTAGAGGGTGCAGCGGGAACGGGATCTGACGCCACGCGGGCAGAAAAATATTGGCGGTACGACGTTCGCCGGGTCAGCTAGTAAAAAAAATATAAAATCATTCATTGTTGTAGATAGTGAGATGACTGGTGGCTTTGTGTGCCTGGTAAGTATATCTTTTTCTTTCCTTTTTGATCTTCATCACAGTGTTTTTTCCGATTGCATCAAAAGCTAGTACTTTGAAGCACGAAGTTAGCTCTCCAACGCTTTCTTTTGACTTAGCTTATCTTGACTTTTGCCTTCTTTTTTTGTTTACAACTGAGGTGGCAAAAAATCAGATGGCCTACTTGATGGAAAGTGGTTACCCTGGTCTATGGATGTGTGCAACACCAGGGAAGTCACACTCGTGCTACCGACCCTGTAAACACAGAGAATTTCTGTGCCGGTACAAAAACTCTCCAGTGAGCTCTGGCTACACTACTCACCGCCGGGTGCACAACACGAGGTTATTATGGCCGCGGTATTCTTAGTCCCTAATCTAGTGCCTTTACGTGGAACTGAATACAATGATTGGTGAAATGTGGGTATTAATTCACCTCTGCCTAACCCTCTGGAGATAAAGGTGTGATTATATGTATGTATGTAAGAGTTTGACAGAGAGTAGCTTAGTGGTTTAGGAGGCGGCCTTACGATCGAGAGGTCCCGGGTTCGAATCCTGGCCACTAAACTACCGAAGTGAACCCACTAGAATAATAATGAGCCCCAATGCATTAGCCCCATAATCATAATCCCACAGGTATGTACTTCCCCAGTCGGACTGCTCATTCGGACGGAAATACCGTCGTGCCCTACTTCCTCTTACCTCCCATCCCCGAAAGCAAAACCTCCGCCAGACTCTTATCCATCAGTCATTAGGGTACTTGAGACCTTCCAAAATGCAATTTGATGTGACCGATTCACCTTATTCTTGAACTCTGATTCCGTTCTCACAGTCCATGGGGACCTTTTCCAGGGATCAAAAATAACATATGTGCCTAACTTCAACCAGTCCCTATCAGAAATTTCAGCTGAATTCAATCAGCCGCTTGAGCGTTGTTAAGTGAAAAAAACTTTTCTCCAATCTTTTATCTTTACAATAGTATTATCTACGATTGGAATAGGATTTCTCCTATGACGTAAGAATTAAAAACTGTTTTTTTCTTCTTCTAGGACAGGTCAATTTGGCTTCACCTCGCCTGATGGTAAGCTGAATGCAAAGTCTCAGGAAAGAGGGTCACCATTACATACACGTACACCATGTTAACAATGGTGCCGCCGACGTGTCTTCGCCGAAGACCATCGGCCTCCATGACCGGGGTCCTGAGGACGGTGAGTGGGCTGCTCACCGTCCTTACAGAAGCAGGCCCATGACGGCAGCGTGACGTGAGAGATCACGCACGCCCCCCTCCCCCAAGAAGCGGGGTGACACCCCCCCCCCCCCCCCCCCCATAGACGCGGGATAACACCCGAACCTCCTAGGTGAGGCCGCAGCCGTAGGTCTGTTGGTAGTCCTGGGACATCCTTCCGAGGGCTTACCCGGGGCTACCAACCGCAGGCTATTAGGCGGTACGTGAGGGTTTTTTAGTCGGTAGGAGTCCGGCATAGCATCCATGAAGGATTTTCCCTCACGTTAAAAAAAAAAAAAAAAAATCTCCGATCCAATTAACCCATTTGTACTGAATAATGCATGAAGGTTCAACCTAATTTTAATATAGGCGTAAAATAATTGTAAAATTTGGATAGCCTATCAAATTAGTTGTGTCTTTTAGTTAGTAGCACAACAACGGAGCACATCAATGTACCGTTAGGTTCAATCACGCGATTCAATTTTACCGAAAGAAAGACAAACGAAGACTCTTATACTACTAATGTAGCAGACTTGTTACAAAAGAGGTTTCTTTTTTTTCTTTTCTTCTTTTAAAAAGACAACTCCCGCACTAGAGAACAAGCCCTGTATCGCGGGGGACTTTACATGTGCGGTCCATGGCCCTATATGGGTGCCCCGTGTGGGCGGACACCCTGGAGGCCAGATTCCTGCCTCTGCTCCGTACGGCGCAGAGCACGATGGCCTCCAGGGCCATCAGGGGATACCGCACGATATCCTTCGAAGCGGCGAGTCTCCTGGCCGGATCGCCACCGTGGATCTTGGAAGCGAGGGCCCTTTCGGCACTATATAAGTTCCGAAAGGAGGCACGGGAGCGGGGATTCGATCCCGAGCCCGAGGATATTCGGGCCGAGAAATCCCGGCTCCACCAGGTCATGGTGGCCGAGTGGGAGCGACGACTTGGGCAACCACGCGCAGGGCACGCCGTCATTGCGGCGGTAAGGCCCATCATGGGGGAGTGGCTAGAGAGGCAACACGGTAGCCTCTCGTACCGTCAGACGCAGATTATCACCGGGCACGGTAGCTTCGGGCGGTATCTGCATCTGATGGGTATAGAGCCAACGCCCGAGTGCCATCACTGCGACGCGAGCGTGGACTCGGGGCTGCACACGCTCACCGAGTGCCCGGCGTTTGAGACGCCGAGGCGGGAGCTTGTGGCGGCCCTGGGGGTGAGAGTGCTCACGCTCTCCACCCTGCTCGCGGCGATGGTCCGCTGCGCGGATGCGTGGGCGGCCAGCGCCTCCTTCTGCGAGCAGGTCATGCTCGCGAAGGAGACAGCAGAGCGGAAAGGCTCGCTGACATCGCTGCACACGCCCGAAGGCGGCTCGGGCGTCGGAGGGCGCAAACTGACCTCCGCCCCCCATGAGCGCGGGCCTGAGGGTGACGGGTGGAGCCGCCCGACACCCTAGCAGAAGCAGGCCACGGCGGCGGCGCGCATCGTAGCACGATGCGCGCCTCCCCACACCGGGGTTGAGTCGGGGACCGCGTGGTCCCCCCCTTCCCGAGGAGGGCCAGACCGAGAGGGATGGCCCTGGGTCAGCCGGGGTGCGAGGGATATGTCGCATGACAACCTCACCTTCGGCCTAGCACTACGACCCAGAGACGGCGTGCGGTTTAGTCGGTTCGAGTCCGACATAACCTCCCCCTCCGGCTCCGGAGGGGTGGGTATCCGTGGGGATTTCCCGCACGTAAAAAAAAAAAAAGGGGGACTTTACAAACATACAACTAACGGACAGAAAGTACACCCAGACTAAGAACAACTTTTCGTGGCTCACACAAATTTTTGTCCTGTTTGGGAATCGAACCCATAACCTCGTGCACAGCCGGCGCATGCTACACCCACTGAGCCACGGAGGCAGTCACTGAGCATTGGAGGTTATCTCTCGTGTATTCATATCTACAGAAGATGACAGGAAGGCATTGCTTCCAGCACTCTCATCATCCTCATCATCACAATGTTGGAGGGGTTAGAGGAAATATTAGTAATTTCAGTTGCTAATATTCTTGTTAATAAAAACAAAATTAAAAAAAATTGTACATACTGCTTGGATACATTTTGGAACCCAGGGTCAAATATTCTTTTCTCGTGTCTTTTGTGGGAGTGACTGCCGTTTGGACCCTTAACTCCGTTAAGAAAGTGTCCATTTGTGGTCACTTGCGATATCTACTATTTTAAGCCCGTTCAGCTAGTCTAATGGTACCTAAGTATACATAGAACTCATTATTATTTATATTTATAATTATATATTTATAATGTTGACAAAAATTCAGCTCTGCTTTTTCAATACGAGTATTTCGAACATTTTGAGAGAAGTTTGAACAACCTCCAAAGCCTCCTGACTACGAATATGACTCAAGTTATATAAGAGAGCTTACTAATTAACGATTTACAAAACGGGGTTCTTCGAAAAGCTCACTACCATTTTAGAAGAGGCGATTGCAGGCTTTGGGTGCGCATGAGCATAGGAATTAGTTCTGTACAACGTAATTGGAACATTCGGAACGCGCTTGCGTGAGCGCAACCGTGGGAAACGCTCGGTGAAAATACTACGGATCGCCGCAATTTGGGATTTAGTTACGGCAGTACGTCAGCTTTTTTGGTACCAAAATGATAAACAACTTCGACCATTGATGGATAAGTGGTAGTTTGGATTTGTTTCAGTAGAGAACCTGATGGTTGTTATAAGGTTATCGGGCAGAATAGTGGTATTAGAATAAGGTTCCTATAGCGGCAACATAAAACTGGACAGTAGGTTTTGTGTTCTTAACAGGAGTGTTGCGGCCTGCTTATTGCGATCATTTAGAAATACCTGCACTGATTTATACATCACTGATTTCAACCCGCATGATGTTAAGTTGTAAGAAAGTCTGAAAAATGACCTTCATCACTATGCAAAAAAGAGTACTCGCGCAACTATTCATACTATTATTATAGATGTGAAAGTGTGTGTGTGTGGGTGTATGTGTGTGTTTATCTGTTTGTCTGTCTTTCACGCCTAAACCACTGAACCGATTTTAATGAAATTTGATATAAGGGTAAATTGAGAAAGGACATAGGCTATGTTTGGTCGCGATAACCGACATCCACGCGGGCGGAACCACAGACAAAATCTAGTTTAAGATAATATGTGGTATCAGTAACCGAAATTATTAATATTCCTGCTAACCCTTCCGGCTAAGATGAATTACTTGTTTGTTAAGAGTAGGTTCACGTCGTCGGTAGTTAATTCATACCCGGGATCTTTTGACCAGAAGGCTCAGGATTGTAAGAAGAGGACGGAAACACGTGTGTTTGTTACCCACTAACTGTCAAGTGCTTGGTTAAAGAGTTGATTGTATTAAGTAATACTTGTTTTTGTGTTTAGTTTGAGAACAATTAAGTTGGGTTCTGGGTTAACTCGAATTGTGCTTATGTAGAGTTTGAATTGAGATTTGAGTAGTCGTTTTCTTACCGCACTTTCTCAATTTAACTGATCAAATTATACTGCGGAAAATTTGATTTTAAGATCCTGATTAATGTCAAAATCAAAAGTGATTTATAATTTGATGTTAAATTGAAATGACCATTAAGGATTTTATCTCAACTAACATACTACTTCATCGCAGTGCTCAAGCGCAGGAAGTAATGTGAAAGTATTTCAGTGAGTATTCTAACGGCTAGTTGTAACGAGCATTACCTGTATTGACTTTAGCTAGATAGTAAATGTCATGGGGTATTATAACGTGTGACTATTTTTAATTAAAAATATGCGGCTTAGATGCATGGATAGGGAGGTTTGATTGCTTGGATTATTACACATCATATTTACATTCTCAGTTAAAACTCCTTTTCACAAGCTTTTATTAAACTTACAATGTACGTACACGTATTGAAAACACTTGTACTTTTTCCACATTATTTATTGTTGAACCTCCTCTCCTTACGGCCTTTAAATTGAAATAGGTTCGTTAATAAATACTGTGGGAAATGAACAAGTGTTTTCAATATGTGTAACAACAAATTCCACCAAGTGCCATCAATCAACAGTATAAATAATCTATGCATGTTGGATTCAAATTTATAAATGCTTTCATAAAAAATGTACATACATGCCACTGGGCCACTCACCCAACTTTTCACATAGTAGTAGTACAAGGTATCTAAGAAATAGAGATTTTCTTCATACAAACAGTTAAAACAATATAGCTTATTAAATCCGTCAACTAAGGTATTGCCTTGCTTGCTCCCTATACCTGAGCACCCACATTTCGCCAGTTTATGGTTAGGTCCCAATATAATAGGTGGCGAGCCTATTGCCATTAACCGGGCAATTATAAACCTGCGATAAATACACACATAACTTCGAAAAGCATCGAAAAGTCATTGATGTGTGCCATGGTAAAACCTGGGATCGAACCCGAGACCGTTTTTTTTTACGTGCGGGAAATCCCCACGGATACCCCCCTCTTCGGAGCCGAAGGGGGAGGTCATGTCGGACTCGAACCAACTAAAGCGGACGCCGTCTGTGGGTCGATGTGCTAGGCCGAAGGTGAGGTTGTCTCGTGACATATCCCTCGCACCCCGGCTGACCCAGGGCCATTCCTCTCGGTCTGGCCCTCCTCGGGAGGGGGGACCACGCGGTCCCCGACTCGCCCCCGGTATGGGGGGGGCGCGCATCGTCCTACGATGCGCGCCGCCGCCGTTGCCTGCTTCTGTTAGGGTGACGAGCGGCTCCACCCGTCACCCTCAGGCCCGCGCTCATGGGGGGCGGAGGTCGGTTTGCGCCCTCCGACGCCCGAGCCGACTTCGATCGCGGCCAGCGATGTCCGCGAGTCCTTCCCGCTCGCTGCGCCGCGCCCGCTCTGCTGTCTCCTTCACGAGCATGACCTGCTCGCAGAAGGAGGCGCTGGCCACCCACGCATCCGCGCAGCGGATCATCGCCGCGAATTACGAATACCACTAGGTAGTAGTTAATGAACTAATGGTTTTTGAAGGCATTAAGGCGGACTGTGGGTGATGTAAATTAGGAAAATATATACCTAAACATAAAGGAGAATTATGTTGAAGCTTACATTTGAATTAAATAAATTTTTAATATCAGCCGCTCGTGAATAGAGGCTTTCTGTGATTTATTGTGCCAGTTAATACGAAAAAAAATTAAAAACATTTATCTATGAAACATCAATTCACAATTACTATCTTTCACTAGTTATACCACAGATAAAATAAGAAAATTTCTTACGCAAAAGTGTTATTTATTAACACCTTTCTAACATGTAGATATTATGTATCTGATATCACACACTTTCGGTGCAACGTTCGTTACATCATTACGATTAGAACTCCAAGTAATTGAAATTTTAAATGAGATCTCATAAACAACCTATCCTTTAATCATAAGTAGAAAGTATTTTTCTTAATTTGTATGTAAATTGAATTTAAATTACGAACGTAACATATAAGTGAACCCTGCCTCATTAATTCTTTTGACAGCCGCCGTGTCGGAACGGAACGCGAACGAACGCAAGCGCGTGTTCGATCCCCTCTCAATGCAAATATTTCTATGCTTGAACATTTGCATTAGTCTGCTCGTGCCTCGAAGAGCATGTCAAGGCGTCGCCGCGTCGGCCCGGTTGCCATACGAACATCTATGGCAGTCATCACGGGTAGTTGGAGCTCTCAAATATCCAACAACTGGTGTAACTGCTATGCTTCGATATTGCATTTGGATTGTGGTAGTCAGATGGCTGTCGCTTCACGGAAAATATCAAAGATCAGCTAAAATCTGCAGCTCGGCTGCTAAAGCGGACCCCGGACTCCAAGAACTCTGCCTCATTAAGACGCCATGGGTGCAGGCCTGGGTACTCCTAGCATCAGGCGGTCGCCAAGTCAATTCATCACGGCATCACGACATTCTGATCATTTACATCTTGTTCGTACATCTAAATTATCTGCGTCGTCGACAAATGGCAGCTAACTAACAACTGAGTGAGCGAGGTGTAGTTTTCACGTGTACATTATAGTAGCAACACTGGCAACGTCATCAGGCCGCCAGAGTATCTAGAAGCCACGTAGAGAGCTGCAGCTCGTGGCCACACTTTCAACTTGACGACGTTGCGGTGCCGTCGCCAAGTGAGTCAGGTACCATGCATTTTAATATTAACTGATTGGATGCGTTACCAGTAATGTCACCAAAGCGTCTTAATGAGGCAGAGCTCGTAATGTAGCTTGTCGTACGCTGGGTTTCCACGGTACGAGGTTTCACGGACGCGGAGGCAGACACGGATACTTTACTATGACAAACGTGTCTGCAGTATCACGGTTAAGTCTCTTTCCACGGTGCGAAGTCCGCGAAATCGCGCACGCGTCTGTAAACTCGGCCCTAACGCTAACATCACTGCACAACCAATAGGGTGGTTCTTAAAAATATGCATAGTAAAATAAGATATTGCATAACTAAATTAAAACTATGACTTTTCATAATTTTCAATTCCAAAAATAGGTCAAAATAAAAACAATCGAATTAAGGCAAAACTTATTACTTTTAAATGCCTTATTAAATACTAAATTGATCTTATCATACATTGTACATGTGTAAATGCAACGTGGACTGAGATAAATGCGATATTCTCTTGCACTCCATACATTTGCACTACACGCCAAAGAGCTGTGTCGTTACAGCTCGCTTCGATTTTGTATGGAGCGTATTCGGGCAGCTCGAAAAATTGAATTTTCAAAATAGAATATCTTTAAACATATTTGTCATAACAATTTTTCACTTTAACAGTTTGTTATATTGTTGTAAAATGTAGTTTCCGATAATAATAATAAAAAATAGAATACAACCCATTTTTTAATTAATGTAAAAATAATTTTAACATCAAAAATACATACAGAACTATTAAGTTCTCGTGGCTGCATTCAAAACTAGCACCCTGAATCCTGAAGTTCACTCTCCCAAGCTTTTTCCTTCCTTCAGCTTAGTTTTTACGAGGCCAACTGCCGTCTAAACCCTAACCTTCCCCTCTAAACATGTGGTAATTCGTTGGCCCTCGTTTGATAGAATAGATAGGATTTGACACATTTGACATGCGTTAATGAATGTCATAAACGTCAAATCCCATACATTCGTCATTCTATTCCATCAAACGAATTGCCAACGAATTGCCACTTGTCTAGAGGGGTTTGTCCGTTATTCATCTAGCAAACCGGCTAGCGGTAGATGTTGGCTTGAGTTTCAAAGATCTTGGTTGGAGCTACATACCTACACCCATATAATTTGTGGATTACACATACAAGATATGAAATGTAACATAAACATAACTCCGTTTGGGACTCAGGACATTAAATAATTTAATTATAATGACTACCAACGATTCGAAACATGTTAAAGAAAATCAATAAAAAAAAGACGGGTTGCACTCCGGGAGTGCCGGCAGAAGTGAAAACTTTTCTTTCTTTCTTTCTTAGTTATATACAGAGAAAAAGATAAAAAGAAAATACTATACCATACCATACCTATAATATAGCGCTAATCATAGAACCTATTACTAATTTTCTTCTAATTTTCTGTCAGAAGAAATTAATATGAAGGCACATGGGGTTTACTTCGGGTCTGGGGCCTCTTAGTAGCCCATTGTAAGCTTGCACTTACAGTCTGCGTGGATTTTACGGGCGAGGAGATAGGACAACCTAATACACGAATCACCACATTTTAATTACATCAATCACTGACTACACATTTTACAGACACACTTGCGATCTATAACCAAGTATATTCAACCGAACTAGGAGCGTTCTGCTAGACACGTAGTGCTCGGTCGAGGTTCACAGCGATACTGGTCACGATTCTCCGCGCGCCCCACCAAAGTCAATGATCTGTCAAACTCAACTTGACCGAATGAACGAATGACGTCACACTCGACCATAGAGCACTAGAGTCTTGCATTACGCCAGAGTGAATTTCATCCACTCTAATCACACAATGATTACGCGCCGTCACGGCCAGACTGACATGTGGCTCGTCCTCGTGCGACCAATGCCAGAGATCCGCCTGTGAACAAATGTACGAGGCTTTAATTCTTCTCGCACTGACACGCTCGTCCATCACTGACTTCCATCGCCGCAGGCCTAACATCACTCGTTGGTGTTCTTCAGCCACAAACGGGCAGAACCGGGCAGCCACTCATTGGTGCCCTTGCGACCATAAACCAATCGGAACCTGGGCGACCACTCATTGGTGCCCCTGCGACCATAAACCAGTCGGAACCCGGGCGACCACTCATTGGTGCCACTGCGACCATAAACCAGTCGGAACCCGGGCGACCACTCATTGGTGCCCCTGCGACCATAAACCAGTCGGAACCCGGGCGACCACTCATTGGTGCCCCTGCGACCATAAACCGGTCGGAACCCGGGCGACCATTCATTGGTGCCCCTGCGACCATAAACCGGTCGAACCCCGGGCGACCACTCATTGGTGCCCCTCCGACCATAAACCAATCGGAACCTGGGCGACCACTCATTGGTGCCCCTGCGACCATAAACCAGTCGGAACCCGGGCGACCACTCATTGGTGCCCTTGCGACCATAAACCAGTCGGAACCTGGGCGACCACTCATTGGTGCCCCTGCGACCATAAACCAGTCGGAACCCGGGCGACCACTCATTGGTGCCACTGCGACCATAAACCAGTCGGAACCCGGGCGACCACTCATTGGTGCCCCTGCGACCATAAACCAGTCGGAACCCGGGCGACCACTCATTGGTGCCCCTGCGACCATAAACCGGTCGGAACCCGGGCGACCACTCATTGGTGCCCCTGCGACCATAAACCGGTCGAACCCCGGGTGACCACTCATTGGTGCCCCTCCGACCATAAACAAGTCGGACTCCGGGCAACCACTCATTGGTGCCCCTACGACTGCAAACCAGTCGGGCCGGGCAACCACTCCTTGGTGCCCCTACAACCACCTACACTGTCCTCCAAAGCTAGCAACATTACATAGTTCGAACATCAACCCTCGTGGAGCCAGTCCAAACATGAATGTGAGTCTAGACCTACGTACAACCACTCGGTGCCCCTACAAACACCTACACTATCCTGCAAGGCTAGCAACAATACATAGTTCGAACATCGACCCTCGAGGAGCCAGTCCGAACATGAAAGTGAGTCTGGACCTACCTACTTACAATGTGCATCAAGATCTGTGGAAGGTGGACTAGTAGTAATGATGTGAGAATTAATCGCCGAGAATGTGTCGTTGTCGTGAATTCTTCCTTCGTTCTGACTATAGACCGCCGTCTCGGCCAGCTCTTTGTCAATTTCTGCTACAGTGGTATGACTAATCTCTCGAGATCGGATTGAGGCATTGGGGTTCGAAGCCAGGAGATGAAATGTACTGAAGTCTGCCCAAACACGATGTGTCCCAGCTCTATCCGCCATATTGGAAGCGAGTAGTGTCTACATCCTAGCCCAAGCCACGGCCAGGCTTTATTTGAATAGGTTTCCAAGGTAGTAGTAGTAGTAAGTAAAGCAAGACTGGAAACCAATAAACCAACACTGACTATACTCCATTTAGTGCTCTATCCGCATACACTCGAAACCGATTAATTAGAACAAACTTATGGTTCAGAATTAGTTATGAGCCAATTTTGTTACACTTCGCTTTCCTGTACCAAACTACCATACGCGCTTCGTTTCAAAAGAATATTAGCAACCGAAATCATCGAAATTACCAATATTCCCTCTAACCCCTCCAACCAAGCCAAACTGCCCGTGCCAGGAGTGGGCTCACGTCGGCCGTGCAACGGCCAGGACTCGAACCAGGAACCCCTCGATCGCAAGGCCGACCCCCCAACCACCAAGCCACCGACGCTTCTCTCGCAGAGGCTCTCGTAACCGCTCCATTACCCTGTCTATTAACGAGGGCACGAATCACGACTACGCTTCCCCTACGCTGTTACTTTACATCACTCAATCATTAATATGGAGCGAAATAAGACGCATGGAGGAGCACACCGCCCTTCCACAAACTAGAATGGTTTCATTACCACCCTGGCCATCATCCGTGTGTTGATCCATCGAAGTCACTATTGGATCGGCACGATCGGCCGTGGAGCGAACATATCTATCACACTTACGGGGAAACTGTCACTTTCATCTAGCTCATTGATTGCCTATTAAACAGAGTATCCCTATGACACCGATACTACCCTGTAAAGTAAGAGAAGTCACCCAAGCACGCGTCTGTTTGAAGTAGTAATCCTCAACTTGGATGTCTCTTCCAATGCCTGTCAGTATCTGGAACTTTAGGTCTTCTCCTGTTCTAATCATATAACATAGATAACCCATATCCATGTAGTATTTCGAAATGGCGCACATTGGGAGAGGCCCACGTCGAGCAGTTGACCACGGTGGCCTAGTTGGTTGATTGATTGATCGATGTAGAATTTCGTCTATGTGACCACGTACGACGAGAAACCGTTACTTGAGGTAACAATGAAACATTACTTGCTAATAGAACATCTTTCCCTAAATCTTAGGTACGAGAGGGTATTGAAATCAAAGACGTCCTAATTTCACCAAATGAGACATCTCAAAGCAAAGGCACACAGCTTGTGAAGACTTTATCACTCATACCCGAGAACACAGTACCAAAGCACTTTATTTTCACTCCTTGTACACCACTTACTGACGTGACAGATTACAGCCCCCTTCATCTGATTATAGTCTGTACGTCAACTTCTGACATCTGATCAATGATTCGTACTTAGACCCAATTTTGCCTGAAATTTCGTAACAGTTTGAAATTTACGTGTTAACGCTTCGGAGCGCATCCCGAGCGGCATACCATCTTGTATCCGCTTCCGGAATGAGTCCGCCATATTGCTCTTACATGTCAGCCACACAAGTCACAAGCACTAGCTAGTTACCTTAAGATTATTGTAAAATATTGCAAACACTGTCCCAACCTTAGAATAAAAGACAGTTAACTAAAGAATCTTGTCTAACCAAAAAAACCCAAACAACACGAAATCCTCAACATTACGCACCTCACCTTGTGCCCGTGATTGCAGTGAGTCGGGTTCAGTTTTCCTACCACCAGAAACCTTCTACAGTTAATAACCTAGTGTCAATTTGTTAGCACTCAGACAACGCGGAATCAGCTGGTAGCCATTCTGGTGGTGGTGGACCCGTAATTGCACACTTTACTCCACTTCATCATAATGGAGGGTATATGACAAATAAATAGCAGCGACCGCCGCTCCTAGCAATCAACTCCAACTCATTCTATCGTCAATCTCCGAACCCTTTTCTCGACCTAGTCGGTCTCGGCTCTCCAGTACAAACGCGGCGCGACTGGTTCTCGAAACAACCCGCGAAGCGACCGCCATCCGATCCCCACAACCAAGCGGCGCACCGAAGTTCTGCAGCTACACCAGTCGGCCACCCCTGTGAGCTCCGATCACCCGCAGCGACCACAGACGCTCGCATGACAACCGGGATATATGACGCAACGGGCCCTCCGTAGCACGTAGACCAGACCAATGCCAGCAGACTCATACGAGCACACAAACACCCGCGCCGACCGGGGATCGAAACCGAGTCCTCACGCAGCAGCCGCACCGACCACCGCCACGCCACAGAGGCTTTCACCAGAATGTAGATCATATAATCGCCCATTAAGACGAGAGACTGCTCGGGGCAGTTTATCGGCCGCAATTCGCCAATTTGGCGACGAGAACTATTCCTTTAGTCGACCCGAAATATTTGGTTACCAAACTGTTGGTTCGTGTATTCTTGCTAAGGATCCGCCACGCCTTTTCTACCTAGGTACCTACACAATAGTGTGGCCTCAAAGTGAAGTACACCACGGTGAGTCTACCCACTACCCACTAATGAGAAATATTACACGAACAAAACCAGTTAGAGCTGATACCGCATAGCTCCTCTTTGCTACTCAGCATTACAGAAATTAAACTGACAAGCCAGCACGCGATTATTAACAGAGTTCAACCTTCTTCATAGGAAGCCTATATCTTACACCGTACAACTACATTCACCTATCTGTTCACCAACATTTAAACACAGCTCGAGTACTCCGAGAGACCTAAACATCTCAAGACAAGACACACCGGGTCAGTAACTGCTACCGAAAAGATATCGAAACCAAAAAAGCAAACGCAAAAACCAACATGTATTACATCGTGATATAATCAGAATCGTCCTTCGTTAGTTTTTACTGTAAACTACTCACTTTTACGTAAATTAGGTCACTTAAATAAAAAAAGATTATATCGAGAACTGGTTCCTTCTGTCTCACTACCTCCCCACTCAATGGAAGACGATTTAAAACGAGCCTTTGCACTATGTTGACATGGCATCTGCGTACTGACAATAATGAACTCACCTTTTAATATAGGGTAGTTCGTTAAAACTTATCGTTCTCACTTCTTGGACGTACTGATTGCGTCACCGCATTCTAAGCTAATCTAAGCAATCACAGTAACCTTTTGCAGCGTACCCTTCTCAATTCGAATAAGTCTTCTCACCGTATCAACAGCTACAGATAGTATAGAATCTAGCACAGTTAGATATTCGGGATATTTCGAAACTTTCTCGTGTAATGACAATTTAACTTAGCCCCTATATAATTAGGTGCAAACGCCGCTACCTCATAAACCTCTGCTCACGGATTGCCCGAACTGCTATCGTCTCTTCTGGCACTACATGGAATAGTAAAAATAGGATAAGACTTTTTATTCAAACACGAATTTGTACCCACGTGTAATACCTTTACAACAATATCTTTCCCTGGAGGGTTGAATGCGATATTCCGCTACCAGGAAATTATTTGGTTATACCACTTGTTTTTAAAAAATAAGCACACACTGTCTACGAAATAAAAAGGAACGGGCTCACCGGGTCTTGTAGTCGGGATGCAGCCGACAATCAGGACAGACACAGTTTCACGTTATTTCATGTAAATCTGACTAGCGAGTCTTTTGGTTGCCACTGCTATTCTCCTCAGCTTGTTGCCCTGGTATCCCACTTCTGATGAAGGCACATGGGGTTTACTTCGGGTCTGGGGCCTCTTAGTAGCCCATTGTAAGCTTGCACTTACAGTCTGCGTGGATTTTACGGGCGAGGAGATAGGACAACCTAATACACGAATCACCACATTTTAATTACATCAATCACTGACTACACATTTTACAGACACACTCGCGATCTATAACCAAGTATATTCAACCGAACTAGGAGCGTTCTGCTAGACACGTAGTGCTCGGTCGAGGTTCACAGCGATACTGGTCACGATTCTCCGCGCGCCCCACCAAAGTCAATGATCTGTCAAACTCAACTTGACCGAATGAACGAATGACGTCACACTCGACCATAGAGCACTAGAGTCTTGCATTACGCTAGAGTGAATTTCATCCACTCTAATCACACAATGATTACGCGCCGTCAAATAAATTACAAAAAGAGAAAATAATCACAAGAAGTAAGAAATTACAAAAAGAAAAAATAATCACAAAAAGTGTCAGAAGCCCAGGTTCGAACCTGGTATTATCTAAAACCATAAGGACTTACAGTCGAAGCGCTTACCGCTAAGCTACGAAGCTTCTTAGCGTACCTAGCAAAATAAACACTCTGTAGCTAGGAATGTTGTATGACGTCATGTCGGTTACGGGTCAAAGGTCACGTGATCCTTATGCGAGTTTATCACGTGATCCTGAAGCAAGTTTAACACGTGATCCTGACGTGAGCTTAACACTTTTTACCCATCCAACGGCGCTAAAGAAGTTTTCACTTCAAAAATCAATGCCCCTCTAGACAAGTGGCAATTCTTTGGCCGGTGGAATGACGAATATATGGGATTTGAGGTTCATGACATGCGATAACGATTGATAGATACGTCAAATCCCATACATTTATCATTCTATTCTATAAAACGCCGGCCATCGAATTGCCAAGTGTCTAGGGGGGCTTGCATGCTTACCATGGGTCTAGATAGCGTTGTGTGAAATGTTGTGGCATATTTATTTATTTATTTATTTATTTACTAAACCAGGGCTCCCTCCTCTAAAGAACAGATAAAGCCATTTGTCCCCGAGACTATAGCAGCATCATCATCCTCATCATCCTGGGTCAGCCGGGGTGCGACTGGGTCAGCCGGGGTGCGAGGGATATGTCGCAAGACAACCTCACCTTCGGCCTAGCACCACGACCCACAGACGGCGTGCGGTTTAGTCGGTTCGAGTCCGACATAACCCACCCCTCCGACTCCGGAGGGGCGGGTATCCGTGGGGATTTCCCGCACGTAAAAAAAAAAAAAAAAAAAAAAGCAGCATCATCATCATTAGCTTTTTCCCCACTCTGCTGGGGTCGGCTTTCCGGTCCACCCATGACGCAGTTGAACGTCGATCGAGCGACTACCATTTAACCTCCACAACCAATTGGTGATTCCGAAGCTACTACATAGGTACATAAATAACTTCATAATAATCATCTAAAGTTCTTACCTCGGATCCTGGGTCGACTTACTTCATATTCTCCTTTTGATACTATTTTTATGGGAATCCATTACTATTTGACCTCCCAAATTAAAAAAAATCACTTTTGGATTAATGAAGTTATTCCGGTTACAATGCCTTCTAAAATAAGATTAAAATTATCCACACAATAAAAATCATTTGTAGTTAGTTTTCAATTTGCAATGAATAATAACTATTCAATTTACATACACATTTAAATATTTCTACAGTACCGTTAGCCATATGAAAAATTCACAAGCATTTGACCAATATTGGCCAGAACAAAAAGCCATCTTGGTGTAATAAAATTTTGCATAGTCCAACTATTTACAATCCAGTACTGTTAGGTTACAATAAAATGTTTAGACAAATTGTCGAGCCGACGACAGTAAAGGTATCTGCCGACTGACCGTTTGTTTATAGCCCTTGTAAAGTTGATGAAAATTTTGGTTAGTAAAAAATAACAATGAACCAACTAAAATGTAATTATTGATGTTTATCGAATAAAGAATTTCAAATATTATTTACAGTAAAACGTGAATTGTTGATAAATATGTTTTTTAATTGCTCTTATTATTGTAGGCATATATAAAAACAATTATAGTAAAGTTATTACTTCTACTATACTTTAAAAAAAACTGATTGGTCATTAATATCAATACTTGAAGGTGAAGTCAAATACATTTGTATATAGAGCCTGTCAATATAGCACCCTACTAAAAGGTAAAATGTTAGGATAAATTCCAGTTGATAAGAACCATCATTTCAGATTCTTCAACATGCTTAGTTTAACTCTTTTAAACAGAGAGAGATTGATACATTTTTATAACAGTTCATAATATTATACTACATAATATGAACTTTTAATCGAATACATTTCAGTGCTTCTACCGTTTACTTTGGTTGACGTTTCAGTGTAACAAATGATTCAGATCTGTTTAAAAATTGATTTATCAAGTTTATGTTTATTATAATCTGGATCGCTGCAGTTGATCCCAAGATTTTTTGAAATTTGAAACACTCATCACGTATCATGCTGCGCTGCATTTGCGGTCATGTCATAAGATGACTCATTCTTCAGTAGTGTTAGCGATGATTTTTATGGATATTGCCTCTCTTGACCGGCGTTTGATGGAATGGAATGACGTAGCTGACAGTCGTTAACGCAAGTAATAAACGTCAAATCCTTGTCTAGACGGGCTGATGTTGCTGGTGTTGATGTTCGCTACAACCCTGGTACTGATGAAATAGGAACAATGAACGTATGAACTGAACGTACAATACCAAATGCGCAATGGGCCGTTAATCTTATCGCTGAAAGTGATCTCTTCTAGGCAATTTTAGGAGGAATAAAAATTAACATAATGACCAACAAATTTAAGCGAGATTGTGCTCAAACGTGAGTGTTGGTAGTACAAAAAAAAAACAACATAAAATGTCATATCAATTATTTTATAAATGTAATCAAAAAATCTTTGCAACAAACCGGCCACTTTCCATCTAATGAACGGAAGCTGAATGCCAGTCAGCATTTATCGTGAGTCTTATCACCGCCATAGCCGGTGTGCACGTGCCCTAAAGAACCGACAGATAGAAACTAGTCCGCAGCGCCCGCGCAACTAATTGACGGTCAGTTCACCGCCGGAAGCGATAGCAAAACCATCGGCGATTCGCTATGATAAAAATATTATTTTTGTTTGTGGTTTTCTCTACATATCATATAGGCTGTAAATATATTAGTTACATGAGCACATTTATTCTGAAACTCTTGAATTGAAATTGAAATTGTCATGTCTACAAAAGACGCAAAGTCATAAATTCTTACATAATGAGTAAGATCCTATATCTTATGTCTAGAAGTTTGAACACTAACAAAATTATTAAGTATAGAATGTTTATGATTGCACTTCCAGCGATACAGTTCAGAACTTAACTATTGGATTAAGTAGTACTTTACTCGCTTATTGCAAGATTATACGAAATCTTCTTATGTTTTTTTTGTCATGGAACAAAACAGTCATTATGTAAAAATATATTTTAAGCACATTGCAGTACAAATGGCCCATGAAAATAAATGTTTACACAAGAGAAAAACATTAGTTTCTTTGAAAGCAAAACTATACAGATGTCAAGAAAGTAGAAAAGAAACAAATTAATCATAGCATAATAATTAATCATTTAGTTGTTTCTGCTATCGCTACCAATATAGTTAATTCTGAAGATATCTGTCAAAATTCGCCGCGGCCGGAAGGCATGCCGTGGGAACCGGGGACGATCGGGTTTCTCAAAAACAACTATATCTATCACAAATAAGGCAACTCTTTCATTTTGATAAATTTTTTTATTTTCGCAAATCGTGAAACGGGCGGACGAAAATTACTTTTTTATTATGAAGTTTTGTTTTATTTTTATTTTTTGCTCGGTTATGGCGATCACCGCTTTGAATTGCTATACTACCGAATGTATTCGTGAATTCCGAAACATCGACTTACATTTTATGAGAAATCGCAAATTGCAGCGTTATCGCAGGTCAATAAAATTTGTAAAGAATAAGGATAGTGTTTCAATGCGTAAAATGAGATGGTAGACAACTAAGGTGGTAGACAAGCACACGGCCCACCTTATGGAAAGTAGTTACCGTGGTCTATGGACGTGCAACACCAGAGGCGTCACTGTTAGAACAGAGAGTTTCTGTGCCGTCAGAGTAGAAGTTAAAGCAGGACAAACCTTTGGCCTTCCCACTAACAGCACAGAAACTCTCCAGTGAGCTCTGGCTACCCTACTTACCGCCGGGAAAACAACACGATGTTATTATGGCCGTAGTATTCTGTAGGGCGGAGGTACTTCCCCAGTCGGACTGCTAAATTGGACGGAAATACCGTTGTGTCCTAGCTCCTACTACAGTTTAGAAAACATCAGTATTTGAATGAGATTAATTTGCACGTACGGGTGTTCCATTTGGATCCCTTATCTCGATCCCTCAGGGGATCGCAGTGGAATGGCGATTCCTTTTCATTAGTATTTTGCAATACCTGATAGTTCTTTCATCAATCAAGTGATTCCATTTTTTCCTTATCACATCACGATACCTACGCCATGGTTTAGGCAGGTTTTGACTAGTCGGTGCAATATAAGTCCTGGTTTGACTTATACGGCACTTTTGCTAGTAACTGCCAGCTGACCAACCGCCACAAGCCTCAATCGTCAATCAGCAGATGTACCGGTTTAAAAGTGAGGCTGTTCTGGGTCCTGGAGACCCCAATAAAAAAAAACTCACACCCAGCCATGAGTCTCGGAGTCGCAACTACATATAACTTTCTTCGTCTTCATTTGCTTTACAAGCAAGATGAATATTGCCTGTTTAATAATTCATCTGACAGGCGTAATACCTCGGGACACATATTTTGGACCTTTTTTATTCTATACGCGCAGTATACCTTTCTTGCGTGTATTTCGAGAATAACACAAGGTACTACGACGGTGTACGAGCTCTAATTCACCAAGCTTAGGTTATTACAAAACAATCCGCACGCGACAGGGTCTTGCTTGTCTCGCGACTTAGTTTTTTTTTTACGTGCGAAATATTCCCCCCTCCCCCTCCGGAGAGGAGGAGGTTATGTCGAACTCGAACCAACTAAGCCGCACGCCGTCTGTGGGTCGTTGTGCTAGGCCGAAGGTACGCCGCCCTGGCTTGCTTCTGGTAGGGTGACGGGTGGCTCCACGCGACTTAGTATCAAGATATGTGTCCTCAGATATACATACAACTGCTTGTATACTTGTCTTCTAGATTTTACGATTATTTCTGCGAAATCTATTTATGGAATTGACTGCGTCTTTATTGTTTGCTATAAATTAAGGTGACCTATTTGAGTCAGGCCTTGAATAGGTACTGCATATTCAAATGTGAACAATTTTATCGTACCTCACCGGCTCACCAGTGCGGTAGCGGTGCGAGATAGCTGATATTTAATTTTGACAAAGTTACATTTGTTCATAGTTAAATAATTATAAAAGGTTACATTCTCATAAAGTTGTAGTGAATAACCACAATCCATATGTATATAATGGTATAATGATAAAATAATTATGGTATATAATGGTCATGGTATGGTATATAATGTAATTTTTATACAATTAAGGTGGCAGACAAGCACACGGCCCAACTGACGGTAAGTAATTACCGTGGCTCATGGACGTGTGCAACACCAGGGGAGTCACACTCGTGCTGCCGACCCTGTAAACACAGAGAGCTTCTGTGCTGTCAGTGTTGGAGACAAAGCAGGAATAGCCTTATTGGTCTTCCCACTGACAGCACAAACTCTCTCCAGTGAGCTAATGGTATAACTATTAAATAAATATTCTAAACGATATAGCTCTCAACTGCTATCTGAGAGGTTGAGGGTTCATTCCCAGCTTGATACAATGTATATGTATTGTGCAGTACAATGTACAGTACTTATTAAGTAGGTATGTATATTTGCATTAGAGCAGTTATTCATTAAGAATTATTTCCTTATTATAAAAAATTGGGTTAGTCGTTATTCCCCCCTGTCCTCGTTGCCTCCTGCAAATGTTGTTCCAGATCTAACTTGATAAAAGGCTAGTTTAAAGCTGGAATGTGGTAAAAATCGCAACTGACCCAAAAAAACTACCGCGGTTGTAAAGAAAAGAGGAGCTGCACCATCTCGCCTGGTCCAGAATGTAGGTATCTAAGAATGTATGTCCGCATTCTGGAACCTATATTTTAAACTGAGACACGCATGCTTTTGATTTAGATAGCACTGTGTAAAATGTCCTAGAATATATTATTTAGCAATCGGATTTACGTGTATGAGTACAGCATAAAACAGTAAGCTTCATGTGGATTATGCGAGGTTCCCATTATTCTAGTGTTTTAAACGTCCTTGAACTGGTAACAATCCAGTGAATGGACTGAATTACTCACGTTCCAGCACTGGATTCGCTCACTGGACTGGAATGCTACTGGAATAATTTTAACCGGGCATGCGAGGTTCCCATTATTCCAGTGTTTTAAACATCCTTGAACTGGTAACAATCCAGTGAATGGACTGGATTACTCACGTTTCAGCACTGGATACGCTCACTGGACTGGAATGCTACTGGAATAATTTTAACCGGGCATTATACTATAGGTCACATTTACCGATATAACATGGATGTAGTACTCGTTCAGTCACGATCTGTCAAAATCAAATAAAATGTCAAAACGGTTTTCAAGAAAGAACATTGCCCTCTAAAATCCAACCACACGTCCTGATCGTCCACCTGAATCTCGTGGGGGGGGGGGGGGTGGACACACGGAAACAAATTTACTGGCGTTGCTAACGTGGCTCTGGTACACTCGACATGGGCGTTTCGCCATTAATAATTTTATAATACATTTTACTTGACATTGGCCAATTGTGGCGATTTGCTGCAGAGGTCATTTTAAAGAAGTTGAACAAAGAACATTGAAATCATGAATATTTTTAACATTAGACCGAGGCTTAATTCAGAAAAAAAATATTGTTAACCTCGCCATTTCTTTCACTTCTCCACGCTTCAGGTACTTCGAGTACGCTACATGTTAGAAACTCACTATCCCTCTTCTAATTCTTAACCTAAGACAGCCTAATAACGGTCTATAAGTACCTACCTTCGAAACCAATATACCACCGATTTCCATTTCTACTCACCATGTGATTATTACAAAAATACTTGTTATTAAATTTCTAACACTGATTAACTTCTATCTTAATACCAACTGATTTCATTTTTATTAAAGCTTTAAATTCTCAAATGTGCGGCACGGGTTCATAATTATAGTATAAGAGCCCAGAGCTTCTTTAGTATACGGATTATAACCCCTTTAAAAAACCGACTGGCTAATCAAGTAGGAGATAAATCAGGAGTAAAGAATGTCTTTTACAGATTACGGCTCAGTTTAGTGTTTTAGGGATTTGGGAGTGAATGGATTCGGACCGTTTTATTTTAGCGGCAAAGCGTTTGTAATGAACTTGATTCATTCAAATGTTTTTGTATCAGTTTTATGTGTTGGTATATTAAAATAATTTGTTCTTTTTTTTAAATATTTTTCATTTATTTTGGGATATCAAAGAGCACTTGTTAATGACATGATTCATGCTTCAATATTTATTTATTGAACTTCAAGCATAAATATATTGACACAATGCCCACCAGTTTATTCTCTAAAAGTCGCTTTTCTGTCCCTATATGCCTTTGTATACTTAAATCTTTAAAACTACGCAACGTATTTTGATGGTTTTCAAATAGATAGAGTGATTCAAGAGGAAGGTTTATATGTATAATACATGTTTAATATAGTAGAAGTAGAGGGTACAGCCAGAAAAATATTTACGGTACGAAGTTCGCCGTATCAGCTAGTATTTCCTAAAAGTTAACAGATAACAGGTTAAGCTTCTGAAAAAAGTTGCTAAGGGAGATCAGCCCCTCTAGACAAGTGGCAATTCGCTAACCGGCGTTTGATGGAATAGAATGACGAATGTATGGGATTTGACGTATTTGACATGCGTTAATGACTATCATATACGTCAAATCTCAAATATTCGTCATTCTATTCCACCAAACGCCAGCTAGCGAATTGCCACTTGTCTAGAGGGGCAGGAAGGAAGAGGAAGAGATTCAATCAGTCAATTGGCCTATTGTAATCCAGTGCTGGACTTAAGCCGCTCCCAAGGGAGGCTTTGCCCTATTATTTCCACGGTGGCCAGACGGGTTGGTACATGGTATATTTTTCCAGATTGCCTCCTCTCGCAGTGATATCAACTTATTATAAAAAATTTAAGCATTTCGAATGCTAAATTATTTGCGTATTTTCTGAATTATTCGAGATCAATAAAAGGTGAATAGAAAAGGTACGAGCGCTAGCCCTTATACAATCTGCAAATAAGGAAACCAATTACGTAGAAGTATGAAAAAATCATTCATGGGAACCGGTTACGTAGACGTATAAAAAACCCTTCAAAGAAACCAGTTACGTAGACGTATAAAAAAACCTTCATGGAAACCGGTTTCCAAACTCCGGTTTCTTTGACGGCCGAAGCCATCACCATCAACAGCTCTATCATCTTATCTAACAAATCTGGAATTTCATAATAACTAAGAGACTCAAGATAATATAAATAAAAACAACACTTAGTACAGTGATGATGAATATGTAGTACTATGCTTAAGGGTTCAATTTCCAGATCGTGCAAAAAGTATTTTGAGCTCCGAGTCAGGAAAAATGCCTGGTTTCCCCCAATTACGCGAGGATCGAAACAGCTCGCGGAATGTAAGTTTTTAGTCTAATATCTCTCTGCCTATTCTTTCAGGGACGGATCGTGATTGAATATAAAAAAGAGAAATTGCAATTTGAGAACAAACTGTGTTACTTTCCTTAGAGGTCAAAAGGCTTAACTCACACTAACACCTCTTCTGATTTATGGTTCTACAGCGTCGTGTTAAGGACTGAGTGAAAGTGAAACTCTTTGCATAGCCGCTCGAAAGGGAATCTTCAAATGTGGGTTTATTAAAGGATATGAGCCTTATTTTTAAAGCAATAAGATTGTTTTCCGATATTATTTTGACCTATTTACTGGTAAGTTTAATCAGGAATTCTTAACTTTGTAGTGTATCGGAGGACGTTCAAACCTGTATTACATTACACTCTCAAAATAATTAATTATGTGTAATAAATACATTATTCACGCTTATATTCCCCGAAAGGAACGGTAGCTTAGTGATTAGGGGTCGATCTTACGATCGAGAGGTCTCATGTTCGAATCCTGGCCAATTTAACTTAGTTGGAGGGGTTAGAGGGAATATTAGTAATTTCAATAAATTCGGTTACTAATACTCTTAAAAAAAGGAATATGCAGAGCTATGTTAAGACTTGCTCATTTCGTCTCATATATTAGGGGGCGTACGTGCGATTCTATTTTTATCAACTGGCTCATTAGCCTATTCCTCCAAGCATTTTCCCAATTTACTTGGAGTTGGTTTTCAGTCTAACTCCAAAACTTCAATATTTCATGTGAAATAACTACCAAGTGACCTCCACAACCCCCTTACGATATCGAATTCCTGTAGTTAGAAGGGACTTACGTGTACGAAAGAGATATCCTGTCCTATAAAACCGGTGCAAAACTAATTGCTGAACATAATATAATGTAGCTCAATTTTCACTCTTCGCATCAACATATTGCTCGAGACATATGCTCAATACACGCAAGACACGTTTCTTGGTGTCTTTTGTTGATAGCACGCGGTGCTTCGCCAGTGGACGAGCTCTAATTCACCAAACAGATTATTACAAACCAATCCGCACGCGCTAGAGCCTCATTTGTCTCGCGACTTAGGTCCAAGACACGTGATCTGAGGTATACCAAATCGAGGTAGCTCAAAAGCTGAATACTGTAATTGCAATGGACATAGCTATTGAACATTTTCAAAATTTACGACGGTGTTGTAAGTCAGTGAAATATTCCTTTTCACCCCACCGCTGCAATGGCTGGTATTCACGCAAGGGACTTTTTGCTAAAATTTCTGAGTAATCGTTTTGCTCCGTTTGATTTTTTATTTTCGATGCTACTGAGGCGCTTGCAATAACTTAGCTTTAGATATCTTACTGCATTCTTTGCGACGCGACGGCGACACCAGCCTTTCTCCAATACGGACCATAATTGGATACTTGTTTATCGTTTAAATGAATCAATCAATACGCTTTTTAAATTGTTATTAGTATAGCAAAACAATTATATAACGAGTCGGTCTTATTATCGAGAATCCTGGGTTCGAATTTTGGTCATTGTGAACGTGAACCTACTTCTAACATAATTATTTTAACTTAGGTGAAGGGGCTAGTTTAACGGGGATACAAGTAATCTCTTTCCGGGGCAACTGAACACGCTTTTTTAAGAAGCTCCCTAATGAAATTAAGGATTTACCAGTGCTATTATAAAATCCAAGAATATTTAGATGATAAATAAGCTTGGAAATGAGCTGTTCGCTCAACTATGCTACTCAAGCATTCTATTATATTTAGACTTAGTAGACTAAGCAAATATTTGTAAACAGACCAAAAAAAATACCCGCTGAGTTTCTTGCCGGAGTCTTCTCAGGTTGGAGCCGCGTTTCGAACCGGTGGTCCATTTGCTAAACTAGCCTAGATTTTTTTTTTAAATTTGACTCTTTATAAGTTACGTTTCAATGGTCTATACAGAATAAATGATTTTTGTCTTTGACTTTGACTTTGAAGAAAGAATAATGAATAAGTGGTTAATAACGTTTTCTCATCATCTTAACGTAGTTTTTCTGTTGCATCCGAGACTTTCACCTCGAAGCCCGGATAAGCTTACCTTCCACCGTCCTTATTTTATTGGTTTTACTTATTTTTAATAATCTACCCAACCACTAATTTTAAATTGTTTGATAATAGACGGTACTTCTTTTCTATTTGATCCAAGTTTCTTTGAATAGCTTAACGTTTTGATGTTAAACATAAAGAAACTGTTTTGACTGAGTAATCAATTATACTCACCCACTGATATATGACTCATACAAGAAATCATACCTCACTTGTGCCTTACTTTCGGTTTGAGTGCTCTTCACAAGTTCTAACTAAACTCGTTTTCCTATTAATTTGCGACAGTCACAACAATGACTTTACGGACTTAACCAATGTGACGCGACAAGTATATACTCCTATTAATATCTACTTGAGGTTTATCATCACCAATTTGCTCAAGGCATGGATTTTGGAGCCAGAGGTCCGCTTGTTTTGATATGTTCTTTCAGGAGCAACCGCCATCTGATCTCCCAATACTGCCCGATTCTAGAGAATTTGACGGTTATGATATGTTGACGACTGTCATATAAATCAAATCCCATAAATTCGACATTCTATTCTACAATACGCCAGCCAACGAATTGCGTTTGATGGAATAGAACGACGAATGTATGAGATTTTACATATTTGATAGTCGTTAACGCATGTCATAAACGTCAAATCCCATACATTTGTCATTCTATTGCATCAATCGCCTAACTAAGAATTGCCACTTGTCTAGGGGGGCTAAGCAGATAGCCTGCGGCACAGCCTCGTCCATTGCTTAGTAATTGCACCGAGTTGACAGTGAGATTGGCTTGAGCCACAAGGATGTTGGTAGTACACCTCTAGTATTGATATATCATTATTATTATGATTGAGGTCTACGTCCGTTAATAGCAATGTTGTCAAAATAACGATCGATAAAAACAGCACCTATTTCAATCTAGTTAAACTAGCATACATTAGCTAGTCTCGATCTATTAAGAAATGAATTGGCCGTCGTAACCACAAATGTTGCGCGACTGTATAAAGAAGTCGTTTGTTTCGTCTTGTGTATACTGTATTGAGTACTTGAGTTCTCGGTAGTGTAATACGGTAGGCTGAGGGGGGCGGGTATGCAAATGGCAGAGCTATACTTGGCCACGAAGCAGGCCGCCCGCGACCGTGGGAAAACTATCGCCTGTGGCGAGTTGTGCGCAGGCACAGACTTGGGATAAGACATTCTTCATTTAAAGTTCCTTAAATAAATAATAAATACTACAACTGGGTATCACCTTGATTCAAACTACGATCATTATCGTTATTACAATTTTCCAATAGTGTTCAAAGTTTTCATTATGGAGCCTCGGGTCTGCATATAAATTTTTGTTGGTATCTCGGCTTTTCTGGTAGCAACTGCTGTCTAAGCTAACTCTCTGAAGTAAACCAGTGCCAGAGTCTCATATAAAGTACCTTGACTAGCAAGTAAGGTTGGTTTGGGCCCAGAAGATCTTAGAGGGGCCCACACACCCAAATTTATTCAAACTATCAGTATCCTCTGAGCTTTTTCTAATCCAGTTGGGGTCGCTTACTACCTGTTGTCGGATTACTTTAGGGCTCCAAATACCCGCAACGACAACCATAGAGTTCATACAGCAACTGATACCGTCAGCCAAACGTGTTTTCCCAGGAACGGGGGGGACTCAAAGCCTTAAGAAAAGTCACCAAGCCTAAAACTTACATGGCTAGTACAACTGAACATTGCAATGAGCCTTACTTAGATCTTACATACATATACTCACGCCTGTAAATTCCCCTAAATCCCCGTAGGCCTGCAAATCCCCGTAGGCAGAGGTGTATTAATACCACATTTAATCAACTATGAATGTCGGCACCAGCCTATAGCCGTTAAACGGGCATTTAGTCATGGGCTGTATGTTTACTGTCGGATGAAGAACAGCCCAAGAGATGGGGTGGTTCTTTTCTACTCCACTGGAAAGCAACACGGCAACACAGATCTTAGTACTATTTTAATCTAAGTAACACCAGCGTGAGTCCGTCCCTGTCCGCTCGTGCACGACCCACAGGCGCGTGACGGCGATCGGCGCGCGCCGCGATCACGAAGCTTCTGACGTGCGACTTTTGACGCAACCGCGCTCGCTCGCCTAACGTAACACTTTACTTTTGTTCTTTTAAAGTAATCTCGAATCAAAAATGTTCATGTCTATATTAAGGTGTATGTGAAGAAATGTTATTGTGAGTTGCCAAAACTGTGTATCGCAAATCGTCGCAATTCGTCTCTGCTGCCAGATATAAGGAGTCCAAAGTAATTTAATATTGCGAATTTTAAGCGTAGAACAAATAATTGACTAACTAAAGATTTGTTAAGGGAAACATAACGGAAGAGTGCAGAAGAAGAGAAAATAAAAAGAGAAAGAAAGAGACAAAGCATCGAACTCTCTCCCAAACTTATAGCCAGTGTCAAAGTAATTATCATTTTCACATTTTGAAAAGAACCTACTATTCAAGCAAAGTAATTTGTTGTTCATAATGAAAATACTGTTCCCTGTAGCTACTTATTAGCGGGCTATATTAAAACAACCAGCTTTTCTTTTTTGAAAACTGTGCAATCATCTACTTTTTACGCTGACTGTACTTACGATATATGTCAACACGTCGAAGTGTTCCTTAGATAAACGACTTTATCTTCTTTTTTGTTAGTTCTAGTTGAATGAGCTGCTGTTTATGTAAATGTTGGGCCCATCTGTCAAACTCCAGTGCTCTCAGATTACATAATCACGTTGCGTTACTGTTGCAAACCGGTGTCATTGTTAGGGATGACAGAACTGATTACGAGATTTTTCTAAACCAATTGCTTGACACGGGCTAAAGGCAGACAGTAGGAAGTAAAAAGCAGTCTGGGCGTCTGTTTCGACGTGATTAAGAAAAGCTACAAGAAATAGATGATTGACTAATTTCTGAACAATGGGCACGGGGAGAACACGTGTAAGAAATTGTCTCGGTTGCAGCGTCTACTACAATGATTGATTCGAAGTGTTAGTATAGTTACCAGTACATATCTTGATCCAAAATGTGCTCTGTATTCGCATTATTTCTTGCCGCCTATATACACCTCCCATATCATTTAACTCGATTAATAACCCCAACAAATCACTGAAACGGAACTCTAAAAATACATCATCGACTATCGATACGGCTTTGCAAATTTTTTACCATAATCAATTAACCATTACTCTAAGCAGTTTAAAGCAAGAGGTCGTCACGATTGTAATTATTTTTTATTTTTTTTCTAAATATCTTCAGTGCTGACCAATACGGACGAGGAAGGATGTCAATAATTGAAATTTAGATGCCACAGAAGAAATGTAGGTTATATCGAACGGTTTACGTAAGTATGTAGTTTCCTTTGAAGAACGTAGACCTAGTAAGATCAATAAATTAAGAATAAAAATGTTGATATGACTGTTACGTCGCGTCGCTTGAGAGCTCAATTGTGAGGGTTGACCAAAGGCTTATCCTGCTTTGTCATTATCTTCTGCTTGTGCTTGTGTGCAACCTAAATGGTATATAAAAACGTCTGTGTAAGTATACGCTTGGCTCTGTTCTGTCTGCAATAATTATGCGTTTGGGCTGTTTATAAACTGCAAGAACTGTTCACATCAGATTTTTTTTAAACATGAAGGTCTCTACTCAGCGGCTCGCTTTTTTTTGTATAAACATATTTGTTACATAATCATCGTATTCATCCAAGCGACATCGGTGGCATCCCAAGCTTGAACTTTGGAGACGTGATCTGCTCTTATGTTCTTTTCCATAAATTGGGTAACTCCCTTAACTCCCAAGCTCCCGGGAGGAGCTCAGCAGGTCTGGTGTGCCAACTTGTTGGTAAGATTCTTGGAATAACATGCACTGAGATTTTACTGTCCCCAAATCATTTTAGAATGCTTCCGAACACGACACTTTTGGCGAGTTTGTAATATTGACTTAGTGCGCATTGTGTTCATTGCTGCAATCATTCTTATTTTAGCCAGACGTTCTGTCTACGTTTCATTAATTTATTTCGTCGTTAAACTGATAGCCTAGTTGAACAATTTGTTGGATGCAAATGTTTAGTATTTTTATACATGTAATTTAAATTACTAATGTTGATCGACTCGACTGCAGCCTTCAACAAATTATTATAGCAAGTACTGTTTCTTCAAGACTAATTATCGTAGGGATTTTCCAGTTACGTCCAAAAATTTGCACCCTTTACCCTGAGGTTCGTTTATTGGTTTTGATGGGCATATCAGCCCCTCTAGACAAGTGGCAATTCGCTAGCAAGCGTTTGATGGAATAGAATGATGAATGTATAGGATTTGACGTATTTGACATGCGTTAACGACTGTCATATACGTCAAATCCCATATATTCGTCATTCTATTCTACCAAACTGCTGCCATCCAACTGCCATCTATCTACCTAACCCCAAAAGTAAAGTCTATGCTGGAGTTAACCCATCAATCAGATATGTACCAGCTTGTAAATAAAGTTAATAGCTAAAAAAAATTGATAGGGCCGCGTATACTGCCCTGCGTGACTCTACGTGGTACCTTCCCTTCAATATCTTCTTCTTTATGTACACACAAGTGTCATATTTATCATCATCATCTTCACTACCCACGTGAGCAAGAAAAATGTACACCAACAAAAAATAATCAATTCTCACGATTAGTTTGACAAATACTTAATAAGTTATACATTATTCGCCTTTACCTTCACTACTCCTACACACGCCCACAGCTTGAATACCATCAACTATAATTTCCTTTGAATTTTTCATCTATAGATTATGTCCGGTTGTTATACAAGATTCGATAATTCATTGTGTTGATTACTTCAGATTTATAACTAAGTTTCGGGATGTGTCGTTATTTTGAACTAAAGAATAAATCAATTTCTTTATTTAATCGATTTTCGAATGCATGTATAGTAAATTATTAGATTTAGATTCCATAGGTCCGTTCTCCACGAGTTCAGTTGTCGATCCAGAATATAAGATTGGATTTTAGGCAGATAAAAGGTTATCTGTGAATCTGTGTACCTCCTATGATATCTAAATAATGCGTAATGTCACATGTGAAACGACACCTTTAAACTGTTTCCATTACTCAGCTGCCCCTCTAGACACGTGGCATATCGTTGGCCGGCGTTTGATAGAATAGAATGACGAATGTATGGTCTTTTACAGTCATTAACGCATGTCATAAACGTCAAATTCCATACATTCGTCATTCTATTCTACCAAACGCCGGCAAACGATATGCAACTTGTCTAGGAGGGCTGTCCAACTTATATTCGGCCAATTTTCGATAGTCATCAGTTACTATTACTTATTTTGTGCTATAAGTTACAACAATACGTATTTTTCTTTACTATGACTATTATCTTAATCTATTATTGTTATATTTATTAGTTTTATGCACAATAGTGGGGAAAGTAGAGATACTATAGATATTTGGTAATGAAAGGGACTTACGTAAAGGCGGGTTTATATTGTGATTACGACTTTTACTATTTGTAAAGTTACGCTTTCGGCCCTTACCTTACTTTATTGGTTTTAGAAGATTATAGTCTGTAATTTTCATTTCTTTTATATCTTCACTTGTTTGTTATTTATATAATCTGTTTCACCTGTTGCCTATGACTTTCTTTCTGCAGTTGTAGGTACTTTAAGTTTAAATCTGTACCTGATTGGTGAATCATGATCTTGTGTATTAAGTGATTCGGTGCATAACAAAATTAGGACTTTTTTAGAATGTTTCTATTTTGAATTGAGAATGCGGCCACGTCTTGCGGCAACCGCCAGGCCATGTTGGTAACAAATGCCTGACAATGGTGTCCTCGCCGGGTCCAGGTAGAAGTGGTAGACTCAATAATCCCGCCATGACGTCCTGGAGGGTGACACGCGTGCAAATAGTCAAAATCAACGATTTTTATTCAATCTAAAACAACATTATTGTTTCTTATTGACGTCAATAAATTCTACTTAACCTAGGCTTACCACCGCTTCCAAGGCGCTGGTGGAGAAGAAACGGCGCAACAAACTCCACTGCGGCATTTGTTCAGACGTCACGGTCTTTTCTTGTGCTGTCAGTTGGAAGACTACTGAATTGTTGCTCCTACTATCTGATATACCTGCTGATTAAAAGATTGGTCTCTGTCGCATGGCTTTTCTCTAAGCGTTAGGTGGGCAGATATCAGTCCTCCCATACTTCCATAAAACCAATATAAATCTAGTAATGACGGTTAAGAAATGAGCTCTCTAGACCGGAACTGATAAACCAACATAGATACAGACAAAAGTACAATCGGCCACCGAGTCGAAAAACAGAGACTCACGTTCGCTCGCTCGGACAATTATGGAAACCAGGAGCACTAGAGCGAACTTCTTGCTTCAAATTATCAGTTGTGAAAGCAGTGATAGGTACTTTGAAATTTGCGCTTGGATGAAGAACAACTACTTCACACTTACTGGCAGTCATCTCATAGCGATTGCATTGATTCTACTCTTATAAATCTTCTGCGACTCCTTTTCATCCACTACTACTGCATTCATTCAACTGTCGCTTTTATTCAGATACATACTTTTATAATAATATATGCATACCGATACTAAGATAACAATGGTTCGCTTCCTTAGCAAGCCAACATTTTATATTTGTTATTCTTATACCTATGACATTATGAACTCATAACATTTACGTATAAAATTTATACACGCATGAGATAGGAACATTATCACATTACAATACGGAACAGTATAGTTAACGAAATCGATTCGTGTTCCAATCGAGTAGGAAGTTGTTTGTCCGATTGTTGTTATATTGTTTTGTGTAATTAAGATGATGCGATGACAAACACGCGATGGGTATAACTGTTGTGTTGCCTCAGTTTCGGTGTAATTTGTTGGATTATAACACAATGTGTTTATAAATTAGTGAATGAAAGGCTGAGCTATCTCTTTCCATAAATGTCGAAGAATATGCCTATAAATTCTAAATTCGACCATTATTATTATTATTAAAGCTCTGTCCCACTAGACAAGTAGGGCATTTGATGGAATAGAATGACGAATATATGAGATTTGACGTTAACGACTGTCATCTTCGTCAAATCCCATACATACAAATTCCAGCCAACGAATTGCCACTTGTCTTGAGGAGCTGGTGGCATACAAAATTTGTACTTTGAAACCTGGCATCTGCTCTCGTATATTTTTCCTCATTTGGCTTATCTTAACTCGAGCTTACCGTAGCGACTGCCGTCTTAGATCAGCTCTCTCTAAAGAATAATCTAAATGTAGCCTAAAGACCTATTTATCTGCAGCGGTGCGCATCGCGGGACAATGCGCGTGCCCCCGCCCCCTCCCCGTAAACAGGGGGCAAGTCGGGGACCACGTGGTCCTCCCTCCCGAGAAGGGCAAGACCGAGAGGGATGGCCCTGGGTCAGCCGGGGTGCGAGGGATATGTCGCGAGACGACCTCACCTTCGGCATAACATAACGACCCTGTTATGTCGGAGTCGGGTCGAGTCCGACATAATCTCCCCCTCCGGCTCCGAAAGGGGGGGGGGGTATCCGCAGGGATGTAGGGATTTCCCGCACGTAAAAAAGAAGACCTGTTTATCTTAAAACGACTTTCGTAAAACATTGTAATTGTAATAGATCGGTGATTATTTACCAGTCGTTAATATATCGCATCTATAGCTGTGAATGCAAAATTGCGTTCACCGATCTATACTCAATCGCCACTTAATATTGCTAACCATCGTACTGCCATCGTCTCACGCTCCATTTTCTAATTATTGCTTGCTGTTAGAATACATTTGGATAGATTAAATCTTATTCTGAGTTGCTATCATAAATTTATACGAAATTATTTTATTACTTTGGTAGTCCAAAGTTTTGAAGTCATTGCGCTTAGATATGCTAAACTGGGGGCCTGCCTGCCTTGCTGCCTCTGTTTCATATTATTTTTTTATATTGCGAAAATCTCCTCGGATACCTAACCCCTGTTGGAGCCAGCGAGGGTGGTTATGTCGGGCGCATACAAACTAAAACCGCACGTCGTCTTGGGGTGAGATTGCCTCTGGCATATCCATTCTCGGTGATAGTATATCCATCTGGCATATCTAACTCTGTCACTGGCTTGCTTCTGAAGGTTGGTAGGTCAGGTTAGAAAGTCTCTCCCGTGACAACCAATATAAACCAATCATAACCAAAAAGCGGACTCCGGACTCCAACTTGTTAAATTTTTGATACATGATGAGTTTTTGCTGAACATGCTACTTCGCATGCTAGGTAGGTATATTGTTTTGTTCTGTATTATCTTTTTAACTTCCATGGCACGCGTGAAGCGCAATATCTATCAAACGCAAATTATTTGTTGCATGCGTGATAACTAGAGGCGCCTCTATAATGTCAGACTTTAATGCTGTCACGTCACCCTTGAGAGTTTTGAAGAGAATACTACTTGAAGTGCATTTTTCGTGGAACATTATTTGAGATGGGACAAGCAATGAAATTGCTACACTGTTACCGACACCTTTTGTGAGAGATTTGTGATAATGCACATGTCACACCTTTGTATATAAGTACCAATGTGAACTCACTCCTAAACAAGCAATTTGGCTTATCTGAAGCCTGGGTGTAATAGGTTAGGTTAGCCTGTCCCCCAAGGAGAAGCAGACGTGGTTGTAGCGTGACGCGACATGAGAATTTCCGCAAGAATATTAACGACAAGTACAGAACCCATATACGTGTGTTCCACTTCCTATTTATATCCTTTTAATTAAGATAAATTAACTTTATCAGCAATTACGGTGTCTCAACAACGATTTAGAGCACGATCGATTATTTCCTGTTCGGAACTCTAATTAATTATTAAAATAACTTCTAACCTATTGAAAGATTATGTTTAAAAGTGGTATCTTTCTTAAGCACAGTGAAGCGAATTGAAGTAAAGCGTAGCGAATTGCTACAATTTAAGATGTAAAACTAGCTCCGGCCCGTGCCTCCGTCCACGTGGACTTCTGATCCCTCCCCCGCTGCTGACTTTCTCCGATAGCGTGCTGACAATATAGCTGACAATATATACATAATGTGGCCTTCTATTGGTAAAAGAATTTTCTAAATCGGTTCAATAGATCCAGAGATTACCCCCTACATAGTAACAAACACACATACTTTACCTCTGAATAATAATAGCATAGATAACATAGACTGGTTATAGATATCATTGATTAGAAGTTTTTTAGGCGCAGGAGTTGAGCTGATGATTTATTATAATATGGTGAATTAACTGTAGCCGTGGCGTGTAGAATTCTGAACCCATTCTCGGATACCATGGGAACCTATTCCAAAGATAAAAATAGCCGAATATATATTATTTCAGACTATATTCTATTCCTGTGCTAAATTCAGAAATAGACGGAACAGTAGCGTCGAGCTGTTTAAGCGTTATTGAATAACAAACATCCAATCATCTTCCCAATCTGTGATAAACATAACAATAATAAATGTAGAATATACTGCTTCCGGGCTTTTTGGCCATGGTCGATGTGAAACTTGCGTTCCAGACGTTTCGTCGATCACTGAGGTCGACATCTTCAGTGGCGCAGGGCCGGGCGACGACGACTTCGGAGACCTTGCCTCGCCGGCGGCTGAGTTGCGATTGATGCGAAGTCTTGAATCACAGGCTTATTGATAGGCACGGTCGGAGCGGGGAATCGATTCATTCGATTCTGATTGGTCGAGCGCTGTGGCGCGGATGTACTCGATCCTGATTGGTCGTTTGCACTGTGATACCGAGTGGCTCTCAGTGCTGGGTACCAATCTTTTTGGAGCTGAAATCCCTCGTTTTTTCGGTTGAAGTTGTTGGGATGCTTGAATATTTCGATGACTTCTCGAAGTATACGCGGGAAAAAATGTGTAGTGGTAGCTAGAACTTTCGTGTTCTGAAATTCGATGGTATGATTCCCATCCTCTTGGGTGTGTTCTGCAACCGCTGACTTGTCGAAGTGCCAAACAGCCCGGAAGCAGTATATTCTACATGCAACGCCGGCAGTGAAAGCCTGCACACGGAGAAAATTTTTGAGCCTGTTCATACATTACGTTAATGTATAAGCAACTTAAACAAAAATTAGGAAGCAGCTTTCTTATTTTTGTTGAGTATTACGTAATAATGTAGCATACTCCTGCATGATGAAGACTTATATAACAATAATAAAGTCAATTTATTACACAAATATTCAATGTAAATTACACAGCCCATGACATAGTGTCATTACATGAGGTCAAAAATCATAGTTTGCACACCTCTGCTTACAAAAGAAAAGATTTACAGGCGTGAAGCCACAAACCCACACCAGTCAATACAGTAGCAGCGGTCGAGATAGCCACTAAACCACATTGCTGCCATTGCAACAACACCAAGTGTAGATGAAGACGTCATCTTGTTTTGTTATCATAGTGATAAACTTCCAGTCTAAAGTGACTCAACGATTTTTATCATAATTAACTATTACAGGTTCTTCACTCTTCACACATCTTCGCACCATCAGCTCGATGACGCACTTTAATAGTGACGTAACACGCTAAAACGTTTTCGTATCGATAATGAAGAATCGAACACGTTTGAATCACTTTGTTTATTTTGTAAATAATGTTCTAAGGGGCAATGATCTTTCGCTGTATACTGGGGTTTATTTTATTTGAATTCCTATGTAAATATTATTAGCAAGTGCGTAAACAATGAAATGCCTATTTATTAGTTGATACGACGTTGTGATGCATAGCTATACTGTTATTTGAACTCAATGATATAATAAATTTGATATAAATAGAAGAATAATCTTCAATGATTTATTGGTCAATGTTTAATTTTTTTTATGTCACGTCACATAGATTATTGCGATTTATTTTATACGTATTAGTTATAGTGGATTGACGAGCATAACTCTTACATTTAATTTAAAAACGTCGTACCTTAGTAAAAGATCGAAACCAGTTTCCGAAAAGTTTACTGCTGCAAAAAAATAAATTGATATAAAATATCGATGTCAACATTTAGAATGAACACATCACTAAGTCGCGTCGCGGTCGTCGTTTGGTAGGTATCTGTCCACATGTGGGAACGGTCCTCCGCACATTTCCCACGCGTGCCACAGATAAACAAAAACACCCACGCACAAGTTTTGGTCGCTCAGGCTAATGATAACGAAATAATTATTTATCAATGGAACCTCTGTAGGTACTTTATACTGGAAAATAAATGGATTAAAGAAGAACCCCATGGTGCACATAAGGTTCATGAATCTCATAAGGTACTTGGTCATATTAAACTAAAAACAAATGAGAGAGAGAATAAGACGAAGAAGATAGAGAGTCATGGAGGCAGAAGTGAGAAAGCCGAGAGAAAATTATTTAAAAAGGAAGGGGTTTTGTCTCAGCCATCCAGGGGAGCAATCAGCATTCCCTTGTCTCTCCTAAGATAGCCAGGGAAGAAGACATGTCTCGATGTTCAGAAGAGTATCTATATATTACAAGCTTTAGCCCCCGGGTTCGCCCACTTGTTGTACTGAAATACATAGTCGTTAAGATTGCTGAATTTTTATCAATCCGCGGAGTTTTCTTTCTCTTGTAATAAGTACAGCTTATTTACTCATCGGAACATTGAATTATTCATCACATGTTCGATACCCATTGATGTATATGACGAATACAATGAGTGTCAGTCCAAAAATAAACACTCGTTTCTTTAAAACATACACATAAATAGGTGTTTATTTACCTGTATAAAAACAATTGTTCTACTGGGATATGTTATATTCTGGAATAACATATAGGTACCTAGGCTATTTAATACTGTCGAACATTGGCTTACAGGAAACGGATCAGAAAAAATAAATCTTTTAATAATATTATGACTTGTATAACTTGAACACAGCGGGTTCAGGAATGTTAGCATCAGACGAAACGGTGCAAGAGTTCGCTCTTAATTTAAAAATAACAGTCTAGACCGTGTTTTTAAACTGAGAGCATTACTTAGCTGACAGTGCTGACACTGAACGTCAAACTTTCATTCGCACTTACTTTACGTAACACCACAGCCGCTGTTGCGTAAGCTGAAAATCTAAATGGTGATGTATCAATAGTAAATACATATTACACCCTCTTTTTCATAGTGTGGATATCTCCACAGATACCCCCTCACCGGAGTCGACGACGGATTGGTTATGTCGGACTCGAATAGAAAAAAATCGCACGCCGTCTTTGGGTCTTCAATTGCCGGAGGTGAGATAGCCAGAAACATCGGCCGACCTAGAGCTATCTCAGTTTTTGAGATGTTCGCTTTCGGGTGTGAAAACCACTTTGTTCCCAATTTACCCCCATATATGGGGTTAGGCTGCTTCTGCTAGGATGATAGGCGCTTCCACCCTCAGGCCAGAGGCCCACCCCCTACTTCTTTGAAATGGGACCGAAAGCTTCGGATGCGACTGGATTTAACGTTAGAACAAAGAGACCCCCTACAGCACCAGCGTAGGTCGAAAACCTGAATAACGAAATATTGGTTTTTGTATATCTCTGCCTAGCCCTTTCGAGATATACTGATGGCGGTATGAGTGTTTAGGTACTTGAAAATAAAAACAAAACCAAGCTACTTTGTCATGAATGCCTTCAAATCATGGGAATACTCGTATTCGTCTCACTCACGTTTGGTACACAATGACTCACCAAATATTTATGTTATTCTAAAATCTAAGTCAAATATGAACGGAATGTCAGTCGCGTAGTACACACGTAGGTATTATATACACATACCCATTATATGGAAATGGATGACACGTGACGTCACTAATTATATTATTTTTATCCTCAAAATGTGTATGGTGTGGTTAACCCACAGTATCTTGGGTTCCATTATTCCTTGTGTTAAAAATAAAAACACAATTTCGGCTCAGCGTACCTACATACACCTACCATTTCCTAGCGCAAGCAATTTAGCTTAGCTGGAGGGGTAACAGGGAATAATAGTACATAATTTCGGTTGCTAATAATCTTCTTTAAAAAAAAAGAAATACATTCGGTTATGTACTAAGATTATGTCCAGACCAATCTCGCTTACCAACCAGTACACCTGCTGATTGCTTCTGCTTTCCTTATAGGGTTGGCAGAGTTAGAATGAAATAATTTACAGGATAAACAGTAGAGTGGAACAGTAGTTGGTAGTAGTGTAGTACCTATTAATATCAAACAATAACAATTAATAGGTTGATGGATGAGGATATTAAAGATGAGAGCAAAACTGAACACCTAATATTGACATCTCTTTTCTCTTTTGTTGCTGAGTGACATTCGCTTCGATGATACCATTATAGTAACGTCACTGCTAATAATTTGCCTGTACCCCCAATCATTATCATATGCAACGATAAATGGAAGCCATGACACAGTTCACGTCAGTTGAACTCTATGGTGACGTTTTCTTCAGATATGACCATTATTATTAACGCCATTGGTAATAGAAACATGCGTTTGCCTGTTACCCTAATCATCACTACAAATAAACTAACACAGAAAAGAAAATAAATTAAGTATATATAAGCACGATGAGTCAATTCAACTGTATATTGACCTCTCTTCACTGACGTTGCTGAATGACGTTGACTTCGAAAGATAACCACATAACGCGGGTAATAGCAACATGTTAGTAAAAATATATCTATGACAACTTACATTTGCCTGTTACCCGTATAAATATCACGAATGCAGAATTAAAGAACAATCAATAATAATAACGGAGACAATGATGCAGTAAAAGTCATACATACATACATACGCTCACGCTTATTTGGGCGGTGGGCTTGCATGAAAGGTTTAATGACAGTGAAAGCGAAAATGTATCTAAGTATAGAAGCAAGTGGCGGACTATTGTCTCTGCTTACCCCGGAGACAAAGTCAGTCCAACTGTAAATTGATCCTCCTGATTGACGTTGCCCAATCACGCTTGCAAGTGGCACTACTACATTGACGTCACTGGTAATAACAACATGCAAAATTTGCCGGTTACCCAAATCATAATCTCCAACGCAGAGAAAGGAAGTTCTATAAATTGACACAATGAGTCAATCCAACTATATATTGACCTCTCATTACTGACGTTGCTCAGTGACGTTTGTTTCGAGTGATACCACTGCGGTGACGACACTGGTGTCAACATGCGTTTGCAGACTACCCAGATCATCATCACCAATGCGTATATAACACGTTCTTGCTATTTCTGAAAGTTACCTACGCCACTGATCAGACCATATTGTTGTCAATAATGACATCATACACTGTGGTCTATGTCACTACGTACCTATCGGTTGTGGTCGATATTGCGCAGACTTTTCCTTTATAAAGTCATTACCGACGGCGGACGTTGGTCAAAGTTAAAGTCAAAAGTCAAAAAGTTCACGAGTCATTAGTTATTCTCGTCTCATCGCATAATGTCCTTTTCTAGCCTTCTAACCTAAACTAACCAATTTGGATTGCGCAGCTATCACAATATAAAGACTGTAATCTTGAAGTACACATATTTTGAGAAAGGGACATTATGAGAAAGGACATTTCGAGAAAAGGATATTATGCGATGAGACCGTTATTCTCTGTTTATCCCTCTATTTTAGAATATCAGTTTATAAATAGAATAAGTAATTCTGTTATTGATCGTTTATTGTTAACAACGACAACCTCACATCACGTATACTCGTAGATTCCATATTATTTCTTGACTTTTTACTGCACACTACCTACAACTAGATATGTGCTAATGATACAATAATAAACACCATATCACCGGTATCACATACCTATCATACATATTTTTTCAGTCGAACTTTAATCACAACTTTTAGAAATACACTATGAATCATCGCATAAAAGAATAACAAAAAATTGTAAAAAAAACTCAGTGATGACTCTAGACAAGTTCAAATTCATGCTAAAAATTAAAAACTAAAATTGAAAATACTAATCTAGTCAACGTAAGTCACACGTTACATCGACCTTTCATCATTGACGTTGCAGAGTGACGTCCGTATCTAGTGATTTCACTACACAGCTAACGCCAATATGTGTTTTAATTCGAATCATTCTGACTAGATAATGATTACGTAAGACGCCATCTACGTCACTAATCAGGCCATGCTGTGGTCAATGGTGACGACAGCGTCGTGTGGTCAACGATATTTGTATTGTGGTGACTGGTGGTAAAGTCACTAGTTTCTTTTTTTACTTGTGGGAAATCCCCACGGATAGTCTTCCCCCCCCCCTTCCTCCGGAGCCAAAGGGGGAAGTTATGTCAGACTCGAACCGACTAAACCGCACGCCGTCTGTGGGTCGTTGTGCTAGGCCAAAGGTGAGGTTATCTCGCGACATATCCCTCGCACCCCGGCTGACCCAGGGCCATTCCTCTCGGTCTGTCACTCCTCGGGAGGGGGGACCGAGCGGTCCCCGACTCGCCCCCGGTATGGGGTGGCGCGCATCGTTCTGCGCTGCGTGCCGCCGCCATGGCCTGCTTCTTCTAGGGTGACGAGCGGCTCCACCCGTCACCCTTGAGGCCCGCGCTCATGGTGAGCGGAGGTCGGTCTGCGCCCTCCGACGCCCGAGCCGCCTACCAACGCGGGCAGCGATTGTCGAGCAATCTATCGTTATAATAAATTCAACACCCTGGAGTTGCATCAATGCAGCCTTCGTTTTACACTAAGTAAATTCTTCTACCCTCCTCTGTGGCTGTCGCTTCCTGGACAATATCGAAGTTCAGCCGCTTCCCAGTCAGACTGGAAAGCCAAGCCGGTGTGCGGTATTTCAAAAGGCTCATAGTTATAGTCACTCCTTTGTGCAAGTAGAAATCTCCACGATAACTAGCTCACCGGGTCTATCCTGGATGTGTAAATATCGGTTAAACTGCATGGAGTTCTGTTACAATATACCTACCTACCTACCTATTATGGTTGAATCTCTGGTATAGCCAAAAGAGGAATTCTCCAGAATTCCCCCCAGAAAAGGAAGCCTCAACGCGGAAACAGGAATCGTCAACCTGGAGTTTTAGGGTTACTTTTGAGGTAAATTGATAAGGACTAGGTATTGTGCGGCTATTCTTACTGCGGATGTCCGAACAAACCCTCACGTACGCACTTGTGACTTTTACCTTGTTAGCTGACGCCTAGTAGAAGACTCATAACATGGCGAAACATCATGTGGTGTGTCTGTGACGTGTATGCTTGTGGTGAGTGTGTGACTATGACGTGACATGACTAGCAACTATGGCGCATTTATCAAAATCGTCATCAGAAGATGCGTACACACGCCTTCTTTCCTTTACCTACCTACGTCACAGAATTTGACATATGGTTGCGCTGATTCAGGTTATGGTACCATCATTATGTTATTCTAGACTTAAGTATTTTAATTGCCTACTGTTTTGTTTACCTTGTAATATACGTTAACGCTGATTCGTCACATATAATCTATCCACACACTCACAAACACATAGTATATATAATACATATCCGCAACACACACACACAGTTTCTCAGACAGACATAAATGACTCACGCAACCCTCACAAGTATGACTCACATACTCATATACACAACGTCACACATAAAAGTGTGTACAAACCTCTTCTTTTTAATTTAATTTTTATTAGCTTGAACTTTTAGACGTCACGTCATTATCAAGAGAATAATAAATTATGAATCATCATTATAGCGTAGATCGTCGTGTATAATGTCGCAGCCAACTAACTTAATCAGCCGTGCAATCAATAGCCCAGCCTCTTTACTAAACTGCTTGAATTGCATGGAATTCCTGAATGATATTCAGATATTCAAACAATTGATCAAACAACTGGCAAATGACTTGGATTGATTGATTAGGACTATATAGCCTTCTGTTCTAACTTAATCTATCCAAGTCGGATTGTGCTGAACCTCTCAATGAACCTATCACTAACTTTTGATCCTGTTTGTATATGGTTATAAAAAATAACCAAGAAGGCTAATGCGGCAGCTCCACCCCGCGTATACCTTCTATCCTAACCTATCCAAATCTGATTGCGCAACTGTTCTCAATAAACCTAATACTTTCTGTCCTATTTCTGGATGTGCAGTATCGTACAATTGAACAATGGCTAATGTAATTAACCAGCCAGTTTATTAAGTATTGTGACAAACGCGATGTCTTAACATCATTTAGGAAGTTCGTTGAAGTGCGCTGTTTAGTAAAGAGGCTGGGCCGTTGATTGATCGGCTGAAGAAGTAAGTAGTTGACTGCAAGATTTAAATGCATGAGAGAAAATATTAATTTGCCTCCATATTACACATATTAACTTAGTTTGGAAAACAAGAGTCAGTACTTCGTCGCTAAACATTATAAATAAATGTTTCTTGGGCTAATAATTTTATTATGGTTTAATTCGGCCAACGACTCCTTGAGCCCCACGAAGTTCAAGTTCTTATCACTTCATCTGTTTGCAAATAAGTACATTTATTAGCATAATATGGTTTTCATTATTTTTATATTCTTTTTCCTCAAAAAAAATATTTGCGGCGATTGAACGTTGGTCTGCGAAGTCGTGTGTCTGCTGTATGCAAATTTGTAGGTACATGTTGGCAATAGTGTCTCTAGTTCACTCTCTCTCTCTTTCTAAGTCTCCAGCCAGTTGTCTCATTAGCTGACCAGCTCTAGAGTCTATTGGTCGCACAGAACCAGTGAGAATCATCCCAGAGCATTAACCATCGCCGCTTCCGTTTCTCCAATTACCATTCAACCAAAGGACAAAACATGTTAACACAGCACATTCATGAGTATTTGTCATTGTTTAGACTACATTTCTTTCACCAGTATGTGTATAACACTGTAGACCAAATAGACCGAGCGGGTCTCAGGAAGTTACACCGATAACAGGTTTTATGACCTCTACAGAAATGAATGATAGGTATGTGAGTAGGTGTACCTACACCAAGTGTGGAAAGCCTGGAATATGTATTTACACGTGTACTATTTTTTTGTATTTATAGGATTTTTCACACAGTTATGTAGAGCCTGTGTGGTGTAGAGCGTCGGAACTCGAAAGTCTAAATGAATGGTCGCGGGGTGGTCTGTTGAGTGCAAATATTTGTATGCATGTTTTTAAAAAGATATACTACTTAGGTGACAGACAAGGCCGTGGCCTGTGGACGTATGCAACACCAGGGGCATCACACTCGCGCTGCCGATCCTGTAAAAATCTTCTAATACCCTTTTTGAAGAACCTCATAAATATTGTAATTACTTGGTATAACTACGGCAAAGAGTTCATTACATATCTTAAGCGTGCGGGGGATGAAGTTCTTATCATACCTGACTGTGTGTACTGTTTCAAGTCGCACTGTGTGAGTATGGATTCCCTACCTGTGTATGTGTGTAATTATTAGTATTCCCTATTCTCCTTCATGAATAAACATGGCGAATTATATTTTTAAAAAGTTCGGGAATATCTTGATTTTATTTTTTTAATTCATCTGTTAATCATTACCAGGTAATAGGTTAAATTTCATTTCAGTTTCAATCACGAAATTATCTTTCCTGTTTACATAATTTCAATTTCATCTCTTACAAATTATATAAACTATATAAGAAAAAGTTAAGGAAAAATAACTAAAAATTGAAACAACAATCCAATAATCAAATACTAAAAAGCATTTCAACCTACCAAAAAGACCGCTTTTTAAGCAAATAAAAAAATCAAATGGCACATAAAATCTTCAAAAACCCCTATAATTATTTAGTTTTTAAACGGCAATTTTAACGACGCATGGAATGACAAAAGACGGCCTAATCCAAAACGTACCTCGCGTCCTTACCTGACCATAGACAAAAAAATGGACACCGCAAGCTCCATTTAACTCGCCCAGTTTTAGAACGTGCCATTTATTATGAAAAAGTTTTTTGTACTCTTTTGTCTATGTCAATTTCGGAAAAGACCGCCAAAGTCGCAGAATAAAGGCGGTAACATCTAAGATAAGACCGTTAACAGTACAACACTAATTACAGTTGGGTTTTAAAATTACATTATAGGTAATAATATCCATTATTATTGTTTTGTTTGTAATGTTAAGTTTGTTTATAAGACAAGAGGCTGTTTTTTGCTAGTAACCGTGAATAGATACAGCTAGGAGATATAATCAGTTTTGGTGGTAAAATTTTACATTTTAACTAATTATGTACTTTTTTATGTTATTTTTTTTGGCACGTGTATGGAGTAATATGTATTTAATTGAAAAGTACTTATTTGTTTGGAACATTGAATTGACTAGAGGTATTCAAGAGAAATGTAATCAGTGTACCTAGACTTCTATAAGGTGCTTAATACAATAATTGTTGCTTATACTACACGATTCAATAAATTATGTTTTAAAAAGGTGCCATTTCCAATCTAATAAAAAATTATACACACCTGGTGCATGGTAGGTATATGGTACGAAAACGAATTTTTTTTTGTATTTCGTAAAGCAATAGGTGTTGTTTTAGTAGGTCATGCCAAACACCAAAGTATTTTTACATAAGTATTTCGTTCTGTTCAGACCAGTGGGACCGTACCTATCATTAAACGTGGAGTTACTTAGTCATGCCTAAACAATAGTAAATAAATGCAGAGCATTCATGATGGTAAGTGGTAAATACTTGAAAGCTTACAGTTGCAATACTAGTTGCCACCTCCAAGAGAAGGAGGAAAGAAAAAAGGTAAATCGAAACAGGAAAGGAAGGCATCTAAAATCGCTGTTTCTCGCAAATTTCCATAATTATTAAACGAGAAGGTGACATTTCCCCGGTCCAGTTAGTCCTTCTGTGCTGTGACGTGAATGACGATGCCACTCTGAGTCATGACTCATCACTTATCACCATCACTCGTAAGGATTTCATTTCGTTGAATGGTAGGAATGTTCACTACAAATACACAAGCTATGTTGACATCAACCTATTTACACTTAGCCTTAAAATTAAATGAACGCTAATAAATACTAACTTTGACTAATTAAACACGTTTCTTAACAAATAAAATGAGTATGGATTAAATTAATTTCAAAGACTCTCTTTAAGTTAGGTAGTCCCGGTCGCATTCAAGGCTTACACTTCGAACGGTCTTGGATCTTGGTCCAATATATTTAATATATTTAATAATATTATAATAGGGGTTAAAGTATGAAATTGCCGTTTCATTGTAATAGGTACTTCGAATTGACATAGAACCTTCATGGTTTGAGATTTTTGAGTGAAACTTTTTCCACATGGTACCTATGTAGTACTTCATTTAAAAATGTGCAACATTCGATTATCGACTTTCAGTTGTTTTTTTTATTCAGCTTAGACAAGAAAGATGGATAATTCGAAATTTCGAGTGATTTTTGAATACGAGTTCCGACGCGGAACTAACGCGGCAGAAACAGCTCGCAATATCGAATCGAATATGGAAGCCGATCCGAGCCAAACTACCCAGGAATTAGCTGCATGGTTTAACGTTACCTTACCAACAATATTGACTCATATGCGTCAAATCAATAAAATAAAAAAATGTGAAAAATGGGTACCTCATGATTTGACTGATCTGCAGAAAGAAATGCGTGTTGAAACTTGTGTTGCCTTGTTGAATCGATACAGAAATGAAGGAATATTGGATCGAATTGAGACATGTGATGAAAAGTGGATTCTTTACTATAACCGTAAGCGAAAAATGCAATGGCTGACCCCAGGTGAAACGCCACAACAGTGTCCTAAAGCAAAGCTTACCAATAAAAAGGTAATGGTAACTGTTTGGTGGTCTCAGCATGGTGTTATTCACTATAGCTTTCTACGATCTGGTCAAGCAATAACGGCAGATGTCTACTGTGCCGAACTCCGAACAATGATAGCAAAACTAGCAGTGAAACAGCCCCGACTCATGAATCGATCTTCACCATTATTGCTCCATGATAACGCGAGACCTCATACAGCACGAGAAACCGTTTTAACTCTACAGGAACTGCAATTAGAAACTATCCGTCACCCTCCGTATTCGCCAGACCTTGCTCCAACAGACTACCATTTTTTTCGTGATTTGGACAATTTTCTATGTGATAAAAAGTTTTCTTCTCAGGAGGCAGTACAAAATGCTTTCACACAGTTTGTCGAATCTAGATCACCAGAGTTCTATCGCAAAGGCATAAATGACCTTCCTACTAGATGGCAGCAATGTATAGATAATAATGGTAATTATTTTGATTAAATAAATACGTTAAATTAAAAAAAAAACGAATTTCAATTTGTCAGTACAAATCGGCAATTTCATACTTTAACCCCTAATATTATCATTAACAAAGATAGTAGGTATTAGTTTAAAAACATGTCCATTATAGTAAAACTATATTACCTATTCGTAAAAGAATATAGTGGCTTAGAGTGGCTTATAGTAAAATGCCAATTAACACTTATTATAAAATAAATCCCAGAACCGGTCGGTTTATATGTAAGATTTATTTACAACTTGTTAATAGTTTGTATCTGTCCACAATTCCACATGCAAATGCATTGCATTTGCTAAAAAATCTAAAAATATCCTCAAATTAACATTGACTTATTTCAATAGAAAATACGAAAGAACATTTCTATACTCCATTCGGTAACGTTATAACATTCCTTCAAGAACCAAGCGGTTTGGTGACTCCTTTCTTTGTCGCACCATTAAGACCTGGAACTCCTTGCCAGCTCACGTGTTTCCTTCTTCCTACAGTCTCGGGTTCGTTTAAGCGGGGAGGCCGTCAAGCTTCGTGCCACCATTGTTAACATGGTACGTGTATGTAATGATGTCCCTCTTTCCTGAGACTTTGCCTTCAGCTTGTCATCAGGCAAGGTGAAGTCAAATTGACGTGTCCTATAAAAAAAGGGTAATTAACTAAACGTAAACAATCTCGATGCGTCTTTCTATTTATTTTATTTAAAAAAATCTGTTTTATAATTTATCATTTTTTTCTTTTTAGTTACTCATTTTAAAAACTAAAAGTAGAGATTAAACCACTAGCTAGTCAGTTATTCAGCCTAGTTTATTGGTTTATTGTGTTTTTTATGAAAAGTCGCTACAATAGTCCACTGCAGAACATAGGCCTTTAAGATTGTTTACCTTCAGTTAATTACATAAACGAATGAATTGCAATAATGAACTAATGGTTATGTAGGTATTTAATCTCGTCGGTAGCTTAGTGGTTAAGGAGTCGGCCTTACAATCGAGAGGTCCCGGTTTCGAATCCTGGCCATTACACTACCGACGTGTACCCACTCCTAGCACAAGCAATTTAGCTTAGTTGGAGGGGTTAGCGGGCATATTAGTAATTTCTATAACTTCGGTTGCTAATATTCTTTATATAAAAAAATAAAAAAATCATAATTTCCTTAAACTTTCCTTTGTATATAATTGCAGTCCCGTACCACAGATTAGTCTAGCTTCTAGGTCATTATCTTAATTTAATAACTGCTTCAGAAAACTTAAAAATACTTACCCATGTTAAAAACGTCGACATAACCTGCTTATATTTCTATCTACTATCTAATTTTGTTTCAAAACTAACAACTGAATTCATAATCTATCAAATTACCCACATTATGTTTCATATCCAGTCAAATAGTAAATAAAACAATTAGAACACTTTCAAGGCAATTTGCAATGAAATTACTTTATCTTATGTATAAACAAGTATATCGCACCACTGATTCAATAATAGCGACAACAATAACGAAGAAAATAAAATTATGTCTAATGGGTATGTATATAAATACAAAAAGTATAAGATAAGATAAGATAAATACTCTTTATTGCACACCAAACATAGAAAATATACAGAGGATACGTAATACATGAAAGAAAATTGTACAAAGGGTGGCCTTTTCGTGATCTGCGATCTCTTCCAGACAACCAGTATCGAAGTATCTAAGATCTACATAAGTATATTTATCCGCATTCTAGATTCCATAACATAAGCTAGTAAAGCTATGCTTACCATGGGTTTTTTTCTTCTAGATAGTGTTGTGTGAAATGTTGTCGAATATTTATTTATTATGTAGGGCCTACTTACAATATAAACAAAAGACAATCACCATATAAATTTCACTACGCCTTCCTGAAAAACAATCTATACATCCTGAAAAACAGGTAGGTACTTACTATCTATTCTTTAACAGTTTTAGAGTAGTCATCATCACCATCATCATGACAGCGTTGAGACCCGGTGGCCCTGTTTATACCCGAAGCTTTATGATTTTTTTATTTTTTTATATAAACCTTAAAAAACCTTGTACTTATCATTACAATGTGTTCTTACCAATAGCATCTAGTCGCAAAATATTCACGTAGCAAAAACTTACCTAAGTATTTGAATAATTTGGAACCAGATAATTTACTCTACCATATGTATGTCAATGTAACTTACTCCTTCTGTTAGCCGAAGGCCTTCCTTACCTGCGTACACAGCATCACGAGTCATTCTTTGTAACATTCTTTAAAAAAAAAACATAGCCACGTGCCCCCTAATCTCCTGTACCATTATGAAATACCTTATGAACTCAAAATGTTGTTTATGCCCACATCCAGTTATTAAAATATTTCATATGGCACAAAAAACCAGAGTGTTCTCCAATCTCCAAGAATTCCCTGGGAAAGTATGTTACGCATGCTTGAAACACGATCGTTGGGCCACACGTGCTCCTGCGCAGCGTATGAATGGGACAGGGCAAGGGTGGGGAAGGGCCGGGGCGTGCGGGGCGAGGGGCAAAGGCTTTTTTCAGGCAGTGCGAGGCAAGGCGCGGGCGGAGACGCGCGTCCTGGGCTTATAAGCTATATTAATTTTGTGCACATTCTAAAGACTGTTTGTGGGTGTATAGTGTCAAGTTTGGAAATTTTATATTTTGTAAGTATGAAAATTTAACATAATATATTATGTTTGTATTTGCATTTAATTAGAATTTATTTTAAGATGAATACAACAGACGTGTTAAGTTTCTTTACCTGAACCAAAGCCACTTTTCGAGTTGTGTGTTCGGTATCTTTTGCAAAATTATTAATGTGCGTATTATGTACACTGAATACTATTTTAAATATTGTATAAATTACGGTATGAATTAATAATTTCAAAATTCTCTATTTATTGTCATTTAAAATAGACGTATGAATAATAATAATTGAGCATCTTCAATTATTTTAAAATGTGTGTTGAAATTCAAATCCACTAATCGGTAATTTATTTATTAGAAATGAAAATGTCGTCGGACCCGGCTCCGTTGTCGAAGACTGCAAAATACAAGAAGATCACAAAACCGCTCTTGGAAAGAAAGCGGCGCGCGCGTATCAACCGATGTTTGGATGAACTTAAGGACCTGATGGTCGGCGCTCTGGAGGTACGTTTACATTACTTTTATTAATGTTTTGCTCAAAGTTTTTCTTCAATATAATTAGTGTGAATTTGTTTACACATAAAATGTTTTTCTTACTTAGATATAGTTACTTACATACCTTGTTTTAGCAATACTATTTTGAGTTGATAAAGATACAATACAAGCAACAGTATACTGTCATAAAATACAAAAATACTATAAATATTTTTTCTTACGCTCCTCCAGCAAAGTGCTATTCATACACTCGATATTTATTTTTATAAGACTGGTCGTCCTTCTTTTTATTATTGCATTTATCAACCGTAGGTACCGGCTACGAACTGGAACATAAAAATACAAGTTCTATTAAGGACCAGGAGTGGCTTACTACTGTATACAGTTATAACTCATGACGTTCGTACCGTGAGAAACACACCGCGCACCTGCCCTATAGCTTACTTACATTTGTCTTTTTTCACAGATCGATGACGACAACTTGAGCAAGTTGGAGAAGGCAGATATCCTTGAGCTAACCGTAAACCATCTTACAAAGTTACACAGTCCTAGAGACCCGGTTTTGGAAGCGAAGAAGTTTCAAGCCGGTTTCGGGCAATGTGCCGCTGAAGCTTGCCGTTTTATTATGTCTGTACCAGACTTGGATGCAAATGTCAGTCAAAATTTGGTAAGTCACCTGTCAAGACTCATCACTGCTCAACCGCTCACTATTCAAGTACCGGACAGACCTCCTTTCTCACCACCGACGTCTCCATCATCGGTCATATCTGACAGACATCATTATTATAGTGATCATGATAGATCATCTTCTGATGCGGAAGATTCCGTATTCTCAGGGGAGGCACCAAAACATTGGGGGTATAACAGACAGGTACCTGCTGCGAGGCCAAACCATAAACCACCACCTACAGGACTTCTCACAACAGTTGACAAGCTAAACCATCATCCTGCAGATCAAAGTAGTCAAAGAAATGGTGCATATTATAAAAGAGTTCCGGCTGAAGCGAAGGATGTTATTCTACAAAAAATTAGACAACACATAATGGACAAACGAGGTAACGACTACGTTGATATGAACGCGAGCGCGGAGCCAGCACCCGAACCAAAATATTTACAAAGAGATGAACCGTACAGAGCCGAGTATTCGTATCAATACTCGCCGCCAACCGTAAACACAGACACCCTTGATCTCAGAAAAGTTAGATCACCGGTGAAGTCTACCGAAACTGTGTACTCGCCGAAAAAACTAGTCGCACTATCCGGAGCAAATCAATTAGACGCGATTCCACAAAGTAAAGTGGAAGTGATTCCTAATGTTCCGGAACAATGCGAATTGCCGATGGATTACAGCAACCTACCGCCTAAAAAGAAAAGGAAATTAATCGAGTACCAGGAGTATAAAAAGCAAGAAGCGGCCCGCCGTGAACTCGAGGCGCAGCAAGAGAAAAAAGTCGAAGGCCCACCAGCGGATGAAGAAAATAAATGGCGCCCGTGGTGAGGTGTCGTGACACTCGCCCATTGTGATATTAATAGTCTCTTCTTCCATGAAAAAAGCTTTAATTTGTTATAATTTATCGATGTAGTTTTATTATTAGTGTTAGTTAATAAGTGCCTTACTTTGCTTTAATACTGTTAACGGAGGTACTGAACATTATTTATGTGCCATGTATTGTTTTGATCTCGATGTCTTCCTATATTTTTACCCGACTGCCAAGGAAGGGTTGTGTTTTGTAGATGTGTGTAGTCTTCCATGTACAAGAAACGATTAAACTTGTATTATAGTAAAAGATGTATCGTATTATTTTGTTTTACTACCCTTAACATAAATACATTTTGCCCACCAAGATCTTTGGGGTCCCACCAAAATCTTTGAGATCCCACCAAAATCTTTGAGATCCCGCCAAGATCTTTGGGGTCCCACCAAGATCTTTGGGGGTCAAAGCCAACCTCGCCTACAAGCTATTTAAACATGCTTGTTGACGAATGAGGCGCTGGCGTATATTTTCCTCTAATTGGAGGAAATCATTAGCTCCTGTAAAAGACAAATCTAGGAAAATAGTAGGACAATGGACCTAGGACTTCAAAGTCTAACTATCCTTCACGACCTATGCTTATGCGATATATATCGTTAATAGTCATATATTTTCCTTTGGTTAAGTTTTAATTAACAAAGGTCGACGACTGCAACAAGGACAACGAACAATTTGCCGTTTTGCATCGTGTCACGCCATCTAGTTATCAAGCTGTGTACTAATAAAATAAGTAAGTATAAAAGTGTCGCGCCCAGATGGCAAATAAAAGTGGTAATCATAGCATATGAACGACTGCAACACCAGGATGTTAAAATGTTCGAAAACTCAAACTCTAGTCCTCGGGAAAAACCTCATGTCGTTGAGATCATTCCGCAATGATATTATCCGCTTTAGGATAATCCTGCCCACAATTACCTAAATATTTCAATTTCTGGACTGCCTTTTCCTCAGTTCCTGCTCCTACTTTTCAGAAGTTGGATTATTTTTTTAAACCACTCAGGTGGTAGACAACCACACGGCCCGCCTGATGGAAAGTGGATGATCTGCATCATCAGGGGAGTCTCACTTATTGTGCTGGCGGCCCTGTAAGAACAGAGAGTTTTTGTGAAGTCAGTGCAGAAGATGAAGCAGGACAAGCCTGTTATGTATCCTCTTACTGATAGCATAAAAACTCTTCTCCAGTGAGATCTGGTTACCCTACTCACCACCGGAGACACAACACGAGGTTAATATAGCCGCGGTAATTCTGTAGGGCGGAGGTACTGCCCCACTCGGACTACTTTTTTGCTTTTACGGGAACGACTGCCGTTGATTTGCCAACCCCGAGAGGAAAGCCTGCACCAGAGCTTCGTCGGTCTATCAGCAGAACTTTTCAACTTGCAGATGATATTGGATGGAAGGTTTAAGATTTTCAGCTGAAAAGTAATACAATACAACATTTTACAAATTTACTGATAACGTAATTCAAAAAGTGACTCATAGTGACATCTAGCATAATTTTATAGAAAATGTGGGAGTTAGCAGCGCCATCTAGAATATTACGCACTAACCAGTGATGATTATGGTCCACTAGCCACATTTAAATTTGGTCAATGATTTCCTCCCGGGAGACACTTCATACAGCGGTTAAGGAAGTTAAATCATGAATTTTCGTGGTTGTCAGCTGGCACTTTGTCGGTGGGGTAAGCAGCGGTGAATGCTCAAACATGTAAAAAAATGAAAAAAAATCAGTCATTTCCTCCCGGCTGAAAATTGGCTAAATTACAGTTAAGCCAATGTCTTGAAGAAAAAAAATTGTCAGCTCCTCATATCGCGGTGGAAACCTGTCAGCTGGTGACCTGAAGTTGTAAAAAAAATTCAAATCGTCAGTCATTTCCTCCCGGCTCAAAATTGACTGAAATACAGTTAAGCCAATACCTTGAAGGTAAAAAATCTTCAGCTGGCCATATCGCGGTGGAATACGCGTCAGCTGGTGACCAAAAATTCAAAAAGTTGTATGAAAATTTAAAATCGTCAGTCACTTCCTCCCGGCTCAAAATTGGCCAAAACATAGTCGAGCCAATACTTTGAAGGAAATAAATTCTCAGCTGCGCATACCGTGCTGGAAAATGCCTCAGCTGGTGACGTGGCCAAAATTCAGTCATTTTCTCCCGGTTCGAAATTGGCCAAAATACAGTAATGTTGAAGGACAAGAAATGTCAACTGCAAATGCCCCGGTGGAAAATGCATCCACCGGGGCAATTCAAGGTACTGGCTTAGCTATATTTAAGCCAATTTTGAGCCGGGAGGAAATTACTGAATTTTGTCACGTGACCAGCTCATGCATTTTCCACCGCGGCGTGGGCAGCTGCCAATAGATTTCCTTCAAGGTATTGATTATCTGTATTTTGGTCAATTTTGAGCCCGGAGGAAATGACTGAATTTTTTCACCTGACCAGCTGACGCATTTTCCACCGCGGCATGAGCAGCTGACAATTTATTTTCTCCAAGGTATTGACTTAGCTATATTTTGGCCAATTTTGAGCCGGGAGGAAATGACTGAATTTTGTCACGTGAACAGCTGATGCATTTTCCACCGGGGCATTTGCAGTTGACATGTCTTGTCCTTCAAGGCATTGGCTTTACTGTATTTTGGCCAATTTTGAACCGGGAAAAAATGACTGAATATTAGCCACTTCACCAGCTGAGGCGTTTTCCACCGCGGTATGCGCAGCTGACAACTTATTTCCTTCAAGGTATCGGCTCAACTATATTTTGGCCAATTTTGAGCCGGGAGGAAATGACTAACGATTTTAATTTTTCATACAACTTTTTGAACTTTTGGTCACCAGCTGACGCGTATTCCACCGCTATATTGCCAGCTGATAATTTTTTTCCTCCAAGGTATTGGCTTAACTGTATATTAGCCAATTTTGAGCCGGAAGGAAATGACTGACGATTTTAATTTTTGTTACAACTTTAGGTCACCAGCTGACAGGTTTTCCACCGCGATATGAGCAGCCGACAATTTTTTTCCTTCAAGACATTGGCTAACTGTAATTTTGCCAATTTTCAGCCGGGAGGAAATTACTGATTTTTTTTCGTTTATTTACATGTTTGAGCGGTCACCACTGCTTACCCACCAACAAAGTGCCAGCTGACAACCACGAAAATTCATAATTTGACTTCCTTAACAACTGTACGATGTATCTCCCGGGAGGCGATTGGTCATGAGAACCTGTCGCTGGCTTGCGGTCTATTATTTTATTTAAAAAGTTAAGTAAAATAAAAAATAGCAAGCAGGTATTTGGTGAACTGTTTGTTCTGGGTGTTCCTTATTAGTGGCATAATAAAATGCTGTAAAAATACATAATAGGATTCGAAATCAATTATTCTTTCTTCACAAAAAATCTAACGGAGCAGTTTTAACTGTCATCCAAATTGGCCCCTCCATTAGTTACACCCCTTTCAATCGCCATTTGATGAAAAGTGGATTGGCCCAACTGTTAATTAATTAGGCAGTGGGCAATGCATGTTTTTGATCAGTGGATCAACGAATTGGGCCAAATGCGCATGAAGTATTTTTAAAATTCTAAGTTCCCTCTATAATGGGAGGAAACTTCTAAAAATATTATACCCAAGCAATTGACAAATGTAAGTATAGGTACAATGGTAAATAACGATAACTTGAATATGTGTTGATAAGTGCCATCTAGCGACAGTAGGGGTTAAAAAGGTTGCTATATGTACAGGACAGATGGCGACTTTTTGCATTTCGCACAAAAAAATATCGAGCCGCCAGTAAGTAGGTACCTAGGTCGGTAACTTGACAAATGTATTATAAGACGGTATATCGTCTTATAATACATTTGTCAAGTTACCCGACCACCTTAGTTCTAAAACTTAGGTAGGACACGACGATATTCTCGTCGCAATTGAGCAGTTGGACGAGGGAAATACCTTCGCCCTACAGAATACCGCGGTTATTATTAATATACTGGTTATCCTATATTATCAAGGCTAACCTCGTGTTGTGTTAACAAGGCTAACCCCGGTAGTGAGTAGGGTAGCCAGAGCTCGTAGGAGAGTTTTTGTGCTATCAGTGGGAAGACCAAAGGCTTGCTTTGTCTTCTACACTGACTGCACAGAATCTCTCTGTTCTTAAAGGGTCGGCAGCACGTTTGTGGCTTCCTACTCCCTGTTGCATACGTCCAAAGGCCACGATAATCACTTTCCATCAGGTGAAACGTGTGCTTGTCTGCCACCAAAGTGGTATAAATAAAAAACTTATATGAATAAACTAAAATTTTAAAACGTTAAATATGTCCTCGAAAGATTGCAAAAATCAGTTTTACACCAATTATTTATGTATTGAATTATTTCAATAACAATTATGTAAGTAATTTGAATGAATCAAAAATTAATGAAAAAGAAAGTTAAATCAGACCAGTATTTCATGCCATCTAGGTAACACTATAAGTACCGTAAGAATTTTAGTCAACCAGAAATTATGAAGTGAAAATAATGTACCGATAGATGGCACAATAATTTTTTATAGCGCCCTCTTTAATTTTTTTCTAGAAGTAGGAAGTGATGCAGAATACGTGAAATATTTTACTACTTACCAAAAGATGTCAGCTATTCCATTCTATAATTTTATTTTTAAAATAAAATAATAATATAGAAAATCAAAAGCAACTGTTTTTGTTTAATTGTAATTTTATTAACCTAGCTAAATCATGTTACAAAATAAATTATAAATACTTATATAAAATATTATAGATATTTGATTTCAATAAAAACCAAATCTGAGAATTTTTTTTTAAATGTAAATGATCATTATGTTAATATTTAAAACCTAATAAAACAAGATATCTGATTATTAGTAATATCAAGCCAATTAATTAAGTACCTAAAGTAATGTAGGTATTACAAAATATATGGCAATGCCATGCAAAGAGAAGGACCATATTGTACATTATTGTGTTAGGGGAACGTAAATCATGCTTACTACTCACCGACAGATGGCAACTGATGCTGAAAATAATCTCTGTTGTTGTAGTAGTGGAGTAGGTATAGTGGGGCGCCGCGATTCAACTTCATTCATTGATATACGCGCCGAATTGCCGGTCAGTCAGTGAGAAAGAGGCATAGAGAGTGCGCGCATAAACGATTGACAACATGCGCCGCCCGCTATTTATAACGAACTATTTCGACGTTTGAATACGAATTTGACAGTTGATATTTTGACTTGTATGCATTTTGTAGTTAAAGCAAACTGTGAAATTGGATTGAGTTTGTGATATTTGTGATGAATTGTTGTTTAACAGTGGTGGAAAGTGTTCTTATGTGCAATGTTGTGGTAAGGCGATGCTTGTAGGAGAACAGTCGCCGGCACCACGGGTGGTGGCCGGTTTGAGGAAACTTCGACCTGAATTGACTCCCGGACCTATTCCTACGCCTGTAGATCCTGACTTTAGGATATCAGGTTAGTAAACAAACCGCAGACAGCTTATAAGACATTGCAATATTCATATGATTGGAATACTTATTAGATTTCATTTAAATATTCTAGTTGTCATACTTACTCCAACCTCATAGTGGTATATTATATAAGTAGATATCAGGTAAAATGGTTAAATAGAAATAAAATGCTGCGATAAATTGTTATTAATATGTGAAACTATGGACTATTCAATGTTTTAGTGAAGTCTATCGTCTGTAGTGCCATACATAACGTATTATTTCTATATCAAAACATGTCCCACATGTTTTGATATAGAAATAATTTGATATAAAACCAGAAACATGGTTGTAAATTATTTGCGCGTCGCGTCTTTCCACCATTATCTATTTTATTTAAACGCATCAGCTGGTGCACAGATGTCACACAACGGCAACCATTGCCCACTAGATCTTTGATACATTATTTTGAAATAATATGTTGTCTATAGTGTTATAACCATCCTAAAGAACTGAGCTATAACATACAAAAAGAATGTTTCAAATCATAGTTTCAGAGTTTAGTGTAAGCACTACTACTTGCCACTAAAAACAACTTGGCAACTACTTAATATCAATCAATCGATCAACTAGCCTTTAACAGTTCACCACTGGTCATACGCCACTCCAAATGTCTGCTATAACATCCGACCTTCTGCCACACCTCTGCCTTGCAGACCAGTCTACGCACGCTAGGTACCTTTTTCAGGCCGTCTATCTACCTTGCTCCCTCCAAAAATATGCTGTATTCAAAATTCACATTACTCAAATACGGTATTAAAAACAACACTTCTTGGCAGTCGGGTAATTACTTCGACGTTTTTATTGATCTTCAAGCCTACCTACCTAGAAAAACCGACCTTATAATTCATTCATGCAAAAATTATGCAATAAGAATACCTCCGTTCATTGAAATGGCATAAAATGTAAATTACTGTTGAGGATTCTAATAATACATATATTTTATTACCACTTAGTCATAAATTCTAGACAAGTAGCGATCGATATTTTTGAAGTGCGGCGGTCATCAGTCTAATGCTTTCCAATGCAAACAAAAGTCCATTCCCTCAGCGTAGCTATTAGATTTTCCCCGAGGAGGGGACAACTGTTCAGCTGTTTTAAGATCTATCTCGCTAAATAGACGATGTTTTAGCGTGAGCAGGGACAGTGATTTGTCTCTCACAAGCGATTCGTCAGCTGTTCGATCCATTTCAGTAAATTGTGGGTCAATCCCGCTAAATTGTCAGGTTTTTAGGATAATCGGGGCTAGCGATTCCTCTCACAATCGTTTCGTCAGCTGTTCATTCAATATCGGTAATTTTTTAGGTCTATCCCGCTAAATAGTCGCTAATAAGTTTTAAAGGTGAGCAAGGCAATTGATTAATCCAACAACAACATTTCGTCAGCTTTTCGGTCGATTTCAGTAAATTCCTAGGTCAACCCGCTTACAGCAAGGTTTTAGGGTTAGCCACCCAGCAGGGTCGATCTCCTCAGTACTGTTTCGAACTACGTGTGTACATGACCTTTATTTAATTGCTAAATTCTTAGTAAGAAACGTTCGCACAAATAATGAAAAAGGCGGGTTCACTGAATTATGAGAAGTGCGTTGACATGTTGCATGATTGATTAGTGAAACGCAGTGTGTATCATTTATTATTTATCAATGAGTTGATCGTCAACTCCCTCGCAATAAACTCGCACGATCGAGGGAGATGGCACAAAATAATTTAATTTATTTTTCTATTCGTCAACTCGCACGACACTTCAAATCATTACTGATTTGGTACAGTCAACTATAAAAGTCTTTTGGAGTGTATATTTAATGTAGCAAAATAATGAGTTTACAATTAAATAAAACAAAATTTCAATTTAAATAATATATAATACCTAGAATAAAGACTACTTATATAAATATAATAATCAACATTATTATACTCAAAAAGTAACTAACAAAAAAAACACAATACAAAATTCTAACTTCCTCTAAGTTAGAATTTTGTATTGTGTTTTTTTAGCTATATAAAAATATAAATCTTCTTACACTACTAATACTAGGTCTTTATCTATGAAATTGCCGTTCTGCAGTACTGGCCATTTCAAATCGAAATAATTTTTGTTTGGCTAAGAATTCTAATTTCGAGTAATTCGAATCATTATGGAATATGAAAACAAAGCAGTACGGGGAAAAAATCCCCGTGGTCCCACTAGTGGGTCAAACTGGTGGGACCACGGGTAAACGCCCTACAAAATGCCTTTGAAGAATTTGTTGTCTCCTGTCCAGCTGATTTCTTTAAGAAGGGCATCAATAGTGTGTATCTGATCGCGGGTGTACTTTTTCAATTTGGATGAAAACTATCTTAAATAAATGTACCTAAAATGTACTATTTAGTACTTATATTGAATTTAATTGTACCTCGTTCAATACCTTGTAATCACAATACTAAAGTGAGCCGCCATTCTGATATCAGGATGGCGGGTAAACTCTTAATCAGTTAGTATATTTTGTTTTGATCATTACGAAATAAATGTACTTTAAATGTACTATTCAAATTATATTTAAAAAAAATAGTACCTCATCATATCATTAAATTAGCCAAGTACGTTTAGTAGTTTACGAGAAATTATTAGGGCTTTAATTTAACACGGTAAAATCTTTAAACGCTTGTATTTTTAGACTGTCAATAATCATCCTTACAATACCTACATAAAAAAATATTGATATCATGAACCCAATGAATTGTATTTCTCATTTTTTACCATATGAAATGTATTGAGTAATCATGTATGTACTACTTTTAAACATTCTGGTATTTAAATTATCAAAACAAGTCCACTTGTTTTGTCTAAAACAATGTGCTTCGTAGTGACCAATGCTGTCAAGGCTAGAATTTTGGCCGGGCGACACGTAGGTACTCAATAATTCCTTTTAAGCTATAGGCATTACAATTTGAGTTTTAAATTCGGCGGCACGTCTTCTAAATAGGTATATCTTATCTGTTTACAATTACATTAAGTTTTGTCTTTAGGCGTGATGCAAAGTTTAGGTATATTTTCATTTAAATAATTTCTCGTAAACTACTAAACGTACTTGGCTAATTTATTGATATGATGAGGTACTATTTAGATATATTTGTTTCGTAATCCTGCAATAACAATACACTTGGATCTTTAGAGTTTACCCGCCATCCTGATATCAGAATGGCGGCTCACTTTAGTATTGTGATTTCTATAATAGGTATTGAACGAATTTCAATTAAATTCAGTACCTATATAATTTGAATAGTACATTTTAGGTACATTTATTTCATAATGATATAAACAAAATATACTAACTGATTAAGAGTTTACCCGCCATCCTGATATCAGAATGGCGGCTCACTTTAGTATTGTGATTACAAGGTATTGAACGAGGTACAATTAAATTCAATATAAGTACTAAATAGTACATTTTAGGTACATTTATTTAAGATAGTTTTCATCCAAATTGAAAAAGTACACCCGCGATCCTGATACACACCATCAATAAACTGCCACTGCGGTGGCAAAGATGCAATGATTGTGTGGGTGATTATTTCGATTAATACAAATAAAACATACATGAAAAAAAATTGTTTGAATTTTTTCATACAAAACGACAATTTCGTATGTAAAGACTTAATATCACAAAAAAGAAAATAATCAACATTAAAGAAAATAATCAACATTAATTGAAAATCACAAATCAGGACTTTGGTATATTTTTGTAAACTAAACATTTAAACCTCACACCTAAGTATATCACGATCAATAATATCACAAAAAGATATATTAATTTAAAATCACAGATTAGATATTTGGCACAAATATTTTTCTAATAATTAAAAAGTCATACAGTAAGTTGTTGGATGCATAATTCTATATTTATTTTTCTGTCTCTCAATTCAGTGAGTGTTGTATTAATATGGAAGTCCATATCACATGTTTCTTTTGTTTTCTTAGTTATGTTAGAGCCTTTTAAATATAGGGTTTGGTAATAATCATCTTCTTGTTGTAAAATGGTCAGAAAATGTGCAATATTGATTGGTTTACTGTTAACTTTTTTATTTACAGTGGCATGCCAGCTCTCAACCATATTTGTAGTACGGTGTTGCATATTATTACAACACCATTTGTTAAAAAAAAAAGAACTTTCATTCAACCATGTATCGACAAAATAATCGTTGAATTTCACGAGTTTTACATCGTTTGGACATTGAGACATAATGTATAACCAAGCACTGTCAATAGTTTCTTTTGGCAAATGTGCCAGTGCGGTACACATTTTTACATGTTTTCGAGCTAGTGGAGATGTTGTTATCCCTAGGTCTTCGGCTTTTCTCCACAAACTTCTAGTGAAATGAAAGAAACATCCACTTATGGTAGTTTCAGGGAATGTATACTGAATTGCTGACATTGCTGCCAGCTCAAAATCTAATATAATTAATTTCGGATCAAATGTAGGAATTTGGCTTTTTATTATATGAAATAATGTTTCGTATGTTTTTTTGTTCTTATTTGCTAATAACGCATACATAACAGGTATGATATTTGTATGCGATGTGCTACTTCCTAAATCTACATGTAAAGTGTATAACTGCTTAAATGGTTTCAAACAAAATTTAAAAGTTCCGTCACACAAGACAGTCAAATTACCATTAGATAATATTTTTTTACAATTATCATTGGCAAAAACCAAAATTCTGTTTTTTGAATCAATATAATCAGCAAATAAAAAACTTTTGAATTTTTCGGGTACAACCACTTTTCTGATGCATTTAAAACATAGTTTTTTTACACCCAGTGATTTATTCCGGTGCCGATAAAACTTATTTTTAACATTCTTAAATGAAGGAATTTTTCTAATTAGGTCGACACCTTTATCTTTCAATCCAGCTACAGTCCGTCGAAACACACTTACTACAGGCAAAGTATAATCAGTTTTCACTTCTTCGATGCATTTATTAAAATTAAGTTGTATTTCGTTTGAAACGAAATCGGGCTCACAGATATGCCTATCGTCTCGTGTTATGGAATTATTGTCATTTATGATTAATTGTGCTTTGCATGTGTCTCTATATATACATCTCCAAACACAAGAATCTTTGTTTTTCCGAAGTTTGTTATACCTATGACCCGCGCGAATAAGTACTTGACCTCCACGTTGAGATGTTATTAGTTCATAGCCCGTTTCGTTATTACTAGAACCTGCTACTGGCTCATTCATTGAACTAGATGGCTCTGGTTGTGTCCCAACATCTAAAACAATAGCATAAAATAAAGCAAAATGTAAAGGCGATTAAACAGATAACTTTTTCTTAAAAAAATATACTTATTACTTATTTAACTATAACCATGCATAAATAAAAAACCCCCGTCACAAAAAACAACCCCAAAAGAGTCGAAAATAAGTTGTGTTAGTTAGTCCTATAACTTTGATATACCTCGTAATATTTTGATTCATGCGTTGTCATGTCGGAGGACCCTAACTGGTAGAGCACTGTTATTCGTGAAGGGGGTTTTTAAAATTTTCAATTTAATTTTTATTTTACACTTTTTAAATGGATCTACTCGTCAAGCTCTTTGATTTGATACCCATTTTGAGGGTGTTGTGAAATTAAATGTAATTCACCATTTTGTGGTGGCGGCTATCTTGGATTTGAAATTTGTCATAGTGTGCGGTATTCTACTAGTCAAGCCCTTTCATTTGATACCCATATTCCCCTCTCCCACTCCCGACTAATATACCTTTCAAACAAAAAAAACTAAATCCAAATCGGTTCATCCGTTCAGGATCTACGATGCTACAGACGTGCTACGATGCTACGTTTTTGCGTCGAGGGTTAAAAATAGGTTCCGCGAAAATAATTAAAATATGATTTTGTTCTATATTCTCTAGTCAAATACTAGTAGAGACTTTATTCATGTAATACTTTATCAGATATTCTTCACTAAGTAATCATAGTTTTAGTTTTGCAAAAGGCGGGTGTCGGCCATTTTGTTTTCAAAACGCAAATGGCGTCATTCATTAGTTAAAATACAATTAATTTATAATTGAAATCTAGTAGTTTTACTTTATTTGAACTGTAGTAAACTAATTATGATGAGCTAGTATTAATAAAAGTATAGCTTTTGAAAATAATCTATTTTGGTTTTAATTTAAAAAGAAAAAAAATGATGCCATTGCGGCTTCATTTTTTTCTACACTTTGCTACATTAACATCGTTAATTACCAGACATAAATATATGTTTTTTTTTTATAATAAACAAACCAGACTCAAACTTACTAAGGACATTCGTATATTGTTTTAATTTCAATATCTCAATAAATGTTAATTTAAATATCAGGTGATTTAAGTATATTGTAAGTGAGTAAGTATTTTAAAAAAAAAGTTGTCATACCTACACTAAAGTAAATATCCATGGCTCTATATAAACCGAGTTTATGTCAATAGTAAGTATCTTTCTACTCAATACTGTTTAAAAATATAAATTAAAAAAAAATACTGGGGGACATTTTCACATTACACCATCTAGCCCCAAGCTAAGCTGAGAGCTTGTATTATGGGCACTTTATAATGTTACACATAAACACCCAGACACAGAACAAACATCTATGGTCATGACAAAAACCACTAAACCTCGAGGCCTGCGGCATCTAAAAAAATTTGCTTAAACCTAATTATAAATAAAAAACTTATCTTAAACGTTATCTTCATATTTATTATGGAGTTTTGAATCTATTCAATTAAAACGAATTATTAAAATCAGCACAGAATTATCGTATGTTTTTGTGTAGTATACTTACACAATACCTAAATGAAATAATACCTACAGTCTAATGGAGAATCTTATTTTCTTGCAATGTGTAAAAATTACTCCATTTTTACATTGTCACTGACTGTATTATTCCTTCATGAATGATGTATCAAACCAATGTAAATGTCAATAAATTTTATCATTTTCATATCAGCCGTAAGACGTCCACTGTTGGATAGGATGGACGAACGCAAGGATTTTCATGTCAAGGGTGGCAAATAAGCTAAACGGCCTGTCTGATCGTAAGCAGTTACAAGAAAAAAAACTTACTGACCTGATGCAGTACACAGAGAAAGGGAATCCTGATCGGAGCGAACGACCGCATTGCTGCCGCGGTCGATTGTTCGTCGTTTGTTTGAATTGGAGTAATCTCGTGTACGTTTCATTCTTAAACATAAACAATGTTTTATAAGCAAATCGTGGATTCTAGGAAAATTAAACAGTAATTTATTATATTAAAAAACATACATACCTTGAAAGTCCGAAACAAAATGAGATCGTAATTAAAATGAGACGAGCTGTCTTTTTTTTTTCACAGTTCCCGCTCTTTTTGTCGCTGGCTAGCATTATTTCTGTAGCACTGCATGAAGGTGGCATGCAGTTTACTTCAAGCCAGAAATACCTTCGAGCATTAAACAAACTTTTGGTTTGGCTTAATGCTCGAAGTGAAATACACTGCCCTAAAATCGGTGGCCTAATGATTTAGAATAGACTTCAATATAGATAATTATTATTGTAGCTGTTATTTTATTAATTAAGGCATTCAATCAATATATATTACTTATTACAACATCTAAATATTTTTAAAGTAAACGGACTGTAAGGGGATCGCTCCCGAAGCCGAAGCGGGTCATTGTACTCATTCATAATTATGAAGAACTTTTACTATGGGACCAATCCTGAAATCCAGAAAAGAAAACCAGCTGTTTCATACATTTTGTCGCGAGTAAACGAACTTTTTTTACTCGCGAACTTTTTTTTTTTAACCCAAAAATAAAAAGACGGACAATTTTTTGTTGCCAAGTTTCGAGGAGTTACCAGAAAGTATATGTGTTCGATAGGACAATATTAATTATTATGATACGTAAAGTTTTATCTGTCACGTAAAGTTTCATCAAAATTATACAGGCCAATTTTGAAGCATCTTTAGGGTTCCGTAATCAACATGGAACCCTTATAGTTTCGCTATGTCCGTCCATCTGTCCGCGGCACAGCTCATTGATTCTTAGTACTATAAAGCTGTAATTTGGCATGAATGAATATACATATTATTGATCATGCCGACAAGGCGGTAAAATAAAATCTTGAAAAAAAAACGCATACGCCATCGAGTGGGTTGTCGTTGGATGGGAATCACAAAAATAACGTGAGATTTTTTTGATTAATGGATCCGTTTAAGAATTATTAAGCTTTAAATTACTAATTTATGTTAAAGTTAAGTGCCCGCCCCTGCCAGCTTACGTGAAAAATTTCATGGTAGTAGCATATAATATGACGAATTTAAAAGGAAAACTATCACAGTTAAGTATGTAGAATATACTGCTTCCGGGCTGTTTGGCCGTGGTCGATTTGAAACTTGTGTTCCAGACGTTTCGTCGATCACTGCGGTCGATATCTTCAGTGGCGCAGTGGTCAGCGGTTGCAGAACACACCCAAGAGGATGGGAATCATACCATCGAATTTCAGAACACGAAAGTTCTAGCACTACATACACACTTTTCTACACATTTTTTCCCACGTATACTTCGAGAAGTCATCGAAATATTCAAGCATCCCAACAACTTCAACCGAAAAAACGAGGGATTTCAGCTCCAAAAAGATTGGTACCCAGCACTGAGAGCCACTCGGTATCACAGTACAAACAACCAATCAGGATCGAGTACGTCCGCGCCACAGCGCTCGACCAATCAGAATCGAGTGAGTCGATTCCCCGCTCCGACCGTGCCTATAAATACGGCCGTGATTCAAGGCTTCGCGTCAGTCGCACGTCAGTCGCCGGCGAGGCAAGGTCTCCGAAGTTGTCGTCGCCCGGCCCTGCGCCACTGAAGATGTCGACCGCAGTGATCGACGAAACATCTGGAACGCAAGTTTCACATCGACCACGGCCAAACAGCCCGGACGCAGTATATTCTACATGCAACGCCGGCCGTGAAAGCCTGAAGACTTATATACAGTTAAGTATGCTTTACAAGTTTTTGAGTCACAATCGACAGTTATAAAAATAATGTAGTTGACGTAGTACAAATTCCCTACTTGGGAACTATTAAGATAACGTGGTTAGGTGAGTAAATCAGGTAGTTTGCTACAATTTTAAATTTGTTTCCGCCCTCCGGACGCTCTAAAATAAAAATTGGTCCGCCCATCTTAGATTTTTTTTACTTTTTTTTCAAAAATTCAAAATCAGAACCCCCGATTTACTCGAAAATGATAACCATGTCTCCATGACATTAAAGATGGCGGATGAAAAGCCACTATGTTGGCCGCCATCTTGAATTTTTTGATATTTCGGATTTTTCCCATACTCAGCTCACCCGTGTCATCACTTTTCCCGTTCATCATCTATTCCCCCCATTACTCCTTCTAAGAGAACAATTCTGTCCGTGATTGAATCAGTGGCAAATGCATCCGCCATCTTGAATTTCGAACCAAGTGTGAAACTATAAAAATACAACAGGATACTGGCAACAATACTGTTGATATTACAATTTTCGTAGAACAAACTCTTTTCAAAGTTGGCACTACCCTAAAATAAAAAGTTGGACTATTCCTTGGTGCTGCCAGTTAGAAGAGATAAAAATAGTCAAATGTCATTAAAGAGGATCCAAACTATCCGGCCATATGAAATTTGATTTAAAAATATTGTTAATTCCATGTTGCAGGATTTTCGGGAAAATCTCGTAAATTTCCCGAAAAACGGGGTAAATGTTTCAATCTGGCGACACATCTTAAAGACCCACACGACCGACCCATACAACTCAAAATGCTCCGGTGTTGCAAACTGTCTCAAAAATAGATTTTATTTTCATAGAAATTTCATCGTTTTACAAAATGACTCCCCGAGCGTCCGCCATCTTGTTTTTATTTATGACATATTTTTTTCTAAATACTCAAGGATGCTGGCAATACTACAAAATAAAAAATAAATCGAAATTGCAACATTCATTAAACAAACTTTTTTTTTGCAGTAGGGTCTGAAAATTGCCAAATTTCAAATAAGTCTTTTTTCCAAAATTCAAAATCAGAAGCCTCGATTTACTCAAAAATGACACCCATGTTGCCATGTCATCAAAGATGGCAGAGAAACGACCACCATGTTGGCCGCCATCTTGAATTTTTTGACATTTCGGATTTTTCCCATAGTCACCTCAGCTCTCTCTACATTTTTCCCATACATCATCCATATCCCCCATAACTCCTTCTAGGAGAACAATTGTGTCAGTGAGTGAGTGAGTGAGTGGTAATCGAGCCATATATAATATAATTTCTGAAAAACTTACCTTCAAAGTACATCAAAAACACTAAAAACACCCACATTTTTACGGTCACAGTAATGTAGTCAGATCACTAATAGGTCAAGGTATGTAATGTTAGGTCTGCTAGTTTTTTTTTGTTGATTTTATGACATGGTAACTAGACCTTTATGTCAAGTCTTTATTTTCACTTTCACAGTTTCACAGGGAATGATTGTTGATAATAATTATGACGATGATGGATGATTGTTGCCTCAGTAAAGTAGTGGAATCCTAACTAGAGGCTTCTTCTAAGGAGATTTCCATCAACACCAGCGGGTCTAAAAAGGCCACATTGGGTGGTTCTGCCAAAAACGAGTAACATTATGAATTTCCAGTAGATCCCGATCAATTCCTATGAAATTCGCAAAATGGTCATTCATCCTGAGCAGAATTATAACAATTCGTTCACCAAATCAAATCAAATCAAATCATTTTTTTTTTCTGTACAGTTTAACAAACTAAGTAGGTAGGTTAATTAGTAGCATTAGTAGAATTATATTAGGTATTATCCTCATACGATTCCGTGAAAGCGACCATTTTAGACCCGCAGAAGTCACATTTTACTGTAATATGCCACATTCCTACAATTTGTGCATTGTCGAATGTTATGTCTAAATAGCCACCATTTTTACTCACAATAAAAATTCAAATTTACGCCGATTTCGGAAAAAAAAATACCGTGCTATGAACTGTCTCAGAGTTGGCGGCAAACCTCGTATACTAGTAATGACATAAATATAATGTTGCCATAAAATGAGTTTATTTTTTTATTTTACCTCTTGAGCACCGAGCTCTGGAATTGCACCACGCGGCCGCAGTTCCGTGTCATTCAAACTGTCAAGTGACGCTACCCAGTTTCACTATACACTTTGTATATTATACACGTATATTATATTATTATACACGTTGTATATTACTTTAATAAATAAAAAAATTAAAAAAAAAGATAGATACAGTGTTCTTTGTTGCATTAAGAGTTAAATAACTTGACTTTAAACCTTAATTTTAAGTATTTTCAATTTTATTGACGTCCTTCAATAAATTTGCAACACTGTACCAGAAAAATATTACATATTCCATGCTCAGTTCAGTCGAATATTACGTTCTTAGTTGACAGTTAATTTAGCGGTATTAGAGGTACCGTTATGGCCGCCATTTTATTCGTTATTTATTTTTACTTCGGCAATAATTATAATGAATAACTAAGAGGAATCATTGTAAATTATAATACACCTATTTAAATATTGAAATGCATTAAACAACTTAAAATCGATAGACTATCGATTTATTATTTCAATCATTATAACGCATCGAGTGTTATGAAGAATTAGATTTATATTTTTGAAGTGAAAACTTCTTTAGCGGCGTTGGATGGGTGTAAAATGTTAAGAAAGCGTCAGGATTAGTTGACCTTTGAACCGTAACCGACGACTGACGTCATACAAGATCAGGTAAAGACTATATATTTTGCAATTTACCATAGATATCGTCGTAGCTTAAACAGTAAGCACTACGACTGTAAGTCCTTATAGTTTCAAATAGTATCGGGTTCAAACCACCTGGCCTTCTGAAACTTTTTGTGATTATTTTTTCTTTTTGTAATTTATTACTTTTTGTGTTTATTTTTTCTTTTCATAATTTATTAATTTCTTCTGACAGAAAGTTAGCAGAAAATAAGTGATAGGTTCTATGATTAGCGCTATATTATAGGTATGGTATGGTATGTTCTTTTTTATCTTTTTCGTATATAACGAAGAAAGAAAAAAGAAAATGTTTTCACTTCTGCCGGCACTCCCAGAGTGCAACCCGTCTTTTTTTATATAGCTATACCTCTAAGTTAGAATTTTTTATTGTGTGTTTTTTGTTAGATACTTTTTGAGTATAATAATGTTGATTATTATAAATAAGTAGTCTTTATTCTAGGTTGTTGATTATTTTATATTATTTAAATTGAAATTTTGTTTAATTTTATTGTAAACTCATTATTTTGCTACATTAAATATAATACACTTCAAAAGACTTTTATAGTTGACTGTACCAAATCAGCAATGATTTGTGTCGTGCGAGTTGACGAATAGAAAAATAAATTAAATTATTTTGTGCCATCTCCCTCGATCGTGCGAGTTTATTGCGAGGGAGTTGACGATCAACTCTTATCAATGAATTGTAATTATCGTTTGAGATATTTTAGGACGAGCTAATAATAGGTCTGTATTATTTATAATTACAATAATTGGGCGTTTTGTTTGTCCACGGATATCAACATTCATAATGCTTGATTCATAATTTAATTTCCAAGAAAGCGTTGAACAGAACCTTTATCGACCCATCAATACATTGTTTATAATATGCAGTAGTGAAGTGAGAATCAAATTTAAAGTAGGAATAAGTCTACAAACTTGATTGTACCACGTCAAGCACCATGACCAACACGGATCCCTAATAATTCGTAACATATTATGGAATGTATGTTCTAGCTACATAATTCTCATACTGTCCTGAAAAAACAACTTTCCTTGATTCGATTCTTTACCTGACGACATCACGATTTATAACTATTTTTTATGCAATAACCGCCAGAGATCTGAGAGTTTTTGCTTCAAGAACACAATGGGAAAATAAATCGCTGTGCTTAAGATGGAATCAGCTGTTTATCTTCAATGACAATGTGATCACAATACCGTATGAATACGTTTTTTATCGTCATGTTTTAGGCGCAAACCTACTTAAGATATCTACTATTAGTGAAGAATAGATACGCATATTCACATCTACCTACTAACTTCAAAAATTAAACTGCATTACGTACACGGCGTTTGTTTTGGAACGTCAGGTCAGGGAAACCTGAGAGTTGGCTTAAGATCGGCTCACATTGGTTTTGCACATACATTTCGTGCGTGCCTCCACGAGCACTGTCACCCGGTTGCCATACAAGCGTCCGAGGCAGTCCTTACGGGTAGTTGGAATCCCACCAACCTAAGTTTAACTAACCACAAAACTTTGAATTTGCTTGTGGGTTCTATATTGTGGAGGTTTTATTGTAGTTTGTAGTCCGGTCAGATATATTGTTAACTAGCTGACCCGGCGAACTTCGTACCGCCAATATTTTTCCGCCCGCGTGGAGTCAGATCCCGTTCCCGCTGCACCCTCTAGTATATTAAACATGTATTATACATATAAACCTTCCTCTTGAATCACTCTATCTATTAAAAAAAGCCGCATCAAAATCCGTTGCGTAGTTTTAAAGATATAAGCATACAAAGGGACATAGGGACAGAGAAAGCGACTTTGTTTTATACTATGTAGTGATAACTATCTAACTAGAGGTGTCTTAGACTGGAATCCACCGATCAATGATAAAGACGTTTGAGTAATTTCATTTAAACTTCGTCAGCACAATTTGCTTGGATTCAGTAAGTAAAACGTTAAAACTCACTTTAATTAAACTGATTTAACTGGTAAAATCCAGACCTATTGTCATTCTTGAGCCTACTATCTCTGAAAATAACAAGCTCAAATATCGAACAATCTTCCACACTAAGCAATAAGGTATATGTGAATAGAACTGCCGATTCACCAACTTTTGAACTAATATTGATATTAAAGGTATGTTTACACTGTTTGCAAATTCCAATGTTGTCTGCAAATACCTTATGCAGATTAAGGACATAAAAACACCTACGTAGTTGATTGATAATACTTTTTGGTGTCAAGAACAGCGATAACTTTTTTTATACACTTCATTAGAGCGGAAGAAAAGTATAGGATTACGATAATTCAGCAGTAGAGCTGCAATTTTAAGGTCACGGGTACGATAAGACATATTTGATCCGTTATTTTGACTGCACCTCTCCTGATAGTGTACTAAAATGAAGACCAAAAAATAATAGCCACAATTCCAGATGCGCCCCGAAGAACTTTGTAGGACGAAGGGATGCATGAATATGTATATAAGCTTTGTTCTGCTATGTGTTCTATCTTATCTTATGTTGATCCGTGTTCTAGAACCTTTGCTAGAAGAGTTGCTTAGTTTAATAGGTAGCAGTTATGTCTGTGTAGTTATGTCTCAGAATCTTATTATTATAGTCATTACTTAACTATTGTTATTATAATGGATGCCAATGATAACGTCATAACTGGTAGTTAGTACGCATTCTTGCACAGACTTTTCTCTTGGAGTAAAGGGGGCCAGGTAGGCGCTTCTACAAAAGCGTAGATAAACCAAATCTTGGAAGGAGGGGACCCCATACTCCAGCAGGCGTTTCATGTAGCCGAGATTTCAGCTCGCATAATGATGACAATTCCATTCTAATTGAAAGGTTTTATAATATAAAGAAAAAGTACTTACCTACGAGTAATTTTGCATTGTTGTGAAATGTTTCTCATTTCATTTTGTGCATAAATAGCGCTTATCCATGAAGGTTAAAAGGATAATCAAAGAAGACATTTTTTCAAACGAAGTCATTTGGAATTAATTACGAATTACTGAGTATGTAAAGTGACTCGTATCATCAATGAATGACTAAGATGACTCAATCAAGCTATCTGAACTTATAAACTACCTACTACGCTACTAGTAGTACGTGGGTGCATTCATATTGAAGATTGTATCATGTCAATCCGAACTGACTGAGGCTCTCGTTTACTTAAGAAGTTAATTAATAGTATCGCCGCTGGTGATTCATGGGAAAATTTAACAGCTATCGTAGTGACCAGGGTTTAGTTTTTTCGTGTTATAATCGTCATCATACGATGCAGAATAATGTACAATATTAAAAATGTTCAATATAAATAATGTCCAAACCCAATTAATCATAATCCGCGGGTATAATCTTCGTCACACGATGCAGATGAGATAATAGTTACTGAATTGGCAGTTGTAAACTCACCTGATGCGGATGCAGCTCTGTCGCGTGTGTAATGGCCTTAACAGTAAAAAAACATGAAGTGATTATGTAAAACTATTTAAAACTTGAACATAGATCAAGTTGACTGCGTGAATGGAAAGCGATCGTTACGTTCACGGTCATGGACCATTTAAAGCGCGTAACATAACATAACATAAACTCACGCCTATATCCCCGAAGGGGTAGGCAGAGGTGCTAGCACCCACATTTCGCCAGTTTATGTTTAGGTCCCAATGAAATAGGTCGCGAGCCTACTGCCATTATCCGGGCATTAGTATTGCCATTAACCGGGCACTTATAAACCAGCGATACATAGTTTAAAGCGCGTAGTCTGTTTTGAAACATAGTTTACAGTATATGAGTATTGCTTTGCCGGGTTGGTTCCCGGTAGTTGCCGTGTTGGTTCTCGGTAGTTGCCGTGTTGGTTCTCGGTAGTTGCCGTGTTCGTTCCCGGCAGTTGCCGTGTTGGTTCCCGATAGTTGCCGAGTTGGTTCCCGGCAGTTGCCGTGTTGGTTCCCGGTAGTTACCGTGTTGGTTCCCGGTCGAGTAAAATATTACCAGCCCAGCTCTTCCAGTGGGTGTCGTAAAAGGTGACTAAGGGATAGAGTTGTTCTCCATCCTACTGTATACAAACAGTCCAAGATAAAGTGCCCTCCAGACAGTAATATGCTCGCTCCCTATTACGTGGGACCGAAAATCATAGTTGTCAAACAAAATCAAATGTGGGTGTTAATACACCTCTGTCTACCCTATCCCTATAGACGTGAGTATATATGTTAGTATATATCACGCGCCCCAACTTCACACGGGTGCAATCATAATAAAAATCCGTTATGTGTACTTATGTCATCATAATTTTACTCAAGGGGTTGGGCAGTCGTAAAGACGTTCCCATGAATGCCAAAATAAACTAAACGATGGGTAAGAGTAGAACTGCAGAGTGATTCAGAGTGTAAGCTTTGGATGCATACGTACTACATATTTGGATGCAACCAGGATAAGATAGGTTAGGTCATAGATAGATATAGAACTCTTTATTGTACATCAACAGATTTACAGTAGGACAAGTAGGTGGCATCTTATATAGTTTAGTGCAAAATGGGTGACCTTATCGCTGGAAACGATTTCTTCCCGGCAACCACATAATTCTTTCTAACTTTGTAATGTGATTTTTATTTGTAGTTTATATACCACCATATTTTTAATAATTTTCTTTTATTAACTCGTGCTATTTTTTTACAATTTACTATTCTTAATTCATACCATATCGTATTTTTTTACAAATAAGGTACCTAATTCAAATAACTCTGAGAAAGCTTGTAGGTTTAATAAGGTATGAATTTCTTGGAATAATAAAAATATGATCTAATGTATTATGAAGATAAATATCAAAGGATTTCCTTATGATATGTGGAAGAGACAATATTTTCATTTGCTATTAAGTATAGGAAAAATATTTATCAGATACCTACCTATTATCCATTTAACATTATTCTATTGTATTTATTTACACAATACTATCAGTTACTTCATAAGGGGTGGAAAGAACCACAGTATGGTATTGTGGTAAGGTATGTCATTGTTGAATGTGTTGTGTTTAACTGTGTGAGTTCGAGTATCTACAAAAGAGTTAAATACCTACGTAACATCACGCTTCTTTCCCATTGGGGTAGGCACAGAGAACGTCTTTCTACTTCCTAGTCTTGCTACGATTCTGTAACACGCCTATCACTTCTACTTTATAATTTTTTCCATGCATGAACACCGAATGTGAGTTGCTTTGATGTTAACCTTGCCCAGTCGTTCTCGTTAATGCCATTAATATTATCATTAATAATAAGTCAAATTAAGAGAAAATATAAACCTGTGTTACCGGGAACAACGCTGTGATGACAATAATGACCTTTTTAGTACTAGCTTATGACTATGACTACCTAATTCAGTAGTAATTCGCTATTTTTAAGTTGCTCCAGCGCATAAGCATAGTTAAAGGCATATATCTTGACCACAAGTCACGAGAGAATCGAGGCCCTGGTGCACGCGGATTACGTTGAAACATAATATACTAGCTGACCCTTTGAATTTCGTACCGCCAATATTTTTCCGCCCGCGTGGCGTCTGATCCCGTTCTCGCTGCACCCTCTACTATATTAAATATGTATAATACATATAAACTTTCCTCTTGAATCACTCTATATATAAAAAAAAACAACATCAAAATCCGTTGCGTAGTTTTAAAGATTTAAGCTTACAAAGTTATACGCCGCCATTAATATCGATATACGAATTTAAGACGTACTGACACTCATACAGTCATACGTCTACCAATTAATATCTAAATTAAAAACGTAATTAATATAGAAATCGATTAATCAATCATTCGTCTACAATCGAATGTACGTTTGAGTATCGATTAAATATTCGATCAAGTCCTTGAACTTTTCCTTGGGTAATTGTATTGACAGCATTGTAATTTATGGTCTTAGATTGTGAATGTGACTCTGGTAGTGTTATTAACCCTATATTTACGAACAAAGCAGTATCTTGTACTAGAAGTTATGTGTTTTGTGCAAGCAATATTACTATTTCTCAATCTTTCCTAACCTAACCAGTCTATCCACGAGTGGCCATGAATGAAAGGCTACGGTGAAGGCAAAATATACTAAGGAGGTACTACTTTGGTGTTTAGAGGAAGTTTGTAACGTCAAAATCAAATCAAATGAAGGGTTGACTCAGTCTATCCTGGGAAAGAGGCATGCATTGAAAAATGTCAAACGCTATTTTTGTCTTTAGATATTTTTTTTTTGTGCTTGGTCTCGAAACCTCCACGCGGTGCAGCCGGAGACAGCAGCGCTTGCAGGCAACGTATCTGGCAGGATATAGTAAATATGTGATATTACTCGCGCACTGCAAGTTCGTTTAGGACCTAAGTTAGCTTGCATTATTGAGCTGTACATTGACAACGGCGCTAATTGATATGACGCCAAACTTACATATTTGCATACAAATATTTGTATTGAGCGGACATCATACCCACGACTCCCGACTTAGCACTTCATGACTGCCTTAGCTCCACGCCACAGAGGTCGTTAAATCGTCGTAGTCAATAAAGGTCATTCAAATTGAATCATTAGGTATTCAATGATTGACGTGAAAATTTTTGATGTAAAGATCTGCATTTCTATCTAACCTCGTGTTTCTTTTGTCCTGCAGGCGTCCTCCGCCAGTATTACAATGACGACACCGAATCCTGGGCTTGGGTGCGAGCAGCCGTCCGAAGCGGCTGCCTCCTCGCCTGGAGGGACGGCACTCTGCCCAGAAGGGCGGCAGCTCGTCTACCACTCAGGGACCTGCATCTGCGCACCGCTACAATGTTGCCCAACGCGTTCCAGCTCTCCCGACTCCATGACGACAGTGCCGTCGCCACGTTCCAGGTGATTATTGCTCAACGAAATTTGCATCTAGACTACGTATGACTAGGACATGCGTAAGAGTACATACTACTCGTACGAACATACCTACTCATGTTTGTAGAGTACATTCTCGCTGCTTGGTCATACTACTGCATCGTTCTACACTGTCGCCTACATATATGTAAGAATACAGCGATCCAATGTGATGAGGCAAATGCTATAAAAGGCTTTGTTTTATTTCGCATTTAACAGGTTAGGTGACATATTAAATGATTTTGAACATATCTGCAAATTGGGACTTCACGCGGTTCGTGTATATGCAAAACATCACGAGTTTTTACTTAAAATATGTTATTGAAATGAATCGGTCAACTGTGAAATTGCATTGACACGATGCATTAACATAACTCTGTATAATTTTTTGTCATAATTGACTCTTCAGGTGCCTGTCAATTTGATTATCTAATTATTTTACTCGAATGGAAATGTAATTTTATAAAAAAAATATATATTAAATTAAAGTTAATGCATATTTTTTCAATATTACTAAAGACAAAGTCGAGGCTCCTTCCAGTCAGTAATCAAATAACAGGCCATGACTTCCAAAAAAAATTGTACTTAATCGAATTTTAATGTGAACATTTTTTGGCTGTTCGACGGGACAAAAGGTTCACTTTATGCATGTGTGCCGGGACAGAAGTAGTTAATTTTTGCTTGTTAGCCGGATAAAGAAGACCGGATGCTTGCCCTATCAAACGTATTACATAATACATACTTATTCAGAAAGATTTAAACTGTCCTAACTTATTCATTGTGTTGTTAATAGCTTTGTCTTAATCTACTGGAAGTAATAAAGTGTTTTAACCCAAATTTTGCATAAACTCATTAATTTCTCGTAATACACTTTATTCTTTTCTTTATGTGGAAGATCTTTCAATGAAATATTGCACATTCTTTCTATGGTCTCCGTATAATCCATCATCTGCATTGTCAGTTGCGTAGCTTATTCATTTATTGAAAACTGCGATTCATCATTGTACCGTTTAACTATTATTTGCAAAGTGTAATTTGTCAATCTAATCCTATATAGTAGATGAGAAGGTTTATAATGCCTAAAATGTCAGAATTGATTCGGATGAAATGAGCACATTTGGTTTTACCTAACCTTTAGGTACATTATTTACAAGAAATGTCATTTATAAATTTTGGTATCGCGTTACTGTACTCTGCAGAGACAAAACTACTTCAGATACAGCAGACTTAAGTATCGATGGAAATGTCGTCTAGTAAGCACAACCGGTAGGAGGTGCTGCCTGCTGCCGTTCCTCCGTGATGGGTCTTACCGCCACAATCTAGAAATTGAAGTCATTGGAGCAGTAAATCTTGACGTTTATCGGCATTGCTTTATGAATAAAGATATTGAATCTGGATTCTCGATTAGTTCAATCGCTTGAACTATTGCCAGACTGATTATAAATAGGTTACCGCTAATATCAAAACAGAGCATATTGGAATGTTCTTTGGTGACAAACAAATTAAGGAATCAGTTAAAACTATGATTATGCGCAGCATTTGACAGTGGTACAACGATTCACATATTGTAGAAAGTTGGTCACTCAACAAGAACGTACACGCGGTCAATGTTATTTCAATACAACATAGGTACACTTATACGAAGAGGAGATTATAGGAATCAAGTCACATTTTGTGTTTTCACTGACAAATACACTATTAACTACTGTAATTTTAATTTAATTTATGTTGAAATGAAGCTCTATTCCATCCGATGATAAGCGGAGTCCTTAACGCTAACAATACCAGGAGAATCACCCATCACCACGATGAATTCTATAAAAATTGTCGTCGAATAATGTCTTGTTAGCAGGGTAGGGTAGTTCAGGCAGTGAGATCAGCACCTTAGGAAATGCCTGCCTAGCTATAATAATAGTAGGTATAAAATTTAGATAGTATTATTAGGGTTAGTTTTAGTACAATACATGTTCGACAAAATAAAAACGTTATTACCAAAATGTACATAGGTGTACATGTAATTATATCGATTCTGTGTCGTGTACGCTATGTACATGTCACGTACGTCGCTCATTGTCTAGAAGACAATGCTTTCATAAATAATTATCAACACAGATGTTACAAGACTCTATCGGCTAACTAATGCAGAATAAAAATATTTATACGTTGATATATATGTTTGAGAAGTGCGATGAGATTTTGTGCAGATATTTATACACATAAGCACATAACAGAACAGGTATCATATTAGCCGGCGTCTTCGTTGGCGGTGGCATGATATTTGAGGTGTAGAACAGTGACGCAAACGAGATCCTATTAGGTTCATTGAAACTCGGCGTACTTACAGTTGATAAATTGTCGAGTTAACATCTTCATACCCGAAGTCCATGATAATTGTACAGGTACTTGCCATATCCTTAAATAATTAGTTTGACCTTTATAATATAATAATATTGCGTCTTTGTGATCATCGTTGAATGAAACTTGGTTTATCATAACATCTTACTCAATGCTGGATGAATATGCCAAAAAGATATTTAAAAATAATTCAAATCTATGCAACAATGTACTAGAGCTTTTTTCTTAGAAAATACACTGCTTATTATTAAGCAATTGCAAGACGCTCGATCCCCTTCGTAACGCCTTTCTCACGATTCGCACAATTTAATAGACCTCAATGAGCAAAACAACCGTAAATCAAAGACCTTTGTGCACCGCGACCTTTTCATGTACCTATTTACCATGAGAAGGGCTAGAACCGCGAAGGTGTTGACATAAAGAAACACGTTTAAGAAAACTCGCCATAATGTAATTCTGGCAGTAAAAAATGTCTATTAATACGATATGACCGTGACTAGTTTTATCCTTAAAATCAGATGTTCCATTATTGTCACCCTATATAAATGACTTGCCCACTTTTTATAATCGCAAGAAGGACAAGATGTTTTAAAAGGCGCAATGCAAATCGTAACGTTCCTTTAGATTACGTCATAAATCGTTAAGTTATAATAATACTTGTCTTATTTGAATGTTACAATTTAATTTCATTGTTACAGACTTGCAATGCGGCTGAATATACGAGATGGGTGCGTGCGCTCTGCGTCGAGATCCTGGGTCAAACTCCACTACCACAAGTACGATTTCTGGACGTATTACCCGCTACAGATACAGCGGGTCGGGAATCAAAGAAAGAAGCTCCTCAACAGGAGACACCGCTATGCCCGCCCAAAGCGCCCCCGCGAGCTCGTCGGAGGTTACTGACGTCAACCGAGACGTTATTGCCGCTCAGGGATCATTCCCCCGCCGCAACGGATGAAGGCATCGTCGTCGAAGACGACGATTACGACTCTTCATCAGACCGAAGTCTCGATCTAACCCTGTCCCTCGACGCCTTGAAGACCGCAGACGTGGTCGATGCGCCAGTACGGAAGGCAGAAGTCATAAAATGTGACAATTGTAGCAAACTAAACGCTGGCTCTCAGCAACACCACACGTTGCCGCGCGCTTCACGTACCGAATCAGACCAAGGTCGCCGATACTTGAAAAGATGGGAGGGGACAGCCGGTGGCGCAGAAAGGGGTCGGTATGCTATGGAGGCGGCTAGACGCAAAACCGCGTCAATGGAAAACCGGGCGAGATCATGCTCCCCGAATGTACATGAAGCTGTGGCTAAGTACGTTCCTGTGCGGGAACGTCGGGCGTTATTTGAATCGATGTCACGAACGACGGCGAGTAGTCTGGCGCGGAGTAGCGAGCAGCTGGCTCGCATCGAGCGGGCGCCCTCGGAGACGACGCCGCGGCGAGCCGCCTCGCTGCACGACCTGCAAGCGCCGCCGACGCGCTCGGTGAGCGACCTCCGCCAGTTCTTCGAGGCGGTGGCGCGCGGCGCGGGAGGCTGCGGCGTGCTGCGCCACAGCGCGCCGCCACATCCCGTGCCGCGCGCCTTCACCTCTCTCACGTGCGCCTGACGCATCCTCTCTTGTAAATACTGTAGATAGACTCCGCGTTGACCGCTATCTCACTAAGTCGTTCGTTTTAAGACTGTTAAAAGTATTGTTATAGATGTACGTAATATAAATAAAATGAGATGTATTGTCTATTAAACAGCAATTTTATTGAACCTGTTACCTTGTTTGGAGGAACTATGACGATCGGAGGGCATGCGAGTCTTGCGTAAACTCAATCGACTGTAATGATTTATGTAGCCTTGTTGTGTCTCGATGTATTGTCTTTATTGAAAAGTCAATTTGTCACGCGTCAATTGGTGTAGTAAGCCATTAAATTTTATATAGTAGATATTTGGGCACAGAGGAGGTGAAATGTCAGTACTTCGCAAAGGTCGACAGTTACGGCGTTGTGTCCTCGAAGTTGCCTTACTGTGTTGCAAGAGCATTATATTTCTTAACATTAAGCACCGTACTTGTCCATTGTTGTTGTGTGTTCAATTGTCAAAATTGTAACAGAACGGTAATTGCGCATTTAGTTCAATATAAAACAAAATAATGTGGTTCTGTTTTGTATTATGCAAATTGCGTTTAAGTAAATACGCTACAGCATTGTTCGTGAAGATCGTGTCTCTAAGTGTTCGTAGTGATGTGCGTGATCCACTTAGCACAATAGGGCTTGTTTTCATCCTTACTCGAATAATTCGAGTCGTGACAAACTCTCTCCATTTCTATTATCATAAACGAAAGTGGTATGCACAAATGCCGTACAAGCGATAAGATTTCAACCATTTTACTACGGCCGCGATATGAGACGTCGTTGATAACTATTAAGGCACCTTTTAGACACAATGACCTCGATATTACCATTATTTTGAATGGTTATCTTGTAACCTTTTATAAAAACGGACCACCGTTTTTTAAAAGAAAATTTAATTAATTCTTTAACAGAAATATTATTCTTTCTATATATGCAAATATCCTATGAGGGTCAGAGATGAAAAAGTAGCCAAGTATAACGAGGATTAATGGAAACTGGGCGAGTCGTTGGAATCTAGAAGTTATTTAGGACACGTCAATTTGACTTCACCTCGCCTGGATGGTAAGCTTAAGGCAAAATCTCATGACAGAAGGTCACCATACACGTGCCATGTTATCAACGATAGCATTCAGCTTGACGACCTCATCAGATGCTTTTTCACGCCCCGCTTAAAGGACCCGGGACTGCAGGAAGATGGAAACACGTGAGCGGGCAAGCAATTCCAGGCCTTAATAGTGCAGCAATGGAAAGAGTCGCCGAAACGCTTGGTTCTTGACAGTTTACATGCTTTGTTGAAGTACAATATTCTTGTTTTACCTTAACAACATAATATTGAAGCCATAATTAATAAAATATCGGCCTCAGTTCCAAGCAATTGTTGAGAAATGATGTAATTCAGTTGACATTGAAATGCGTTGTGAACTATTGCATTCAATATGACTAAGTAAATACAGTAATGTTAACAAGAATTACCGCGACGAAACTATGATGCGACTGGAATGAAACCTACCTCACGGACTAGGTCTAGTTTTTTAATTTATACCACTGAGTTGGCAGACAAACACACGGCCTGGTGGAAAGTGGTTACCGTGGCCTATGGACGTATGCAACATCAGGGGAGTCACACTCGTGCTGCGGACCCTGTAAACACAGAAAGAATAGCCCTTGGTCTTCCCACTGACACAAAAACTCCAGTGAGCTCTAGCTACCCTACTCATCGCCGGGAACACAACACGAGGTTATTATGGCCGCGGTATTCTGTAGGGCGGAGGTACTTCCCCAGTCGGACTGCTCATTTGGACATAAATACCGTCATGTCCTACCTCCTTTAATTTTATATTTTTTACGAGATGGTAGGCGCGCACCCCTTTTCAGTGAATACTAGCCTTCCACACGCACCTCCGCCCGCGTCTTTATCAGTTGTCGCGACTTTTGTTCATAACTCCGGTTCTACACAACCAATACAAACATAAGATGTTAAGTCTGACCAAGACCTTTGAAACAAAAAAAAATCGCATCAAAATCGGTTCAGTATTTTGTGCATTCATCGAGAAATAGACAAGAACTATAAATATGTTTTTTTATACCCATAGGTGGCAATCAGGGACACAGCCCTCCTGATGGACAGTGGTTACCGTGGCCTAACATTTTATAACATAATATAGGTACATAACTAAAATTTAAAAAGAACAAAATAAATACAGGAAGTGCGAGCAACGGTTAGCTGTGGCAGTTTTGGTTCAAGCGAAATAGACAGGACATCGAATTTATTGGCAGGTGGCAAAACAGCTGCCCACAACTACCAGTACCGATTTATGTACGATCCCTAACTTACGATTTAAAAAAAACAGCTGTTGGCTGTTCCCTATCATTACGCAAGTATTACCTACATTATAAATTGTGAAGGAATAGGCAATGTCCAAAGCTGACTGGTTGCTGTTTATGAAGACCTTTTGCGTATAGAAATGCCCTTATTCAGGACCTCATATCACTGGAGGTAACGTTGCAATGGACTTGGACTCTAACCGACTATACGGTAATTCGTTATCTGCCATATTGTCACGCAAGCGCATTCAAAACTCAAGCTTTGGAACACTGGGTCGGTTCCTCTGCTTCTAGTTTTATTGGTTTGTTTTGGCATCTACCGCCAGACCTTCCTTGGTCTTCATTCAATTTAATGAATGAGGTCCTCTCATTCATTAAATTGAATGAAACGTGATAGTGAAGTCAACTTGAAATTGATTGCAATAAAACATTGAAATAATCACTTTTAGTCGGAAGGTTCTGTACGAAGATTACTTTTTAGTAAAAAATCTATCCTATTCGGCAAATTGTTTATTTGCGGTTGTATCTACTAATTTTATTCATATTAGAACCTCGCCTTAATTATCTTTTAATGTCTTCAAACATCGTATCTATAACTAAAACTTCATTCAAGCTTGCGTGCATCGTCTCCGAACATAATCAAAAGCACGCTACACTACAACCATGATCTATTATAAAATATGATCCACCTTTCATCTCACTCTATTATACAGTGCGGAAAAGGGACCAGAATATACCATCACAACATGGGTGTTTCATTTAATACTACCAAATTAGCAGCCGGAATGCGGCCGTGTCGAATGTTGGCTGCAACCTCACAAACCCGTAATTCAATCTAAAAAAAAACTTACAATAGAGATAGTGTAGGAAAGGAAAAAACCACAAAGGGTGCCGAGGGATGAGACAGGTAGCGGATTATAAAGAATTTTGATAGACGATATATAAAAGTTTTTAACGGACATGCTCGTAAAACGTTCAATCAAAGGTGAACTATTCGTTTGTTGATTTATTTATCAAAGAATATAGGATATCCTGTGGTAGATTAACCTAGAAATAAAGTAGTCTGCAGGCCTCGCAGCTATACAGTTGAGTATACACATACATCGCACTCTCAAAATGGTAGGAATAACTTCCTATGACCTTAAGACATCGACGAAAATAGGTGTGAAGTCAATCATAATGTTTTAGGAAGATGGAATAGTGATGAAGGCCTCGAGACTTGCATTGCCTAAGAGCCTTAATCCAACCTTGAAGATTTCTACCACAACAATAAAAAAGACGGGTTGCACTCTGGGAATGCCGACAGAAGTGAAAACTTTTTCTTTCTTTCTTTCTTCGTTATATACATAGCAAAAGATAAAAAGAACATACCATACCATACCATACTATACCTATAATATAGCGCCAATCATAGAACCTATCACTAATTTTCTGTCAGAAGAAATTAATAAATTACAAAAAGAAAAAATAATAACAAAGCTATAAGATACAGCAAGAAAAGAAAAATCATTAAAGTTATAAATTACAAAAAGAAAAAATAATCACAAAAAGTAATAAATTACAAAAAGAATCACAAAAAGTGTCAGAAGGCCAGGTTTGAACCCGGTACTATCTAAAACCATAAGAACTTACAGTCTAAGCGCTAACCGCTATGCTACGAAGCTATTTATCGTAATTGCAAAATAGACAGTCTGTAGCTAATTTTGTATGACGTCAATCGTCGGTTACGGTTCAAAGGTCAAGCTATCCTGACACGAGTTCAACACTTTTTACCCATCCTACGCCGCTACAGAAGTTTTCACTTTAAAATTGTAGACTGCCGATATCGGTTCAAACCTTTTAAACACTAACGTCCATATAGCCTCTTTAGATACCTACATACATATCGCTGCAGCAACTACCTTCAACAGTGTTTAAGAATTGCAGCAGTGGTTTTTCATACTCAGAATTTGATGATCTTTTTAAGATGAACCTGGCTTTTTTGGTTATCCGATCGTACTTGATACCTAGTTTCAGGCCGCACTTTGTAAGCTGCTGCCCCTGACAAGGCCAGTCATGAAAACTTGCAGCACTGCACTATCATATAGTCCTAACTCGCATCTATTTCCAGGAGCTAACGAAATTTGGTACGCTTTATAAATTAGATACTGTTTTTTTCAGCTTTTTTGGTTTTTGGTATCACCACCAGGTTTTAAGCCTTGTCGTCTTCTCCAATTAAAAACGCGTGTAATGATAGATATACACATCAATCGGGTATGTGATGACAGTTGAGTTACTGTCACATACTTACAATAAGCAGTGGGACAACAACATAACCGACTGCTTTTTTTTTAAGTTGAGTTTTGATTACAGTTAAGAGAGCCGTATGCATGATTGCCGTATGATATGTCTGTCCGTCTGTCTTATGAAGAAGCGTGTAATATATCAAAGTTCTTAACAAGTCACTCACCTAAATAATTTAGTTGAGGTATGTGAAAGTGGAATCTTCCCTGTAATTGACTGACATTTCAAATTGAAAAGTTGATGAACGACCTAGTGGAGAAAAGATGATTATTTTTTATATGAGTATCTACATTGTTTACGGTACCTACAACAGCCTACGGCTTGACTTATAACCATCACTTTTTGCGAGTTTCGAGACCTAAATTATTTTGTGGCAAGTAATCATAGTCACACTATCTACTCTTATTGTGAAAAGACGCACAACCAAAGTGATTGACAAAACGGGGTTATTAAAAACAGAACTTAAAACAAAAAAACGTTTGCGCGAAGACGGTAGTTTGGAGTCCGGATTCCGCTCTTCGCCTCATTCATTCGATAATTAAGGTCATTCGGTATTTGAGATAGCGACCCCACAACTCCGAGAAGGAAGCTTGAAGCCCCTAGACGGTTAAGAAGCTTGCGGAAGACGATAGTGTGTAAATCAATAGTTTAGCGATTCGTGGTCAAAACGGGTACCGTTTCATTATTTTTATTTCTTTATGAAAGTAGAAAGAGTCTTAGGGCGAGATACGGCATTTCTTTTTTTTTTGATAAGCAAAGGAAATGTCTTATATAAATGCAAATAAGAAAGAAAGAAAGAAAGAAAAATATTTTATTTAAGTACGACACACGATACATAGAATGCCTTATAACTATTCTTATAACTATTCTATGTGCGTACCCAAAAAAAAAAATTATATAGATATCACCCAAGGGTCTGTAACCGTTGATATATATTACTAATTCGTGGTAAAATAGTCATCATCCTCTGAGCGTTTCTTAGTAGTAACTGCTTTCTGACCAGCCCCTCGGTCGGCGTTTGATGGAATAGAATGACGAATATATGGGATTTGACGTTTCTGACATCCCATAAATTCGTCATTCTATTCCATCAAACGCCGTCGTTGGCCGGCGTTTGATTGCCACTTGTCTAGAGGGGGGGGGGGGGGGGTGGCGTTCGCAGATATAATAATGATATGTTGCTATAAAATCTTAGCGATTTGAAATCCAACCATTAAAAACACCTAGCTGTTTCGTGATAGAATGCATACGGGTGAGTATCTGCGTTCAGTCGCTGCATCTAAATCGCACGTGTCAGCGATGATACCGGTACTGAGGTCCGATTCAGTAACGCCACGTTTTTAAAACACATGATTTCAATTCGATCAAAAATTACTTTAAAGAATTTGGTGTGGTTAACATAAAATACGAGCAGTATTATATAGTATATATAGTATTATATAAAATTACCTCTCGGCATTGGTAGGTCAGACGATTTAAAAACAATAATGAACCTCTCAACAGCCGGACCGGCAAATGTTAGCATACCAAAAAACACGCAGTCCCGCTATTTTCATAAATGAATTAGGTACATCATATTTGAAAATATCATTATTTCCTTGTAAAATGATGTTACATAATCCATTGGGCTTAATATTTTCGTCACTGGTTTGACAATCTATGTCAATACTTGAGAGGTTGCGCTTGTACCACCTTCAGTTTATATAGATTTCCATACAATATAAAATGTAGAGCTCGGTCGCTTATTGTTTTTGAATCGTCTGACCTACCAGTGCCGAGAGGTAATTTTACGCTGGAGCCTTATTTATGTTTTAGTAGGTGCAATAGTACAAGCCCAAGCCTCACAGGTGTGGTTAGGGTGATGGTCCTGCATGCAGTCACACTTAGAAAGTAGCATGTGTGTGTATGTATGTGTTTAGCCCAGCATTCTGTATCTATACCCATCAATTAGCCTACCACAGTGTACTACGAGACATAGGCCTCTCCTTATGCTCTCGACCCTCCAATTTTCGCATCCAGTCTGTCCCAACCATCTTTCCTTTCAGGTCGTCAGTCCATCTGGCTAGGGGGGGTCTCACCTGCCGTTTGCCTTCTCGTGGTCTTCACTCTTGGACTCCTTTGCTATACTAATATAAAACAGTCGTGACCAGCTCAAAAGAGATGTCCCTGAATCGGCCGGTATACGAGATATGTATCAGCCAATCTCACCTTCAGCAACCTACTAGTCCTAGGACCCACAGACGGCATGCGTTTTAGTCAATTAGAGTCCGACATAATTCCCTTGTCTGTGGGGATTTTATGCATGTTAATAAAAACATCCACGCGGGCGGTACCGCTGTCATTAACTAGTATATTTAGATAAATGCATGAGATTGGCACTCTTACTCCAATATCCACATTACCGTTCCATTTCAATTTACCAGTAACTGGATAAACAGTCCATTATTAAGCGAAGGAGTCGCTCGTTGGCACTTAGCAGCCAATATCAATCAGATAACTCGGTCAGTGAATGCTCTGGCCTTGAACGTGACTGGCTATACCGTTTTGTTCGAATGATATGCTTCCATTTACTGGTAGTTTATTAAAATGTGGACTATAAACTACTAGCTTCTGCCCGCGGCTCCGCCCGCGTGGATGTCGATTATCGCGACCAAAGATAGACTATGTCCTTTCTCAAGGTCTAATCTACCCCTTTACCAAATTTCATTAAAATCAGTTCAGTAGTTTAGCCGTGAAAAACGGAAACAGACGCACACACACACTTTCCTATTTTTTATACGCAGAAAGTGGCACTGCATTGCGGCTTAAAAAAGATCTATTTTTGATACAAGTTTACAGTCTAAGTATCTACCTACTCTCATTCGTGTTGTACGGGCCCATAGCACAAGCTATTTTAACTTAGGGTCTAGATGACATTACGCAATGTCCTATAATATTACTTATTATAATAAGAACTAGATTTTGCCCGCGGCTCCGCCCGCGTGGATGTCGGTCGTCGCGACCAAACATAGCCTATGTCCTTTCACAAGGTCTAATCCACCCGTATACCAAATTTCATCAAAATCGGTTCTATAGTTCGCAGTGGCTCGCGGCCGAAATATAATATTTAATTTCCTAGTGGCTGGATGAATGCGGAATACATTTTACTTACCGGTTGAAAGCGGAAAAAATATTTACCGGTAGAGAAATTGCCGGTTGAAAGCGTAACAACCCATATTTTTTTTAACCATTATTGTGATATAACAAAATTGAAAACAAGACAACAAAGTATAAAATTATACAATTTTGATCCTAACCAACCACCAACCAAACCAATCCAAAGCCGCTTTAGCCGCCCCTTTGTATAAAAACAGATTCCATTTTATTTTCTTTATTCTATTCGAAAGTAGAAAAAGTCTTAGGGCGAGGTACCTACTGCATTTCGTCTTTATTTTGGTAAGCAAAGTACCTAAATTTCTTATTTAAATGCGAATATTAATGTTAAAAAGTGGTCTAAATATATCGCCCAAAGGTATATAACCATTGATAAATATATTATATATTACATCATGTAACACAAAGGTTCATAGATCGCTCTTAGGTCCGTATTCTAGAATCATCCTGAATCTCGATTTATCAGAGGACAGTTGTATAGACAGATTGGACAGATTGTCCGTGCAATCTGTCCTCAGATAAATCAAAATTCAGAGCCGAGCCCCATTCTAGAATACGGGCCTTAGCTTTGATTTTGTTAATTAAGGTAAACGTCCCATCATTCCCTAAGCCTTTTCACAACATATTTATTTGATTTCCACTCTTAATGTGATGTAGCTAAACTTCGAAATTTTCTGTCAAGAGCCATATGATCTACAGTCTACACAACCTATTGGTGATATCGAAATTCTGAATTAGACTATCTTTTGAAGACTCCTACTACCCGTCCCGACTGTCAAAGTGATCAAACGTGCTCTCCGACTCATATTTAACGTCTCAATATGAATACGAGACTTAAAGAAAAGGCCTCTGCTACATATTTATGCCAATTAGGTGGCAGGCCAGCACACGCCCAGCTAATGAACACCATTACAAGTTTTTGTATATATCTAAATTACTAATAACAGACACTGCGCGGATGATCAGTCACTGCGTCGTCATCACACTTGATCATTTTCTGGCGATGGCCATCTTTTAACTAAGTACAGCAATAAAATAAATCAAATTAATACGTAGACTACTCGTAAATTCGCACTAAAATCTATTCACGAAACTGAATATAGTTCCGTTGTTTTAAATTGGGTGGTTACTGATCAAGAAAGAACTGGAGCATAACTAAGCTAACTTAAACGTGAAGATATAATACGAACGCGAACAAACGCGTTTGCGTTATAGTTGACAATAAACAATCATGAATAATGCATGATACTAGAAATTCTTAATTCCAAATCAATTTATGCAATGGAGGTTATTTAAACGCAAACCAGATATGAAAAAAGTAATAAATTCGGCGTGGTTTGTTCCGTTGTAACGTCCGTCTCTGCTTCACGCAACAAACGCACGCAAGCGCACCTCGTTTGCATGCATCTTCTACAGGAAGGTATATAGGAAGTAGATTTAATTAGTTCATACATACATACAAGTTACATACTCACGTTCTTTGTCCTCTCGAAAAGACCTCAATCCATCAAGAATCGTTACAACAGAATATTCCATCAAGAACCGACGAATCTTTTCTTTGCCGCACTATTAAGACAAGTCTTCGAACTCTTTACAAGCACACACGTTTCCTTCTTCCTACAGTCCCGGTTCTTTTAAGCAGGGATGAGGTCGTCAAGCTCAGTGTCACCACTATAACATTATTAATGTCTGTAATGGTGACCCTCTTTCCTGAGACTTTGCTTTCTGCTTACAATTATGTTACGTGAAGTCATTTTGACGAGTTTTGTACATAGCGGCCAAATGCGAGGCAGACTCGCCCATGAAGGGTTCCGTAGTAACAAATAACATAATACAAAAGTTGGTGCAGATTTCGGTTACGATTGACAAATGACCGATTAAAAAAAACCACTTACTGGACCGTTACAGTGGAAGAGATAAACATCATACCATTTTGGAAGAGTCTCTCGCGCAAACTACGGACGGACAGACATGACGAATCTATGAAGATTCCGTTTTTTGCCATTTGGCTACGGAACCCTAAAAATGCCCTGATGTAGTTAACGTGACGTTTATTAAAAACGCCAAATTGACTCAACTTTGTTTACGTTTGTGTCACAGACTATCGATTCTTACTTAAAATTGTGCAAAAACAGTTCAATGCGACCATTCATTCTATGCAAGGATACCGTACAGTCGCACACACAAGCGTTATGACAAAAAATATACATTAGAATGTTAAATAGCAGGTGCAAGGTTAGTACGAATAAGGTTAAACATGTCGTGGTACTGTCGAACGTGCATAAAACTCCATAGAATATAAAGTTCAAAATCGCTTGGCAATAATAAATGTCAGCTGTAGTGTATTATGTAGAAAGACAAGACCGTGAACTGGTTGTTAGAAGGGTTTAGTGTACGTTTATGTTCAAGTTTTTTCAATGAAGTATCATATTTTGTGGTTAATTGAAAGTTAGAAGGGTTGAGTGGCAAACTGCTGTTCAAAATTAGTTTATGAGACACCAATGACTGGTTTCTAAATTAAGAAATTGATATTGAGTTACTCTCAACGCTTACAGTTTCGCTAACGAACCAAGTTGGATACACAACAATTTTAGCAGTACATCAGTGAAGGAATAGAAGCGAGCATACAGTGTACATAAATGTTTATGATTTTTTTATACAAATTTTAATATTAATGTGACATTACAAGCTAATGTTCTTCCGTCATTCAGGGAGCCAGTAGGTATTGCAACGTAATGCCGAAATACGAATCTGAAATTTTAAAGTACAGTTAGTACAGACGAATGCTCTTGGTGAAGCATCTTTAAATTATTTTGAAATAATCAAGTTCATCGAGTTACTCCCTTAGTAGAAGATATCGCATTTAGCAATAAGATCGCCCATTGTACATTTAACTATAATTTCTATAATCTACTAGCTGACCCGCCTCGGATTCGCCCATGGCATACTTACTTCAACCCCGTAGCACCCCTAAGCCATGCGTCACTCAATTGTTTTGCCTTTCCAGAACCTTTCCACTCACACTAACTTCATGATATGGTATTGAAGCTCAAATTGTCGTTTAAGTATTTTACGAATCGTTTGTATGGAAGTATATCAAAATGTTGTTTTTAGATTCTTTCAGGCAATTTTTTAAATTTTCTCTACGTAAGAACCACCCTCATACTGCAAATAAAATTCTATAAAAAGAATTAGCGATATCTGTTCATCTGTTCTCGAGATTTGCGCTTAGCAACACATTCAGCGATTCATTTTTATATTAAAGATATTATTGCGTCTTGTAACTAATATTGGTGTACAGTAAAGAGTTATCTATTCATCTAAGTATGTAAGGATAGCAAGTAGATGATTCCTGTTCTTTGGTAAAGAAACATCTTAACAAAGATTTTGTCAGTCGTAAACAAATCCTTCATCTTACACAATTCACTGTAGATAAATTGTAAAGATAAATAGGCAAGCATGTGACCAGTAGCCGTCACACGTTCCTTCGACCTATAAGTCCAATAGAATCCTTTAGTGAAACCAGTTGCATCTGTGGGAATCAAAGAACGTCACAAAACTCAATGGACTAGAGACAGGACACTTCTTTGTGTCTATGTGAACACTCTAGTTGTGTGGATTAAGTACGAGTTACTGACAACTAAAGGGTTAAATGCAAAGGGATTGGAATAATTGATTCATTTTTTCTTTCTTTGGGTTTCTTTTGATCAGCCAGTGGTTTTATGTATGGTGGTGTTATATCTTATGAAAGCAGTTTAGTTGTTCGGTGTTTTTATAACTGACCACTGATAAAAGCGATATCTAAACATAATTATTCTAATGTGTAAATAGGATGGTTATCGTGTTAGAGTCAATGTATGGCAGCCAGATGGTTTACCCATAATTGGCAAATTTTGATTCGTTTTTTAACTGTTTTTTATTAACACATTAGGTGACAGACAGGAACTCGGCCCACCAGATGGAAAGTGATTACCGTGGCCTATGGACGTGTGCAACATCAGGAGCGTCGCACTCATCGGTAACTTTAGTTAAATTCAATTGATTACATGACTTGGCAGGTTATATCCATTGGATTTAACTGTCACAGAAATTCACGATGTGTCAATCAATTAGCCCACTGCAGTCCACTGCTGGACATAGGCCAATCTTAATGTGCGCCATTCCGCGAGGTGTATCTTATTCTAATAAAATAAAAGAAACTTAAATATAAATCTTTACATACAAAATGCGAAAATTTAGTATATCGTTACATGTTTTTTACTCATCGCTGCAAGGTATGTGTGTCTTGTAAACATCTTCAGTTTCCCTTCGTATCACCCTCCCATTTTGCACTCTGCTGATTGGATAGATACATGGAGAAAAGGAGTGCACCTAGGCCGAATATTAGCTGGAAATAGCAACGCTGATTCACTCTACAAGAAAACTCTGAAAAAACATAAAGGCAATGTGAATAAATAATCTTTTAATAGATGAATAGATACTTGTCCAATACGTATATTTCCGACAATAAAACAACAAATAAACAATTAAATCAAATCAATTTAATCAAGAGCCAAGCGGTTCGGGAACTCTTTCCATTCCTGCGACATTAAGACCTCCCGGGTCCTTTAATCGGGGCCTGAAAAAGCATATGATGAGGCCGTCAAGCTGAATGCCACCATTGTTAATATGGTACGAGTCTGTGATGGTTACCCTCTTTGCTGAAACATTGCCTTCAGTCATTCAAAGTCAAATTGACATGTCCTGTATAAAAAAAACGAAATCGATAAAACCTTCTGTTGACAATTCTACACGCTACGACAAATACTAACAATGCCCCATTTATGTGAACTCTGACCAATTAGTCTGTGACTCGGTATATAATAAACTTAACTCAGTCTTTGTAATTGCCGCCACTAACAGTTCGCCGCCTTCGGAATCAATAAAAGAATTAGGACGGTAACCCAATTTGTTACGACATTCATTATGAAATGCCCTAAAATTCCATATTCGAATGTCTTTCATGCTTCCGGTAAATTTTCCAGCGGCAGTGGAAGATGTCATTGTAATTATGGAGCAGTAAGGTCGAAATTCCCTTGTGATTAAATAAACAATATGATAACTTTACTTAACCGTAATACTGGATAATTTAATAATGACAGAAATCCTACTAATATTATAAACCCGAAAGTTTGTAAATATGGATGAATGGATGGATGGATGGATGGATGGATCTATGGATGTTTGTTACTCATTCATGTGAAAACTACTGACTGGATTTTAATGAAACTTTACGATAATATAGCTTATACATTAGAATAACAAATAGGCTATATATACGATAACCGACATTTTAGCGATAACTGATATCCACGCGGGCGGAACCGCGGACAAAAAATAGTTACAAATGATTTTGTTTTTAAAAACTTTCGTCAACTGCTTTTGGTCCCACGTAATCGGGGATGAACATAAAAGTGCTGATAGACTTAAGCATTCATTTGTAACAAAACATCGATCATTTGCCGTATTCAACAATGAACCGATCCAAGCATCGCTACGAGCATTTTCGTGATCTTTCTAGCGATTGCCTTAGTCGATGCAAAACTGTCCTTTCGCAAGAATGCTCGCGAGAAGGCTCACTAAAACGCTCTCGCTTATTCTCGAGACTAGAAAAGAACTACTCAATACAAATACAATTCAAACAAAATGTCGCAAGACCTCAGATGGTCAACTGAATACTTGGAGCGAACAATTGAAATATTGAACCGAATATATTAAGACCATTTGAACTAGACACATTACCTAATATATTTTATGAGCTTGCTGTCATATTTGTCGTATATCATACAATTTTATGGACTCTCTAGACAGTCAAAAATAAATAAGTACAACTATTTAGGGCACGCACAATAAAAAAATTGTACCGAAGGGTCCACTCTTGTACTCCATCTTTTAAAATTTAATTTGGTTTTTACGGCAGCGAATGGTCGAACCCTGAGAGACAAGCCTTCTAATAAGTGGAGTATATTAGGTAGGTTATTGCCAGGCTATGGCAATCAATTAATTAGTAGTCAGGTTAAATTTTGGTGTATGTATATGTCGCCGCCAACTAGCTTAATCTATTTGCCTAGCCGTTTAATTAAATGACTGAACACTTTTCAGGCCGTTAATTGAATGGCGCCATTTAGATATTTAGGCAGTTAATTGAACGGCTGATCAAGCAAGTTGGCGGCGACATATAGACAGCAAAGAATATAGGCTAATATCACGGAATTCACATTTATATACCTTTATGTAAAGCTTCATCTGAAAAGGTGTATACCTACATATCTCCTTTGTCCGCATGTACATGTTAATCTACTTGAAGTAAAAACCCAAGCTACAAACAGTAGTTAAAAAAGTATAAAACATGGTTTATCGTCTCATAGGCGTTTGTACAGTTATCTCAATAAAAAAAAACTATAGCACAACAATGCGACCACATTTTTGATACTCATACTTACGGTATTTGCATGAGTGAGCAGTTTTGATACTGGTTACATAAATTTGCCTACTACAAGCAGGGTTACCAGACTTCAGGATGTATCCTGGGCTACTGGAGATTTTATGCTTTTAGGATTTTTTATACTACTTAGGTGGCAGACAGACCCACCTAATGCAAATTGGTGGACAGCATAAAACTCTCCATTGATTAACACAATTTGCCTCTCCTTGTCTGAATTATTTCGAATCAGCGCAAGATGTCATTCTCTTTCACACTTAGCTCAAGTACTCCTTTCTAGTACCTATACATTATACTAGCTGCCCAAAAAGCCTTTTAGGTCTCTGTGGTGGTTGTGTGTGTGGGGCTATAAACAAAGCGTCAAAAGTCATAACCAATCGCGAGCTCAAAGCGCTCACGTCATTGGTTGACGAATCTTTTTACTGTTTTTATGGTTGTCCGATTGTTTTTTTGGTTGGTTTATTATATAGTGCATAAGTGTAAATGGGAATTTGCCCCCACTATACCGACTTTTGTTTAAGATATTTGCCAGTATGTATGTACCAACTTATATAAAAACCTTCTACAAGAAAAGTGCCAACTTTCGACTAACGGTGCTGGAGTCTATCAATCTCATAATTATATATACTTACCGTCATCCATTCGTACTTACATTTATTTGTTTTCTCTACGTGATAGACAATCCGTGAACCACAGTTTAAAAAAAGTAGCCAACGGCTAAATATCTTGATAGACAATTCAGCAGTACCGTATACTATTTCTTAGTACCTACTTACCCATAAGAAAAATCTAATAAGTAATAACAAACGACGAGCTGTGAAAGGTTCTCGAGTTGTAAAAAACAGACAGTTTTCAATCCATTGCAATTTTTTTTTGTTTGCAATATTCTTATTACTGAATATTCCTTGACTCAATGTTTTTTTAAGAAATATTAGCTTTTTATTCAAACCTATTAAGAGTGTACTTACATGGTTGTATGGCCCACAGAGTCCATGCCAACCTCATTTATAAATCGGTGACTGAAATGCTTATTGATGGACGACGCTCTAACGCCTTTCTCATAGGGTGAGACAGCTCTTACTCTTGTAAAAGTCAAATTAAACCAAACCAGTGAAATAGCAGTATGCTCTTATTCCTGATTTATTTGAGTATGTCTACTTTCTCAATTTATCTCTGTACCTACGTGCAATTCAACTTCTACCCATTATCTGGCCACATAATCTTTCAATCATCAATCATCTATCTTCTCAGAAGATCTTTCTCTTTCTTGTAACCGTTGATTTCCATAAAGCTTCAATTTGCGGTCTTAAAGTAAAAGCATAATTTCTTTAAGTCTGAGTTTACTGTCATAAAATACAAATGCGTCACAAAATGTAATATAGGTTATTGTCCAACACAGAACCAACGCCCTCTTTAAGGCGTGAAAACTGCTACATGCCCAAGGGGGGCCTTTAAATGGTTAACAATGCCTACGTAGCCCAATTTCATTTATAGAACTAATTGTACATTTGCCGCCCTCAATATAACGGTTACTCAGCTGTTGATGTTAATTGTGATTGGTTAAATTGGACACAGCTGGTCACACGCACCCTCAGAAGCTCGACATCGATCAATCAAATCAAAACAGCTTGGAAATTTTTGGGTGTAAATCTGGTTTGAAAACAGTAACGGACTTCTTACGTGTGAACTCGAACCAATTTTTATGTTAGTTAGCTGGCTCGCTGACTTCGCCTTGGTACCATTATAGCACCTCACCCGTAGACTTTACCGAAAAAATCATTAGATAGATAGAGAGATCCGTCTGCTGACAAAGAAAGAATACGAGTATCACCAGTGTGGTGGTCTCATCCGAAGGGTGTCGTAAGAGGCAACTAACGGAAGAAAGAAATCTCGAAACATAACCCTGTGACCCATCTGGCCAGCGTGGAAACAGTAGGCCTAAGGCCCCAACATCGGGAGAAGCCTATGTCCGGCAGAGGGCTGTGGTAGGCTAATTGAGATGGAAAGATAACTGTATATTGTATACGAACATTAGTTATGATGACAGAGAAATATGGATCACAATTCTATAAGGTACATGTACAATGGGCGACCTAAAAGCGATCTCTTCCAGGCAACCGTAATATTTCGTTCATATAAAACTTATCTTTGAATCAATATAATGAGACTTCCTAATCACAAGTTACAACAAAATATACGTTCATTTGACCGTTATATAGACTGTTCAATTAATTATGTTATTATAATGTATCTAAAGACTATTCCTACACTAGGTTCTGTTATTTTACAGGGACAATGCTATCACACACACAGTTGTGTAATAATCTAGTGCCATTTGCAGTGCTGAATGTTTTATGTAAATACATTATTACGACCAGCGTCGACTGGTTGACTAATTTCTACGTGAGCAATTTACTATCAGCTAAGATCTAATCCAGTTGAGTCTGTTGAGTCACTGGCTTGTTTCCGAGATTTGTTATCATTAATCTGTTGTATTCTTTTATCTGAGTCTTGGGACACTTAATAAAGGGTGGATTTGTACTGTAAAATTCGTTTATACCTTGTGATCTTACATTAATTGACGAAGGCTTATGTCTGATGCGAAGCTATTTGAGGACGAAAATGTTAGTAAGGTAAGCAAGTCCATTTATTCCTTAGCAAATGCCTCCAGTAACAGATTTTATAGGCGTCGTTTAGGAGTATTCCGATGGGCTTTTATTAATAATTTATACAAAGCACATACAAATATTATAAATCCGAAAGTAACTCGGTGTGTCCAGAAACCACTGAACCGATTTAGATAAAATTTGGTACAGAAATAGATTAGACCTTGGGAGAGGACACAAGACGGACTATGTTTGGTCACGATAATAGACATCCATGCAGTCGGAGCCAAATATTTATCAAACTAACTGTCATCCACCGTTAGTTTGATAAATATTTTGCAAATGAATAGAATGGTCAAATGAATGAAGGCAAGACTTCTAACGTGGGCCACAAAAAAAAATAACTACCTACTCATAATTTTTGTGACAATGTGAATTCGTGGGTATCCGTTACTTTTAATTATAAAGAATAGGTAATAACTGTTTTTGATTCACATGTAGCCGTAAACAGGACGTACCGTTTTACTTGATCCATCAACATTCTAGCATGTTGAGAAGTAACGCAGTTGTATTATTCTCAGAGACGTGACACAATAGTCGAAATCAAAGAAATAATAAGCTTGATTTGCATAAGTTGGAAAACGGTAAACACGGACAAAGGAGATACCATTTTTTCTTTATTGTCACGTTAATGTTGTAACGGTAACCTTACTTAAATAATTATATTTAAGGTCAGAGTTGAGAAAATTTTACGTAATGAAACTGTATTTATCCAGTGATTTCAGGAAGCGAGTGTAAGGTCAGAAGCAAACGGCGAGCAATTGCCTACATTGAAGGAATATAAAATATATATTTATGGAAAAAGGAAGGAGGAGGAATGGACGAAATGGCGCGCATTGGGAGAGGCCTATGTCCAGCAGTGGAGTGCAGTGGCCCAATTGATTGATTGATTGAATGAGAAAAGGTTACCGTGGCCTAGGGACGTGTGCAACATCCTTGGAACTACGTCATAGAATTCTACATTCTATGACGTATAGAATGTAGGATTCACTGACGTATGTCTGGATATGTAGGAATGGAAATCCAGAGGATACCAAGTGTTGAAAGTGACGAAAAACCGTAGATATTAGTTTGTAACCATTAATACGTGGTGGTTGCTGGTGTCTCGCCAGCCAAGGGGAGACAATAGGACTGAAAAAATCCTGAAATCTCTCCTAGGGGGGGCGAACAGAGGAGACACGAGACCGAAACCGTTAGTTTACAATTTTCTTTGAAATATATTTTTAGTAGTAGGTACATAATAATATCAATTCGCTTCTATTATTAACTTTCGAATGTAAAACCTGCAATGGAAAGTGTATTAGTCTTAATATATTTACAGTATTATATTTTACTAATTCATAATTACGATGGAGTAGGTATCTACTAATAATTATAATGTGATATATAATCTTTCACATTATAATTATAAGTAGGTACCTACCGTCCTACCTCATGCTAGCAAAGCTGCAATGTGAGTGGGGTAATTCCCATATTATTTTAGCCAGATAATATTATGATTTAAAAATCAAAGTCAAATAGCTAATAAAGCAAAATAGAACTTAAGTTAAGGTGCATAAAGCTTCATAAAACACTTTGTAATTATGATACTTAAATGAAATCACCAATTATGAAGAAAAAGTACAACTTACATAACTATTCACTGCAATAATCCATTGTTAGAACCACACTGCGGTACAAAATTCCCACATTTAGCACCGTAAGAGAGGAATATTGCTCAAAGAATTACTTTAATTGTTATGTGTCCCAAGATATGAAACAAGCTTCATTTCTGCCAATTACCACGCACCTAATTGCGACAGGTCTTGGGCAAGGAAAGTTCACACCATCATATAAAATGATATATATCTATCTATTGCCCTTTCGTTGCGTACTTGATATGACATTGTACGTATAGAAGTGATTACCGGGCATTTCTTCCCTGAGGGACTAGGTAGTGGCGTAATGAGGTCCTCCTCCCTATCTGGGGAAAGGTGGGGATACCGTAGTCTCACACCCGAGTTGGCCTTTGCTGGCTCTGAGTCAACCGGGTAGTGAAGGAACTTACACTCTACATCTAATGACCAAGGGGCTCTTGGCTAAACGGTAAACAAGTAGATTAGGACATTGCAAGGTTAAACCAGACTAACCAGGTGTTTTCAGGTGGGTGCCCTCCGTACCTCAGAGAGCACTTTCAGTCGTCGGTCTCAGATGCTATACAAAGATCTATGAAATTCGTTACAGGTACATAATCGGAGCTTTAAAAAGTTCAGTAACCTGGAGTTTGTTGGTCGCAGTGTGTTGGTGGTACTGGTTTGTTGGTATGATGGTTGGTATTTCTTCTTTTGGATGTAGGCATAAATTGAGTCGATTGTTGACTCTACTTATGACGTATCTACACAAAATATAAATCTTAGTTTTGCATTAAAAGGATTGGCTCTTTAAAGAACGGGATAGGCCGGTATAATAAAATCAAGATATGTATCAAAATACCACAAGCCAATAACAAGAGCAATTAAAACTACTGGTTTTGTCACTTTCACACTATCGAGCATATAAATCTATTGTCATTTCATTATTAATTCTAGAGATTGATGTTTTAAAGAAATTTTGTTTTGAGAGGATCACTTCATGAAGGTTAGGTAGTCCATTCTTCGTTTAAATCTGGAGTCATTTAATCAGACAGGCTACTTTAATTTGGACATTAAGTCATTGTCATCAAAGAACTTGCATAGAGTAACTTACTGGCGAACGGAAGTATTAAGTTCGGTCTGATATTAGGTAGTTATCACAGTTTTATAAGCAAACTACAAACAATTTAAATTATATTACAGTCCCCTACAGTAGTGACAGTTCATAGTTGGCTCTAAAATTGCAATTGCAATGTTGGACCGACCCACATGAACTCAAGGTGCATGTTCTAATTTCAAATTAATAGAACAAATCCACAGAATCACACTTCCAGTAAAAACTTTCCACACTTATGTTTTCAATGATTCCTCATGAAAACATCACCTACCATATTAATTATGAATACTTTCGTAGAATGTATTATGGCGGTCGGAAACGGATGTTTGGTGATTTAATATAACTTTTACTCTTATCTGTTGAACGATGAACTTGACAGGTCAACGACATAATGTTATTGATAGAATTGTAATAATACCACTTCAAAGTTCGGAAGAAAGCTTCTTTTTGGTAGTTTTAGCGTTCCGTAGTCATCTATCAACATTACTTTCAGGACAAACTGAAGTATAAGTACTTCAGTTGCAGTCTTAAATTCATTTGGTACACTTTTCAGATGTATTCTTTTAGTTTATGTTTGAAGATGTTCATGTTGTCAGTATCCTTAAATAGAATCTTCCAAACATTAAGAAAATCAATCCATTGTTATCTACTACAGGACAATGAAATATGTCTCTCCCAATGTGCACAAAGAAAGAAATATTTCGAAGAATCCGTCACCTTGCAATGAAGAAATTATTAATGTAGGCAGTAAATATGGTATTTGAAGTCATATCACGTCCTAACTATGGACACGATATGACGTGGAATGTCTCCGATAACGTTTAATTGCTTAATAAATAAATGGTTGGGATAGGTCACGGGGAACGCGATGGGGGACTTATAACGCGCTGTCATATTGATTAGAGAGTAATCGGTATGAATGAGATTAATGTCGTATATTGAGGTTTTAACTCATCTAATGTTGATAGAAGATGCTCGGTTAGACTTGAGAAGGCAGGATTATTTGTGTGGATAAGGCAAAGGGAATTTTAGGACCCTTTTTATTTAGTTTATTGAATTCTACACTGGATAATGTATAGATTTGATAAATATTGCCCCCTTTTTCAGTTTGATTTCTGTGGTCAGATGTCGATGCAAGTCGGGTTCATTAATTCATTTATCTTTTACTAATATTTTGTTTATTTTTTTTAGAAACTCGACTACTGTCATTGTTTTGATTCTGTGTGAGTGAGTGCATGTTCGTTTCATTGTCATTGTTTAAAATCTTTTTTACTATTCGGCAAGTATTGAGTATCGTAGTGTTATACAACAATCAGGTAGATATGATTATTTACCACCATAAAAAGTTACAACATAAACTCGTCGTGCAACTTGTATCATCGTAAACTGATTTCCATGAAATATTGTTGCAAACAGCTAAATACCGTAAGTGGTCGAACAATTGATGCAACGAAATAGCTGTTTTAGTTGTCGTAACTATTAAGCAATGTGTTGTTGGTATATACTTTAAGACTGGCTTCACACAGTCTGAGGTCTCCCTTCTCATTCCGGCTCATTGCACACAGGTATCCTAAATAATCTGATTGATGAGTAGTCTCATGTTTCATGCTTCATGCAAATGATTTATTAGAAGAGGAATAATTACAAATACAAAAAATGCTCTTTTTGAAAACATTGTTACAGTTTAAAAACATTGTTACAGAATTTTTTTGGCGCTTAACTCAAATGGACGATATGACACATGTTATTATGAATAATAATCTTACCGATTCAAAATTCAGCACACTTGTCAGTAGTCAGATCTGAGAATTTTTTAATCCGATTTATGCAAAATATCAAACCTTGGAATGCGGAATTTAATTGAATTGTTTGGTATTCAGATTATGAATTCAGAGAGACATTCCAGCCATATGAAGCCAGTCTTAACGTCGCTAAATGGATTCATCATATTTCTATCTCCTCCAATTTACTTCTGATTAATTTCGATGCGGGTTCAAGACATATTAATTTTCCCTGGGACTGTCCGAGTCATTTTACTCGATGTTTTAAGTTTAAACATTATTCTCGATTGCATCTGAAGTTTTCACCCCAAAGTTCGGGGTTCGCTTAGGTATTCCTTCTCCTATTATTGATTTAGGTGATTTGGCTTATAGGAACAGTCTTTATTATGAAACAACTTCCCTCTATCTTCCAAGCCCGAGAGCAATGCCTGCGCCAGGGCGTCGATCTGATTAAAAATCATTTCTAGGAGTTCATCTATTGCTAGGAGAGTCGGTTTGCGTGGAACGCTCGTTATATTTTGATCACCGCTGCTACTATTCACTGCATTTCCCTTTACCCAACCTTTTTGGTGGAGAGCAAGCCCTCTGCCCCTCTCCAGAAGCAGGAGAACACGGTGTATCATTTCGTACCAAGTTCTTACGGTAGGACGTATACCATAAACCAGTTAATTTTATTTCGACGAATAATTGTTGCAAAAAACTACTTACCGGTCAAGCGACTGATGCAACGAAACAGCTATTTTTTATCATATTATGCCAACAGTTAGGACAGGTGTAATAGGTACTTCGGCAAGTCAATTACACTCACCTGTTGTAATTTTTTCAACACATAAGTGATAAATAAGTTTACGACCCAGCCTATAATAAGTGGTTGTGCAGAGCGGTAATACTGTCGATGCTTACATCATCAAGAAAAGGTTACTGTTACTTAAAAAATCTTTTCTGAACGTCTCTTATTTTTATAAAGCCATTTTGAACTAACATACATATAATCACGCGTTTATCCCCGAAGGGTTAGGTAGATGTGAATTAACACCCACATTTCACCAATCTGTATTCGGTCCCACGTAATAGGGGGTGAGCCTATTGCCGTATTCCGGGCACTATTTTTAAGTCGAGCCATGCATCTGAGGCTGAGTGTGGGCTGTACATATCTGTCTGACGTTAAAGTTAATCAGCACTATCCCTTAGTCGCCTGGTACGACACCACATGGGAAGAGAAGGGGTGGCCCAAATGCTCCTCTGCCGGGGAACTAACTACTACATAAATCAATTAAATCAAAATAAAGATACATTTTATCAATTAAACTAGCTGACCCGGCGAACTTCGTACCACTAATTTTTTTCTGCCCGCGTGGCGTCAGATCCCGTTCCCACTGCACCCTCTACTATATTAAACATGTATTATACATATAAACCTTCTGATTGAATCACTATATCCATTAAAAAAAACCACATCAAAATCGGTTGCGTAGTTTTAAAGATTTAAGCATACAAAGGGATATAGGGACAGAAGATGCGACTTTGTTTTATACTATGTAGTGAAGAGTAGAAGAATGGACCTCAGGCTCCAAAATACAGTTTTGGATGCTACCGAACCTAACTGTGTGTGTTAATGATGATAGTCAGAGGTTTTAAATATTAACATTGTCTGTTTTTTTTAATACTTTAGCTAATGTGTTTAGATGTTAATGTACCACAATTTGTTCAACGTAGCTTAGTGACTTAAAAGTCAGAGTTCTATATATATATAGATCAAAATCGTGGAATCGATTTAGCTTAGCTGAGGGGATCAACAGTAATACTAGTACTTTCGGAGACAACCTAGTACTATTATAAAAAGACACAGCCGCAATACAGTCACAAAATCGTCAAATGCTAACACTGTTGCACTGTGGGCCTGTATGCATTCAGGGTGACGGGTAGCCAAAAATATATCAGACCGATCACATTACGAATAAGGCAACGAAACTGAACACAATGACTTATAATATTTGAGTCACTGCTTGTTTAAAAGAATATGCCGAGACAATGAGTCAAGGTTCTGAAGTTATAAATTTATCCACGCGACAATCGATGGCGCCTGTTGATTACTCATTTTGTGAGGAAGAGTGGAAATTAATGGTCGTGTACTAAGAAACCAAGAGTAGGAAGAAGTCAGTGAAACATATCAGCAGATAAAAGTAGTTGGAATACCTTCTGTGATAAGATAAGATGCACTACATTGTACACGCTAATAATACTATTAGTTAGTCATCAGTGTTATCAATGAGAGATTATAGTATTAGAGGGCAAATTTTATGTACATTTACTTGATCCCTTTGACCCTTTTTCCAAAATGGCGGCCATCGGAACAAAGGTTGCATAAACAGCATGGAACAAACTTAAATTTAACTTTAAACTAACTCCCTCTTGATATCTGAAATAATAAATTGCATCCTCTGACAAATGCTACCGTAAATTTTAACTGCGTCGCAGCACGAGTGTAACTAATTCCCCTAGTGTTGCACACGTCTATAGGCCACGGTAACCACTTTCCATCATGTGGGCCGTGTGATAATCTATCTACCACAGTTGTATGAATAAAAATTAAACTTTTCAATAAACTAAAATGACTAATAAAACCATTTGACAGCTTGTCTAGTGTAGATAGTGGTTATAGGATGGAAAGTCATATTTTTAAGTACCTACTCTTCTGTACCGAACAAGCACCAAACAATTTTATTGCGTTTATGAGTAACACTACAATAGGTGGGAGTACATGTTCCTTTTCGTGCCAGTAGTTACGTTAATCCATACAGGGTGGAGAATCTAAAACAGGATTCGATGCGTCACGGAAGAGATATCGAAAGTGGTCTTAATGGGGTTTTGTTGCAGTCGTAAAAGACGGTTTGAAAAAGCTTTTATTAGTGGATTTTTTCGGGATGGAAATGTCTGTCAATGTCAAACATAATGTATAGGATATAAACTACTAAAACCTTTGCGGCCCAATCCAACCTCACTTGCTAGTCGGTGCATCTGACCAAACAAACATAACATAAACTCACGCCTTTATCCCCGAAGGGGTAGGCAGAGGTGCTAACACCCACATTTCGCCGGTTTATGAGGACTGACCAAACAAAGACGAGGTAATAGGAAATACGAGGTAGGACACTACGGTATTTCCGTTCAATTGAGCAGTCCGACTGGGGAATATCTCCGCCCTACAGAATACGGCAGCCATAATAAGCTCGTGTTGTGTTCCCGGCGGTGAGTAGGGTAGCCAGTTCTCACTTGTGAGTTGGTTTCGTCTCAATGTAGAGAGCTCAGACGGCGAGAGAGGTCAAGAAAAAAAAGATTGATTACCAATCAAATCATTAAGCGGACCAACGGATTTCTTTCATTAGGTTTATTTCAGAATAAATGTTTGGCATGGTATCATCACGGACACGTATTTCCCTAATTGCTTCCTAGGCCAAGGAAAATCGGAGTTTAGAGTCCGCCTTCCGGCTTTTCCTCCTCCACTTCGCAAAATCTTGGACGTCCATGGTAGTTAATTTATTGCTTGACGCGTTTGATGGCACCAATTGCTTGAAAGTTCGGTCCCCATCTTCGCATAGTACTTTTGAAGTGAAAAATTGGATGGGTAAAAAGTGTTAAACTCGCATCAGGATCACTTGACCTTTGAACCGTAACCAACGACTGACATCATACAACATTAGCTACAGATGGTTTATTTTATTAGGTACGCTATGAAGCTTCGTAGCTTAGCGGTAAGCGCTTCGACTGTAAGTCCTTATGGATTTATATGGTACCGGGTTCGAACCTGGGCTTCTGACACTGGATTTTTTTCTTTTTGTAATTTATTACTTTTTGTAATTATTTTTTCTTTTTGTAATTTATTACTTTTGTGTTTTTTTTTTTCGTTTTGTAATTATTAATTTCTTCTGACAGAAAATTAGTGATAGGTTCTATGATTGGCGCTATATTATAGGTATAGTATGGTATGGTATGTTCTTTATCTTTTTCTCTGTATATAACAAAGAAAGAAAGAAAAAGTTTTCACTTCTGCCGGCACTCCCGGAGTGCAACCCGTCTTTTTTTAATGGTTGGCTCTCTGATTTAAAATAACTACTGCCAGGTTGATAAATGGTAAGTACACAGCAAGAAAGGTATCATCTCTCAGCACAGCAGCCATTATTTTTATCATTAGATAAATAAAATAGCAGATGTGCGAATAGACCTAGTTCTCCAGCCAACCGTTACAGAAACAGCGAATTCATTACGATTGCATGATCATAACAACTACAAAAGGCATTATTGTACTCACAAGGAGAACACATCAAGCATATCGGTGTCTAATGAGCCGTTTCATGTCCAAGGAAAAGTCTGTAATGCATAAAGTTTTATGTTGGCACTTTGTTTTTATAGTGCGAATCCACTCGGATATCTAACACCAGAGCCGGCAGTACCAGCACAGGCTGGCTACGTCAGACTCGAACCGACTAAATAGCACGTCATCTTTAGGCCGGGGGTGAGATAACCCGTAAGAACTATGTTATCTACGTATCTCTCGCAATGTTATTAGTATAGTAAGTGTCATGTTTTAAATGTCGGTAGTATTCTAAAATAAATGCAAAATTCTTGAGAATATCGGTAGACGCCTCCACGGTCGCCTCAGAGACTTAAATACATAAAGGAGAAATTTATATTGGTTCGGGCGAGTTCTGGTAGCTTTGTGGTCAAAGCATTGCTCCTGTAAGGCAAAGATCGTGGATTCAAACCCCGCTTAGACCGTTCCAAAACTTTACTATCTAAATCAAGTTGGTGGTATACTAAAATATGACTTGGCCATTGATAACGTAATATACATATATATGTGTATGTATATGACGCCGCCAACTGGCTTAATCAGCCGTTCAATTAACTGCCTAGGCAGTTAACTAAACGCCGCCATTCAATTAATGGTCTGAATGATTTTCTGCCATTTAATTAAACGGCTAGGCAAATAGCTTTGAACGATGCCGTCTAACTACATGCCTAGTCCTTTAATTAAACAGTTAGAAAATACATTTATTTCTGCAAGGTTATAAAAAAACTTTACCACGTAGGCTTAAAGTACCTACGTTCCGCTCCGTATCACTGCAATACTTCATGCACCCACCTTTGGAATAAATATCTCTGTATCACCCTAAGGTTGACTGGTAGAAAATGCCCATGGCACTAAGTCCGCCTTTGTACAATCATTTTCAATTTGTACAAAAAGTTTAAATAAATAAATAACGAAATATTTTACCTAATTAAATCACAATTCAAAGCCTCAAGAACACTGGTTGCTTACCCTGCTAGCATATACTAGATATATTTAATTAGGATACCTTTTTTTTAAATAAAAATGACTGAATAAACGTATCAATCTAATAACGTAAAATAATCTGTCCCTAAGCTCTCCGCTTGTAACCATCCCGTACCAAACAAAATGCCTATGTATCGTATACACTGACCTGTAATAGTTATAGAGGTCAGTGATCTGATATGTTCGCACTAAGACATGCGATTTTTCTTTTTGTAATTGGCTCTACTTTCGAGCTTCCTGTTTATGTATGTATGATTTTACAATACAAATAAGCACTTCATGCCCGAATATAGTGCTTCGGAACATTAACTAATGGGGTCGTTCTTATGATGTATGCTCAAAGAAGGCCATAATCGGTCTAATTTGGTTTTCGTAATGAACTCATTATAAACTTTAACAGCCGTGAAACAGAGTTTGTAAACATACCTACATGACCAAACGTAGCTCAATGTCGTAATGTAAATGTAGAGTGTTTGACTTCCTAATCATGATATGCAGATTAAGATAAGAAAAAGTGAATCGCTCAGGCGGGACTCGAATCCGCGATCTTTCCCTTGCAGGGGGAATGCTCTGACCACTGAGCAACCGAACTACGCCTGAAGCAATCCAAATTCTCCTATACTACCGTCTTGGGGCGACAGCAGCATTCCCGCTGTAAGGGAAAGATCGCGGATTCGAGTCCCGCCTGAGCAATTCACTTTTTCCTATCTTAATCGATTTGAAAAGTTAGCATACTAAATTGATTTACAATTTAATTCAAATAATATGAAGATTTGAGAAATTGATTTTTTTTCATACCACTGCCGGGGCGCAGACATGCGCGATTCACACTCGTGTTGTCGATCCTGTAATAACAGAAAATTTCTGTGCTGTCAGTGCAGAAGACAAAGCTGGAATAGCCTTTGGTATTCCCACTGACAGCACAAAAACTGTCCAGTGAGCTCTGGCTACCCTACTCACCGCCGGGAACACAACACGTGGTCATTATGGCCGCGGTACTTCCCCAGTCGGACTGTTCAATTAGACGAAAATACCGTCGTGTTCTATCTCTTATAATATAACACAAAGATGACGATATAACACTATTCCTAGCGTCTCCCCTTTTAGTTTTAATATTACTTTTAATTTTAACGTAGTTTTACTTAGGTATGACTTTGGTACAAACGCTATAAGTATTAGCTTAACATATTCCTAGTTACTAGCTTCATGCATTAAAAATGCTAAATTGATCCCCTGAAGGTTACAATAATAATCAGAATTCAATTATTTATTGATTTTATTCAATGTAAAGATCGTTTAAACATTTGTGAGTGTGCAGCAACTCCTGAGGGTGATTGTACAAAACCTTGTACTATGCGATTCATTAGACAACAATAATAGTACCTAGTAGTAACATAAAAAAAACGAATCTATTCAAAAAATCCTCAATAATGATAACATAATCTACATACGTAATCATTATCATTACGCGGTACAATGAATAACTATTCAATGAATGGAAAGACTGCAACCATTGCGTACGAATTTAACAAAATTAAAGATCACTAGTAAGCCCGGTCTCGTGTGCACCTAATTCCGGTATCTCACAATGACATTATAGATTTACCAAATGAAAATGACCCCTTGCCACTCAAATATCTCAAGTATTATAAAGAAATTTTAATGTTAAGCATAATAGGATGAGGGTCTTCGTATGTTGGTTATGAGATGATAATAGTGGACTCACATTTAAATAATACCAGTTTTGTAAACAGCTGTTCGCTGTGGACCTTTCTATAAGGGTGTGGAACGTGTAGTTAACACTTTTTTAAGGTATTGACTTACTAGTTATTATCCAGTTGTAAATCCTAGAAAGGGTTATAATAGAAAGTTCTATTCTTAAAGTTAGGGTCGATCTCGCAGAACATTATGCTGTTTTTTTTAAATCCTAGCGTTAATCCCAGTCTCATCAGAAACTATCAACTTGTTCAACTGTGGATTTGGCTAAACTTCGACATTTTCCGCGAAGCGACTGCCACCTGACCTCCACAACCCAAAGGCGATATTGAAGTTAGACAAGTTGTTGGACTTTTCAGAGCTTCAACTACCTGTAACGACTGCCATAAATGTTTGTATGGCAACCGGGACCGACGGTTTAACGTGCTCTCCGAGACACGACAAGACCAATACAAATACCCATATTCGTGCATACAAATATATGCATTGAGCGGGGATCGAACCCGCGCCTCCTGCGCAGCGGCCGCGTTCACTACTGCTACGTCACGGAGGCTGTCCGAGGGACATAATACTGATTGACGAATAGAAATTGAAATGGTGTAACCTGGAATATCTCGATCGTAAGAGCGTTTTCACACTCATCCGATATTAGATATCCGATATCCGACATACGATATCGGAGGAAGTCAAATGTATGAGATATCTATCTTTCACATTGTTTGGCCCGATATCGGTTATCGGAGCCAACAGCACTGTGGTGCCGCGATATCGGATCACAAAGAGACTAAAACAGCGACTGCAAGCAATTTTCGACCACAATGACATTTTCTTAGTTACGTTACGTTAATTGATGCCGTTATTCAAGAATATAAGAAAAACAATTGATACTCTGTTATGTCAATAAGGTTAAGGTTCGCCGGATTCAAATATGTCTAACCGGCCCTTTTTTCAATATTTTTTACTTCTAATTCTCTGTTTAAAACATAAATATATTAGGATAGAACGGCCAAAACCAGTGTTCACCTGCATGTCACACGTGGCGACTTTTTCACTGTAAATAAATACTTACGAGAGATAAGAAATACCTTTATTTTTCAAATTTACGTGTCTATTTTTATTCTACAGTTGGAAATAGCACAATATGGCATATTCGTGGTATTTTAACGATATTATTTCAAGGTAGTCTGAACAGTACTGAGTAAGCATTCGAAAGTTCCTGTCTCATAGGGCAGGAATTGTCTTAAAAGTTGCCACGCGGTTCTCACTCACTTGGCCGTTCTATCGTAATATATTTCTGTGGTTTAAGATAAGCCTATTATGAAGAAAACTTTCATTTCGAAACAGGCAATAAAAATTCCGCATACGTTTCAAAGATTATGATTGCATTGTCGCCATTGTGTACGTAATAAGAGAATCAATGAAAATACGTTCACATGGTTATTTCTAAACAAAAAAAAGTAGTAATGCATTGTGTAATCTACATTAATAGAGATTGTGATCTTAGTTGCGTGAAAACGAAATATATATAATAATAGCAAGAACAATACCAAAAACGTTAGCAATTAGTCATAGAATAGGGCCGTGTAGGTATACCTCGGGACATATAATATACAGGGTTGAAAAATAAGTCGGGCCTTGAAGGGAAACATCCCTTAAATTTTTAAGTTGGCTCATTTTCCTTCAAGGAGACCTGCCTTTATTTTTAAAAAGAAAATTCGTAGCTTTCGGGGATTTCCTTTACTTTAATTTACTATGTTTGTAAGAGAGATTTGATCCTTATGATTGACACTATCGATTGATAACATAAAAATACAGGATTTTATTTTTTAAAGTTTTAGTTGGCTCGAGTCCCGGGTGAGCTTAGCGAGTTTTAGAAATATTTCAATGTATCTTTATTTCTCTTTTAAAATGAAGGAAGGTCTCCTTTAAGTAAAATGAACCAACTTAAGGATTGAAGGTAGTTTCTCTCGAGGGCCCGACTTATTTTTCCACCCTGTATATCTTGGACTCAAGTCGCGAAAGAAACGAGGCTTCGGAAGGAAAACTCTGCTTGGTGAAATTGAACTCGTCCACCGTCGTACCACCTCGTTCTATCCTCAAAAGACACTCTAGAAACGTTTCTAGAGTGTCGTGAACTAAGCGCGTGTATAAAGCATGTTTTAGGTCTAAGACATAGGTCCTAGGTATACTTTTCATCGATGTTAGAATCGAATGAATTCGTTTAACACTTTAAATTTTTTATCGCGTGGGAAAGCGTTGTGAATTAAATTTCGTAATTTACAATGTAAAAGCCTCTATCTCTAGGTATTTAATTCGATTGAATGCGTACAGTCACAGTAGTTTTAATTAATTGAATAGTTTTTTAGTAAAAGTGAATTGTTTATCTAGGTGTATTAAAGGTGTAAATTCTTTAATGTGTTACCATGGGGTTTATTATGGTTTTTTTTTACGTGCGGGAAATCCCCACGGATACCCCCTTCGGAGCCGAAGGGGGAGGTTATGTCGGACTCGAACCGACTAAACCGCACGCCGTCTGTGGGTCGATGTGCTAGGCCGGAGGTGAGGTTGTCTTTTGACATATCCCTCGCACCCCGGCTGACCCAGGGCCATTCCTCTCGGTCTGGCCCTTCTCGGGAGGGGGGACCACGCGGTCCCCAACTCGCCCCCGCCCGCGCCGCCGCCGTGGCCTGCTTCTGCTAGGGTGACGAGCGGCTCTACCCGTCACCCTCAGGCCTGCGCTCATGGGGGGCGGAGGTCGGTTTGCGCCCTCCGACGCCTGAGCCGCCTTCGAACGCGGCCAGCGATGTCCGCGAGTCTTTCTCGCTCGCTGCGCCGCGCCCGCTCTGCTGTCTCCTTGACGAGCATGACCTGCTCGCAGAAGGAGGCACTGGCCGCCCACGCATCCGCGCAGCGGACCATCGCCGCGAGCAGGGTGGAGAGCGTGAGCACTCTCACCCCCAGGGCCGTCACAAGCTCCCGCCTCGGCGTTTGAAACGCTGGACACTCGGTGAGCGTGTGCAGCCCCGAGTCCACGCTCGCGTCGCAGTGATAGCACTCGGGCGTTGGCTCTATGCCCATCAGATGCAGGTACCGACCGAATTTACATTGTCCGGTAATGACCTGCGTCTGACTCTACGAGAGGCTACCGTGTGGCCTCTCTAGCCACTCCCCCATGATGGGTCTTACCGCCGCAATCACGGCGTGCCCTGCGCGTGGTTGCTCAAGTCGTAGCTCCCACTCGGTCACCATGGCCCTGTGGAGCTGGGATTTTTCGGCCCGAATTTCTTCGGGCTCGGGATCGAATCCCCGCCCCCGCGCCTCCTTTCGGAAGCCATAGAGTGCCGAAAGGGTCCTCGCTTCCAGAATCCACAGTGGATATCCAAAGGATATCGTGCGGTACCCCCTGATGGTCCTGGAGGCCGTCGTCCTCTGCACCGCGTGGAGCAGAGGCAGGAATCTGGCCCCCAGGGTGTCCGCCCATACGGGGCACCCATATAGGGCCATGGACCGCACGATACCCGCGTAGAGTCTTCGGAAAGGTTCTCCGAAGTACCATCGACCGTAAAGCACCAGCCCCAAGTATTTCAACCGCGGCTTGATGTCGATGGGAGTGCCTCCCACTGTAAGGCTGGCTCCCGGGTTTGACCCGCGCCGAGGGCCATGAAAGAACATGGCCTCGGACTTGTGCAGAGCCACCTCGAGACCCAGCCGGGGTTTATTATGGTATATGATTTGGTTTTTATATATTTTTAACAAATCATCTGACAATTAACAGTACGATATTTGACAATGGCTCTATATGACATACAATTACAATTCAAGCGTCGGTAGCTTAGTGGTTAAGGATCGTACGTACGTACGATCGAGAGGTCCCGGGTTCGAATCCTGGCCATTACACTACCGACGTGAACCCACTCCTAGCACAAGCAATTTAGCTTAGTTGGAGGGGTTAGAGGGAATATTAGTAATTTCGATAATTTCGGTTGCTAATATTCTTTAAAAAAAAATAAAAAATATACAACTTTTTACAAAACGGTATGTACTTTAAAAAAATAATGTACAAATTTAACGTTTAATTGCCGTCTAATCAAATTTTGAAAAGCTAAGCACTTTTTGACGTTTAATTAAAGAGAATTTAATTTGACAACCACCCTACAGAGAACTATAAAAAGATTTCGATTCAGTGTGGCATTTGTCGCTTTTCGATTTCGGCGCATCAAGTTGTAAATTAGTGTAAGTATCTATTTGACTATACCAAGAAATTAGATTCTCTGTGTAAATTTTAAGATAGAAGTGGCAAGGTATAAAACAAGTGAATAATGTTTTATCTGCATTGAATTATTTACGTGAATTGAAATCGCTTACATTCAAAAGACAATAAAAAAGACACAATCGAATAATCGATATGAGCGTTTACCAATTAAATTTATGACGTCATACCGTAATAACCATAACTGAGAAGTAGTTGTTACATTCGGATTAAAAGAATCGACGGGCTCGTCCCCACGCAATACAGCCCTACCACAGTTGATGAAAGTGCAACTTTTTCACGAGCTTGCCTGTCACGACCTAGCGCGTTGAGGCAGGGGCAAACAAAGCGAACCGCAAGCAGTCGTGTCGTAGGCCTTAACACAGACTAACAAACAAACAGACAGAGTAAACAGTAAAAATTGTTGCGAATTTTGAGGATGAAAACGTTTTATAATCGATTAAGATAGGAAAAAGTGAATCGCTCAGGCGGGACTCGAACTCAAGATCTTTTCCTTACAGAGGGAATGCTCTGACCACTGAGCCACCGAGCTACAGAAAGATCGCGGGTTCGAGTCCCGCCTGAGCGATTAACTTTTTCCTATCCTAATTGATTTTAAAAGTTAGCATACTAAAGCTTCAAAATTTTATTCAACGTTGTAATGTTGCATTGGTCGAACCGATAATATCACGTGAGCCATTTAGTGCTAATGCTAGGTGTAAAACGGAATTGTTTTAATCACAGTTCAACATTTTTATATTGCCTGTATATATGAATGAATGAATGAATTTGTTAGAAGGCTCGGAGGATAATGATTTCAATCGACAAGATGAAAGTAGACTAAAGTTATCCTCTGAGCTGAATTTGGTAGAAGGCTCGGAGGATAATGATTTCAAGAGTGGGGTATGCCCTTACCACGTTCATAAATCTATTACCTAAATAGTAATATCTCAAACTTAATTTGAAAAACCAAGGTAGTTAGAAGCCAGATGAAATAATTTCTGAAAACGTGCCAACTAGCATGTGATGAGTTACTATGTTTCATACCTACCCATTTAATACAATAATAATAATAATAAATGAAACAAGTCACAAGCAACCAAGGACCAACCAATTAGGATTCTGTTTATTAACATTCAAATCATACAATTAAAAGACTAGAGAATACTATTGTCAGTGACGTCAATCCTAAATCTCCAAATGGCAGACGTGGGATTTTTAAGATTTTGTGAGATGTTTCTAAAAATGCTTCAATAATAAAATAAATAAGTAAAATTAAAATACTCGACTGATGCTGAAAGATCGAAATAATTAATATAATAGATAAAATATAGCAGGCGGTACCCAATAATTTTCCACCTGCTATAATGCTTATTTCGCTCTTTTCAGCATCAGTCGGGTTTTTTTTATTACTTTATTTTATGCTTTTTAGTTATGACATATTTATATATTAAATCGTCTTCTAATTTCCTTCATTTTGAAACCTTACTTGATAAAATTGAGTCAAAAAAAGTTTTGACCATATGCATTTTGGCACCAAAAATCCAACAAATAGCTTTCGTTCATATTTTATGCATAGGAAACTGAGATATGAATCATTGAAATCCGTACGGTGGTTCAAAAGATATGAGGTAATAAGGAATATTACAAATATACATACATACATACCTACAAGGTACGCGCGAAAAACATAACTCTTCTTGGCTGTCGGGTAAAAATAGTAGTCCAAATAACCGTGCGTTTTATTATTTTCGGTAACTAAGATAACCTACTATTTTTATTATTATAGCGTATATAAAAGATACTAGGGCTTCCTTTATGATCTACTAACATTTTCAAGTACGTCTTAACATCCGGCAAAGGTTCGACATTGATGGAAGCAATGTAGAATATTAATTTAATTGATATGAGAGAATTGCATCACACCTTCCAAGATTATTATGTTTCAGTGGTCAATGAACACTCATATATCTTAACGGTCTGACTCCAATTTGATTCAATTAGCGTCTGATATATTATTATGTGTGTGGGATTCCTTCACCGTTCGTAGGTAATTGATAAATTGTTTAGAAAGATTGTTATTTCTTCGACGGCCTAGTAGCTTCGAATGAAAAATGTAACTATTCTTAGAACTCGATGGAAAAGGTGATTAAGGGAATAAAGCTCATTTGTCTGATTAGTTCTGGGTTTTCGTAATGTATGGTATGTTACTTTCTCTTTAGTTCAACTGTTGTTTTGTTCTTATTCAAATCTTATATTAAAATTAGGTAGATATGGTCATCTCAATACTAGCGTGGTGTCGAAAAGTGTTACGAAGTCATAGGAGAGTACTACTTTGCTCTCGTTCGCACATTCTGATTAGTGTATATCCTGATATACTCGTGCTCACGTAGATTTTTGAAGTGAAAACTTCTTTAGCAGCGTTGGATGGGTGTAAAATGTTAAGGAAGCGTCAGGATTAGTTGACCTTTGAACCGTAACCGACGACTGACGTCATACAAAATTAGGTACAGACTATGTATTTTGCAAGTTACAATAGATATCGTCGTAGCTTAAACGGTAAGCACGTCGACTGTAAGTCCTTATAGTTTCAGATAGTATCGGGTTCAAACCACCTGGCCTTCAGGGATTTTTTGTGATTGTTTTTTCTTATTATAATTTATTACTTTTGGTGATTATTTTTTCTTTTTGTAATTTATTACTTTTTATGATATTTTTTTCTTTTTGTAATTTATTATTTTTTGTGATTATTTTTTCTTCTTATAATTTATTAATTTCTTCTGACAGAAAATTAGCAGAAAATAAGTGATAGGTTCTATGATTAGCGCTATATTATAGGTATGGTATGGTATGTTCTTTTTTATCTTTTTCTATGTATATAACGAAGAAAGAAAAAAAGAAAATGTTTTCACTTCTGCCGGCACTCCCAGAGTGCAACCCGTCTTTTTTTTTTAATAATATCAACCAATCAAGCAATTAGCCTGTCGCAGTCCACTGCTGGACATAGGACTCTCCCAATGTTGGGAGGATTAATAATATTATAATTCGTTTCCTGTTACCCCCCCAGCAACTCTAAGTTACTTGTGGTAGGAGTGGGTCCACCTCTCGATAGTGTAATGGTTAGGATTCAAACTCGGAGCTTCTTTATCATGAGATCCCTAATTGATTTGATTGAATTATTTTCTTGCTTGGTTATTTTTTTATTAAATCTCTTTTTGGCTTAGAGCTCCTTTTATTGAAATAATAATTAGCTGACTCAACACCTACTGAGTCATTACTTTTTCCAAATTAGTCTGTAGGAGGTTTATTTCCGCCGTTAGATTTGACCTATGACGAATTTATTGCGCTTTGTGCGGTCAAACTTACAATTTTTGTTATTTTCTGTACTAATCATCATCATGATTACAATGTTAGTACCGGTTGCATCAAGTTCGCATTTTCACCCCGACTCTTTCTCTAGACTTGGCTCATCTTGACTCTTAGAATGGCGTTCGCAATTCTCCAACCCCCCGAGAGAAGTCTGTGCCAGCACCTGTATATTGCTTGCCAACCTCACCAGGTTGACTTGGCCCCGAAGTTCTTGAATCACTATGAAGTCTTACCTAATGTTCTGCACTATCTTGGCAATGAAACTTAAGATTACTAGCAATACAAAGGTTGCTTGGTAGAAATCGCTTCTAGCGATAAGACTGTCCTTTGTACTGTTTCCGTAGACTCTGTATATTTAAATAGGTACCGTATTTGTTTTCCTGCTGTACAATGAAGTACATACATAAATAAATAAACCAGAAAGGCAGAAATAAGTACTTAGTACTTCACCTAAACTAAAATGTCTGCTTTTGAACGGGAAGTTCATTTTTTAGGAATATTAGTAATAATCTGTGTTAGGAATGGATTCACCTCAATAGTCTAATGACTCTTATGGAATCGAACCCGAAACCTCGATACTCTAAGCTACCGGCGACTCTGTGTGTTTGTTCCATCTACTATTTTGTATGACGAGAAACATGACATGAAATCGGGAAAAAATATCGTATGTTTGCGATTTCACATAATTTATAAATCGTTTCTAATGATCGATTAAAGTAGAAAATGTTTAAATCAGTCTAGGCGGGGTTTGAACCCGCGGTCTTTGCCTTAAAAGGGCAATGCTTTGACCACTAAGCTACCAGACCTCGCCCGAACCAATTCGAATTTCTCCTTCTATATCTGTCTTTGCGGCGACAGTGAAGTATCTACCAATATTCTTACGAACTATCGGAACCAATGAATGATTTTTCAATCATTTTCAAACATTGATTTTGACTACACCGCCTAAATAATTTTTATGAAATTTTTATTATAGGCATTTTGCATGATAAATATTCAAATTCATTAAAATAGAAAAAGTTTAAATCGGTCTAGGCGGGGTTTGAACCCCCTATCTTTGCCTTACAGGGGCAAAGCTTTGACCACTAAGCTACCAGACCTTGCTATTTCTAATGATGTTATCTTCGCACACATACACAAACACAGACAAAGTCACTTGATATTATACATCCCGAACAGCAATTGTAAAATGTATGCAAACCAAACACTGACAGTTAATATTAGTATGTTCCCTTCTAATCATTCCTATATCTACAGCACTGCAGAAAGTGAGAGTGATGGGATGCGCTCGCTCGCGTCTCTTTATGCCATGAATGGCGTTTGGCGTCGATAATTACCACTCGTTGAGACGTTGGGTCAAACTCACACACTTTTACTTTCAAACAAACGTCGTATTGCAGCCAAGTTTGATTAATTTTACTAAGTAGATCTAGTAATTGCATCCTAATAATAATAATATTTTGTAAATGTGATAATTTGTGAAAACATTTGGATGTTTGATACTCAATCATGTTCAAATAGCGAAAGGTATCTAGCTGAAATTTGGCGCAGGATAGGCTACTTTTGGGTCCTGGATTTTCCATAAGTGGCAATAACTGAATTGCGGAGATTTCCATGCGAGTGGAGTCTCGGGCATACCTACCTAGTTTTCAGTATTATCTTAATTTGTAAATGTGCCATAATTCAACATAATTGTAAACATTGCGTGAGTACCTCCGCTCTATTCTGTAGGGCGGAGATACTAACGCAATGTCGCGGCCATAATAACCTCGTGTTGTGTTCCCGGCGGTGTAGGGGAGTGAGTACGGTAGCAAAAACTGGAGAGCTTTTGTGCTGTCAGTGAGAAGACCAAAGGCTATTACTGTTTTGTCTTCTACACTGACAGCATATAAACTCTCTATGTTAACAGGGTTGGCAGCACGAGTGTGACTCCCCTGATGTTGCACACGTCAAAAGGCCACGGTAACTACTTTCCATCAGGTGGACCGTATGCTTCTTTGCCACCTCAGTGATATAAAAGAAATAGTCCCGCTTATAGCTAAAGCTTGCACTTTGGAGCCTGGAGCAAAGGCTCTCTCACTCTTCCTTTGGGTGAATGATTTATACTGCCTTTGTCCGTCAACCAGCAGAAGTGAATCAGTTTGAAGGTGAGGATGAAAATCTTATACGTGATTAAATGTTCAAAAGCTGTAGTTTGGATACCACAATGTATCCAAACTCCAGCTTTAAAAAAAAACGGTTTCAATAGTAAACATACTTGGTTAACAGCATCTTACGCTATGTGAAATAGAATTTATTCAATGGAATTTATATGGATATAATGAAAGGCACTTCACATCCACTATAAATTATCTAAGCATAGCGAAGTTCTCCGATTGTGTGTGTGAATTTAGAAAATCTTACTGTTTTTAATTCGCCCATTTAGTTCTAATCGGCAGAACTAACGTTACTACTGAAGAAGTTATTTTCATTTATCCGTAAAAAAGTGTTAATGGACTTATGTAATTTACTTTCTCTAGGGCTCATATACATTATATTTCTTGCAAAAAATCATATGAAAACGTTTTGCCCTTGCTACTAAATGAACGAGAATCCAACACCCTTCACATTTATGACGTTAGTAAGGTTAATTCTGACGTAATCGTTGATCTACTTCATTAATAGAGTAATTGTTATTTTTATACCAAGATTTGCGATATATAGCTATAGTTTTAATATACATACATACATATGATCACTCCTATTTCGTTACACATATCATGAGTGTTCTATACTGTTATTGAGTCATTCATACAAGCCCGCTGGCTTCAAAAGTTGCCACTTTTTTAGAGTTTGAATGTGTTTTATCGTTTTTAGTTTCTTTCTGTGCGTGTTGTACAAGGCAAGTAAGGGATAGAGCTGTTTGATATCAGACAGCTATATACAGCCCAGACTCAGCCTCAGATGCATGGCTCGAGTCAACAATAGTGCCCGGAATACGGCAATAGGCTCACCCCCTATTACGAGGTACCGAATACACTGATTGGTGAAATGTGGGTGTCAATTTACCTTTGCCTAACCCTCCGCGGATATAGGCGTTATTATAATGAATGAATGAATGAATGAATATATATTTAATTTCAGGTATTTAACCTATAGTTATATGTATGTGTGTAGAATACAAATTAATACAATAGATTAATTAGGTTTAACACTCATTATAGTAGATTAATGTCTGCTATAGTTGACATACTTGAATTTATATCTTTTTCAATAAATAACTGTGACACAACTTGTATTCTTGTCTAGTAAAAATACGAAAAAAATGTGCACCTATTTTAATAATTTGAGATTCACTAAGTAGCAATAATATTCTGCAATATATAACTTCGACGTCGAGTGTCACTCAGATGACTAACATTTATTCAATTTTATTTTCTTAACAGTACCATTTATCAAACTTAATTGAACCTAGGAAAGAAAACTTAAAATAAAAACATATTTCACTAGTTGAACCGTATTTATTCCATGGAACTAGACAGAAACCATTCTTAGAGTAGCAAACCAGAATGCTGAAAAACTCTCGAATATGCGAAGTGAGCTAACTCGTCTTTTTGAAACTCGTCGTCGACTTTCGAAGTAGAGGAACACTCTTCTTCACCCGGGTGCAAGCTCCAGTTCTATCCAAAGCTTGCACACCAGCAAGCAAAATTTGTTTTGATGCAGACATCAAAACTAATTTTGCTTGCTTTTACATAAGCGGCTGCTGTTTAATCTCCAAACCTGAGAGAAAAGACTGACTCAAAGCCTCAACCGTCAGTTAGCAGGTGAGTTTAGCTTGGGCCTTAAACATCTTATTGAGGCCATGGACAAGATACGAAGTTTGTACAGTAGACAAACGAGATACAGTTGCACATTTACATACAACTTTATACGCAAAAGTGTGACCGCATCTTCTTTGTCGACTGCACATTGCAGAATAACACTGACGCAATATGCAAATCGTTACACTCAATGCCGATGTTGTTTAAAATGAATCGTAAAGTAAAATTTAATGTTAGTTCAACGTAAAATATTTAAAGCAAGGTCTATTAATACAACACAATAATAGAAACATATAAATAATAACAGAGCGTGAATTACTCTTCATTTCACGCATCGTTTCGTATACTCGTAATATATTTTAAAACACTGTTTTGAAATGTTTTTTCGGCATTGTTAAGTCCGGAATTAGTTTAAATACATAAACGTTTTTAACATGCTTCTATTAGTTTATTAATTAATGTTTAAACAATCTTGGAATGCGAATTTAACCAAAATACTTTCGTTACTACTAATATGTTGGACGGAACTTGAATAAGTAACTGTCCCTTTCTAAGGGGAATACTCTAACAAAACCAAGACAAATCAAGCTAACGAGGAGTGTGTGGACTATGAGGTCTAAGGTAAAAGCTTCAAATGTAACCGGGAACAGTGCTAAAAGATGATGCTGACTCTGAACAACTTCAAAATTTATCAATTGGCGAGGGCGTTTGAAAACTATAGCAGAGCTTCTTCTGCTAATGTACACCAGAAGTATACCTCGAACCTAAGAGGAATATTATCTATAGCTACCTCACCTTCGGCCTTGCACTGCCACCCACAGATGGCGTGCGGTTTAGTCAGTTCGAGTCCAACATAACCTCCCCCTCCGGAAAAAAGGTATATCTCGAACCATACTTAATGACGGCTCGGAAGTTCGTTCGAGTGCGGGTTCAAGCCAGTGGCGATCGAGAAAAGAGAGCGAGTCAAAGCCGATTGGCCTGAATCTGCACTCGTTCGAATTTCTGAGCCGCTAAAACGTTTGGTTCGAATTATACGATATGCCAGGATCGATGTCTCAAATGGAAACATATTTATGTATACTGTTCTGATATTATATTCTTAGACCAGTGACAAATCATCGCAATAATTGTCAACCGAATATTGCAAAAATACTCACACAATATACCCAAAAGCGGAATTCAAACCGCTCAAGTTCCGCGTTGCATAAGCCAATGTGTACCGGAATAATGGAATTACAGACAGACGGATAGTAAAAGCAGTTTGTTGTAAGTACTCTTACGGTGACTATGGAAGTAAAACGAATGATGAATGGACATGTGCCGGCACTTTCACTTGTAGGACCAACCGTTTACATGCTGACGTTGAGTGAACCGCGTTGTTCCGAATGAACTTCTGTGTTCAGAATTTTGAAAATGGAATCGTGTTCCGTATTGAATGTTTTGGTGGTTAACGTCTTTTGATTTGATTTGATGACTTATTATTTTGAATAATTATGCTTTTAGTTAGTAGGTACTTTTTTGTTCATTGTAGTTTGTACGTTTTATTAGCTTACAATATATTTTGTAAATGCTAGATAAGCCGTTCAGATTTCAAAATTGTGAGTGTTTGATTCGAGATCTCTGCTATAATTGGACAAATCAATTAAAGTTTGTCCAATTTTAGCCAAGATCTCAAATTCAAACATATTTATTTGCCTTCTAATTTTGTCTCACTCTCTAGCTGTCCCTAATTGTGCCGTGCTATATTTTTTTTTAGTTGAAGAAACACGGTCTTCATATTGAAATGCGTATTTACATCATACATACATAGACCTTTACATCTCTCATGTTCAGTAAGTAGGTCCTTATTACCCCCAAATGTGGCTTGTAGGTGACCAATTAGCACTCTAGGGTAATAATGTAGCTATAAAAGCCCTAGGGCACAGAATAGATAATAGCCTAGGGCGTTAAGTATATAAAAAAACGATTCACTCTTTCAAAAAGTTCGCGTACATCTAACCATTATACTGGCAATAAATATCATGCATTCAGCCCAATGACAAAAGAGGTCGCTTCGCTATTCAGCCTTGTCTTCGTATGAGTATAATAGTTATCAATTTTAAATATCGAACGGCGAAGCTCATTTTCGTTCTTGAAAAATAAAATAAAAAAAGAGATGAAAAAAGGCGGGAATAGGAAACTTTTACTATTAACCAATTAACATACCCAAAAAAGACCTGTCCCTAAAATTTGAAAATTCTTCTCATTTCACTATAAATTTTAACTAATAAAATGTTTTATTCTCGTCATGCCGGTTTTTTTTCTACTTACCTCGCAATCGAGATGTAAAGCAGAGTATAGTTAGCTCGGGTGTAAGCATCAATTGCACCCTCGAACTATACCGCCTTCGCTGCGCTCGTGCACCTAAATATCTTTTGCTACAATTGATGCCTTACAGCCCTTGGCTACTAATCTACTATTGTCGATGACTGATTCTACAGAATCTCATTTGAAGTCATCTGTTGTTTCAATATGATATCTGTGTTTTATCATCTACAACAACAAAGTAACTACGTCACAAAGTACATTGACAACCACATTTAGATACGACAGTACAACTGTTTATCGGAATCATTACTAATCAATTTCACTGTTTGTTGTTATACCAGAATTTGAGTCAATTTGAGATCAGTAAATATTAGATTTGTAAACTATCGAAGGGGAACGCTACTTTATAATTTCTCACATTATTGATACGTCATTAGAAATGTTGGGTTAGTACGTTCGACCACGAAGGGGTGGAGTGAACTGATGTCAGTAAGTCTCGTAACTGAGAGTTGTAAAGAATTTCCGTCCAATTCAGCATGTAGGAGGTAAAACACAACGGTATTTCTATCCAATTAAACAGTCCGACTTGGAAAGTATCTACAGAACCGCGGCCATAATAACCTCGTGTTGTGTTCCCGGCGGTGAGTAAGGTAGCCAGAGCTCACTGGAGAGTTTTTGTACTGTCAGTGGAAAGACCAAAGGCTATTCCTACTTTGTCTTCTACGCTAACGGCACAGCATCTCTCTGTGTTTACAGAGTCGGCAGCACGAGTGTGACTCCCCTGGTGTTGCACACGTCAATAGGCCACGGTAACTACTTTCCATCAGGTGGACCGTATGCTTGTTTGCCACCTCAGTGATATAAAAAAATGTATACATTCTATAGATATACTACATATTATATGCGATATAAGAAAATATATCTTCTTTACCCTTGCGTTGTAGGTGTGTTGACTGGCAGCTGACGATTGTGTGGGCCCTGAAGATCACGAAAGGGCCCTGTACGATTTCACATAATACCCAGCGGTATTCTTCGGAATTGAACCTCACTACTTATTAACAACAAAAGTATTATCGAATACAATAATAGCTTTGTTGTTACTAAGTAGTTAGATCAAGTGTCTATTAATTTCTGTGAGCATTTTTAATATTGGCCACTTTCTCTCTGTTGGTAAGCTGTGTAACGGACTGCAGTCGTTAAGTGGAAGTAGTTCACAATTAGATGGGTAGATGGAGCTAAAATTCAAAATTCAAAAAAATGGGTGTGGTATTTAAGAGGGTTGTTAGATGGCGCTGCGATTGAGCCATTTCCTTTATTGTAAATAAATTAGATTCCATGTTTGTCTTATTGGTAGCGAAATAACGTAAGATTATCCGTAAAAAAAAATTGAAATAAGATTTAACATCAACTGCTACTGATCCTGCGGTTGATGTAACCAGGAATCTCTATTGGCTGCATGTTCTGTGATATTGCACTAGTCGCGAATTCTAAATATTAGTATACGAATAATTAACTGGAAAATTAGTTAGACATTATCTTGGATTATTCTTATTCCAATCATATGAATTAAGGAGTTTTTATAAAAAGGAGCAAATTCGCTGAGGCGGCTTGCCGGAAATAGCTCACGATTGGATGAAGGATGATGTGTAGTTCTAGAAACGGCGAGGTTAGTTTAGAGAAGGGAGACCTCGCCTTTAAAAGATGGGTTTTCTGGAGGCGCGGGCACTTTTTTTCGTCATTCATTCGATCCAGATAGCTAAAAGGGGTACGGCTCGGCGGACTGTCTTTGCAAGTTATATATTTCTATCGTTGTAAAGAAATAGTGTTAAATTCCTTTTGTGAATTATATGAAATTGTTGCCGGTGTTGTGTAATAAACGAATTACTAGCTATCTTCGTTTAACGCGAACAGTTTAGAGTTTTTCCAATGTACCGCCGAGAGTTTTATAATTCTGTAAAAATTATAAATTGTCGAAATTTATTGTAAACCTTGGGGTGTGGGGTAGTTCTCGCGTCGAATATTGGGATGGGTCGCGATCGGAGCAGGACCTGGGGCCTTTGCGAAAATGAAGACACCTTACATTGGGCAGGGATAGTACGTGTAAATGTATGCGTATTATTACTGTCTTGTGCTGTTGAGTCTGGCAGTGCATTCGTAAAGTCCTTACGGTCGTTTTATCATCTTTATTATGTTGAAATTGTTGAAATTAATTGTAAATCTTGATTTTGTGTGTGGTTGGGCGTGATACGTACAAGGGTGCGCGATTAAGATTTGTTACGACTAGGGCGTGGGGTAGGCTAGTTCTCGCGTCGAATATTGGGATGGGTCGCGATCGGAGCAGGACTTAGGGCCTTTACGAAAATGAAGACACCTTACATTGGGCAGGGATAGTACGTGTAAATGTATGCGTATTATTACTGTCTTGTGCTGTTGAGTCTGGCAGTGCATTCGTAAAGTCATTGCTGTCGTTTTATCATCTTTTGTTATGTTAGTAGTTGAGGGTAGCACTGCGGTGTTTTAGCTAGTTCTCCCGTAGGAAACCCATGGCGATGTGCCTGGTTATGGAGGGATACCTAACGGTGGCAACAACTCCATATTTATCTGAATAGCTAGGGGCCGGTAACCTTTGAAGCGGGCGGCATTCCGATTTTACCTGTGGAAACGGGATCGGAAAAGCTTCCTGAATGTGGGTGACTGTTTGTTCTGTGATGGGTAGGTACCGTCGAAGTGGAACCGTCCAATTGGGCCTGGATCAGAACTTACAGAGCTCGCAGTTCAGTCTTATATATCTATTTATATATACACTAACTATTATCTCGTTAGGGTTTCAGTTCACATCCCTGAGCTTCGGCTCGTGGACTGGAGCAAGCACACAGTTATGAGGATAGGCCAGTCAAGCCTAACTAGCTTGCACCCATAGCAGAGCAGGAGTGTTGATGGAATACCATCAATACATGATAGGCTCACAACACACCACACGTTTAAATGTAAATAAGGTGACGTTACACCTAGTTTTGGTTGAACAGAAGTTCTAAGTTGGGGGTAGAGTAGGCACTCACACAATGGGAATAGGTTAGGAAGTGTATTAGTAAGGACTAGTATTGTAACGGTTCTGAGCTAATCGGGCCTTTGCTTGGTGATGTGACATATCATTCCTTGGTGATGCTTGTGATTGATTTAGTTAAGGTTTTTCGTGCGTTAATGCCGTGGTGAAATCGTGATTTGAGTAAATTGTATACGAGCTATCGTGTTGTATATTTTAGTAGGCGTTCGTTGTATTCGGATTAGACCTATAAGCGAGCCGTCGTTGGACCGCGTTGCTAATGTTCTACTTGCCTAGCAACTGACTTAGTATGGTCTCAATGAAACTCAGATTGGTGGCATAACATATTTTAAATCCACCCACATCATAATTAATCAAATTCGTAATGGAAATTATTCCGAAATGAGAAGTTTGTTTGACTGATCTACCAATTGACTTTGAATAAAATACTATGCTATAAATAATACTTATTACTCGGAGCGTCGTAGCCGAGGAATCATTTTGGCGAGGTACATCTAGCTCACCTTAGCAGAGCGCTTTCCTAATTTGGAACTTGTATCGAACCTTAATTGATTTGGGCAATTGACCCTAGATATGGCTGTCTTCTACACCAGGGACACTATATCGATCTCGTTTATGCACGTGACAAGTATGAGTCAGTTCTGACATGTTAAAGATCCTATTTCGGACACAGAATCTCATTTGATGGATTGGTCATCAGACCGCGCTACGACATGAAACTATTCATTGAATCTGTACTAGTCATACTATGTTTTGACAATATTGTGAAAGAAATAATCTTATCTTGAATTAGAATTAATTGGCAACGCCTTTCTAATTCAAGTCTAATTAGACGTATACATTTGTCTGGATTCAGATATTGGGGGAGGGAGAATGCGAGTCGGCTATCCTACTCTCTAAAGGCGCGTAAGTTCCATTTGGGGCTACGTGCTTACAAAAGGATAGAGGGGGGATATTTAAAGTTGGTAGTATCCCACTGCACACGGCGATTGGTGGAGCCTGTGTCAACGGGGAAACAAAAACTAACAAATTCAAAGTATATGCCTATGGGGAGCAAAAGTTGTTCGGGTTGTTTGCCACAGTAGTAGTGATTAGGGCAGTGTTAGGCTTGCAGCACTAAGTCGACAATGTAAAAGGTTAGATCAATAAAGTTATTCGGATTGTTTGCCACAGTAGTAGTGATTAGGGCAGTGTTAGGCTTGCAACACTAAGTCGACAATGTAAAAGGTTAGATCAATAAAGTTATTCGGATTGTTTGCCACAGTAGTAGTGATTAGGGCAGTGTTAGGCTTGCAACACTAAGTCGACAATGTAAAAAGTTAGATCAATAAAGTTATTCGGGTTGTTTGCCACAGTAGTAGTAATTAGGGCAGTGTTAGGATCTAGTACGGTTGTAGGTTGCTTGCGAGAAAATTATTTGTGAGAGACTCATTCATTGAGAAATTGTTGTACCTTAACATAAATCAGTTAAAGTAAGTGGGGGTAGAATTAAGTAATTGTATAGTAATGTTTCATTATATAAATACCAGCATTCCTAGAACTCTATAGGATCCGGGATATGCGGGCTCATCTAGGGTCTCCTCTGACCATTATACGATCATTGGCCAAAGTAGAATTAACAATATAGACGATTTATTTAGTGTGGTGAAATGCCGCGGGTATGACCACCGCTTTATTACGTATTGGAGCTGTGACGCAGGATCACGGTACAATTTGCTGCCGCTCACCAGGATTACTATGGTTAAGGCAGTGTTTATTACAATTTGGTCCCGCGTGACCAGGACATTACATCTTGGTGACGTGATCTAGGACCGGGGTATTACAGCTGCTATGTACATAAATTATGTATTGTAATTGAGATAAACATTAGTCAAGGCTGGGAAAAACAAATATCTTTAACACAAAGTAATACTCGTTAATGTCATAATCAATGATTTTGTATTACATTGACGGCGAGGTTCACATGACAATAGCATAAAAAAAACTTTACTTTTTTTTATTGATTACTCTAATCTTTGGTATCTCGTATTTTTGTCATACTCATGTCAACTTTACACGCTAAATACTAATATATAATCTCATATTGGTTGCGGATGATTGATGATCAACTTTGTCAATAGATATTGAACAAAAAAAATTATAAAATCGATTGACAAACAGAAGAGGAAAAGGTACCCAAAGTTTTAGCTTATTTTATGAATTTATAGACTATATGTATTACATAAAGATGTACATTTGACGAGAAGCAAAGGTCAATTATCCATAAAACCTTGAAACTAACTCAACTTCGAACACAACGAAACATTTCTTCAATTACCAATTACCACACTAGCTGTAAAATTGAAAATGAATTCAACCTCCCATTCCAGTCAATCGTAAATATCAAATGGAGTTCTTTAAAAACCAGTTCAGCCACTAACCACTAAATAACTGCCAACAATAACTACAATAGCAAATATTTCCGTTTCATTACCATCTAAGTAACAACAATACAGAATTTATTCATCGTCTTACGCGCACTTGGTACGGGCCAGTCGATGCAAATTCTCTTTGCGCTGCGAGCGTTCCCACGGGTTCGAGATGTACCTTTGTTCGAATGTCCCCTACCAGGATCCGTTTTTTATTCGTAACGTGTCGCTTTAATGACGCTTTTGCTTTCTTGTTTACTTTTGAACTTTTATCTATGTCATTGTACGTATTGGGGTGGTGTCTTTAGACAAGATATGAACGATGATTTCTTAGATTTTTTTCTATTTTCTAAATTGATGGTTCGGAATGTACGGATGTTCTTTTAACGGTTGCTTAGTTATTGAAACATGGATCAACAATGCGTTGGATAATTTGTTTTACATGTATTTATTAGATTTCGCTATTGTGAGGGATTGTTCGTCTGTCCATCATTAATAATGCAGATAATTCTGTTTCCTAGCTATCATAAAATTATATCTATTTATTTCTATGATTAAATCTATTCTAAGTGAAATAGGGACCATTTTTGGTTCTCGTTATTTTACTTTACGAAATATAGCTTAGCTTCTTTTAGCAAAAGGAAAAAATAAACCTGGCAGATATTATTACTCTTTACAGTGTTGCTGATAACGATTAAGTTATGGGAAATCCAGTCCATAAGTCATTGACTCCAATCCTTTGAGCAACTATAGGTACATTTCTCTATCCGCTATCTACTCCCATGTGATCATTAATAAACCTCTACTTATCCCTTCAAAATATACAAACGTGAGTATGTAAATATGTAAAATACTCTTTCGATTATCACATATCCTGGAAATGAGTCCACAGAATCCGATACGCCATTTCGCAGTAACACTGGAGGCTAGATATTACGAACTTTAATGAATACGCCCATTGATCGAGTTAGTGTAAAGTACTGTTATCTTGCCGTCACCATCAGCCATCAGCCGCCACATCTGTTCGCCAGCCGGTCTTCACTAATACGTGTTGTTTTGTTGCATGCTTGAGATGAACTCAAATCTTTAGAATGCGTGGAAGATAGTGTTATGTAATGATATCCCGTATTTGTAAAAAAAGCCTTTGTTTGACGCAATGACTTCTTTCGGAAAAAGTTAAAATATATCTACAATTAAATAGGGACGCGTTGAAAGCCTCGGTGCAAACAGAAACAATATTCTTTGCGTCCTCAGTAGTCCTACGTATAACAAATTAGTTTAAGAGATATCCAGCCTTCGTGGAGGAGCGGTAGTGAACGCGGCCGCTGCGCAGGACCCGGCGGGTTCGATCCCAGCTCAGTGCAAATATTTGTATACATGAATATGGGTATTTGCATTGGTCGGGTAGTGCCTCGGGGAGCACGTTAAGCCGTCGGTCCCGGTTGTATATACCAATAACTGGTCTAACTGCAATGCTTCGATATCGCCTTTGAGTTGTGGAGGACAGATGACATTCACTTCACGGAAAATGTCGAAGTTTAGCCAAATCCGCAAATAGGCTGGTATAAGCGGACCCCAGATTCCATGTCAATAGCTTCGGATGCGACTGGGATTAACGCTAGGATGAAGAAAATATCGGGATATTTACCATGTATTGTAAATATCCCAATATCTAAAATCGTAATGTGAGTTTCTATTATAGTTTAAATATCACTATAGTTATATGTATCCAACCTCTCACCAGCATTTAATAACACAGTTTTGGTAATTTGTAAACTCGTTCCAAGTGTATTGTATAACAGTCAAGTTTACAAGAGCAAAGCTATTAACCAGGCAATCACACCAAATGTAATAATTACATTGGTACATAAGTCGAAATTATATTTATTTAGTGCTTGTTTGATTTCTAACTACGCTACTTTCTCCGATTATATTCATGCTATTAAAAACATGAGTCAATATTTTATTATTACCTAATATGATGGAAGAAAGCTTTCTATCAATACTTGTTGATGCCTGTGGCTCTGCTTGTGTAGATGTCGTATGTCGGCATTAATGCCTAAGAAGGTTGTATTGTCCCCGAGGAGGGCCAGACCGAGAGGGATGGCCCAGAGTCAGCCGGGGTGCGAGGGATATGTCGCATGACAACCTCTCCTTCGGCCTAGCACTACGACCCACAGATTGCGTGCGGTTTAGTCGGTTCGAGTCCGACATAACCTCCCCCTCCGGCTACGGAGGGGGGAGGGGGGAGTATCCGTGGGGATTTCCCGCACGTAAAAAAATTTTTAAATATATGGCAGATTTTTAGACTAACCGAGATCTTGCTAAATTATGTTTAGGAATTTTAAACACACAAAGAGACAAGAATTAAAAAATGTGGGTTTAGAATGGATTGTTAATTTAACATAGGTACCTACCTTATGTAACCCAAGTATATATTTTATTAAATATCTCCAATTTACAGACACAACTAATTTACAATTTTGTAATAGTTATAGACTTGCTTGCAGCTTCATCTACGTAAAACATAATAATATATCCGGCTTTCGTCTACTTAACACGATGAAATATCGATGTAAGTACTTATCAGTTGACAAGTCTAACACCGCTTTCGAAATCGATTTATTACCTTTTTACCATTCATGGTGAATGTTTGCCCACTAGCTTACCTTGAACCTGAGTGAGATAGTGGACAATCGGTACGAAATGTGACACGAGTGTGACTCCCCTGGTGTTGCAAACGCCCATAGGCCACGGTAACCACTTTCCATCAGGTGGACCATGCACTTGTCTACCACGTCAGTGGTATAAAGCAAAAGATTTAAAAACGTACTTACCAAAATCTATCTCAAAGGGTACGGGGTCCCACCAAAACCTACGCGACCATGTAAATCTGGATGAGGCTTTGCGGAGGTGTTTTTCTCGGGGTTGAAAGTTTAGATAGCATTCGCTCCCATAAAAGCTGTATAAGTTAAACCAAAGGCAGGAGGAGTAAGCAATCTTTGAGCTCTGAGGTGAAAGCCTTAGATGCAACTGGAAACAAAACTAAAATATTTTTAGATAGCGAATAATATTCTAGAACATTTTTACTCAGCGCCATTTAAGCACACATTTTATGTATTTTAAATTGAGTATAAGTACCTACATAAATTGAACTCTGGGTTCTAAGACAAGGATAAACATACATAATTGTAATACAAATATTTTTGTCAGCAAATACAAAGATAGGTACACCTAGACCAATGCAAATAGACATATTCATACACAAATATTAGCGCAAAACAGACATCAACCCACACCTCAGACGTTTTATTGTAAACCATAACACTAGAATACCGCGCCAAATGGGTTGACAGCTCCTAGCTACTGTTACTAGCTGATGCCCGCGGCTTCATCCGCATGGAATTATGTTCCTGTTGCCGTTCACAGGTGTGGAATTCTATTCCCATTCAAGTTCCATGGCGTGGAATTCGGTTCCTGTTTCCAGGCGCTCACGTGAAATTCTGAACTTCTTACTGTTTGTGTGTAAGAAGTTCTGTGAAAAGCAGACCTCGCGAGTACCACACTTTGCCACATTTTCTGGTACCCTTATCTGTTATAAAAAAAAACGATACGGATCTTCTTATTTTAAACAGTCCTGGATATTCCACCAAAAATAATGCGGTCTGAAACATATCTCCGACAAACGTTTCCCTGCCGAATGATCCACCGACAGAATGTTTCGCTTATGAGTTTTTCATCTACAGAACATTTCACATACAGGCAGTTCGTCGATAAAACGATTCATTTTTGGTTAAATCGACGACAGAACCTTTCCCCTACGAACGTTTCGCCGACAGAACGATTAAATAATGAGTGAACCGACGACAAGGTCGACGGAGCCCCGCTACGCGGGGCTCCTACTTCTGGGTGGTTTATAAAAAAATAACCACTCATTATTTAATCGTTCTCCTCCGCCTAAGGTACCTATGTATACAATAACGATCTCATTGCTTCAAAGTGTCGATGAAGAATGTACCTACAACGTTTTTGTATACAAAGCAAAAATATATATTTAAATGGCTATCGGCCTCTAGAATAAATAATATAATATTTGCTGTAACATTATGTTATTGTGTAAATATTGAGCGACTCAAGTCTTACAAAATATTAAGCCAACAAGCTAAGCCCTTCGCATTTTACTTACGTAACTAATTAGTTATTTAAATCACAAGAAGCCCAACCTTGTACAAACTTCATGTATTGTGTAGACTTCACATGTTGTGAATTAATTTCTCCTTTATTGCGAAATGTTTTGTTGAAACTACCCCAAACAATGGTGGTTTAAACTCAAACTAGCGACCTTATATTAAAATTAGGGAATTCAGAAAGGAATTAAGGAATTTCAGAATTTTTGAGAGGTGTAAGCATACAATAACGGTAAATGTTAAGTGTAAAAAAAGAATACAATATTTTGAGTGTCTGATTTATAGTATATCAAAGTTTCAACTGTAGAAAATATAAGTAGACTGACAGTTACAATCCATAACAATTCTCTATTTCCGAACTACAATTCGAAATTAGACTCGTCATGACAATTCGAACCAATGCGTTCTAAATTTGAATACTACCAAACATGGCGTCCAACCTTCGAGCATCCTGCATCAGTCATGGCTGCGTTCCTAATTCAAATCAATTCATCTTAAGGTCGCACATTCACTGTAACCCAGCGTAACCCGAACTATTATGAGATAATAGGACATTCCTATGGCTGTCCCATTGTACTTCGCCTGTCAATCCTTAGAGTGATCACCGTGAAATCTGTTGACGAAGACCTACCGCGGTGCGCTTAGGCTAATAGCATTCGTAGATTAGTTAAAATAACATTGATTTTAAGTGAAATGAGGCCATAGTCACAGTAAAAGGTCCTTCAGAAAGTTTTACAGAATGTTTGTTTTACAAATTGAAGAACCGAAAACAATATTTAGATGGACATTACGTTAGTCAAAATCCTTTTTTTGTACATGTAAACAAACTGTTGTGCTGGTTTAGACATATGGTTTATACATTTACGCAGCGTAATAGCTCTTTCCTCGTTTGTTTCTACATAGTGACTGTGCGAATGCTCGCTATGTCATCGCATGATCATCATCTTAGCGTTCGGTTACATACAAGATTTTTACCTCGGAGACGAGGGTCCGCTTACTTCTACTTTTTCTCCTCATTAAGTTTATACGGTTTTGAAATGAAAACTTCTTTAGCGGCGTTGGATGGGTAAAAATGTTAAACTCGCGTCAGGATCACGTGTCAAACTCGCGTGAGGATCACGTGACCTTTAACCTGTAACCGACGACTTTGTAGGACGACATGACGTCATACAACATTCCTAGCTACAGAGTGTTCTTTTTGCTAGGTACGCTAAGAAGCTTCGTAGTTTAGCGGTAAGCGCTTCGTCTGTAAGTCCTTATGCTTTCAGATAGTACCGGGTTCGAACCTGGGCTTCTGACACTTTTTGTGATTATTTTTTCTTTTTGTAATATATTACGTTTTGTGATTATTTTTTCATTTTGTAATTTATTAATTTCTTCTGACAGAAAATTAGCCGAAAATTAGTGATAGTTTCTATGATTGGCGCTATATTATAGGTATGGTATGGTATGGTATGTTCTTTTTATTTTTTCTATGTATATAACGAAGAAAGAAAGAAAGAAAAAGTTTTCACTTCTGCCGGCACTCCCGGAGTGCAACCCGTCTTTTTTATCAGAGCGACTGTTACTACCGACTAGGTAAGATTTTGCGGAGCCTCACCCATAGGTATAGAGGCGAATGTTGATTTGTCCTGCAGTTCAGTATGGATAAGTAATACTGTCACTTTGATATGATAATGCTCTAACTGTGAACAGCTCTTTTCTCGGTTGAATGTCATAAGATCACATGTTTCACTCGAGTCTCTTATCACCTTTATCAAAGTCTGATTGTTGTGACATTTGGATATCAGTTATCAACTCTGAAATACCACGAATATCAATTTGACATCATCCTTGCGGTAGCTTACGTACTCCGTGTGAAAGTCTTTCTCTTTCGAATACGAAGTTCCTATTTTCACACTAGTAATATTTGAACTTTGAAGTAGTACCCATTGCTATGTATATGTCGCCGCCAACTAGCTTCATCCGCCATTCAATTAACGGCCTGAATGATATTCAGCCATCTCGTTAATTACATCATTTAATAACCTGGCTGGCTAATGCTTAGGCCAATCATAATCACGAAGAGGAACCACTTCTAACCTAACCAAGTCAAATGCGCAGCTATCGCAATAAACTTATGATTAATTTTCTATGATTACACCTCTGTCTACCTCCTCGGGGATTTACAGGTGTAAGTATATGTATGTAATTTTCTATCTTATTTCGAGGTAGTGCCCCATTTTACGATTCGCCTAAGCATTAGCCAGCCAGGTTATTAAATGATGTAATTACCGAGATGGCTGAATATCATTCAGGCCGTTAATTGAATGGCGGCGTTTAGTTAACTGCCTAGACAGTTAATTGGACGGCTGATTAAGCTAGTTGGCGGCGACATATATAAAGAGGCGAATTGGGTTCCCTAAAAATTTTTGAGGCCCCACTCAACTTTATTTACAAGCCAGTACACCTGTTATTGAAGGACGGGGCTGTGGCCACTCGGGGTCGGAAGGTCGGACAGCGATGGAGAATTAAGGCGTTCACTATCAGTTTTTAAAACTCACTATCAGTTTACCTGACGACGGCCAGACGATATAAATCTGTTGGTTAATCGCAATCACGCACACACTCTCAGTTTCGTTAGACTGAAGACTAATACGATCCGATAATGTGTGGCCGCCGAACGAATTCCGAAGAGTCCTAGGCCGTCAGGGCGAACGAGCACACACCGGCAGGCGATCGAACGGCGGGTAACTGTCGACTCACAACTGCTAGTGTGTGGTCGCAATACTGATAACAGGGTATTGCCGGCAGGCCAAAATCGCTTTAGTGTGTGGGCGCTATCGGCTTAGGACTGCATGTCGCCGGACAGATCAGAAACTGCAGGCGGACTGTTAGTAAGTGGGCGCCTTTAGAAGGTAACCTGGAAAGGAGTATTAGAGTGTAGCTCGGGCTCCGGCTCCAAAGTGCAAGTCTTGGAAACAGCCGGGATAGGCGTTCTAAATTACCTAATATTTTGAATCTTTAATAACGTATTCTCGTGTTCTTTATGAATATGAAATACTAATATATACCTAACAATTGCAGTGCATGTAGCTCGGGTTCATTCAACCCTCACACCCCGCAATCGCATAAGGACAATGGATCTGTCTAGACGTCTCCGCTAGACGAATCTATGAATTTGGTAACCGGTGGTATAAGTATCACAGTATAATGCATTAGGCGGGTATCAATTAATCAACAAGCCTATCGAAGTCCACTACTGGACATAGACCTCTCCCAATGTTGGGACAGTTTAGTCTACTGATTCCACGTTAGCTAGACAACAGCTGTGCCTCTAGACAAGTGGCAATTCGCTAGCTGGCGTTTGGTGGAATAGAATGACGAATATATGGGATTTGACGTACATGACAGACGTTAACGAATGTCAAATACGTCAAATCGTATACATTCGTCATTCTATTCCATCAAACGCCGGTTAGCGAATTGCCACTTGTCTATAGAGGCTGATAGGAATAGGGTTTTATATCAAGGTTTTTCTTCTCTCGCAGTGATATCGTTTGCGTATTTTTCTGTTTGTCGCCTCTTCGGATGAGATGAGATTGGTGATACTTATATTCTGTACTTTTACGAGTTGGGGGTCAGATGGGAGTCACCTCCGATCTTACCTGCAAGCTTATACTAATGTTGATAGACGAAAGAAGTTGTTTTTTTCGCTTGGGGGTCAGATAGTCATCCCCATAAATCAAACTAAGACGCATCGGTAGCTTAGTGGTTAAGAAGTTGGCCTTGGTCTCGAGTTCGAACTCTGACCATTAAACTAGCGACGTGAACCCATTTCGAACACAAGGTATTTAGCTTAACTGGAAAGGTTGAGTTAGAATATTAGTAATTTCAGTTACTAGTACTGTAAAAAAAAGGTGATTCGTTCCTGTATGAACAGGAAATCAGGCAATATATTTTAAAAATGAAAAACTTCAATGTTAGTATATAGGACTTGTAATGACCTTAATAAGATGCAGAATGACAAAGCTAAAAGTGGGTGAATGAATGATTCGATATAAATCAAAAGCTTATGCAGGACGAAAGTAGCAATCCGTTACTTGAACGCGCGTTACTTCAACATTTTTGGTAGGCGCTCCGCAACATGCCCCCGGGCGTTGGAAGCTTCCCTTCCAACCAGATATCTAGGTTAAGATGCAGACTGAGGGAGAGGACAGATTTTGCTAAACGCTCTCCTTACGATGCCGCTGCTTGTTTTAACATCAGCCACTCTGCTAATTCCATCAGCACCTGGATGAACGGCGACAATACGGCCCAACCGCCACTTGAGAGGTGGTAAATTGTCCTCCTTAATGAGTACAAGAGATTCTAGCTTGAGGGGTTCATTACTGGTTTGCCACTTAGTACGGTGCTGCAACTCAGACACGTATTCTTTGCTCCAGCGTTTCCAAAAATGCTCTCGAAGCTGCTGAATGCGCTGGAAGCGCTTCAAATTATCATATGAGCAGTCTTCATAACTCCGGTCTGGCAGTGCGGTGAGCGGTCTCCCGATGATGAAATGGCCAGGTGTTATAGGGGTCAAGTCTTCGGGGTCTGAGGAAATTGGAGTGAGCGGGCGAGAATTTAAAATCGCTTCAATTTGGACAAGCGTTGTATTAAGTTCCTCATAAGTGAGGTGACAAGTTCCCAGCACTCGAACTAAATGATATTTGGTTGATTTCACACCTGCCTCCCACAACCCTCCAAAATGAGGTGCATACGCGGGAATAAAATGGAAATGAATGCCCTCATCAGCTGCACTGTCTGCCAACGAATTGCAATTATTTTTAATGAATTTAGATAATTCGTTATACGCGCCTACGAAAGCCGTCCCATTATCGGAATAAATATTCTGCGGCTTACCACGCCGCGAGATAAAACGCTGTAACGCAGCAATATAACATTGACTCGTCAAATCACCTACCAGTTCCAAGTGAATTGCTTTGGTAGTGAAGCATACGAAAAGGGGCTATGTAGACTTTAATGATGCGAGATCCTCGCCCCTGTCGACTAACAGCTGCTATTGGCCCTGCGTAGTCTACGCCAACATTAATAAAAGGATAACCTGGTGTAAGACGGTCATGGGGTAAGTTACCCATTTGTGGTGCAATAACGTGCCCCTTCATGCGACTACAACGTATACATTTACGGTAACAGCTTTTTGCTAGATTGCGACCTCCTATAGGCCAGTATCTTTCACGGATAGTGGCTAACAACAATTGTGGTCCTGCGTGCATTAGCTTTAAATGTTCAAATTTAAACAACAATTGGGTAAAACGATGTGTGGACTGTATTAAATCTAAATAAATCCGGCTCGAAGGACCATGAACAGGAAATCAGGCAATATATTTTAAAAATGAAAAACTTCAATGGGTACGTGCCTCCACGTATAATTATTAGATTTCTCTAATATCTCTGCGACTCGATTGCGTACAAACGGTTGTAACTTGCTAGGTAACATCCTTAGCCAACCAAGTACTATGCTTGAATCGGTCCAGAAGACAACATTACTAATTTGCAGTCGGAGAGAACTAACTGCCTTTTCAAAAAGTCGTACTCCTACTAAGGCTCCACAGAGCTCTAGCCTCGGAATAGTTGTAGGCTTTATTGGAGCTACACGGCTTTTTGCGAATAATAATCTAACTAAACAACTATTATCGTCGCCAACGCTACGTATATAAGCACAGCTGCCAAAAGCTCGCTCTGAAGCGTCACAAAAAATGTGCATTTCAATTGATTTGCTATTATTACAAATAACATGACGTGGTATTCGAATCTTATTTAGTACTGGTAGACTACTAACAATATCTGACCACAGCTTACAAACTTCAGGCGACAACTGATCATCCCATGATATTTTCTCCAACCAAAGCTGCTGTAAAATAATTTTCATGCGTATAACACACGGCGCTAAAAGACCAAGGGGATCAAATACTTGAGCGATCACTGAAAGTATGCCACGCTTTGAATTGGTGACCTTAATTTCATTGACTATCGGAAAACATAACTGATCAGATGCTGTTACCCAGCCGAGACCTAACGTTTTACTCGGTTCAGCGGTTCCGATATTAAGATCAACTGAGGCTTGTGTGCTGTTGCCTGCCAGAAGTGGGTCGTTGGATTTCCACTTGCGCAATGGCATACCAGCAGCAGCAAGAGCGTTGGTGACTTTTTCGCGAATATCCAACATGGTTTCCTGTAGGAATCCTCCTGTTAATAAGTCGTCGACATAGAAGTCATTAATTATTATTTCAGCAATTTCAGGATCCTTACAATCAAGCCCTATTTGCTTTAAACACCTAGTGGCAAGGAAAGGGGCACTTGCGGTGCCGTAAGTGACCGTGTTCAATTGATACGATTTTATTTGATCGGTTGTATTAAAACGCCATAATATAGTTTGTAAGTGACGGTCTTCAGGGTGTACAATGATCTGACGGTACATTTTCTCCACGTCTGCAGCCAACACATATTTGTGTTGTCTGAAACGGAGCAAAATGGACAATAAATCGTTTTGAACTTGAGGTCCTACCATCTGGAGATCGTTAAGAGAAACTCCTGTGGTGGTGGGACTGCTGGCATTAAAAACCGCCCTAAGCTTAGTGGTCGTACTACTTTCGCGTAAAATGCCATGATGTGGAATAAAATTATAATTGACTGTGTCTAAAACAGCACATTCGGACATATGACCTAATGAAATATATTCCACCATAAAATCTTTATATAATTTATCTAATAGGGGTTTAGATTTATTTCTGCGTTCTAACGAAAGTAAACAATGCTTTGCGCGTTGATAAGAATTGCCTAAAATTTTGGGATTTTCTTTAAAAGGTATGCGAACACAGAATCGTCCGTTTTCTAAGCGAACGGTATTTTTTACAAAATGTTCGTCACATAATTTCTCTTCTAATGAATAATGAGATGATGACTTAGGGCTAACTTCCTCAAGCTGCCAAAACCACGTGAGTTGGGTTTGAAGGTCATCATAATTAGAAGATTCACAATTATTTTGATTTTGTATTAAATTGCATTTAATACGATGAGACGGCTCTGACCTATAACTGTTAACAGGGCCGGAAACTAACCACCCTAGTTTAGTTTCAAATAATAATGGCTGACCAATGCCTAAGCTAATTTTCTGGGTTTCTAATATGTCCCAAAATAAGTCAGCACCTATGAGTAAATCCACTTCGCTAGGCGTGTGAAAATTAGGATCCGCTAAAATTATATCCGACGGAATAATAATATTTGTCAGGTCTATGTGCCTACTCGGTACAAAATCAGTAATAGTGGGCAAAATAAAACATTTAATGTTGGTTTTGTACTGCTCAGTCAACGATTTAATGCGTAAATTACACATATGCTGTATGTGGGTTGAACCATTATTAATACCTAAAACAGATTCGTTAACATTTACCGTAGGCAAATTTAATTTTTTAAACATCTTATCTGTTATTAAGCACGACGTACTGCCACTGTCTAACACAGCGCGGGCGATATGTTCGCAGTTATACATATCGTATATTTTGATCAACGCCGTTGATAACAAAACTTCACGTCGGGAACTATCGATGGCCGGAGTATTTGAGATGGGAACGCGGCGCATTCGATCTACGTTCGCAGACAACGTGAGATTCGCCTGTGATGAGGACGTTGCAGCGGTGTAATTATCAGTGCAATTATCATTTGTTGGCGTCGTCGTCGCGACACTTTCAACCGGTTTTACATTAGACCTCATATCAGCTACGTGAATAATAGTGTTATGTTTACGCTTACATACCTTGCATCCTTGGCGTTTGCAACGATTAGCGAAGTGTCCGCTATTAAAACAATTGAAGCATACTTTAAAGGATGGCATTAACTTAAATCGTGAATCATTGTTTAAAGATAAAAACTGTGAGCATGAACTAAGACTGTGATCGTGACTTTTACACATAGGACATTGTTTTTCGGCTTGATTGGAACGTGAACTACTAGAATCTTGTACAGAAACCATTGTTTTATGTTTAGAATTTTGTTTATTCGTTATATCACTGTGATTTGAACTACGGGACAGTTCTATTGTTTCTATTAAGTCAGCACGATTTCGAAGAAAGGAAGTAAAACATTCGAAGGTTATAGGATCATTTTTATTTAATCTATCTTTGTGTTCCTCCCATTCACGGAAAGTGCGTGCATCTAGCTTTTTAGTGACAATGTAAATCAAAAGAGTGTCCCAGTGTTTAACAGGCTCCCCTAATGACTCTAATGCGAGTAAATTTTTATTAATATTGTCAATAAGACGTTTCAAACTAACTGAAGATTCTTTTGTTAATTGTTCTAACGTAAATAATGAAGAAACATGGTTATGTATGAGTAACCGTTTGCTATCATATCTGTCACACAATAGTTTCCAAGCAGCCTCATAGTTCTTAGCACAAAATTGTATAGATTGTATAACAACAGCAGCTGAGCCCTGCAACGACGACCTTAAATAGTGAAATTTATTGATGTCCTCTATCTCGCTGTTAGAATGAATAAGGCTATTAAAAGTATCATGAAATTCCAGCCAATTTTCATAAGATCCACTAAATACCGGCAATTTAATAGTAGGTAATTTGACGAGCTTGTGATTACTAGAAGAGCTACATAAGCTTTTCTTATCGTTAGCAGCAGAATAGTCATCCAGGATGTCTTGAGCTTTAGCCAATGTGCTATAATAAAATGACTCGAACTCATATCTCTCATCAATGCCTTTTAAATCTTCGCTGAGACATTCAATTTTTAATTGCACTTCGTCATATGACTCAAAAACAGACTTAATCTTACCGATACGTATTTTCAATTCGGAGACAACAGTGGAGCGTAATGAAGAACCATCTAATCCATTCACAAACTTGGAAAATGCCGTTACTTGTCCCTTGTAACTGCCTCGTTTTTTAATTAATTCCCTTTCGTCAGACATTATGGGAAACAGATGTAAAATCAACCTGTAACGTTATACAATACAAAGTTTATAACTGTTTGCAGTAACTAATGTTTAATGTTCTAATTCCTGACAAAATGTACTACAAGTTTTAATAATTAGTTTAAGAATTAGTTTTAAGAAAGAAATAACTGTAAATAAAGGTGTAATTTAAACAAAAGGTCTTTTATTTGTTAATAAACAGGTAGGTACCAGAACAACTAATTTGGTCTTAACGCTTACAAATCCAAAGAAATTGGTTGGTTTGTCGAGTCAATTTAGATAATTTAATTCACAAATATTAAATAATTAACTAAATGATATTAATAATCTCGCAAACCTCAAAATACCTGTTAATTACATGCAAAGTATTGAGTTAACTTTAGATAGGTAAGACATACAACTGAAAGAGACACGAGTAATAAAATATTATGTGGTACTGACCTTTATATAATAATACTAACACTTTTGGTTACATATTACCTGAGTGCTGGGTAAAAATAAAGTTATTAGCATAAATTAATTAATCCGCTTTAATACTCCGGGTGCACAACCTTCACATGACCCCTAAACCTCACGGTGCATATCCTTATTTTCCGCAGCAAATCCTTAATTATCGCCGATTTTAGTTGTAATCTTCTTCTAATTCAATTATCCAGCTCGATGTGGCCATGAACAGGAAATCAGGCAATATATTTTAAAAATGAAAAACTTCAATGTTAGTATATAGGACTTGTAATGACCTTAATAAGATGCAGAATGACAAAGCTAAAAGTGGGTGAATGAATGATTCGATATAAATCAAAAGCTTATGCAGGACGAAAGTAGCAATCCGTTACTTGAACGCGCGTTACTTCAACATTTTTGGTAGGCGCTCCGCAACACTGTATCTTATTGCAGTTGAATATGCTCGCTGAAACAAAAACTTTCCGATGCAAGGCACTTAATCTAAATACATGTAAATAAAATTGAAATGTCTGTTTCTAATATTTAAATAACCGATTTTTACTACATGCATATGAATGTAATACTGTACGGTACGGTACATACACCAAAATAATATTTTCTACAATTTTTGTCTGTCTATCTGTTCGTTCCGGCTTTTATTGTTCGTTACTTTTATTTACGGCAGGTAGCTGATGTAATAAGGAGTAACTTAGGCTACGTTTATTTTAGAAAAATAGCGTTGACTCAACACTAAGCGATAACCGACATCCACGCGGGCGGAGCCGCGGGCAACAGCTAGTTACTGTAATATATGTATCGTCAGAGTTATTCGCTTATAATTTCCCCGTCTATTAAATTCAAGCTACACTTATAATTACCGAGGAAGAAGAAGCGTTAAGTATTTTTTAATGAAGAAAAACTATACCGGAACCTGATACCAAGTGTTTTTGCCATTCATACGGAAACTGCGGTATACCTCGTTAGTTCAGTAATATTTTTCATATATAATTGTGGACAAAATCTAGAGATGAGCAATCTTTATTTATTTCTTTGGAACAAAAACAGTTACATGTTAAACACTACACAAAATAGCTATAAATTAATAAATTGGTAAACATTATAACCCGCACTAATGTTCACAGATTGACAATATAAAAGTTTGTAAAAACGGTTAGATTGTGATCGTTAATCATGTTATTCAAAATAGTCTAAAATAAAGTTCACAATAATGCAATACAGTAATAATTTAATTGAATAATTTGATTTAATAATTGAACAATTTGATTTAATAATTTAATTTAATTTAATAATTTTAATTTTAATAATAATAGTATGATACGTCTGTAGGTGTCTCGGAATTAATTGATAAATCGCACGGTTGACAAGACCCCAATGGAAGGAATGTAGATGTAGACAAATTATACACTAGCTTTTGCCAGCAGCTCAGCCCGCATGGATGTCGGTTACCGTTATAAATTGTAAGCTATGTGTTATTCTGATGTATAAGCAATATAATTGTAAAGTTTCATTAAAATCCATTCAGTAGTTTTTACGAGAAAGAGTATAAACCATCCATCCATCCATACTTACAAACTGTCGGGTTTATAATATTAGTAGGAAATATAAGCACGCCTTATTTTCCTTTGGGTTAGATGGTGATAACAGTCCGTCATCTGCTTTGTACTAACACACTTCACGTGGTTCCTTTAAGGGTATTTAACCCTTCAAAGTCAAAGTCTAATTCTTTATTATGTTCATGTGTTGTAGGTACAGATCCTTTCATGTGAGCTCGTCAGTTTCGACTGCTTTCAACATAATTCACCCTATTTAAAATAAGTTTGTGAATTGTTCCATTTATATGTACTACGAGGTCGACCCCGGCACGTCATATATTTATTCTGTGACTCCGACTAGCGGCACTCTTAGGTACATGCCAAACTTAAATACTATACTAGTAAGGCGGCAACGGGGCATCGGCCGTTTTGATAGAAAACGGTTACCGTAGTTTCATAAAGTTTAAAATACCGAGATTACAATGCTCACGCTGTTGTCCCTTTTACAATCTTCATATGAACTTGTTGTAAAATTTGGAGCATTCCATGCTGTAATCGCTTGGGAACATTTATGATTTTAATAATATTGTTGTTAAACATTTATGAAATGTAACATAAATGTACTATATAATTGTGAGAAATGGGTCAATGAGGTGATCGTGGATAATGATGGCCGTTAATATTTTTTAATTAATTAGATCATACCACATTTTATATCAAACAAAACCAGTGGTTGTCAAGTTTAGGTTATGTTGAAAATTGCTATGCATTTAATTGATTAATTCTTCAGCAGGTATGTAAAAATAGTGACTTAAAAATACAACACGAATATGAAAAAAGAGGAAATTCGTTCATCGATCTTTATCATCTTACCGTTGTACCCGATTGCATTTAAGGCTTTCCCCACAAAGCCAGTAGAGAAACGATAATCGAATCTCACCACTTACTCTTTCTCCTTTGGTTTGGCTTATCTTGGCTTTTTTTTGAGAACGATAGCTTCCATCTCTCACCTTCCAACTGCGAGTACAAACTTATGCTATAGCTTCCTTCTCAAATCAGTAGGACTCTACTAATTGTCAAGCACTGTCATACCACAAACTCTTCAAAAATGCCATTTAATTTTAGACTTACCTGTAATGTTCTTAAATACTAAAATTAAATGGCGTTATGTAGAGTGCATGAAAAAATATAATAATTCTTTTTTTATTCAATTTTGGACTTTAAGCTCAGAATAACATGAAGAAATAAAATCTAGAATTTTATGGCATTTTTGCAATATCATTATTATGACATTGGTTGACAATTAGCACAATCTGGGTTCAGATTTACCGCCTTTCTAAGGGAGGTTTGCTTTTGGGTGCTGTTCATTATTAATGTGGCTCATACACCCTTAAATAATAAATTATGGATATTATAACCGACTAAAAGTGTTTTACTACGGCGATTTATTCCTGTTGCTGGGCGTATGCATCCAAAATATGATTTGATAATATCAGTGAAGAAAGTACGATTGAATAGTCCATCGACTGGTTTTTGCCATTGGGGTCCCGATTCGAGTAAAAAGTTTGAGAATCTTTGTTCTAAGCCAACAAATTCAAATTCATAATTCGTTCCACTCGAACACAAACTAAGTAATAATGCATTAATTATTCGTGTTCACCATCAACGGTTATATTGTTTCGTTTGCGAAAGTCGACCGACATGAACATTGTGAACATACTTGAGCCTCGCAACAATGCGATATGATCATGCAACTGTTTTAGGTGAGCTGTTGCGAAACTTAGGCCGCTAAAATGTAGCTGTGTATTGCTTGGACTTGGCACACGTTTGACCACTATCTGATCTGTTACCAATTATGTGTCGCAGAACGACCTCCGACTTCCATGAGCGTAGGCCTGGGGTTGACGGGTGGAGACGTCAGTCAGTTATCCTAGCAGAATTACGCCGAGGCGGTAACGCAACACGTGCCTCCCTGTACCTGTGGGCTAGATGGGGACCCACACCCGAAGTGGAACAGCTAGAAAGAGATGGCGATAGATGTCTGTGCCCATTTCACCTTTAGCAACTCACCCACAGATGGTAGGAGGTTATCACGTTGAAAAAGGCGGCCCTATTAAGAACCTCACTTGCACAGGGTAAAAGCTTTCAATAGAGAAACCGGTCTTATAATTGAGAGGCCCCAAAGTCCAAACCATAGCTAATACACTGCCAACGTGCACCGAGTCCTAACACAAGCAATTTATCTTAGCTGGAGGAATCAACTGTAACACTATTAATTACTAATTACCTTTTAAAAACACAGACGGTGAATGAATGAAGGAAATCAGAGTAATCTACTACGCTTTCGTATTTCCGTTCAAAAATCTGATATAAAGGCGGAACATCTTACGTAAGTTCCTAGTAAGGTTCTCCTGTCTATGGCCTGCCGCTCTGACTTGTGCTCATGATATCGTATCTGCGATCTTCCAACCGCAATTGACGAGACTGTATTTATAGTCGCGACTATAAGGAAGAGATCAATCAATTGCAGCTGATTAGAAAGTCCCCTAGGACTAATGCTTAAACTTTCTTAAAGATTATTTTCACAATATTAATATTTTCTTAATATTTTAAAATAACAAGTAACTAGTAGCTGTATAAATAAATAAATAAAATTATACATACATACGAGTCTATTGAGATCAGCCCTATTCTACTCTATCGGCAAAATAAATGAAATAAATTTTGTCATTTAAGTTCAAACTACTAATAAGTACATGATCATGATAAGACGCTTGCAGCTGACGTACAACTGAACAAAATTAAAAAAAAATGTTATTATTTTCTTAATGTTACAATCTTGATACAATAGCGACACAATATTTGACAAAAGAATGTCAATTATATTCGAAATCCAAATGAATAACGTCGAATTTCGAATACATACTGGACTTCTCGTTATTACAATTCTTCATATCATAGTAAGTATGCCTACGTATTGATAAATTATTTCTATTCGTAAATATTTTCTAAAATACGTAACTCGCCCTTAGCGTAATATTTCTCCATTCATATAAATACACCATCCATCACTCCGGACTCAGCAGGACATCAGTACGGGAGAGGATTAATTTGTTACTATCGAGTATTGAATAGGCAGTTACTGACTTTGCATCATTCATTTTATTTTCTTTACAAGCTTTACTAACAAGGTTTGAATGATGTGAACGTCTGGTGAGTCCTAGAGGGCTACTATGTGACGTAAATTTGAATCTTCAAGTCCACGTAAAAGACGAACCAAAGACAGCATTTACGTACTATGGTATTACTTTTCTTTCAGTAGCGTCTAGGTCTAACGATGCCCGATTGTGGAATAAATACGTTTGATACTACCGAATGCCCGAAACTTCGGTCCGTAACTTCGGATTGTGTGTTTCATGGTAGGTCTACTACCAGTATCCTTTCATCAATCTTTATCTATTATGTTATTGTGCCTTAAATCAGATTTCTGAGCCATGAACTACGTCTGATTGAGGGATAGCCGTTTATCACAGCTAATATCAATTTATAATGCCAGTGAATCAGTTTCTGCAAGTTTCATGAGATATTCCATTGGATCATCATTTTGAAATGTACTTTTTTGGATACAAACGTATTAGTTCTCGGCCAATTAGTAGGTACGATTGATGCAGTCGTGTAGTTCTCAGCTCTCGGACTGCGGGTGGAAGGTATATTTCTGCTTGCAACTGTTACTATTTTGAAATTATTCTCACTCTTGTATCGAAGTAAAAATTTCCATATCTGAGGCTCGGAGTTGGTAGCGTCGTGCATCAGGATAAAGAGTGAGAGTCGGGCTAAGAAGATAGGCTTTCTTCACTTTTATAGACTTTGTAGAGTGTTGTCTCTAGCTTGATATATTTTAAGAGTAGTTAAAACGTTAAAACTGGTATCACTCTTTTACCATTCTTAATTTAATAAGTTGAGCTTAATAATTATTTTAATAACATAAAAGTACCCAATTGTAAAAGTAGGACTGTACCTACCTAATAGTGATATCTACCTAATAGTAATGTATAAGATTTTTTTTATGTTATCATGTTTGCCTGTTTTAGTTTTTTGACATTCAAGTCTTTTTATTTTTATTTCATTTAGATTGATTATTATTATTGTTAATTACAAATTAAATTAAAATTAATATCGAGTCAATTCAATTAAATTTCAATTTTCAGTTTTTCTTTTTAATAATGTATCATAAAATATGGTTAAAAATGCCTGAAATAAATGATTTTTATTTATTTATTTTATAAACGTCAAATTTTATTTAAATTTCGAATATCACCAGAACCAACGAAATCATTGACAAGCACAGGAAGCAGTGTTCCAAATGTCACAGTTGAAATCTTATACCCATATTAGACGTCAGATTAAAAATTATTAATTTGCACCGACAATCACACGAGTGCCATGTGTATGTACCAGCAGTAATGCATTACTAATGGTCGAATGCCCTTGAATGGTGTGTGTTCATAATAATGGGCCAACGGGGTGTCAGAGAAAGTACCCCTTTACCCTTTGACAACAGGGAGTCCATACTGGTCTATCACAGGATTATTTTGATCTTTTATAAACGAGATATGTAATAATAAAAAAATGTACCTAATGTACGCAATGTGTGAGAATTAGATTTGAATGTGCTTAGCTGTTACCCACGGATCTGTCCGCCTGAAATACAAATTAAAATAAAAAGAATCCATTTTTTTGCATCTCGATCTCAAATTAAATAAAGATAAAAAGCATAACCTACCCACTTTGCCAAATTTCATACACATTCGTTTAGCCGTTATGATGTGATTCAGGGACAAAAATTCATCTATAGTTTATGGGCTATGTTACTGATGTCACTGAACATTAAACGAACATAAGTAAGCAATCTAGAAATTTTCGGCAATTTAATTTTTTCATATCTACCTACACCTGAAATGTAACATTTTAGCACTCTTCACCATTTACTACGACCAACATCGTAAACAATTTAGAACGACAACCATTACAACTTAATGTTAATTCATCATTGTTAACATATTTTTGCATAGAAATGTAGATAATCTATGCCATTTTCATTATACTTGCATGTAGCTGATAACAGTCGCATTTAATATTCAAAGTAGTATCTAAATATAACAATCTATATATATAAAACAAAGTCGTGTTAGTTACACTACTTATAACTCAAGAACGCCTATACCGATTTGGTTGAAAATTGGTGAAGATGTAGCTTAGAACCAGGAGACGGACACCCTTTTGGGGTTAAAATGGGGATGATAGTTTGTATGTAACTTTACGCGTACGAAGTCGCGGGCGTCCGCTAGTAGGTAATATATTAAAATAGTTAGACGTACTGCTTTGCGGTTGAGTTACGCAAATGGTGGCGGGAACAAGGATTAAGATTCTATCAGCCATTTAGTTGACGATAACTGGCTAGATAAAGAATTGCATGCTCACATGCTTTGTAATGCCTCGTAAGAAATAAACTTGAACGGCCGGATGGTGACAGTTACAATAAAATTGTCACATTGTGTGGTTATAAAATGTTGCAACCACAACGTAATTTCATAGATATGATTTTAGTAAAGTTCATTTTAAAATAGTCTTCTGAAAATCTAATATAAAAAGTACATATTAACTAAACAATTTTTTTTTCGAGTGATACAAAAATAATGTTTAGGTACGGTGGAAAGATCGAAGGCGTTTTGTTTTTAATTTTATTTTTAGTTTTTTAAACTATACCTATTGCAATTTTGTTATAATATGTTGCAATTTTCATGGGTTAATTGCATGACGTGAAATTTATTTAGATTTTAAGCACAAATATAAAATAAGTGTATAAAGGCGGATAAACTTTATTCGTTCATTCATTTATATTATTTATTTAAATACGTACTTAGGTAATTAAAATATTTATGGAGATATGTCTGATTAGAATTCATGTTTTGAATGCAATAGTGCATTTATACTTGTCAATGTTGTGAAACTTACATTAAAATTATACATAACTGTTGCACAATAAAAATTGAAGGATGATTTTGCGAAATTTCCATATCACTTATAGCCATACAATTGTTGTATATCATTAAGTAGTTCCTCACACGCGTGAATAATATTCAAAGTTATTCGGACATTTGAATATTAATGATAATTGAATTAGTACATGCAATGCAAAAGGCCCAACAAAGAAGATCCGCAATTACCGGTATAATAGCAAACGGTAGCAGATCAGCTCACCCCTAGACAAGTGGCAATTCGTTTGCCGGCGTATTGTAGAATAGAATGAAAAATGTATGGAATTGACACTTATTTTGACGTTTATGACAGACGTCAACGTATATCAATCCTATACATTGATCAATCTGTTCTATTCTATTCTACAAACGTTTTGGCACTTGTCTAGACAGGTAGTACTGTTTGACCTATGGAATTCCAATTGATTAGTTGAATATCATCATTCATTCTTTGAGCCTTTTCAACTCAGTTGGGTTGGCTTTCTAATTAATTATGATGCCACCGAACTTCAATATTTGCCGTGAAGCGACTGCCACGTGACCTCCACAACCAATTCCTGTGTTACGTATACTTAATAATAGCTTACATATCTAACTTCCTTCTGAAAAATATACCCGTTAGTTTAAGCGTTAATAAACAGTGATTAGGGAAATAAATAAAATTAAAACTAATAAACCCTGGCCGGAAATAAATCAGATTGAGTCCTTGCTCTGACAAACGTTCGTTGACTCCGGATACCTCTCGCCATCAAGAGGATCGTTCACATATGTCTGTGGAATAAGCTAAAATAAGGACTGGATGATATCATGTCCATCTCTTTACGCATTTCAGATTTCTGTTTTCCCCATCCAGTTATTGAAGGAGGATAATTTCCTACCAAGATTAGTTTGCCTAGCGGTATGGAAGTAATGGTTTTTACGTCTATAGGAATTCGTGAAAGATGTTCAGTACTTTCCTCATGTATGAGTCATATTACTTTATCCTCATTTCGGAATAACGGGATAGCGCCAATCTGAAACAGTGTGTGTGCTCTATGCAAATAAATAAAATTGAAGTGTCTATTTCAAACATTGAATTAGTGTTTTAATAAGTGTTTTACTTAAATCAATAGTGCATATGAATTAACAAAACGTTCACGTATTTTTAGGCCACGGTTATCACTTTCCATCTGTGCTTTTTTGTAACCTAAGTGCTATTATAAAAAAGTAAATGTAATACAAAAAAAATGTGTGTCTGTCTGTCTTTCTGTATGTTTATAAAGGGTAATCTTCAAAACGGCTGGTGTCTCTATTTCGATTTTATAACTAGTAAAACTTTAACATTAGCAGACTTTTTTGACATGGACAATAACTATTGTAAAATGCTTTGGAAAAGTTTTACGAGGGTTTTATAGCCTATAAAGTGACTTGTATAATTGTATATTTGTCTATGAATGGCATGACATTTACATATTTTGACATTACATTTTTAAGTACGAAAATTGTATGGTCTCAAATGCTTGTTCTCACTTGACATAATATTTTTAACATACATAACAGTATACGCGCCTGAATAATAACAAAGCGGTAAAGGTGTATTAACATCCACATTTCGGCAGCTATGATTTTCAGTACCAAGTAATTGGGCTTAACTTATTACCGTGAGCGGACACTTTGTCCCGGGCTGAATGTTTACTGTCGAGTGGAGTACAAAGCTATCCCTTAATCACCTTGTACGATGCCCACAGGAAGAGAGGGGGTGGTTCTACTCTAGTCCAACGGGCTTTTTATTAACTTTATCTGTAACTTATTTTTTCAGTCAGCAGGTCCCGCCCTCTCCTTTCCTATACAGGACAACACGAGCAGGGCTTAGATGTCACCCGTATACGGTGCAGAATATTCCTTCAAGAGCCAAGTGATTCGGTGACTCCTTTCTTTGTCGCACCATTAAGACCTGGAACTCCTGGCCAGCTCACGTGTTTCCTTCTTCATACAGTCCTGGGTTCTTTAAGCGAGGCGTGAGAAAGCATCTGATAAGGCCGTCAAGCTGAGTGCCACCATTGTTAAAATGGTACGTGTATGTAATGGCGACCCTCTTTCCTGAGACTTTGCCTTCAGCTTACCATCAGGCGAGGTGAAGTCAAATTGACGTGTCCTACCTAGAAAAAAACAAATCGATCTTAGTTTTTTATACTTTATACCACTTAGGTGGCAGACAAGCACACGGCCCATCTGGCCGCCGATTCTGCTAATTTTATAACATAACAACACCACTGTCATACCGCTGACATTGCATAAAATGTCATTAAATTTAAGACTTTATTTCTATACTGTTAAAGTCCAAAATGATTGTCATTTAATTTAAGAGTTTAACAGTATATAGGTAAAGTCTAAAGTTAAATGGCAGTGGTTACAATGTCTGTGATACCGCAGTGGCTTTGCCATGAGAAACATAATGGCAGAATCAGGGCCCTGATGAAAACTGGTTGCCGTGCCCTAAGGACGAGTGCAACACCAGGAGCGTCTCACTCGCGCTGCCGTCCCTGAAGACAGAGTATCTGTGCTGTCAGTGTAGAAGATAAAGCTGGACAAGCCGTAGAGCTTCCCACTGACAGCACAAAAACTCAAAGTGCTCAAAATTATCTTCATTCCTGGTTTAACCCCCCCCCCCCCCTTCCGCCTTGCTGTTGATGGATTGTTTTAAAACATGTGGACACTTTGTAGTCAAAATATTTCTGACGCTGACTATTCATATATAGTGCATATAAAATTTAGTCAATTCATTATTAACATACGCCTATATCCCCGAAGGGGTATGCAGAGGTGCTAGCACCCACATTTCGCCAGTTTATGTTTAGGTCCCAATGTAATAGGTGGCGAGCCTATTGCCATTAACTGGGCACTTATGAACCTGCGATAAATACACACATAACTTCGAAAAGCATCGACAAGTCATTGGTGTATGCCATGGTAAAACCTGGGATTGAACCCGAGACCTCGTCTCGGCAGTCCATTACCCATACCACTAGGCTACCGCAAGGCTCATTAATAGACGTATCAATTAAAACTTAATTTCTGATTACTGAAATTCTGAATTGTTCTGAAATTTTATCTGATACGGGCGACTCCTATAGCTTTTATTCCAGAGGATTAATATTAGGGGAGTACCCACTTGTTCTGAGTTCAATCAATCTGTCAATCAATTAGCCCACTGCAGTTCACTGCTGGACATAGGCTTCTCCCAATGCGCAACATTTCGTACGATCCTCCGCCTTCTGCAACCAGACCGTCTCAGCCACCTTTTGCAGGTCATTGGTCTATCTGGCTAGGGGGCGTCCCACCCTTCGTTTGCTTTCTCGCGTTCTCCACTCTAGGACTCGTCTGCTCCAACGGCCATCGGTCCTTCGACATACATACAGGTTCTGAGTTAGGTACTGGCCATAAAATTAATAAGAAAAGGTTCTGACCTTCAGATCAAGCTTAGCTTATAATAAAAATGCGTGATGTCAAAAGCTCTATTAGTGGCAATTATTCTCGACACTTAATTTAGAAAAGCAACCTTTGACGCCTATTACGAATTGGGTTTACGAGTAAATCCATCTCCAAGGTTCTCCTGCCAATTTCATATACAGAAATGAAATCTTTTATAACTGCCAAGCGAAGGTACTGAGGCCTTACCACCATCTCTAGAAATATTATTTTAATATTACTTTGTGACTTTCATATTGTAAATCTGATTGTCAACGTCGGTAAGAACATGCTCAGGTTACTGAGTTATATTGTTAAACTGGGTGAAACAGTATGTAGAATATACTGCTTCCGGGTTGTTTCGTCCATATGAAACTTGCGTTCCTGACGTTTCGTCGATCACTGCGGTCGAGATCTTTAGTGGCGCGGGTTTGGAGCGAAACATCTGGAACGAAAGTTTCATATGGACGACGACGGCCAAAAAGCCCGAAAGCAGTATATTCTACACGCAACGCCAGTAATGAAAAGACTTAAATTAGGTCAAATAGTATCTCTTTCTGTAGTGGATATATTTATTTGTTTAATTTGTTAGATTTCAAACTTGTCTTTAAAGACAGTACACAAATATCGACGGATTACAACGGTTCGAGTCAGAATCACAAAGTGAAAATGAGATTGAAATAATATTTCTTTTAAGAGATGATGGTAACGCCCCTGGTCTAACTCAATTTGGAGGATAGAATTAGATTGCTCATGGAGGCGCGAAATGATTTCCACTTAATCTGCCTATATTAAAAAATAGTACATTACTGCCGCGGCCACCAATTGTAGTGTTGCCGGACGATCGTGAAGTATGCGGGCCGAGGCGCAGCCGAGGCACGCATTACGGAGTCCGGCAACGCTCAGTTGTGGCCAAGGCTTGTATAGTGCTTTTCTCAAACAATGCGCGGAAATTAAAACTAAGTAGTATCTAGGCAGAATTTTTTAGTTACCTACTTTTCAAAACCAATGACGAACAACAGTAATTTTACACGCGGCGAAATGTTCATTGGTTTTTTATTTTTCTTAATAAACAGCATTCTATTTGCAAGCCAGTTCTATATTTAAATAACGCCTTGGATAAGTTACCTCCTTGGTTGCCATGGTTCGGAGTAAAAGTTGGTTCCATTTTCAAATTACACGACAGATATGAGTTTACATAGTAATTTATTTGGCCGCTAAAACACGACAGATATGGATTTTCATACAACTTTATCTGGCCGCTGCTCGCATGTACAGCAATTTCGATTTATCTCGAAGAAGGTTGTCAAAATAATGTTCACATTTCCAAGCATGTTTGAGAAAACTTCTTTACGTATCTGTTATGTTTTTATCGTCACACCTGTAGTATAGGAGTAGGCAGAGACGGATAATTCAAACATCAACGGTTTGCAGTACCAAGCAGGTAGTAGGGCGATTAAAACATGGCAAAACGGTGATAGAAGTCCTTCATCATCATATCAGCCACACACAGTCCTCTGCTGAACATAGGCCTCTCCTATAGACTTCCAGAATGACCGATCTAAAGCAGCCCAACAGCCAGGTGGAAGGACAACCTTATCAGGGTCGCCGGGAGACGCTGGATGCGCGCTGCTTTAGACAGAAGTCCTTACTTAATATTAATTTAATAGTTACCGGCATATACTACCAGGTACACCAAGTATAGATTTCGGCAGAAACGAGGCCTTAGTCCTCGCGGATTAACTTGATATACTTATTGACGGCCTCTGTAACGTAGCGATAGATCGTTCGACTGCTACGCAGGAGGCACGGTTTCGATTCTCGCTCAGTGCAAATATTTGTATGCATGAATATAAATATTTGCATTGGTCTGGTTGTTTCTATGTATAATATGTATGTATTTACAAAAAAAAAGTATTTAAGTATGTTTATCCGCATTCTAGATTCCATTACCTATACTAGGTAGTTAGGCTATGCTTACCATGGGTGTAGATTGCTGTAGAATATTTATTTATTTATCTAAATTCAAATTCAAATTATTAAATTTGAATTCGAATTTATTTATGTAATCTGTGATTTGTGGGTTTGAGTTCCTCCGCTGCCGTAGCACCCAGTACTTTCCTCAAAAGAGAACCAATAAACGCGTACGGCGCATATAAAGTAAATGTTATGACGTGACTGGGGTCATCATATATGCCGGTAACTATAACTGGTCATTGCTCTGCAGTGAAGCGAAAATCCATCAATCATAGATTTTATCAACCAGCTCTCGCGAGTTTGGATCTTCATAATGTGCCGATAACACTACTTACATAACAATTCACGATTTGGATGAAACCAGTTTTAGCCATTACTAAACGATTGACACACCAATAGGCAGTACACCATTGCATCAAAATTAACTGTCTTGGCGGGAAACGAAGAACGTGGTTGTAAATAAATCTATGAGGCAACGGATTGAGAAAGAAGCCCTTACAGTGCCGAAGAACATAAATTACTGTCAACATACGTGATGAGGAAACTATATTGCATAGAACTAGTGTTTCCAAACTTTATTACCTAATTAAATAAGTGATATATGAATATATCCTTTTAATAACCTTCTTAGCATAATAACCTACATCAAAATGTGTTTGTGAATCGTTTTTGTGTAAAAATGGTGCAATTTCTATTTGATAAACATAATTTGTTTTTGTTTTTACAATTTACGCTGTGAGGCTTGAATTAGTACAAAAACAACATTTGCATTCTAGGAGTACCGACAGAAGTCATAACTTGGACAATATTATACAACAAAATCGTGGACCCAAGTCACGAGAGATGTAGGCCCATGACGCGCGTTGATTGTTTAAGCGGGCCAAGCGGTTCGGTTACTCTTTTCTTTGTCTCACCATTAAGACCTGGAACTGCTTGCCAGCTCACGTGTTTCCTTCTTCCTACAGTCCCGGGTCCTTTAAGCAGGACGTGAAAAAGCATCTGATGAGGCCGTCAAACTGAGTGCCACCATTGTTAAAATGGTACATGTATGTAATGCTGACCCTCTTTCCTGAGACTTTGCCTTCAGCTTACCATCAGGCGGTGTGAAGTCAAATTGACGTGTCCTATTAAAAAACAATATCCACGCTAATATTATAAATGCGAAAGTAGCTCTGTCTGTCTGTATGTTACGCTTTCACGCCTAAACCATTGAACTGAATTTGATGAAATTTAGTATAGGAGTAGATTAGAACTTAAGAAAGGACATAGGCTATGTTTGGTCGCGATAACTGACATCCACGCGGGCGGAGCCGCGGGCAAAAGCTAGTAATCTATAATTGGTCGTGAGCCGCGGCACTCCGCTATCATCAAAATTAAATGACACTCAAAGAACGTAGAGGTACGTCTACAGAGGTGTCACAAATACTGGTGCATAATAGTCACAATTCATGTTCCAACTACCCGTTGTAACGTATACAACAGAGGTAAGGAGGGTTAGCAATGTGTTAAGAAGGGTCACCCCTCATAAGGTTAATCCGGCTATAATAGAGTTACTTAAACTAGCTACGTGCTAACCCATCGGTTACCTCTTCTTCCCGATGTGCTTAATAATAATAATAAATAACAATAACAACGATCTATAAACTTCTTACATCCATTCTGAGAGTCAAAATTAACAATCATATTAATAATAATTCTATTATGTGTGCCTCTCAGAATGGATGTAGGAATGGGGTCCGGGGTACTAAGGAGCTCCTCCTCATTGATATGGCTATTAGCCAGCAAGCTCGCCGCAACCATAAGGACCTGACGGCATGCTGGATAGATTACAAGAAAGCGTTTGATTCCGTGCCACATACATGGCTTTTGAGGGTGCTGGAGTTGTATAAAGTGAATGCAACTCTATGTACCTTCTTAAAGTCATGTATGGGGCAATGGAAGACGTTTCTTTTCTATCCAGGGTGTCGTCAGGCTTTAGGTAATGGCCGGCCGATAACAATAGAGCGGGGTATTTTTCAAGGAGACAGTCTGAGTCCCCTTTGGTTCTGCTTAGCCCTGAACCCACTTAGTACTTTACTAGTGAATTCAGGGTTAGGGTATAGGCTACGAAAAGAGGGTCAGATGGTATCCCACCTGCTTTACATGGATGATTTAAAGTTATTTGCCCACACCAATTCTCAATTAATGGTTTTACTGAAGATAACTGAAACGTTCAGTAATTCCATTAAAATGGCGTTTGGTGTGGACAAATGTGCAGTTGTTCATGTAAAGCGAGGGCGGGTGGTGGAGTCGGAGGGTATACCACTCTCTGATTCCACTAACCTGAGATCACTCCTCGTAGCTGAGACCTATAAGTACTTGGGTATGTCACAGGCGTTATGCATTAATGAGGCCGGCATGAAACAAATGCTACAGGAACGTTTCTTTGGCCGCCTGAAAAAGGTACTTAGCAGTCTTTTATCAGGTGGTAACAAGGTGCGTGCTTGTAACAGTTGGGTCATGCCACTCTTGATGTACTCCTTTGGCATACTCAAGTGGACTCAGACTGAACTCGACACCATTGATAGGAAAGTCCGGACTCAGTTGACTGCATTTCGAATGCATCATCCACGGTCGTCAGTCATGAGATTGTACATCCCGCGGAAATGTGGGGGTCGAGGATTTTTAAATGCTAAGACCCTCCATAACCGTGAGGTGTGCAGTCTCAGAGACTATTTTCTTAAGTCCAACGTGGATATGCATCGTGATGTAGCCAACGTAGATGTCGGGCTCACCCCGCTCGGTTTGGCTAAGGGGAACTGGCGTAGGCCTACAGTTATTGGCACTGATAGCCGCAGGGAGGTATGGCAGAGTAAGGAGCTACATGGCAGGTTCTATCGGGCTCTCCACAGGCCCGAAGTAGACCTATTGGCATCTGTATCCTGGCTACGTTTCGGTGACCTTTTTGGGGAAACCGAAGGTTTTGCCTGTGCAATTGCTGACGAAGTTATCAAGACGAATAACTACCGGAAGTATATCATGAGGGATGGCACAATCGACATCTGTCGAGCGTGTCACCAACCTGGTGAATCCCTCAGGCATATTACTTCCGGTTGTTCTCGTCTTGCTAACAGCGAGTACTTGCACAGACATAATCAAGTAGCCAGGATAATCCATCAGCGACTTGCTCTGAAATACAACCTTGTGGAAGTTGAGGTGCCTTACTATAGGTATGTTCCTGAGCCAGTTCTAGAAAATAGTCATATCACATTGTACTGGGATCGATCTATCATCACTGATAGGACTGTTGTAGCCAACAAGCCTGACATTGTGGTGATAGATCGATCCGAACGCCGAGCATTGATTGTTGATGTCACCATTCCTCATGACGAGAATCTCGTGAAAGCTGAGAAAGATAAACAGATCAAATACTTGGACTTGGCCCACGAGGTTGTCGACATGTGGAATGTTGACTCAACAATCATTGTACCGATAGTCGTGTCAGTCAACGGACTGATAGCCAAGAGCCTCGACCAACACCTGAAGAGGCTCGGGTTAGACGGTTGGATCAAGGGCCAGATGCAGAAGGCAGTGCTCCTTGATACGGCGCGCATCGTGAGAAAGTTCCTTTCTCTGGAGCCCTAACCACCGGTAGCTTGGTCCTTGTATCCGATACCGGTGGGACACTACTTTTTATATTTTTAAATAGATGTTTTTTTTTTTCTGTATATGTATTTAAAAATATAATTTGTAAGTTTTTAAAATGAATAAAGAGAATAATAAATAATAAATAACCGGGTATTTAATTTTTTTTCTATCTACCAGTGGCGTAGGGTGTAAATGTTCATAAAGAAAGCCGAAAACAATAATCTTACTCGATCTAATTTATCATGCACCATGCGAATCATTGGGAAGCAGGTAGAAATCATGTTATAAGGACCCTGCGCCACTGCTATATACACGCTAAATCCATACTTCCATACCAATATCATAAATGCGAAAGTAACTCTGTCTGTCTGTACGTTATTCTTTCACGCCTCAACCATTAAAACCGATCTTGAGTTAATTTGGTACAGAGGTGAACGGACATAGGCTACCTTTTATAACGAGAAAGGGGGTTTTAAGGGGGGGGAAATAGGGGATGAAAGTTTGTTTGAAAGTTTGTCATTTTTGAAGATATCCTGTTGATATTTGGTACAGAGATGGATTAGAGTTTATTTAATGCTCAATAACTCAACACTAAGCGATATTCACGCGAGCGGAGGCACGGGCAACAGCTGGTATTCCATTATATTTGTATACATGCTTACTAAAACTTGATCTATAAAGTGTTCAATTTATTAGTCTCATATTTACATAACAGCTATAATAAAATGATGGTATAAATGCACCCATTGTGCCGCTAAACTCATAAACACCTAAATGTCATCATAATTAACCTTTTGCATTTGAAGGGTTAACAATATTCCCACATCGCGTCAATCTCTTCATAATCAAATTTATTTCTTTCATTATAATAATAACATCATTAATATAAATATGTATAGGAATAATGAAACATTTTAAATTTCTGCTGGTGGCGTGTTTTAATATCATTATTCAACACAGTGATGCAGGACGCTGTGCTGTACAATTTTTTTATTTCCTATTTTGATCCAAAACTATGACAAACTTTAACGCCCAAAATGGGGTAGGTTTTTTATGCCATTTAGGTGGTAGATAAGCACACAGCCCACCTGATAAAAAAAAAAGACGGGTTGCACTCTGGGAGTGCCGGCAGAAGTGAAAACATTTTCTTTTTTTCTTTCTTCGTTATATACATAGAAAAAGATAAAAAAGAACATACCCTACCATACCTATAATATAGCGCTAATCATAGAACCTATCACAAATTTTCTGCGAATTTTTTGTCAGAAGAAATTAATAAATTACAAAAAGAAAAAATTAACACCAAAAGTAATAAATTATAATAAGAACAAACAATCACAAAAAATCCCTGAAGGCCAGGTGGTTTAAACCCGATACTATGGTAAACTATAAGGACTTACAGTCGAAGTGCTTACCGTTTAAGCTACGACGCTATCTATCGTAACTTGCAAAATAGATAGCCTGTACCTAATCTTGTATGACGTCAGTCGTCGGTTACGGTTCAAAGGTCAACTAATCCTGACGCTTCCTTAACATTTTACACCCATCCCACACCGCTAAAGAAGTTTTCACTTCAAAAGTGGTTACCGTGGCTTATGGACGTGTGCAACACCAGGGGCGTCACACTCGCGCTGACCCTGTAGAAATCTTCTAATGCCCTTCTAGAAGAACCCCATATTGTAGCCGCTTGGGAAAGCCACAGCAGGGAGTTCATTCCACGGCTTAAGTGAGCGCGGTATGAAGTTCCTTTCATACCGCACTGCAGGGAAGTAGGTTGTTGTTCTGGTTCCTAACTTACACTTACTTTCTTCTGTTTGGTGACTTAGCTCGTTATTTCCCAATTAATCCAGCTGATGCCAATGCCATACACTGATATAGTACCAATAGCCAGATCTTGGACACTCATGAAGTGAGCTGTATAATATACTATAATATAATTGTAAAATAGTCGTGTCTGTATATATTTAAAAAAAAAATACTTGGAGTATGTTATATTAACGATACTGAACACGAGTATATGTTTTTCTAAATCTCGTCTGTTTGTCTGTTTGTTTGCTATGGACACAAAAGCTACTGAACGGATTTTGATGCGGTTTTTTTTTGTTAGAAAGGGCTTGTTCAGTGGGAATAGAAAATCCAGAGCAGAGTTGAGTAGAGCCGAGTAAAGAGTCACATAGAGAGGCGAGTAGAGTATCCATTAAACCTTCAACGCTCAACTCTGCGTTAAAATTTACAACACTACGCGATAAGCGACATCCACGCGGGCGGAGCCGCGGGTAACAGCTAGTATTATAAACTCGATTACTTACAAACCCCTACATTCTGAGGTGTAAATAATAATATGCCTAATGATCAAACATTAGTTTCATCTCAATCAATGTGTGCCCCCATAAGCAAAAAAAAAATCAACTATGCACCCAACGGGCCACATAACCCGTAAATGCGTCACTTATTGTTCTTACGATGGGAGGGTTGACGTTCCCACATCACTTAACCCGGTAGTGCTGACGTGTCGAATAGCCCGTCATCAGCATGACAGCGGGTGGTCCGATTATTAAGCTTGAAGTGCGTCTGTTAGAGCTTCTGTGAATATTGAATTATAAAGGTACTAAATTCTACTTACCTAACCTATATTGTGCCTGTATGCTTGGGGTTGACTCTTAAATTTTAACGGATCATTTCGCATTCGCTAAGACGTCAGTCTAAGAAAATGTACGTATATAAATAAGTACATTATATATATTGCTCATTCGGCTATAGTTTTCAAAGCTTGCGTCACCATTTAGTATACTTCTTAAAAGTCATACTTTAGCCCCGTGAGGCAGCAACAGGTTTTCATGACGAAGTTCCTCTGGGTTCAAGCCTCTTTAACATCAACTGCGGTGAGTCCAAGCAGCACTGTTAGTAGGTACATTTTATTCCGTGGTAATGTAGCACAGACTGTAGTATTAGTCTTTCAAACGAGTCTTATAGTGAAGCGTGCTTTCCATTTCGGCATCGAGAGAAGGTAGCATGTCGACCTGAAAAAAAGGTAACTGGGATAGACTGGTTGAGGAAGGCGGTTGATGAATAGATTGATTGATTATTATTATATTATATATTGTATTATTATATTATTAGCATAGTTACTAGAACCACCTAGTAATCAAGAATCACTTTCCTTTGTCAACCAAATTTATAAAGAACAGTCATCAAGCACAGTTTTACCCACATGGAATGTTGAAATTGTTCTAAAAACTTTCTAAAATTGACAATTTTCTTGAGTACTTTAAAAAAATTTTATATAAAAACTTTTTAATAAAAAATTAAACCACCGAAGAAGCTGAAAGGCTAAAAATAATAAACCTTTTTTATATAACCTCAATAATTAACTTCTTAAAGGACTGAAACTATATCTAAATATATATTTTTGTAAATGTAGCGATCAAGAAATTCATTTAATGAATAGTAATATTTAAAAAATAATTAATTGAAGAATCGTTTTCGCTATTCTACAATGTATTTCCGCCATGTAACATTTAATTCAATTTGTTATTATAAATAAAATAGCATGTATTTATTAACGATGTTTACAACAATTTTATAAATTAAATACGTTACTTTTATTTCAATTAATATTTTATTAAAAAAATTGAAATAATGTTTTTTGAAAAACTTTTATAAAACTTCATGCAACGTTAACTGCAATAACGTAGGTACCTCATATAAGGAATGATTACAAAGAAATAGCATATTTACAAAAAAAGAATACATTTCCAAAGCTTTTGATACATACAACAAACATCAATCATAATCATCTTACGTAAGTAGAAAGGTACCTACTGACAAGAAGCATCTCGTAACGTAAACGGCATAACCCTAATTGATTGTTGACAATAAGATTCACTAATAATATGACATCAAGTTTACGTTTCAAAGCAGACAGATCAAACATCAGTTATATAATTTACTATCATAAAAATCAATCGAATTTAAACTCTAAGAAATCTACCATAAGGTACCCACAATTTCGTAAGTATTATACTTTTTCTGCACATGGTAAAAGTGGGGTATTGTACCGTCAGCAAGTTCGTATTAGACGAGTGGGCGACGACAGATCTTAAAAGGTCACACAAATCATGTAACACTTTCTTGAAGCTTATATTATACGGCCGACATGTTTTCTGTTGATGTTGCTGCGTCTCTACGCAATGTATGGGCGGCTCTGACGTTCCATTTTTGAAATTTTAAATGTTACTCTACTTGTTATTATATTAAGTGAGATTGTTTGAATATGTTCTTATGTAATGCGATTATTGTTAATTCGAAGTAAATGGCACTTAATTGTCATAGCGGTTAGGTTATATAATGTTTTACTAATTAATTATCACGGAGATGACATAGATGCCGCACAGTAGATGTAAATATATAAAGTTTATTACATTAGTGATCAGACCAAACTTGCCAATCATGTTTCCATAAGTTCATTGACGAAGGCATAATTCAAAATGTGTCTCCTGAGGTAATGTTTTTGACAGGTAGAAAAAAATCAAATGAACCAATTAGGGTAGGTACTGCCTCTCGTTTTGCCTGCGGATATTTCGGGTAACGCGATTATCTCGGACTCGAACCGACTTGAATTGAAAGCCGTCTCAGGTCTTCAGATACCCCCGGTATCTAAGACCTGAGACGGCTTTCAATGGCATTATTGTAGGGCCTTTCCCTCACTCCCTGGTTGGGAACCACGGTGTCCAAATCTTGCCCCAGAATGTGCTCCATACATGCCCTCAGCAGGAATGCTTGGTACCCTAAAGGCCAAATAGTTCTATCTAGCCATTTTCGGTAGCATCCAAATCCAGCATTAGATCTGCTATAAATCATTGGTAATATACGTAACTAATATTTAAACACGAAAAATGAAATCATATCACCTTCAATTATCTAAAATTTGCGGTCAAGTTTATAAAGAACTAGATTATTACCCGCAGTTTTAGAGCGTTCACATTTATTCGATAAAATCGGGCCATTTGCTCGATACGGCCATTTGCTCGAAAGCACCCACTACTTAGGGATGCTAGCAATGAAAAAAAAAAAATTGAGCTTTTTTCTTATATTCGTGATCAGCATCATCAGTTAACGCGAAAAGACACGTAACTAAGAAAACGTCATTAAGATTAAAAATTGCTTGCAGTCACAGTGTTAAAACGCATGGAATGTTGAATTTAATCATTATTTTTATAAAACTGTCAAATTTCTTGAGCACTTTAAATAAATATTCATGCAAAATATTTATTTAAAGTGCTCAAGAAATTTGAAACCTTAAAAGAAAAGGCGATTGCACTCGGTAAAGTTTGTTTCAGTCTATCAATTAATTTTTAATTTGTACAACTTACGCAGGAGTGCGCTACCCTTCGCGAATTTACACAGTGTCAGTACTCAGACTCATGGCAATAGATCGTCTTATCGATACGACATCAACGTGCTCCAATTCTAATTTATATGATATACCGTTACAAATGATTATGCCCAAGCTGGGGGCCCTTTCATATCAATAGTAAATCAATTATCAATTAGAATTCACAGCTAAAGGTAAAGCATCATTTTTCTTATTGGATCTTTAAAACGACGCGTACAAAGTCAAAGAAAAACAAAGAAATTAAAAGAACTAGACCAACTAATGTTATATTAAGAGGCCTTATCATATTATATCAGTTATCACGTATAGCAGAGAAGTCTGATGAGATGACAAACACTGACCGCGATAAATGATTCACTTTAGTGACATAATCTGTGGGTCATGTTATGCTGTATCCGTGATAGATGATTACCTAACTGGTCTTAAAATCAGTGAGAACAACGTACATTGGCCTTCGTAAAGGAGTTTTGGCAATTCTATCTAAATGTGCCCAGCGCCATCTAGCGCAATAAAGCTGGACTATTACAGAACCACCAATTCTGAATCGCATAATTGAAATTCACGCACTGAATAACTACTTCCGTAGGCTCTACCACGCATGCGGGTACTTGCACGTCGTGCAAATCGTACTGATTTTGAGCAAATTATCTGCATGAAATTAGTATCGTATTATTTGCACGGTTACAGTAGTAACAACAGCAATTGCAATAGCAATTTTGTGGAGGTAGGACACGATGGTATCTCCGTCCCAATTGAGCAGTCCGAATGGGGAAGTATAATAATCTCGTGTGGAGTTCCCGGCGGTCAGTAGGGTAGCCAGGGATCACTGGAGAGTTTTTGTGCTGTCGGTAGGAAGTGCACTTCAAAACTAGCATCCCATTTTTTCCCAAGTTTTTGAAGACACAAATATGTCTGTAGGTATTTATAGTAGGATTGTTATATCGCTGCAGGCGTAATAAGGGTTTGATAAATGTAATGAAAATAGAATACAGACATGGACCAACCGCTCATGCGAACTTTCCAACTTTTGTTCAAGATGTTTGCCGGCACTTATAATGCCATTTTCATATTCCGTAGTCGTTACATACCACAAAATGCCTACTTGCAATGCGACGTCGCATCGCAAGACCGACGTTGCACCTTGATACGAAATTCTCACGAATGTCGTAAAAGCCGACGACGCAAGTATTGTGGAAGAGCTCATACAGCGTGAAATACTAACATACATACACATTCACTCATTGACAAGTAAGTTTATTACTAAAATTACTAACTTTGTACAGTGATTTTACTCGCGAATAAATAGCCTATAAGCTACATAGTATGAGTATATTTATAAAGTATATAAGCTATGTATCTTTGAAATATCCAATGATATTTTTTCAGAAATATTTTAATAAATATGTCCAAATTTTGACCAATTTTTAAGTGAGACAATTTAATACTAACGTTATTTATTTAATTGCACCTAATGCATGTTTTGATCTCTCATTCATCGATGATTAAACAAAACGAATGATTTTTTTAACTAAAATAAATAAATATGAAATAAATTTAATAAATGTTAAATAGATTAATAGAATTAGTTAAATTCAATAAGAGTCATCAAAAGTACAAATAATGCATCGTATTCGTGAATGTACAATGTAGTAGGTCATGTTACACACTATATAACTATTTGAACGCATGAATGCACTTATGACATTATGTGTGTAACATGTAAACAGGCCCATACACAAGTTAATGTGCGTTAAAGGTTGAGTCACACTGACCCCGTAGTACATGTAATGTGCAATAACCTAACATTTGCATTACAAAGTGGTTATCAGCGAAATAACTCTATTAATGATGTGTAAACGTACACATATCTACTAGTCTCTTAGGAACAGATTGTAGGGTAAAGAGGGGCCTTGCTTAACCTGCAGTATCTTTTTCTTTTTCTTTTTTTTTTACTTGCGGGAATTCCCCACGAATACCCACCCTCCGAAGCCGGAGGGGGAGGTTATGTCGGACTCGAACAGACTAAACCGCACGCCATCTCTGGGTCGTAGTGCTAGGCCGAAGGTGAGGTTGTCATGCGACATGTCCCTCGCACGCCGGCTGACCCAGGGCCATCCCTCTCGATCTGGCCAGCCTCGGAGTTTGGCCCTCCTCGGGGTCTGGCCCTCCTCAGAACCTGCAGTATCAATCAATAAACACATCTCAGTTCTCTGCTTTACATAAGCCAATCCCAATGTTTGGAGGCTTCGGTTTACTGTTTCCACATTGGCCAGACCGGTTGGTACAGGATTTTATTTCGAGGTTCCCTACTCTGGCAGTGATATCGTCTACATATTTTTTAGTTTTCCGTTAGTTGCCACATGCTGTGTGTCCGCAAATGGGGAACAAACGGACTACTTTCCCGTCAGCTGTGGTGTTAAGCAAGAATGTGTTCTTGCTCCCACGCTATTCGCCATATATTTTGCGGTTGTCGTCAAAGAAACACTACAGAATGTATCGGCGGGCATCCGCATACGCTTCCGAACCGACGGCCTGCTTTTTAATCTTGCCAGATTAAAGGCCCGCACCAAAGTTTCTCATGAAATGATAACCGATATTTTGTACGCGGACGATTTGTGCTTTTTAGCGGAGTCCTCAGCCTCTCTACAACATTTAATGACTAATCTTGATAGGACATTATGAGGTTCAGTCTCAAGATAAGTGTCAGTAAGACGGAAGTCATGACTTCAGGCGTGACATTAGACGAACCTCTCAAGATCTGTGTTGTTCAGGATGTTCTAAAGTGTGTAGAGATGTTCAAGTACCTGGGCAGTATGATAACATCACAATGTGACCTTGATGCCGAAATTAACAGCAGAATTGCTGCTGCCTCAGTTTCTTTTGGCAAACTCCGATCCAGGGTCTTCCGCTCTCATGACATTAAACTAGCGACAAAAATCTCAGTATATAGGGCTATTGTCCTGCCAAGCCTACTGTACTCCTCAGAGACCTGGTGTCTGTACCGGAAACATATCAAGGTACTGGATCAATTCCACTTGCGTTGCTTGCGGGATATCATGGGCATTCACTGGACGGACCGTATCAGAAACACCGAAGTTCTCCGTCGCGCTAAGATCTGTGGCGTTGAAGCGTATCTGATGCAGCGTCAGCTGCGGTGGTGTGATCACGTGTTCCGCATGTCAGAAGACCGCTTGGCAAAGCACGTTCTTTACTGTGAGCTTCAAGAAGGCAAGCGCAAGCAACGCGGACAGCTTCTACGGTATAAGGATAGACTCAAAAGGCATATGAAAAGGTGCGGTATTGACCCCTCGATATGGGAATCAGTAGCTGCAAAACGCCCGGAATGGAGACATCTCGTAAAGCAGAAGATCGACGCTTTCGAACGCTTACGCAGAGATGAACTCGACGCTAAGAGAGACGAGTTGAAAGCCAGACCACCCGCGGCTCTAATTTATCATTATAGCAGCGGTGTACTCACTTGCCCGATGTGCTCAAGGACTTTTAAGGCCAAAATTGGCTATAGCAGTCATATGCGAGCACACGATCGCGCGGAGCAATGAGATGCTGCAGCTGAGTCTGTCCGGTAGTCGCTGTAGCCGAAATCGGCTTTGACAGTGATGATGACGATACCCTTCGGATGATATAGGGTGGTGATACTTGTATTCTTTCTCCGTCACCACACGGATAACCTGCAGGTTAACCTATAGTAAATTGCAGTTAATGGTTAATGATTTTATCTTGTTCCTCAAGTGTTAATCTCTTTCAGAGAGACTCTTTAGACTGTACAGTTAAGAGAATACCGTAAAATATTCATACTTAAAGATCGCGTAGGAACCTCTGCTTCTACCACGTCCGTTTACATAGCTAAAATGCAAGAGAGTTGCCTTCGTCACATTTTAGGGAAACTGCTAGGCTTACGTGATTAACAAATGTCTGGTAATGGCGATCCTGCTGGGATCTGCAATAGGGTAGACCTAGCTGGTTTGACGACGTAGAGTCGTAGAGAGAAACATGCGTGCCAATGGTCTCACTACCATGGATGCCCAAGACCATGCTAAATGGAAAAGGAAAAGTCGACCTTAAGGCCTCGGATTGTCATTGCCATCGTGATCATCATCCTTTGTACTACTCACGAATAACGAACCATACTAAGTAGTATTGAACCTGCTTATTTGCAGAAACATACCAGCATTATTAACTTGTAAGTGCGTAGGATGGGAGCTCCCGTTATACCTGACTCTGAATTTCTTCAAAATTTCTAATCTGCCAACAATCACTTGCTAAACTAAGTGCAGCCCACATCTGAGCCAGAGTGAGCCATCTGAGTCTGATACAATATAAAAATTAGGACACCAATTTGTTGTCTACCCTCGCTGAGAAATCAGCCATAAAAAATGTTAGCAAAATATCACTTTGTACTACGTATAAGGTTATGCCTAATGATGATATCTTTCTTTATATTCGGTGCTTAATCCAAATCTCTTAGCCTCTTTCACATTAGACAGAGGTCACATCTTTTCACTTGTAAAGATCTTGACATACATTTCACTTTCATGATCGTTCATATAACATGATCACTGGCAGTTAATGGATTGATAGACTTTCAACTAGAAAGATAGAAATCATTCGCAGTTGTAGTCGTAGGAAGCGTGTATTTTGTTCCCTAAACTCTTTAGTCATGTGGTTCCCGGTAGAGTAGAATTAGGACCATCTCTTCCCATACAATGTCGTACAAGGCAAATACAAGACAATATACAAACTCAGCCTCAGAGGCATAGCTCGAGTCAACAATAGTGCCCGGAATACGGCAATAGGCTCATCCCCTATTACGTGGGACCGGATCAAAAGGTTGTTGAAATGTGTGTGTTACTTCACCTCTGCCTAACCTTCCGGGGATAAAGGCGTGATTATATGTATATAAACTCTTTAGTGTTTAAAGTTTAAAAATATATAATTATGACGATAATTGCGCCCGTTGAGTACCCTTGTAAATTAGGAAGCAAAGAGTTGACAATGGCTAACAGAATTTTTCCTTATTATGCCAAGAGGTCAAGTTTATTTCCTCAATATTCTCCAACAGTAGAGTAGGTCATAGTTAGAGTGACTTATCATCATACTCATACAGATTTACCAGCTGCTTCCTCGATTGTCCTGCCCCTCTAGACAAGTGGCAATTCGCTAGCCGGCGTTTGGTGGAATAGAATGACGAATGTATGGGATTTGACGTATATGACAGTCGTTAACACATGTCAAATACGTCAAATCCTATACATTTGTCATTCTATTCCATCAAATGCCTGCTAGCGAATTGCCACTTGTCTAGAGGGGCTGGTTCGCACATTTAATGCGTAGTGATGAATGTAATGTCGTAAGGAAGGCATTATCTATTGAAGTGGACGGCTACAAGGGGAGAGGAAGACCTTAAAGGAGGTGGATAGACTCTGTGAAAGATAATATGGTTAAGAAGATAGGGAAAGTTGAGATGGCTGCAACTAGACATGAATAGAAGAAACACACATGTTGCGCCGACCCCAAATAAACTTGGGATAAGGGCATGAGGATGATAATGCCTCAGAAATTAGACCAAGCAAATTAATAAGGCTTGATTAAAAGATAAATCCAGTAAGGGTATCTATCAGGGATGTGTTAGAGAAAGGCCAGTTGATTATATTAATCGAGATCTCTTCTCTTGAAAGATCTTTAGGCTTCCGTATACAAAAGGGTAATAAAAACTGAACCCTATAACTCAGACTCCACTGTTCATCTATCTGTCTGTCTGTCACTAAGCTGTAGCTTGTGATCTGTTATGGCTAGATAGTTAAAAACTTCACTTATGATGTAGTTCTCTTACCGGTATGGCGGCAAGTATTAAAGACAGAATATAATAATATTCAGGGTAATTAATGGTGCGCCAGTTCGACTTCGTGCGCGAGTCCGACTTCGTACGCGAGTCGCCCTTGGCCGATTTTTATCGTGTCATTCCGTAACATATCTTCAGCTGAGATATATTTCTTGCTCTGTAAGACATCTATAATTATAAAAATTTCAACATTTGAAGATGTGTCTCGGATATTAATTACGATCGTCATCATCATCATCGTTATATTGAGTATGTTTTTAATCGAGAGCATTAAATCTAAACACGAACTTTGCAACTTGCACATAAGTAATGTACGAGCATATTGTGTAAGCGTTGTTTGCAAGGATTTTATTCGTTTGTATTGCTAAAATTATTGTTTATTTACTATTTAGTACATTTGAGGTAACTAGTACCTTATATACTGTTCTATTATATAACATTTTTATTTGTTACAAATACAATAAGACAGATTTTTTAAATCAACATAATGCGCCGTACCTTTTTTACATCTTTCACATAAGTAATGTACGAGCATATTGTGTAAGCGTTGTTTGCAAGGATTTTATTCGTTTGTATTGCTAAAATTATTGTTTAATTACTATTTAGTAAATTTGAGGTAATTAGTACCTAATATACTATTTGTTCGCGACAGACAGTATTTGCGACAGACAAGACGGTACAATTAGTGATTATTTACAATTATTTACAAAACAATCAAAATAAAGAGTGTTTCTTGTGATTAGTGATCGAATCTAAACCAAAACAGTGTGAATCGTGTAGTGCAACACGGCCTCTGATTGGCCACTGTATGGACCAGTCACGCCCTCTACGATTAGCGGTGGAACTTTTTAGATTTTAAGAATCAAAATTCATTGTTATCAATATTGTTTATATCTGTAAATTTAAGTAATAAATGTTTTGTAATTCTGTATAAAAAATGTATGTAATAGCAATAGGAAAAGGTACCTTACATTTAACAACATACTTGTAAACCACAGTCTTGTAATATTTAAATAAATAACAATTTTAGAGTAAATATGTTATTATTGTAATTTAATTATTAATAAACAAGTAGATGATTATGTTGCACAGCCCTAAAAATAATAGATGTTAAAGAATTGGTACAAATTGTATAGAAAATTGTAGTTATTCGATGTCCTTAATAGTAAAAATTATTGTGCAAATAAAGTGAAATTCCGACCGCAACTAGAGGCCCACATCAGGGTAAAACCCTTTAATATAAAAGCACAGGCGACAAAACCATCAGTGCGATACTCTCCGCCGACTCGCCAGCAATATCTTAGAGCTCTGCTCAGATTTGCACCTGAATGGGTCACTAGTTTCAGGACGATTTTATTCTAACAGAATAGAATTGTTTTATTTACTGGGTATCCCTTCAGAACTAATTCGGAACCTGGCCTTCCTGGCTGGTTCAGCTATCGTCAGAGACACACGGGGAAACCTTCGCTTTCCTGTTCTCGCATACGATAGTTACAGTCCACCTTATCCTCAGGGCAGGAAAGTGTGTAAACTGAACGACCCCATGTACATATGGGTGACAGCCGATCAAGCGGTGAACGGACTCGTGTTCTATAACCGGGTTCGCTCATCCACGTGAGGCCCGTCCAGTACACTATTCTATTGTATAACATTTTTATTTGTAACAAATAGGTACAATAAAACATATTTATTATACTTTAGTATTATGTTATCTGTGGCACCGTGCAATTTTTATATCATTCACATAAGTAATGTACGAGCATATTGTGTAAGCATTGTTTGCAAGGATTTTATTTGTTTGTATTGCTAAAATAATTATGAATTACTATTTAGTACATTTGAGGTAATTAGTACCTAATATACTCTCCTATTGTATAACCTTTTTATTTATAACAAATACAATAAGACAGATTTATTATACCAACATAATGCGCCGTATAATTTTTGTATAAAAATACATAAATCATAAGTAAGTATGTAAGTACAAAAAAGCAAAATAATACTAAAATTGACGAAGTTTTTTTTTATCAGTGCTACATTTATGAGGTAGGTACGTTACCCCATTTTTGTTCATTGAAACGCACTGATTCTGTTTAAGAGACAATTCTAAATAGACTCAAAAACTCCAGCTCTAAATATAGCATGTCATTTAAAAAGTCAACATCAATCAAACCCATTATCTACGTCAAATCAATTTGTTATGGCCCAAATAAGATAGACTAATTGACTGATAGCAATATATCTATACATAGTTTTATTCAAACAATAAAAATCCGTAACATGAGCACGATTTTTAGATATAACTGACCTACAGACTTGTTACACAATTATTCTAAAACCAGACAAATAGAAAAATGTTGATGACTCACTAGAACCTCTATGTGTTGTTCAAGGTAAGAGACAGTTAATTCATACTTTTAAGTACAGTCAAGGACCTTTTAGAGAATCAATGAGTCATATTTGTTAAAGGTAATGCACGAACAGAATCCTTGCTCAAAATATCGTTGCCTAACTTCGTCATACAAAATATCTCTCTCTTTTAGCTAAGAGATATTTCTGTTTTTCTTACTCTATAAGACGATAAATTGTAGAATTTTTTTTTGTAGACATACAAAGACGAGTCTCGAATAATAAATAATATGTTTTTATTTTTATGCAACTGAGGTGGCAGACAGAGGTCGAAAGTGGTTACCATATTATGTGGCCTATATATGAACGTGTGGCCTATGAACTAATTACTTTTTATTCTAATTACTTCCCCAGTCGGACTGCTCAATTGACGATAATACCGTCGTGTTGTACCTCCTCTAAAATACGTTCTTCGTCATCATTGTCTTATTAATAAAATCATGAAAATCATTGATCCGTTCAGATCCGTTCCGGTTTTAGAGCGTGATTGAATTACAAACATCCAACATCTTCACAAACTTCAATATTAATGTTAAGCAAGATAGTATGATAGACGCTTGTTTCTCAATAAAAAATAGTAAAGGCCTTTGCACATATCTTTTTTTTTAGCGCTGTCGACGCGCGTTAAACGCTATCAAGACGCTCAGGAAGCTAAACTAAAGTTACGTTGATAACATGCAGAGGACTAGCTAATAACAAAAGCGCGTCCTCAGTGCGTAAAAGAACGTGGTGTGCAAAGGCTCTAAAATATCGATAAAACGTTAAACACTCAGACATGAGGTACCTACAGCGCGAATTTTCCATCAATGTTATAAATAATTTGACTTCCGGTACAAAATTTTTGTAAAATTACAAAGGTCATAGTCAAAGACGTATCAAATTCAAATGCAGCATTAAATACAACCATTTCCCTTGATATTATATTTACATACAATATAAACAATACTAATCACAAAGCAATTAAGTTGCAAAACTAATACTTTACTGCACCACACAAATCTCAAAATCTGAAAATACGTGACTTGTGAACCTTCTGCGATGCATGCCTAACATCTAATGTACAAACAAAGCAATTTATCTTAATTGTTTATCAAACCACTGACGCAATTACACGTACATACAAATCAGATATGAATAGATATCAATTCAAAAATTATTTCCAAATTCACTAAATTGTGATGTTTTTGCAGCACATAATTCTTGTGTGCATTTTTTAAATTCAATTTCTTTCTATTGACGCGATTTTGGTTTTCTAAGATGCTTGAAAAAAAAACGATTAATTAGCCAAATTGGAGCGAACTTGGTGGTGCCCTTTGCTTAACCACTTTTCCTGCTTTGTCTCTTTTACCAGCTTGCCAGTTATTCCTACTTGGTCTCTTTCTTCTGTTTTAAATTTTAAATTTCTAAGCATTTTTCATGCTAAGGCGAATCATTGCCCTTGTAAGGCAAAGATCGCGGGTTCATACCCCGCCTGGGCCGATTTAATTTTTTCTCTTTAATTCTCTCTTTCTTCTGTCTTTAGTCTTTTCAGTCGATATTTTGTGTAGCTTATGAACTACATCTCTGGTTGTCTATCTGACTAGGTAATAGAAGAAATAGCAGTCTCAGCTAAAGGTCTTTGGATTAGGTAAAATATTCTACTATACAAAAATAAGTCGGATTTTCCTTCCTGACGCTATAACTCCAGAACGCACGAACCGATTTCCACGGTTTGGAAAGATCTCGGGCTCCGTGAGGTTTATAGCAAAGAAAATTCAGGAAAACCGACACCCACGCGGGCGGAGCCGCGGGCAACAGCTAGTAAATCTATATAAATATCATTTTCAAACCTCACTTTAATATCGGAGCAAAGATTTTGCTTTCGTAGAGAAGAATTCGTTCTCTAGAAAAAAATTATCTTACTACAAATGGTACGTTATGGTGGTTAAACAACTTATGTACAGTCAGAGTCAGAAAGATCTTGACTGCAAAATTTCAAAATGATCTTAATAACAAGGTCTTAAGAGCAAATCAAACTGTTTTATTGACTTAAATTGTATTATTATCTGAACTACAAGTGTGCATCAAATATCAAAACAATGAGTCAACAGGAAGGGGGAGGGGGGAGGGGGGAACAAGGCAATAAGATCCTTTTGAAGAAATTTTTTTTCCTCCAGATAGATCGGATACTGACTGTACCTATAGATACCTATTATACATTGCTATACTATACAATGATGAAGATTTTAATAAGATAGTGAAAACATTACTTTTTAAACGGAAGCTTAGAGCAAGCTATCACTATACAATTATAAATTGTGTAATATTGCAATTATGCTCTAAACAACGTAATCACGATATTAATGAAGCTCGTCACTTTCTACACATCTGTAAATTAAGGACAGTAATTAGAGAGTTATGAAAATATTTTTTTTAAATTAATAATCGAAAGGGAAATGACAGTAATCAAGTTATATGGACTCCTCGCTACTAAGTAATAAAATATATAACCCTAATAATAAAATCTTGTCAAATTTCTTGTCCCCCACAGAAACAACACTTCCTCGGGCAAAAAATTGTCACAAATTTAGGCCGGGTGGGCACCACCGTGCATGATTGCGAAAAATCGCAATCTCGGTTAGATTGCGTTCAGGGGTCATAGTGTATAGCCGGGCAGGGGGATTGTGATCGCAGCACTAGTAAGATCGGTGGATGTCAATGTAATCGGTGCTGCGTCGACAATCCTCTTTTGATAAGGCCGTCAAGCTGAGCGCCACCATTGTTAAAATGGTACGTGTATGTTATGATGACCTTCTTTCCCTAGACTTTGACTTCAGCTTGTGAAGGGTGAAGTCGAATTGACGTGTCCTATATTTAAGCTATGGATGATGGATGCAACAGGGACCACCGCGATGGTGATGACAATTGCGCGGGTAATGTTAAGTCAAACCAGGCAATGAGCATTCAAACGTAACTACCCATTTTTGCCACTATCAGATTATTATTAAATTGCTACGTAATAATTCCAACGGGGTTCGAATCCAGGACATCACGATTCAATGCAAAATTATGCTGCATAATCAACAAATCTGACATTAAACATAGCATAATGATTATCATGAAACAATCAGTGTGTACATTGCTCCTTTATAATGGGGTCGATCGTGAGACACACCTCTGAAAAGATACAAATTGGTGGTTCAAAGTTCGATGTCCAGTGAAGCACGATCGGAATGAGATACGAAATAATATAAATAAATCAATGAACGCGTAACATACGGTTGAAACAATCAATGGAGCAATACTGAACACGATTACACAATAAATTCGAGTAATCATTTGTAGTTTTTTATTTACTTGAGTGCGTTAGTTGGGGTCGGGATCTCTACGAATGTGTACTTACATAGTAACAAATTCTTCAAGGGTAGTCTACATAGTGCTATCTAGATCCAAAGTACTTTTGTTATGGATTCCAAAATGCGAATATTTATATTTGGATACATTTTTAAGTAAATATGTTTATATATATTAGACAAACACCCAGTTAAATTATACATAGAAACACCCAGACCAATGCAACGCAAATATATATATTATTTTTATGCATACATGTACACAAGCGGACTTAATACCACAATATAAAACATATTCACAGAATACATAATACATATTTAAATTGTACAATATAAACAAAATACAACGAATGCTTGAAATCACTGTAATTTTACGTGCATATTATACATACGAGTATAAACATAGAGACAAATGCCTATGGATATGTTCATGATTAAAAATATTTGTACTAAACGGTAATGAAAGCCGCTACCCCTGACGTAACAGTGGAAAACTACCGCTACGCCACATAATATATAGGACATCATCATCATTCAGATGTTAATGGGTACTGAAGACAAACATTTGAAGTCAATAAGTATCAGTATATGACACATATGGAATTTTATAATCACTGCTCATCACAACAGTCAGGCCTTAAAAGGCGAATAGGGAATAAGGAAATTTTGTTCAACAAAATAAGAAGCATAATAAGAATTAAAAAAATAAATGTGGTCACTGGCAGACAGTCTTCAATATCCGACGTAATAGGTAAACCACACATTACTAATATGCTAACGAAGAGGATAAATTTACTATATCCATGACGCAGCTGAAAGAGCGAGTGTGCTCCCTTATGTTATATGAAAAATCGAGTGCACTGCAGATTGAGACTCGATTTTATTACTGACTAGCGATCCGCCCCGGCTTCGCACGGGTGGTAAAAACGTTCCCGTGGAAATTCAATATAGCCTATGTTAGTCAGGGTGAATGTGGCTTTCCAATGGTGAAAGAATTTTTGCAATCGGCACAGTAGTTTTTGAGTTTATTCATTATACAAACATCCAAATTGGATGGACAACTACGACAACACAACAACCCGCTCAGTATGCATTATATTCCCCTCTTTCTCAACTCCCCCCGATTTTTCCAATAAAATTAGCGTTCTCATTATTTTTGCGTTACTACTTTGCGTCCATCTCGTGGATGATGTCGCCGGAATCCGCGGAGCGCATCCTTGGTTCGGGTGCGAGTGCGCGGAGGCTGTTGATCATAAACGGTGGGCCACTTTAAGGCGGCGTACAACAGAGCCACCGAAGTCTGCAAGAGGGCTTACGTCAGAGCGGATGCCCAGCGCATAGCGCGGCTTGATCAGGAGCTAGTGGTGCATACCACGGGCAGCCGTGGCTACTGGCGACTGGCTACAGCCGTGCAAGCCAACTTCTGCCAGCCTTCGCTGTCCCCGACGCGCAATCCCGGCGGATCCCTGGCCCATAAGCCGCAAGAGAAAGCAAATTTGCTGGTTAATCTCTTTGCGGCCAACTCCCTAGTCGATAATTGTGGTATGGAGCCACTGACACTGCCCATCAGTAACCATGCAATGCCTGATGTTCGTATCAGGCAACGCGATGTCTGCAAAAATGTGCAGCGAAGTTGTCTCCAATGCTTGCGTGGCTGTAACGGCTGTCCTACAGCTCTGGTACAGTGCCTTCGGCTTCGAAAGAGGCGAACGTACAGCCGATCCCCAAGAAGGGGGATCGCTCAGACCCAAACAACTATCGACCCATAGCCGTCACCTCAAAGTACTGTGCAAGGTGCTTGAGCACCTAATCAACATGCAGCTCATGCGTCACCTTGAGGATCACTCCCTAATTAATGACCGGCAGTATGGCTTCAGGCCGAAACGGTCAACGGGTGATCTTCTGACGTATGTTACCCATATTTGGGGTGAGGCTATGGACAAGCACGGCGAGTCATTGGCAATTAGACTTGACATCGCCAAAGCTTTCGATAGAGTTTGGCACAAATTGCTTCTTTCCAAGCTACCAGCCTTTGGTCTGTCTTCTAGACTGTGCAACTGGGTTGTCAGCTACTTGCAGGAGCGCCTTATTCGCGTCCTTTGTGATGGACTGCATATAAATGACATGCTGTCTACCGGCAGCATTCATTGCTATGCGGATGCGAGCACTTTGCACGGGAGTTGTCATGGACGTCCTGCGGATATTCAGACGCATAACGTGGAAAAAAGGCAGCTTCTTGTCACTGAGCTTGACCGGATCCTGAACCACGTTTCCCAATGGGGCTCTGAGAACTTGGTCGAGTTCAATGCCAAGAAGACGCAGGCATGTGCGTTTACAGCAAAGGTATCTTCTTTCCTTCCCCTTCCCACTATTCAGAGCACGCCACTGCCACTGCAGGACCATCTCAATATTCTCGTCATGGATGTTCGCTGCAAATTGAATAACAAAAACTACATCGAGAATATCATCAAAACAGCCTCGCGTAAACTCGGAGTCCTGAACAAAATGAGACGGTTTTTCACGCCGGAGCAACGTTGTCTTCTATACAAGACATAAATTCGTTCCTGCGTGGAATACTGCTCGCATCTCTGGGATGGATCCGCAAAGTACTTATTAGATGCTCTCGACAGGTTGCAGCGACGTGCGGGCTACATTATCGGAAATTCTGAGGTCACGAGTACCCTCGAGCTTCTGCAGATGCGTAGAGATGTTGCTTCCTTGGCAGTATTTTACCGTCTCTACCATGGTGAATGTTCTGATGAGCTATTCCCATCAGGCGAGGTGAAGCCAAATTGTCGTGTTCTATATCAAAAAAAATCATTACCAATTTTTACATTGTGTTTGAACATGGTTTGAACATAATAATTTAAAAATTATTTAAAAAGAACAAAAAAAAAGGAATTTAGACATTATGATAAAATATAAAATTTGAAATATTTACTGGAATTAACAATGAAATTACATAATATACCTATGGGAATCGTGGCTTACCTACCCCATTACGCGTATCATTATGGAGTACCTCCGTCGAGGTTTCCGGCAACCTATAACGTGGAAATCTCCAAGTTTCGAATGCACAGATTCCTTCCAAACAAACGTGTTGAATACATTACACAGTAGGTCAAACGTGAACATAATATAAATATACAATAGAAAGATAATAAAAATATTATGTTTGTGGCTTCGAATGATAAAATAAATAAATTAATAATCATAAGCCAGAAGTGTAGGATAATCACAATACTCGTGATGGTAAAGAATTTCAAGACAGAGTTTCGGAAGCAATACATAAATTTTATTGCAACAATTTTTTTTGTTTTCTAAAACACTATTAAGAGCTAAAATTATTAATATTTCCTTTAACCCCTCCAACTAAGCTAAATTGCGTGTGCTAGGAGTGTAATGGCCAGGATTCGAACCCGGAACGTCTCGATCGTGAGGCCGACTCCTTAAGCACTAAGCTATCGACGCTTGCGATTTTTATGCCACAGTACACAGCTATGCGTACTTTGTGTTTGCAAAGTGAGCATCGCTTAACTAGCTTGTAATTGGATTCTAAAATGCGGATAAACCTACTTAAATACACTTTCTTTTGTAAATAAATACATATGAAAAACAAATCAGAAAGACTAATCGACAGATAAAAGTTAGTCAGGCAGACAAACGAACCTGATAAAAACAAAAAGCGAACAGAAAGACAAAAAACATCCATACCCATATTTTATAAAAAATACACTCAAATATAATTATAACATTAAATCATACTCTAATAATAACATTTTACCAGCAATGTGATTGCTACTTTACTTCATTTTTGTTATTTCATTTTGGAACGTAACAAAATCATAACAAACATGAAAAACCGCTTTGAACTACACTTCAAGTATGATACGCTAAACAAAAATCTCAATGAGTTCCAACCAACTTGCATTTCCATAAATGTCAACAATAACATACTTTATTGGATAATTAAATAACATAAGTGCTCACTTACCTGTGTGGTTTCTAACAAAACAAAACTGATCATTTAAAGTTGGAATTTTGCTCGCCATTACTTTGTACCCAAAATTTTAATATTTTAAATTATTAAAATAAAATATTTTTTACCGTAATCAATGGGGTTTTTTTTAAATAATTCACCAATATAATTAAATACCGTAGATTATATTTATTTTTTGTTACGCAGCCCGAGAAGTGGACAAATTATTTTGCATGGAGATTATCTCAGTTCGATGGAAAAAAAAAATATTATGTGTTTATTATGGGCAAAAGGTATACAAATTTGTGTTTTACAATTAAATAATAGATATATTTTAAAGAACTACTAGGTACTTCTTACATATAAAAAATATTTTTTTTACATCAAATATCGGGTGTGGACAAATTTTGCAATCAAAATGGTCATTTTAAATAATTTTTACCCATTATTTGTACTGAGCGGCAATTGAACACGTGTGTTCATTGCCACTACACGAAATCTTATTTAATTAAAATTTTAAATTTAATGGATTCAGTAGATAAATACCGAGGCAATTAATTGCTGAGTAATGTAAAAATTGTAATGTAACTTGTCAAGCAATTTCATTGTTCACAGGCAATAAATAAAATTGTAATAAAATTGCAATAACACACTGATTTATGAATAAAATAATTATTAAATATAAAAAGTTATCTCTGTAACGATTCCTTTTAACGATTTCCGGGCAATGATGAGCAGATTTGTGAATTAAAGGTTCTTTAATTGGAATATAATTGCTTTTTATACCTATTAGCTACACATGTGAGGACCAGATCTGTGCATAATTTAATAATTTCTCATACCATCCGACTATTAAAGAACGATTTTCAAACACATAAATTAGTGATTTCACTTTTAATTTCAAAGTTAATATCGGCAGTAATACGTAATAACGTTACTGCTAAAGAAAATATACTTGTTAAGTAATTGCACAAAGCAATCAAGGTCGATAACCCCATCGTTCTAATCATCTAAGCATACCTTTTATATTTTACTAGCTGTTCCATCTGGGTGGAACACTGAACCAACTTTTTCCTAATGAAAGTGCTCACGCCAAAGAAGAATGATCAAAATTGATGCAGTCGCTCGACAGTTATGGCAAATTTTATGAATTCAAATTAAGAACATTACAAGCCACGTGGGCTTTTTAACCGACAAGTTCTCAGTCCTTTTTTATACAACTGAGGATCAACAGACAAGCACACGGCCCACCTGATGGTAAGTGGTTATCGTGGCCTATGGACGTGACAACCAGGGGAGTCACACTCGTGCTGCCGACCCTGTAAACACAGAGAGTTTATGTGCCGTTAGTATAGAAGACAAAGCAGGAATAAAGCCTTTGCGTCTTCCCACTGACAGCACAAAACCTCTCCAGTGAGCCCTGGCTACCCTACTCACCGCCGAGAACACAACACGAGATTATAATGGCCGTAGTATTCCGTTGGGCAGTGGTACCTCCCCAGTCGGATTGCTCAATTGGACGGGAATACCGTCGTGTCCTACCTCCTATGCTACTCGTACTGATAGACATGTACAATTGTACATCTACAAATACAAAATTCTGTCAGCTTATTGCAAACCTATGTCAGTTCATTGCAACTATAAATTCCATTGACTCCAATACATTATCATGTAATTAAATCGGTATTATACAAATAGGGGACGTGTTGCCATGACCTCTGTACCAGAGAATAAACAATAGCACTAACAGCTGTACACAATATAGTAAATGCAATAAACAATATGACCTAATCTCTGGGTAATGTGACGGTATGTTCAATTGTGTAATAACAAAATGTCTAATGAATTCTTGTAGGTACTAAATTATAAAATAATGATTATGATTATTTTTGTATGATGTATGAATTTTATATGAGACTCCATCAAGTGCCGCGTGGTTCCCGACCAAAGGATAGGGCTGATTAACTTTAACATCAGACAGATATGTACAGCCTGGGCTGTACTCAGCCTCAGATGCATGGCTCGAGTCAACAATAGTGTCCGGAATACGGCAATAGGCTAACCCCGTTTTACCTGGGACGGAATACAGATTGGCGAAATGTGGGTGTTAATTCACCTCTGCCTAACCCTCTAGGGATAAAGGCGTAATTATATGTGGGATTATAAGCAAGCGAAACCAAAGAAATTTTAGAAAAATCTTTTTAATTTGGAAACTTTAATTCTTACAAAAAAATGCACCGTACGTCTTATCGTCTAAGCTCTCTTAGTTCTGACCCCTAACGTACATTTCTGGAACTTATTCTAACTTAAATCTACTTACTCTTTCACACACATTCATACTTGGTATCTTGCTCTTCCTTTCACACTTTCATACGTTGTTCTACGCTCCCTTACACGCATCCTACATATATGTATGTATGTACGTATGTCCATCAAGATCTGTGGGCCCTTAATCAATCTAATCTGTCAGTTGATACAACTACTCATTGAAATAATGCAGATTCTGGCGTAGCAGTAGGGCACTCGACTGCTACGCAGGGGGCAAGTTTTCGATTCTCGCTCAGTGCAATATTTGTATGCAGAAATATGTATATATGTATTTTGAATAAAGAAAGAAACGTTTATAAGACACTACACTTACAATAGCATTTAGCAACTCGAATATACCTTGTAGTTATATTAGTAGATATAACCCACCTTAAGTCCCGAAAACAATATCTAAGGATGTTTATCGGCATTCTAGATCCCATAACACAAACTAGTTAATCTATGCTTACTTTGGATCTAAAAAGCATTGTATAAAATATCGTAGAAAAAAAATACACTGACCTCGCTCTAATTTCCTTTTTTTTGTACACACATATTAATAGTATGTTTAACCGACTTCAAAAACGTAGAGCTTCGCAATTTGATTTGTATTTTTTTAAAATTACCATCAAGTACAGTTAAAAAGACAAAGTGCATGTATGTGTATGGTATACGTGCAAACATTCAGACTTGGGGTTATCTTGGGGTCACAGCTTCGCTATAATTAGCCCAACCTCTCACAGCTGCACCCATTCATTGAGATATTGCAGCACAATACAATTATAGTGTTACAATGTCTGTATTAAAAGACAATTAAGATTTCTTGTATCTTTAAGAGAGAGATTATTGTATAATATCTGCTTTTATGAAGAGATGTTTCATTATTTTTTTCCTTCTTTGTAACAAGTTGCACTGTGACTGAACTCGTAATGCACTCTTTATAAGTTATTAATATAATATCGATAGGTATAAGTCCGGATTTTTCAGGAATTTATAATGAACATGTAACAAATCAGTATAATTTTAAATTATGATCTGTCTTTCAATCTGTTTATTCCGGTAATTACCAATGTGGCTGGGGGAACGAATTTTGAAGGGATTTTTACTCCAGTTAGCTGGTGTTATAAGAAGGAAATGAAGGAATTTATTTGAAGCAATTAGTTATTAATTAATAAATAAAAAATAAAAATAATTAATAAGTTTAGAAGTATCCCAAATAAACAACAAAACAAAACCAAGTCTCACTAAGCTTACTTTTTTCCTTTACGGTTCCTTCTACTTCGTGTGTAGGAGATCCGATTCTCAGCACTCCCTGGATTCACCCTGAGGTCGCCGGATCCATAGCGTGGTACAGAGAGGAACACCGTGACGGCGACTGGGACTTGCGACCCAGATGTAGGTTTAGGGTGGCCACCTTGTGATGCATCAGCTCTCATCTCCACCGACAGTAGTGTCCCCCCCCCCCCCCATATTTGGTAAGATCCTATCAATTATGCAATTTCGTGCAATTAACTCTAACTGGGCAGCGTTCGGGAAGCTAATGATGTCTTCTCGTCCGAAATACCTCAGTGCCTGAAGACGAAGGTCCTCAACCAGTGATGACTTACGGATTTGAAACGTGGTCCCAATAAAAAGCCCCAAAGTCGCTCAACGAGCAATAGAGAGGGCTATCCGTAAGAGAACAAAAGTAACCGACGTAGCCCAACAGATTAGCTCGTTGAAGTGGCAGTGGGCGGGACACATAGCGCGCCGAACAGATGGCCGATGGAGCAAAAAAGTTCTGGAATGGAGACCGCGTACGGGCAAACGTAGTGTGGGACGCCCAACGGCCAGGTGGAAGGACGACATCATCAAGGGCGCCGGAAAGCGCTGGATGCGGGCTGCTTTAGATCAGTCGCTCTGGAAGTTCATAGGAGAGGCCTATGTTCAACAGTGGACTATGTGCGGCGGATATGATGAATACTCCCATTTTTGCTTTTTTATTCCGTTGACCATATTACAAGTTACCTTTGATTTACCTATTACTACATTATATTAAACACTAGCTTTAGCCCAAGGCTCCGTCCGCTAGGATGTCGGTTATCGCGACCAAACAAAGCCAGGACATAGGCTATGTATAATCTTTCTATGTACAAGCTATCGCGGTCTAATCTATCCCTATACCAAATTTCATCAAAATCGATTCAGTGGTTTAGGCGTGAAAGCGTAACATATAAACAGACAGACAGAGTTACTGTCACATTTAGAATATTAGTATGGATCAGTATGGAAATATTACAGAGTTATTTATGAAGTTAATGTATATGGTAAACTGGACCGAAATCATCACTTCACTACATAGTATAAACCAAAGTCGCTTTCTCTGTCCCTATATCCCTTTGTATGCTTATCTTTAAAACTACGAAACGGATTTTGATGCGATTTTTTTAATAGATAGTGTTTCAAGAGGAAAGTTTATATGCATAAGACATATTTAATATAGTAGAGGGTGCAGCGGCAACAGGATCTGACGCCACGCGGGCGGAAAACTATTAGCGGTGATTCTTACACTAAACACTATTTATATTTTATATTTGCTTTAGAATGTTATCAATCAGTGAGCGACAAAATTAGGAAACTTTGACACGTTATAATTCTTAAAATACAGGTCCAAATATATTGTAATTTAAAATGTACTGTGTTTATACAATGCTAGCTTGGTTACTAAACATTCACGCTTGTAGTTTTATCCACAATGAAGTAGAAGTAGAAAAGGGGGTCGAAAATGTCCTGAACTGCTTCGAGAAAATGATGGTACCGCCGAGCCGCTTTTTTTGCTTGACTTGGCGGGGGCACTGCCATGTTCCCAGACTGGGGACTGTGCAAAAAGCTTAAACTTGGATCTTACTCTACGCAGAGTCATTATCTGAGCCTTTTGCCCAATTCAGTTGAGGTCGGTTATCCAGTCTAAATTTGACGCGACTGAACTGTGAAGTGACGGACAGCCTCCGTGGCGTAGCGGTAGTGAACGCGGCAGCTACGCAGGAGGCGCGGGTTCGATCCCCACTCAGTGCAAATATTTGTATGCATGAATATGGGTATTTGCATTGATCTGGTCGTGCCTCGGAGAGCACGTTAAGCCGTCGGTCCCGGTTTTTTTTATTTTTTATTATTTATATCTATGGCAGTCGTTACGGGTAGTTGGAACCCTCAAAAATCCAACAACTGGTCTAGCTGCAATGCTTCGGTATCACCTTTGGGTTGTGAAGGTCAGATGGCAGACCTCCATAACCAATTGGCGCCATCGAAGTTCTGTCTAAGGTATTTATAGTGTTGTTAGTGTTTCAACCCACTTATGTGAATCCTTCACGTAAACCTATACCTGTCACGATTGTTGTTGAAGCTCATAAAGTTTAAGTGTTGAATTAAAATTAATGTAACTATTTGTATTACTTCTTACGCATAGGTGTTCATAGCCGCGTAAAGTTTTTGCTCACATTGTAATGCATTTATTCTTCTTTAAAACATCATACTTCTAATACTATTAGAGGTATCGAATAAAGGAGAAAAAACTGAATCGGTCTAGGCGGGGTTTGAACCCGTGATCTTTGCCTTACAAGGGCAATGCTTTGACCACTAAGCTACCAGACCTCGCCCTAAACAATTCAAATTTGTCCTTCTATATCTATTTGTAACGAACCCCGCCCAAACCGATTCGGTTTTTTCTCCTTTACTCGATTTAAATATTGAGCATGAAAATGCTTAAAAATTTAATTCAAATTATATGAGCGGAGTAGTCAAAAGTCCATGTTTAAAAATGATTGAAAAATCATTCATTGGTTCCGATAGTTCTTAAGAACGTCGATACATCGCTCCACTGTCGCCCTCAAGACAGATATAGAAGGAGAAATTTGAACTGGTTAGGGCGAGGTCTGGTAGCCTAGTGGTCAAAGCATTGCCCTTGTAAGGCAAAGATTGCGGGTTCAAGCCCCGCATACCGATTTAGTTTTTTCTCCTTTGAACGATTTAAATATTTTGCATGAAAAATGCTTAAAAATTTCATTCATATTAGAAGTATGAAAGTATGCCCCAAGCACGGTAATACTATGGATCGTGCCCCCATACCGGAGGCGAGTCGGGGACCACGTGGTCACCCCTCCCGAGGAGGGCCAGACCGAGAGGAATGGCCTTGGGTCAGCCGGGGTGTGAGGGATATGTGACGAGACAACCTCACCTTCGGCCTAGCACATCGACCCACAGACAGCGTGCGGTTTAGTCGGTTCGAGTCCGACATAACCTCCCCCTTCGGCTCCGAAGGGGGAGGGGTAACCGTGGGGATTTCCCGCACGTAAAAAAAACTATAGATCGTATGAATTGTATTATTATGGATGGTTTGGATAGTGTTACCGTGTCCTAAGCTTACGTCGTCTTTCCGTCATTTGGTTTGTTAAAAAGTTGAGAGCCTTTTTAATTATGGATCGGCTCTCGTTTCTTCACATCCGTGCCCCTACCACGAAAAGCTATCGTAATAGTATCGTAAGCGTATTTGAGAGAACGGAACATTGTGATTGGCCGGCTTCATATACACACAAGTACACAGTAGGTAGGCGGCCAATCGTAATGCTTCATACTCTCAATACGTTTACTGTACGATTACGATAGTTTTTCGTGCTAGAGGCACTGATGAAAGGCAGAGTCTGGTCTGTCAATCAACAGGTGCACTACAGTGAGGTTGACTTGGCCCCAAAGGTGTTCGTGGGTCCTATACCACTACTCCTATTGTATTTATATGTATATTAAACAAAACTGCTAATATTTAATTATAGTCTGAACTCTTTAATTAAAAATTGGGTAAGTTTTAAAGTAAAACATAGCTTACCGTATTTTACTCAAACAACTTCGATAGGCAGACAGGGTACTGACACGCGGTCAACCAAGGTCTTCTTACGTCATACTATATGGTTAATTCATGTGTGCAGAACGCCAAGGAATGTATAGTAGATACAAGCTACTCCACAGAATTGTCTAGGAGCTAGGGCGTTTAGTACGACACTTAAATTCCTACATGATGGTGTTTCATTGTAGATGTGTTTATGTTTTTCTTTTTATGTCTACTCTTTTAGATATATTTTTAACGATCAGCACAAAGAGCCATGGGACGTTTTCTTGTTGCTAAATTAAAATTATAAAAATGTCTAATGTTTTTTTGTAAGTATGTTAAAGTAGTCTGTTATTTCTACAATAAAGATTACGGAAATAACAGGCTTAATTATTATGTCCATTACCTTTTGGAGTGAAATATTTTACTCAATGACACTTATTATTTTGAAAGAACTATTTCGTTTACTTTTTTTTATTCAGTTTACAACGGGATCAAATGTATAACGATGACTAATGGGTATAGTTTATTTTAATAAACAAGGCTTATTTTTATTTTATTTTTACCAACTAGAGTTTTTTTTTTTTTTTACGTGCGGGAAATCCCCACGGATACCCGCCCCTCCGGAGCCGGAGGGGTAGGTTATGTCGGACTCGAACCGACTAAACCGCACGCCGTCTGTGGGTCGTGGTGCTAGGCCGAAGGTGAGGTTGTCTTGCGACATATCCCTCGCACCCCGGCTGACCCAGGGCCATCCCTTTCGGTCTGGCCCTCCTCGGGAGGTTACCAACTAGAGTAATGGTTTATCGAAAATATCTTCTGCTCCTTTACTCATAAATTTAATTTTAAATATTATTGAATGTTTTGCTATTTAAACGTTTAATGAGTTTCTATAGATAAAGAGGTGCTAGTCCTTGAACTCAACGATGTGAGCAAATAGCAAACTGTGTCAATATGATGTATATCATGCCTAATGCTCCAGAATAGAATTTAATCTTAAGTAATTTTAGATAAACTATTAACTTAATGACATCAATCGCAACAGATGTTTTGAGTTAGCCAATGGATTTATCGATACTTTGTAAATGCATAAAGGATAAATATTTTCATACAAATATGGACTCAGAACTAAAGAAGGCTTAATAAAATTGTTACTTATCCTAGTGTTATTCTCGGTACGCACCCAAAGCTTTCTCGGAGTCCAGGATCCACTTACTGCTTCCCTTCCTTTGTTTCTCTTATACAGTTTTCATGCTAGCACCTCCGCCGTCTCAAATCCTAACTACCTGCAAAGAGCCTGCGCCAACCAGAGCCTGGTTCATCAATCGGCAGGTGTACCGTCTGACAGGTGACATTGATTTGGCCTTGAAGATTTTCGTAATAAATTTAACTATGATCTCCTGTACTAACTTACAGAGTCGCCCATATTATTGCCGTATTGACAGTCCGGTGTCGCGCGGTATTCACTATCATCTCAACGATTGTTTATTACGATCATATAATACATGTATATACTAAAGCTAAGGTTGGTACTTCAAGTTTCGTCATTATATAATGTAGTGAACGATACTAAAATTTAATGATGTATTTTGAAAAAAAGATTTAGTTAAAAAAAAGAACTTTTATTATTGTTTTGGTGCCATAAATAATACGGTAACTTATAGATACAATTTTTGGTAACTTAGGCAATATTATGTTTAAAAGAAAGCAACTCTCTCTCGAAATGCGCTTGCGAGAATTGTCTTATTTGACGGCCTATTTCTTTTAAACATTTTTTAAAATATAAGAAAAAGAAAGAATGGAATATACAATTAACAATAGAACTAAATATAAAGCAACAATTTAAACTAAAACTAATGAAACTAAAACTAGAACGCTTCGTGTTCCTCCGCATCGCATGCCTCTTGTGGTACGTTCTCAGAAGACTGGCACTTCTTTCAGCATTGCCACGTTTTATGCCTATTTACTATAATATTTTTTGGGGTGTGTAGACTCTGCTAAGGAGGAATTGGGTTGTCAGTCTAGTCACTATAAAAATGATTTCGAAATTAATTATTTGATGGTGGTAACCTTACCTACACCTAATTGTTATTCACCAGATGTATTCGCAACGCCTGGCAGGAAATAAACTAGCTTATATGTGTGTATTTGTCATGTAAAATAGACATAATTTCTGTGCTGAAGAACTGATTTGATTCGCAACACACGACTCATTTATTAAGTCGTACGTACAAACCTATGTATTGCTATGTACCTTCTCTTTTGCGTGCTCTAATTTCCTTGATTTTTAAATCTAGGAAATTTGAGCACACAAAAGTAGTTAGTAGGTACATGCTTAACTCTTTGGGGCTGCGAGGATGAAAATCACGTGGCAGATTTTTTTATATAGAACTGAGGTGGCAGACAAGCACACGGCCCACCTGGTGGTAAGTGGTTACCGTGGCCTATGGACGTGTGCAACACTAGGGGAGTCACACTAGTGCTGCCGACCCTGTAAACACAGAGTGTTTCTGTGCCGTTAGTGGAGAAGACAAAGCAGGAATAGCCTTTAGTCTTCCCACTGGCAGCACAAAACCTCTTCAGTGAGCTCTGAGATTGATTAACGTGTCTCCTGTTTGGCAGGTTTAAGAGGTAAGTGTACTTCATTTACCTACTATGATTATTTTGTTGTTTCATTTACCTACTTCATTGGATGCCATCGATCAGCGTGCTTGCACATATGAATATAAACACTCTACTATCTTACAAAATAACGAAAAACTGATTACCAAGATGGTTTGACCAGTCTGGATGTTTCCAACAATTTGGAATTTTGATATTCAGGTCAGTTTGAGTAGGTACTTTTTTTTTATACCACTGAGGTGGCAGTCATGCACACGGGCCATCTGATGGAAAGTGGCCTATGGACGTGTGCAACACCAGGGGAGTCACACACTCGTGCGGTCGACTCTGTAAACACAGAGAATTTCTGTGCCGTCAGTGTAGAAGACAAAGCAGCTCTTCCTTTTTCACGATAACTCTCCAGTGAGCTCTGGCTACCCTACTCACCGCCGGGAACACAACACGAGGTTATTATAGCCGCGGTATTCTGTATGGCGGAGGTACTTCCCCACTCGGACTAGTCAATTGGACGGAAACGTTTTGTGGAAAACATTTTTCTGATGGTGATTATAAGAAGTGGCCAAAGCACAATGGCCTAATGAAGTTTTGTGTTCGAATTTCAAACCAATCTATTTATTAACTTACTTCCTAAAGTGGCAGTGATAAATTTAAAACAGGTAATCTTACCGTGGAAGCGTGATATATTCTAAGATTAAAATCATTCTTATTTATTAATATGCGACACGTGGCCTGTCAGCGTATAGTAGTTGAATATGCAATGAATATTTAATATATACAGTAATTAATATGCCTCTATATCCATATTAAGTATGTATTTCATATTTTATTTATTGATTTTCCTTGAACACAGGAATGTTTGTCGTATTCTTGTTACAACGAGAGGAAATACCTATATTAATATTATTGATTAAATATCGCCTCTTTGCTTCAATAACGTGACATATCCGAAAAATCGTTTTTTTTATTGTTTGATAATTAAAACCGCCGTATCCGATTTTATTTTCTCACAAAACGTGGTATTTTTTACGCGCGAAATAGCTAATCTGTGGGTGAAAAAGACAGCGCCACTGTGATAGATCACAATATCACGTTGTCTCTTACTGCGGAGAGGTTTGATGCGACAACGCAACATAATAGTAGCCACCGCGCGCTTGCAAAAGAATTTCTGCAAAAACGTGACTTATCGACCATATCGCGTTTTAATTGCAAAGGTAAGGTTCATTTTAAATACGATTTTTAATTTTATAATGTGATATGTAACTTTGACACATTGATATTGAAAAATAATACGGAAGGTCGATTGTTATATTATGTTTATGTCACACTGCTGCCGAAAGGCTGTTAGTTTTGCTTTGTCTTAACTTACGATGTAACATTGTAGGTAATAAAACTTTTTCTAATATAAAATTTAAGCAATAGATAATTGTTTATGTCTCGTTTTAGAACAAAAATAAATTTGTTTTCTTGGAATTATTTCCAAATAGTACTTTGTTAATGCTAAAACTAATAGCCATTGGTACTTATTTTTTCAGATGGAACCTAGAAGTAAAAAACTAGTTAAACTGGCAATGACAATGGAACATGCAAATACTCCTGAAATAAACACAAGTGTAGGTAACTACGTATTTGTGTGTAGGTATAACCATAAATCTTAGTATAACTACTTCGCTGTGCGAGATACCAACGCGCGTCTGACTTAAATACTAGTTCTATCTACTATTTAAATAATGCACAGAAATATGGGTACTATTAATATTTTAGTAATAATGTTTGATTCGTACAAATCCTAATCTATGCCTCATTGCCTCATAATAAAACTAATTAATTACGTCTGCGAGTTCGTTAGTTAGTTTGTTACGCTGTCACGCCTACTATAGTAGTTATTCAAGTGATTATTACACGCTATTATTCTCGAACACGTTATCAGGCGTGCATAGTAGGTTAAAAAAGGTACATTATAAATCAAAGAAGGTACCTACTAAAATATTTTAAATATTTAAAGCAACAGAACGTCTTTTGTTTTACAAAATTACACAATGCTAAGCGTGGAGGATGCAAATATAGAGGATGTAATGGACGTAAATGAAGTTGTAGATACTGTAGCAGAAAAAAAAAACTGAGACAACTGTTCTTGAGACTTTACCTTCAGCTTACCATCAGGCGAGGTAAAGTCAAATTGACGTGTCCTATTTATAAAAAATTTGGTTGCCTGTAAAGTCGGTATACAGGCGAAAGTTTTACGTGACAACGACTTTGAGTGGTAAAATAATTTTAATGTGAATATTCATTCGTATAGTAGGAAGAAGGATGAAATAATAGTAACAATTTAAAACATTTATTTATACAAAGAATTATAAACAAAATTAAATTTTAAATTATTAATTATAAGACATGAACCGGTGTGTATGCCTATCTCTCTCACTCTCTCTCTCGCTCTGTCTCTCTCGCTCTAACGCGGGCTAACTGTGCTCGAGTGGAAGGGACGCGTGCCTTTCACTTTTTATGTCTGTCTCTCTCGCTCTTAGGCGGGACGCGTGCCTCTCACTCGCTCTCATTGTAAGCGCATAACGCGGAGCGTAACGCAGTTTTTTGAAGTGTCGCCCGGCAAACCAATTTATAAGACGTTATCACGTCAAAAAAAAATCTAATTGCCATCGTTGTGATTCAACTAGTAGTAGCAGTAGTTCGTCGACTGACTCCTCATCGTCATCAAGCAGATTTTAGCTAAAGATGCTTTAACTTGTCTAGTAAAATGTGATCTCGGCTCCACGTCATAATTTCGAAATAATCTGGCCGACCGTCAAAATTCCGAACGCTCATTTCGCCGATAATTAATTCAACGAATGGTTGTATGGTCGACTGTTAAAACTCCGAATGGTCATTTCGCCGATGATCAGTTTTACGAATGATTGTATGGTCGACTGTTAAAACTTCGAAAGCTTATTACGCCGATGATGAACTTTATCATTATTTGTGGTATTATGTTGTGATGAAGAAATTCGTTTAATCACAGTGTAGAGACAGAGTGCAGCGTTACGCTGATGTGGCACAGTTCAATGGGTCTAGTTCATAATATCAACAGTCACTATATCGATGATCGCTGTATCGAAAATTCCATCGACAGGCTAATGTATCGACAGTACCCCAAATCGATGGTACGCTACATCGACAGTACGCCAAATCGTTGGTACACTACATCGTTAGTACACTAAAACGATGGTATGCTACATCGTCAGTAAACTATATCGTCGTCAGTAAACCAATAGTACGCTGCATCTACTACCCGACCCAAACAACAGTTAGAAAAAATATTTATTTCTGCATAGTTATAAAAAAAATGCGTAATGTGCATTCGAAGTTTTAATAGTCGACCATACAATAATTAGTAGAACTGATTATCGGCGAAATGACCATTCGGAGTTTTAACAGTCGACCATACAACCATTCGTTGAATTCATCATCGGTGAAATGAGCGTTCAGAATTTTGACGGTCGGCCAGATTATTTCGAAATTATGACGTGGACTCTGTAATCTCAGTAAGTAAGCGATACAAATTGTGATTATTTTTGTAGCAGGTATTAAGTTGGTTTAAGTTGGTCATAATATAAATTACAATAAGTGAGGTATCGGTTCCTCTTTTTTTCAATAAAAATTGAATCTCAAATCCAATAGTTTTTATTTCTTCAATGTTTATTTATGACATAACTCAGTGTCATAACAAAAGTAATATCATCAACACCGTGACTACTTAGGTTGTAACACTTATGTTATTAATTTTTTGCAAGAATAACGTGATATATTTTCCCCCTTTTTGAAATTGAAGTCAATTTCTTGCTAAGCTTTCAAATAGCCAAGATTTTAACAACTTTTCAAATACTATATTTGTTGTATTAAATAATAAATTAATGATCTACAGTAAAAAAGTTCTTTGTTTCGTCACAATTGTGTTTTGTAAGTTAAAAATCAGTCTCCTGTAAAATTGAAGTTTTCAAGATAACACATTATCGAAGCAAAGAGGCGATATATTCATGTCTAATTACTATTTAGTGCAACCCTATCTGGCTATAGTAGGAAATTGAATATTTTCGTTGTTTAGAAGAAACTTCTATGAAATCTATACAGAGTAGGTATGAGGAGGACCTTCGACCCCCATAAGCCCCGGCCTGGGGTGATATGTGGAGCCGCTTGTCACCATAGCAGAAGCAGACCAAGGCGGCGGCGCAATACACCCCTTTCTGAGGAAAGATTGGGACACCGCATAGTTTCACTGTCGAGGGGCTCTTCAATCGCCCTGGGTTATCTGGGGTGGGAGAAATATGTCAGAGGCTACCTCGCCCTCAGCAACTGATGGCCCAAGATGGCCGTACATGCGGCTTTCGTCGGTTCGAGTCCAACATAACAACCTGCGCTCGCACTGGTGGGCAAAAAAGTGCGGATTTCCATACGTTAAAAAAAATTGAAGGTATATATGAATGCACTCACTGCTGTATGCGGAGAAGCCAACGTAATTTTTATAGGTTGTATGACGACACATGATAGTAAAAGTTGGTGACATCTGACTCCTGCGGTTCATTCATAGGTACCTCCATATTTCAAATATAAATTACCCAGAATTACGTGCTATTTGCACGTACTACACTTCAGAACATATAAAAAGGTTTAATCTCTCTTAGCTTTGTAATTAAGACCACAATCCCATGATGCAAGCTCTTGTGGTCAGAGCGGTCGGCAGTGTTCTCAAGGACAAGTGATAGCTCTAAAAATATAATATTGGTATTTGCGATCGGTTGTGAAGTTGAATACATTCTTGCGTAGTTTATTGGATTTGCCAATTCAAATTGGAGAATAACAACGTTCAGGAAAGAATTTTTTTGGACTTGTCCTAAATAGTCGAAGCACTTGTCTACATTAAGATCTCTGGGGTCACACCTGCAAGCCGGTACTCTTGTGGATAGACAAACGAAGCGAGACTCCGGATCTAGCTTTCCTCTCGGTGTTATGACGTCATACAGCGATTTCGTGATTCAGCATTACAATGACAGGTTATTTTATTTGCAATCTGCTGTATTGTGGGCTCTTTCTTTCATTCGAGAACGTTTTCGTTCAGTGAAATGTTTCGTTTGTTCTTTTTCAATGTTCGAATTGGTTAGCCTCTCCTGACCCGTTTCTTCTGACCACTTGTTCATTTTGACTCACACTGGATTTACCCATGTTTGTTATTGAGTAGGTATGAGTAGTTAAGTAGCAGTGCGTGTTAAATAAATAAATGGCTAAATTATTTATGAAGATATTATTGAATAAGTTAATAATTCATGACTACAAGTTGACGTAATTACGGTTAAAAGTACATAATAAAATATTTAGGGAAATTACTTTCTAATAAAAAAAAATTGTCATAAGAACATCTTTGTTAGTCATAATGGGTAGTTGGAGCCCAAAAAGTTCAACTAGTCTATCTACAATACTTCGATATTGCCAATTGGTTGTGGAAGTCAGATGGCAGTCGTTTCATGGAAAATGTCGAATTTCAGTCGCATCTTAGTTAGACTAGAAAGATCACCCCAACTGAGTTGTGAAAACGCTTAGAAAATGACGAATGATGACTTTCTAATAAAAAGTGTTCCTGGATAGTCCCAGGGCACGGATCCAACGTGTTAACGTGTTGTAGCTTGTTTCAGCAATTTCGGACATACCTAAATTACGTACGCCTTAAATCCAATAGTGATAAATTTTTATTATTGGTCGCATCGCATTTCGAGCACTGGATATCACTCAACATTATTCTTGGTCGAAGTTTTTAATTCCGAGCCTACGCTAAGCTTACTTTTTTTTTACTAAGCTTAGCTTTTACAGAAGCAAAGTCGTCACGTCACACCTGCTTCAATTAACACGTATGCCAATTGTCAAGTGAAAATGGTTTTGCCCTCAAGGCATTGGGCCTCATATATTCAACCCTGACATATCAATATCGCCTCCGGGTACAACATCTATGAGGTTTCTATACGAGACAATAGGTACGTATGCAATAATTGCCACAGCAAAACTTAATAATATCTAAATTGAATTTGATAATTAAGGTTGTAAGTGATAATTGCAGTATGTTAACCCAGTTTAATTCTTAATTAAGTAGTGAATCACCGGCCATCATTCGAACAACGACCAAATTTAATTAATTGATTACTAACTATGCCTTCGATTTGAGAAGTAACGTTGAATAGAATATTTTAATTTATGTATGGTAATGTGATATGCACCTGTGTCTGTGATTCAATGACAATTCAAAGTGCCTTTGGTATTAGTAAATTATCTATGTGTATATATTGTGCTTGAAGTGGTATCCAATCATTTAACAAAAAATAAATTAATTTATCATTTTACTAACTATTGTTTAATAAACTACTAATTAGACAAATTATTTAATTAGAAATTTTTTATTATGCTTTAACATTATTTCACGTGCGGTCCATGGCCCTATATGGGTGCCCCGTGTGGGCGGACACCCTGGGGGCCAGATTCCTGCCTCTGCTCCGTACGGCGCAGAGGACGATGGCCTCCAGGGCCATCAGGGGATACCGCACGATATCCTTCGAAGCGGCGAGTCTCCTGGCCGGATCGCCACCGTGGATCCTGGAAGCGAGGGCCCTTTCGGCACTATACCAGTTCCGAAAGGAGGCGCGGGAGCGGGGATTCGATCCCGAGCCCGAGGACATTCGGGCCGAGAAATCCCGGCTCCACCAGGTCATGGTGGCCGAGTGGGAGCGACGACTTGGGCAACCACGCGCAGGGCACGCCGTCATTGCGGCGGTAAGGCCCATCATGGGGGAGTGGCTAGAGAGGCCACACGGGAGCCTCTCGTACCGTCAGACGCAGATGATAACCGGGCACGGTTACTTCGGGCGGTATCTGCATCTGATGGGTATTGAGCCAACGCCCGAGTGCCATCACTGCGACGCGAGCGTGGACTCGGGGCTGCACACGCTCACCGAGTGTCCGGCGTTTGAGACGCCGAGGCGGGAGCTTGTGCAGGCCCTGGGGGTGAGAGTGCTCACGCTCTCCACCCTGCTCGCGGCGATGGTCCGCTGCGCGGATGCGTGGGCGGCCAGCGCCTCTTTCTGCGAGCAGGTCATGCTCGCGAAGGAGACAGCAGAGCGGGCGCGGCGCGGTGAGCGAGAAAGACTCGCTGACATCGCTGCTCGCGCCCGAAGGCGGCTCGGGCGTTGGAGGGCGCTTACAGACCTCCGCCCCCCATGAGCGCGGGCCTGAGGGTGACGGGTGGAGCCACCCGTCACCCTAGCAGAAGCAGGCCACGGCGGCGGCGCGCATCGCAGGACGATGCGCGCCTCCCCACACCGGGGTTGAGTCGGGGACGGCGTGGTCCCCACCTCCCGAGGAGGGCCAGACCGAAAGGGATGGCCCTGGGTCAGCCGGGGTGCGAGGGATATGTCGCAAGACAACCTCACCTTCGGCCTAGCACCACGACCCACAGACGGCGTGCGGTTTAGTCGGTTCGAGTCCGACATAACCCACCCCTCCGGCTCCGGAGGGGCGGGTATCCGTGGGGATTTCCCGCACGTAAAAAAAAAAAAAAAAAAAAAAAAACATTATTTCACATATTGATTATTTTTTAAATATGTTAGTTTACAAAACAAGTTTTACCCTTACATTATATTATTTTTTTGAACAGTCAAAACTTATGACACAAAAGTTAGTGACAGAAATGAATTGCTGCAAATCCATCTTCACGAAGTTTTGTTTGTTCAGAGTACGAGTATTATTGAAGCCCGCGCAGGTACGTAGAGGGGAGGCGGTCCACGAGCTGAGGAGCCGGTGGTTATAAAGCCCGCAGCGGTGGCAGAGGATGGAGCTGAGGCTGAAGGGAGGAGTGAGGGTATTACAACCGACTGCGACGATATGCTCGTGTGGGCCCGCTCGAGACACGATGCTTGCTGCATGATACTTGCCTACTGCATGCTACTTGCCTAATGCATGCTACACTCGTGGTTAATGTTTGCTTGTTTGACTGTTTGTCAACTGACTTTATTTATTTATTTAGAAAACTGCTGAAAGTATTAGACAAATTGGAATAGATCGTTAAAAATATTTTTAAAATTTGGTATAAAATAAACAGTTGCAATATTACCACCGAGCAAGCACCATTACCTAATTACTAACTAGATAGAGAAATACTTCCTAAAAATGGACGGAGAGAGCTTCTTCAAAAGTGGTCATCTTTGTAACGGTAAGATAATAGATAAATTTCATGACAGAAACAATTCGTAAACTATGTCCACAGCCTTATATTTTTAGCACAGTATACCTCGGGACATATATATTGAATAAATAATAAATCTATAGGCGCAGTACATGTTTCTTGGCTGTCTGTTGAGAATAGCACCAAGTACTACAGGAGTGGACGAGCTACAATCCAGCAAGCACAGATTATTACGAACGAAATCCGCGCGTGCCAGCGCATCATTTTATTGCGACTTAGGTCCAAGATATGTGTTCCGAGGTATACAAAACACCGTTTATGAATATGTACATTCGACATTGAAAGGGCCTTAACACGGTTACGAATACGAACGGAAACATATTATGGACCAATACGTTATATCTTTTGTCAACATCCTGTGTCGCAAATAGGAGATATTGGCTTTCTTTAAACAATTATAGACAGTCACTGATAGTAATGGCTGATAATGTCACAACAATGAACAGTTTGTTATGCCTCTACTAGATGTAGGTCAAAATATTGAATGGACGTATCTGCTCTAGGAACTATTACAGCATAGCTGAATGGTATTCCGGACAATAAGATCTTTTTATAGTAGATGAGTGATAACGCGTTTTACTATAATATCACCTAATGAATACGTAACATTCAACTGTCACTTATTCTTCAAATAATAAAAAGTTATGGTGAAATTAAGAAATACGCATACATAGCCTTCGAGAACAATAAAATGTGTAGGTACGTGGCTACACATTGGGCTAACAAAATCTTACCAATCGAATCGTCGACACGACAGAAAAATCAAAGGAAACTATGAAAATATTACACATCTTTTCGGAGTAATCGTGCACTCGTTTTTTCTACTATCCAACTCCTTAACAACTGCCGTCTGATCTCCTAAGCCCAGGAGGTAAAACTACATCAGAGCACTGTTCGTCAGTCAGCAACTATTTATTTATCTGCAGGCTGTGATGGATGTAAAAAATATTGTAAAATGTGAATTTTATTAAAATCCTACTTCGTTTGACAGCGATTCGTTGAGTAGAACAGGAAATATGACTAAATGACGTGAGAATCAACATTCACGCGAGCGAAGCTGCGGGCATTAACTACTAAAATCAGATATCTAAATTTAAGGCCAGTTGAATGGCTGTACTTAGCGAACAGTCAGCTCGTCTGTCGTCAGCTAACAATAGAGTCATAAGTCCTTGTTATCAGTGGTGTATCACCGACGGACCTCAATATGTCGTGTCTTCATTATCGGTGTGAAGTGACCTTTAGCTCAAGCAAATTGCGTTGTTTGTTTTGAATTGTTGTTTTTTTATGAAGATTAATGTTCATAAGCTGCTGAGCACACTGGATGAAATATGGATATTTTTTATATTTGGGTCGTAAAATTGACTATAGGTAAGTTGTGGTGGAGTGCAGTCCTAAGAATGGTAAGCTATTTCAGATGCTGTCCCTAGAATGATAGACCTTTGACGTCCTCAACAAAAGGTTTTTCATGCCCCGTTTAAAGGACCCGGGGCTGTAGGAAGAAGTTAACACACGTCCTCGTAAAGAGTTCCAAGACTTCGCTGCGTGGGTGGAGGTTGAGAGTGTAGTGCACTTCTGCAAATAATGACCATCTGCTGTTGAATAGTGTTGCCCAAAATCGGTCTTGGTCTTGCAGTCTTGGTCTTGTTCTTGCATTTTCGCAAGACCAAGACCAAGACCAAGACCGACTTATTGTAGCAAGACCAAGACCAAGACTGACCCCTGCAAGATTTGAGCAAGAACAAGACTTAGCCTGCAAGACTCTTGCGTCTCGCAGTTTAGCCAAACAGATTTGGGCGTTATTATTTTCTTTTTATGTTTTGGCGAATTTGTGTACTACTGTATGGATATTTGTATGTCTGAATTCGTTGGTCTGAATAAATAAATTAAACCTATTTGGTTTTAATCCCGTTTTCTATAGATGCTCAGTATCAAAACCGTATCGTCATAAGTCTAGGTACCTACTTACCTACTTACTCTTCCCAGTAACGGAGTAAATGTTCGAAGTGTAAGCCACTGCGTTGTAAACACAATCGCGCACGTTTCAATAGATTGTCTTTTAATTTTAATATGGTGTCTCTGTCACTCACTACGTACGATCGGTACGATATTGAAAGCGTCCACCATCGCAGTTACTAAACGCGTCGCGACATTTCGTTTTGATTATATTGCAACATTGTTTTGCACTAATATTGTGGCGCTTCCTAGTGAGTTACAGCCATGACACCTGTCTAAGAATATGAACTAATTGAACACAAACCCGTTATTGAAAACAGCATCAAAATCGGATCATTAGTTTAGAAGATAGGTACATCACTTTGCACAAACGCACACACAAACATCGCTCACCCTAAAACGCATAATTATAATATACCTGCTCCGTTCCGGTGTCACAGCACAGCATTTGATTTATATCATACAGTATTGTGACTCGGCCGTATCCTTGAAATAAATGCCTACAGCCGCGCGGTAAGTAAACATGCGATAGGGCTGCCCGCCTCCAGTATTTTAATTACATTTACCTACTTTGTGTTTCCATTTAGTTTTGTGATCGTAAATATACTATTTAAAACAAATAAAATACTTTGTGAATTCATCAAATAAAATACTTTGTGATTCACGTACAGGTATTACAAAGTTACGCAGTATTTGCAGTAAAATTAAAAGAAGCGAGATATTGAAGAGGAAGTTCCAGTCTGCTTGTGAAGCAGTTGGCGTACCATCAAATCTGAATCCCATACTCGACTGTCCAACGAGATGGAATTCCACACATGATATGATTGGATTTGGTTTAAAAGTGAGAACTGGCATTAACATATTATGCGTTTGAGTTACCGAATTGAATGATTTTCAAATCACAGAAACTGAATGGCAAATACTCGAAAAAATACATAAGTTTTTAATAAACTTTAAACTTTTATCAACGAAACTTGGTGGAGAAAAATATGTTACATTACCGCTAGTCATTGTATCATTCAATCTCTTGCTTGATAAAATTGAAACCATGGTAAAACAGAAACCTAATCGAACTGAAGTAGATGAAAGGCTCATTCTAGGTTTTCAAGCAGCCCGAGATAAAATGCTTAAACATTATAAGAAGAGCAACTGGATTTACTGTACCACTTTAATTTTAGACCCAAGGCACAAAGCTCAGACTTTTGACATGACATTATGGGGGAAGCAAATTAAAACAGAAAGCTTGCGCAAATTTAATGAACTTTATAAAGACTATAAAAGTCTACACGTACAGCTACACTTAGTGTCTAAATCTCCCGAATTACCTCTACGTCATCTGGATCTTGTCTTCAAGGCTTAGTTATTGACGACTTGGAGGAGTACCTAAGTAAACCGAGAGCAGCCAGCTCAGAAGACATTTTAGAGTGGTGGAGGACGCATGAGACGGAATATCCGATTTTATCCAAGATGGCTCGTGATTTTCTTTCAATACCTGCAACTTCCGTACCTGCTGAGAGATTATTTTCTAAAGCATCGTTAGTAATTAGAAAACATAGAAATAGATTAAGTGATGAGGCAGCCAGGTGGTTACTTTGTATTAATTCTTGGTCAAAAGAATTAATATAAAGTAACCATTTACTTTTCGTTTTTCTAAAACACCGCCTTTCTAACCTTATTCACATTTAGTTTTAGCCACACAACGAAAACATCTCAAGGTCTCATCTTAAATCTGCATGTCGTTCATATCAATTTTTATAACAATGTTTACAATTTATTGAAAGGTACATTAATATAGTATATGTATATTAATGTACCTACCAATATATGGTTGTATATATACATTAGGAGAATGTTTGTTTGAGGAAACGCTTTCATTTGTACTTATAATTGTTCGAACTCGTTTTGTATAACGTTCGCAAGTCTACTGCTTGAAGTTAATTAAGTAGGAATGTCAATGTTATTGTGTACTGTACTGCAATTTAATTTGTGTTCAATGTTTTATTTAAATAAATGGTAAATTGCACAGATTGTCTTTGCTTTACAACTCTTCCACCCCATTCCTTAAAAGCAGTGGCATGCACTCCATATACTTTGGCAATTAGGCAGTGCCTACGCCATGAATATAAAATCCAAAAGAAACTATTAATAGTCTTCAGCAATTATTTACTAAATAAAAAAAATAAAAAAATCGTTGTACCGTACCTACTTAAGAAATACAATTTGGTTGTAATAGGTACCTACATCGTTTCTTACAAGTTACACTTATGCACGTACGTAGCAAAGACGAGTACGACAAATTGCCCAAAAAATGACGCACACTAATGAAATCTGCTAATCTCACACACTAAACACGCACAGTAAATCATAATAGGTACCTACCTAAAGTTAGTAATTACGCTTATGGAGCTAAATTGCATCATCTATCTATCTATATATATAAAAATGTTATGTTGGTTTGTGTAGGTACGCTTCAAAAACTCAAAAAGTTCTGCACCGATCGAGCTGAAATTTTAGAATGATATATAATCCGCATCAAGGATTGTTTTTACAGTATCCACGCGGGCGAAGCCGTGGGCATCAGCTAGTTTTTTTATAATTATTAACAAGTTAATTTAATTAATTTGGTGGTTTACTATGCCTATGTCAATTTAAACTGTCAATGTAAACATGTACCTATACTCTGTTACGTTGTTCTAAGATCTAAACTAACGTGTTTAGTAAATAGCAATAAGCTAATAGGTATTTGCAAGACTTGCGAGACTCTTGCTGCAAGACCAAGACCAAGACCAAGACTGAGAGCGCAATACCAAGACCAAGACCAAGACCAGGTGTATTGACGCAAGACCAAGACCAAGACTGGCTAAGTCTCGTCTTGGTCTTGCATTTGGGCAACACTACTGTTGAACCCCCTGCGCCTCAATACCTACAAAATTAAGAATCCGAATAAAGCGATTGACATGGTTTTGGACTGAACAATTTATTTTTACTTAATGAATTACCGTTGACACAGATCCCATCAGCCAATGAATTAACTCTTTGAAGAAGAGTGTTTACATTGTACAGACTACAAAGGTATTTCCAAATGGCATATTCAAGTATAAAGTTACCATCTATCTATATACTTCCATACTAGCTAATGCCCGCGATTTCACCCGTGTGTATTTCAGAAACCGTTTCCGTGACAGCGTAACCCTCTTTTAAATTTTTCACTGCGTAATAACCATCCTTGTACTGCTAGGAATATAAAAAAAAAAGAATAAGTGAAATCGGTCTAGCCATTTACGCGTGATGGTGTGACCAAGGGAAATAGCCCTATAACCTGCAAATATGATACTCTTCAAACTGTTCTTCAGAATAACACTCAACAAACATTATTACTCCGACGGCCTTGAAGTAAGCATGTTGTTGTCAAAATTGGTCGTCACGTTCCTCACTGCTGGGTCACAAACCTTACCTTACTTACTCACGTACTACCTTTCCCACTTATAACGCTCCTATTGCACAATTTACTAACATAACTGTCATGATTTTTGATTGTAAGTACACACTGCTGCAGTGTACTTGCAATCAAAAACTATGAGCACTGTTTAGGCACTGTTGAGATAAAAAGGCCAAAGGCCTTGTAATTACGATTGGGCAGAGTGACTCCAGCTCCGGATCGTACCTGCTGCAGAGGCTGGCCAACGCAACCCAGCGAGGAAACGCGGTAAGTGTGCACCGGGAGCGAACAGTGGCGGGTAGTACTAACATTATAAATTTTATTTATTTAGTACTAAGGTAATATGATTTCATTATGAATAAACATTAACGTCTTATATTCAACTGTATTCTCAATAATTTTCAATATTTATATGCCTTTACATAATTAGATCATACATCGATTAAAATAGGAAAAATTTGAAACGGTCAAGGCGGGGTTTGAACCCACGATCTTTGCCTTACAGGGGCAATGCTTTGACCACTAAGCTACCAGACCTCGCCCTAACTAATCCAAATTTCTCTTTCTCACATCTCAAAAACAGATCACAAGCAGTCACTGGCTTTACAGACAACCGGGATTACAGAAACAAAAAGAACTTTCAATTAATATTTTGACATGTTTGTCAATATCTATTGCAGAGATAACGGCTATCACTCCACGAATTGAGCAGGCTCTTATCTATATCTGCGTGATAACGTGCTTAGTCTTATCAGCTATAAAGCCGGTTATAGAATTTGGTCAAGTGCCGAAAACAGTGATACTGAATTTTCCTTATTAATCTGTGAAAGTACTTAATTGCTTTGTTTTTCACGTGGATATTCTATTTTAGGATAGTGAAGGCATAATAGAAAGCGGATTTTTCTACTATGGGTTAGGTGTAAGCAAGGCAGAATATGATAAAGCAAAGGTTATAATTTGGATTCTAGGATTGTGCTGTCAGTGTGAAGAACAAAGGCTATTCCTGCTTTGTCTTCTACACTGACGGCACAGAAAATCTCTATGTTTACAGGGTCGGCAGCACGAGTGTGACTCCCTTGGTGTCGCACACGTCTATAGGCCACTGTAATCACTTTCCATCAGGTGGACCGTGTGCTTGTCTGCGACATAAGTGGTATAAAAAAAACTAAGAAACTTTTTTTCTCCTAGCGTTAATCCCAGTCGCATCCGAAGCATTCAACTTGGAGTCTGGGGTCCGTTTTACCTTTCTAACTGCGGATTTCGCTGAACTTCGACATTTCCCATGAAGCGACTGCCATGTGACCTCCACAGCCTAAAATCGATAGCGAGTAGTTGTTGAAATTTTTAGGGCTCCAACTACCCGTAACGACTGCCATAGATGTTCTTATGGCAACCGAGGCACGACCAGACCAATGTAAATACAAATATTCATGCTTACAAATATTTGCATCGAGCGGGGATCGAACCCGCGCCTCCTTCATTTTCAACCACTTTCGCTACCGTTACGCCACTTGGTGAGTAACTTCACATATACATTGAAATAAAACCACCTTTATTTCAATGCGTGATATTCGCGTTAACTTCCACCAGTGTCATTTCCATACATACTCATACGCGCCTACTTCCTAAGGTGACTTTACTGAAACAGTTACCAAAATAATAGGTTTTAAATAAACTAACAAGTGAGTACAACAGTACATTCCCATATAACGTTCTACACAATACAAACAGTTCTCAATAGAAAAGAGCCATAGGTACAGCATCTATTAGCTGAGTCCCAATAGTCGTGATATTCAAACAAGCTATATAAACATCACAGGCGTGATTTACGGTTTATCCGTTATATCGACAGGGTCTTGACACTGGAGGCATAAATGTACAGTCACGAGCTTAGAGCTATGAATTAACGTCTAGTTCGTCGTGTTTTCGCATTAATTATGTAATCATATGTAGATTATAACACCTTCTATATAAGTGTCGTGATTATTTTCAAACCAGGTACCTATTGTATTTTGTGGTGATTTGTTTCTCTTGCGAGTGTAGATGCAATTTGTCATGCTCAGGGCTGAGGTGTTACTCTCATACAGTTCGGCACCTCTTATCTTTGTCTGGAAAAGGAATTCCACGAGGGCGATACGACGGGTATGATATTATTTGAATGAATTTTTGTAAGTAATTAGTATGCGAACTATTTAAATCGAATAAATAGGAAATGACTTAGGTGGGACTTGGACCCGCGCATAGTTTCCTCGTTTTCTTATTCTAATCGATGATATAATTTATCATTATTAGTTTTTTTTTTGTATTGTTTCATTACAAAGTAACATTTTTACATTACAATTTATTTAAGATATGGTAATGCTTCCCATGTACCTACATATTTTTTTTTTAATAAATCAATAGATAGAATCAATAGAACGAACATAGGTAGTTTTATCTTAACTAAAACCTAAACAAAGAACATATTTCATAAGCTTCTATTAGTTCTATTAAATACCATTTTCCAATGCTATTTTTAATCAATAATATTTTTCCAATCCCCTGTATTGAAGTACAGGCACTACATACTTGTCACATTTGCTGTTTCTGCACCTCCGCACTCTTTTTCCATCCAATTAATTACAGTAATTGTTTACACGATATAACTTCTACTTGTGTTATGTAAACATCACAGCACTTAGATAATAAGGACAAAACTGCCACATACAACATGGCTGGATCGGTAGGTACGTATTAGTTGAGTAATTACTGCAACGATTATATTGCACTTATGTAATTACAAGGTAAATGTTTTAGTTTATTCTAAAGGCACATCTGTTAGTTTTCCATTACCGTTGTCAGTTAAATACTTTGTCAATTACATCATTTATGTATGGTGTCTTGTAGAACAACTATATAAGGGAACTCCCTAGTACCTACAAGTATAAACTGTATTGAAGTACTTCTAAACAATTTCTTCTTCCAAGTCCGACCAAAAGTAATTGTGATTTATTTATACTGCGGTATTCGAAGCTAATAAATATAGTACCTAATCCATACTAGTATTATAAATGCGAAAGTAGCTCACTCTGTCTGTCTGTCTGACTGTATGTTACGCTTTCACGCCTAAAACACTCAACCGATTTAAATGATGGTGAAATTTGGTATAGAGGTAGATTAGACCTTGAGATAGGACAAATGCTATGGTCGCGATAACCGACATTATAGCGGGCGGAGCCACAGGCCAAAGCGATTAAAATATATAAATCAATTTTACTTGTAATTACGTCGAAGTAGTTTAGGTAAATGGGGTTCTATCAAGATTTTCCAGGCCCAAGACAACTACAACCGCAAGCTGGTATACCGGTTGCCACAACTGTGCAGTTATTGCTGTATGGGAGAAAATTCTCGCCGTACGTTCAATATGGGGTGCAATGAAGATCTAGATTGGCATCGATTTACCAAATTGAAGCTACAGAAATAAAGAAGAGTAGCAATTTTAACACCGATCATTGCCCTTTTTATGGGTTTAGAGCAACGGGGGCTTTTTATGATGTAGATTACAGGTTATAATAATTGTTTTCAAATTTGCAAAATCCTACATATACCTACAATAAACATGTTTATTCTTACAAATCACTGAGTCCGTTTTTGTTAAGACAACCATTTCGAACAAATCTTCATAAAAAGTTAAATGCTGTATATGAATGACAAGTCGTTTTAGAAGACGACAAAAACTAATTACAATAATATTGAACTTGTCATTTCCCAAAGTAGTAATTGGATGTTGCCATACCTACTTTGGGATTTCCCTGAAAAGAAACAGTTTTTTTAGGGAGACAAATAGTAATACCGAACTCTTTTTCTCAAAACGACAAATTGGAAAGAAAGTTTTTTGGGTTGTTTTATATTTGGTCTGTCAATTGAATGCACCACGCTACAGGGTAAAAACTGAGGTGCTGTCCAGAAGATACGGACCATAATTTCTGATGCTATTGGCCCTAAAATATTGGTCTCTAAATAGACGGCCTTGATAAATGCTTTTTCACGCCCCACTTGAAGAACATGCCAGACCGAGAGGGATGGCCCTGGGTCAGCCGGGGTGCGAGGGATATGTCGCATAACAACCTCACCTTCGGCCTAGCACTACGACCCAGAGACGGCGTGCGGTTTAGTCGGTTTGAGTCCGACATAACCTCCCCCTCCGGCTCCGGAGGGGTGGGTATCCGTGGATATTTCCCGCAAGTAAAAAAAAAAGAGGAATAGGAAAACTCGAGCCTAGGTAGACAAGTCCAACTCTATATCGTGCAGCAGAGGAAGGAGGCTTCAAACCGTTTGGTGCGAGACAGTGTGGATTGCAGGCCCGCACGAATTTTTAAGAAGTCAGTCTTAAAGGGTTGGGAGGTCTCGGGTTCGACACATTTTAACCAATAAACGCAGAGCGTATGAGAAATCAGCCTCCAATTACATTTTATGTTAGTCTAATTAGTCTAATTAATTAATTAATTAATCTTATTGTACGTCTTATCAGACATGCTACAGTTATACCTACTTATTTATGTAATTTACAATATAATTATTACCTGTGACAAACAATAAATTTATCTGATTTGATTTGATTTGTCATTGCAGCTGGACACATTATGCACTATTATAACCGATCAAATGCCAAAATCGAGGTTGAAATGTTTCGAAATGTCAGATTTTATTAATAAATCTTAGAGATATAACATTGTTTAAAAACGGAAATTACTGTCAACAATTCGTGGCAGATATGTTACTCGAGTCTATATTTTAGATTAGATAATTCTTATTTGTAGGGGCTCCATCAAAAGCTTCAGGACCCAGGCAATCGGCAGACCTGCTGATTAATAGTCCAGGCTCTTGAGCAGACTTGTCTCTCGAGATTTGCAAAATCAGATGACAATAACTATTATAAAAGCACTGATAAGACACAATAGAATAAGAAAGAATGAATTTTATGTATCCAATTTTAATCTTAATCAAAGTACTTTGTAGCTTGTGATGTAATGAGATAGCCCCAACACAAGTATTATAATAACTTACTGGGGCATTCTCAATCTTTTTTTATTGTATGCTTACGTATTAATAAATTAACTAATTGAAAACTAATTGAAGACGACCCGGGGCTTTTAAGTTCAAGCTTTGGATGCACCTGGGGTGACAGTTATTTTTTTTTTCTTTATAGATGTTTTGCTGATGATGATGATGATGGTGATAGACCGTTCGGAAAATTGTGATAAAGGATTAGGATAAATCAATTAAAAAGTCAAGGACTTATATAAACCGAGGTCCATAGTATTTATGTTTAATGCGAATTCGGTCTACAAAATTTTGAAATCTCGTTTGTTAGTCTCGAATACTTTGCCAAACTCCCTAGTTTTTCAACAGATTTGATTTTCAATATTACAAAAAATGGCAACATACAGATTTATGTAATTATGTTGTTGTGTAGTATATCTGAGATTGTTTTCGTGCTGTCAAACATACAATTATAGGTACATCATGGTCAATAGCCGTAAAGCAATATATTAAAAGACATAATATTATGCTATTAACTATAATTTACGAATCCTTAGATACTGTTTTATTTAAATTTTACACTTACATTGGCACTTTTGCAGCTATTGTATGTGTGTTTACTGAGGTAAAGATATCTTTTTTGTGCATACAAAACTCGTGATTCTCAGGAGATATGATTGTCAATCATTTGATATCGGAAGTCACTGTCATCACTGGTCAGTATCATCATTGTATCTCTAAAGATATCTATGGATAGATTGGTGTACGTATAGCAAACCATCGAGCGTCGTGTTCTGTCGAACTAAGGTTCGGGAAATACATTGAGTGCATTTACTTTGAACACTGAAGAGCACTTACCTAGTCAGTTTGCATTGAATTAATTTTTGAAATATTTCCACTAGCAACCACTTTAAAAAAGAGGAATGAATTTAGTTCTTTTTTTGGACTGGTCAGCTAGTTGACATATTATTTCATCGATGGATACTTGCTCAAGTCTCGTTTAAAGAACCCGGGGTTTTGGGCTTAAAATATTATGATACTCTTTATTTATTTTTCTTTTTCTTCCCACGTAACTACTGAGACTGTGTGAAAAGAAAAAGTATGTAGAGGATTAGTAAGTACGTAAACATCTTTTATGAAAAGTCAAAATATAATATATATATATATAATAAATATATATAATAATAAATATAATTATACCATATCAAATTAAAAACACGCGATCGATCATTCACAGAAGGTCACGGCCATTTTGACAACGCAGCTGGCATCCATCTTGTTCACGTCAGATAGGTAGGTTACAATGTAATACAGCATATCAAGATAGACTTCATTGAGATGTATGTCAATTCAAATGTTCTAAATAACTTGGTAATGGATTGGAAGGTTACGGTAAAGATATAAAATGACATCAATCATCGGTCAAACTTTCGATAACCACTAAGCCACATTTTACTGGGCCAATATGTTTGGACATAAATGGCCCAGTTAAATGTGTTATAAGATATTATATAGTTACGTATAACCGTATATTTATTTTATTTTCTACTTTCTTTGTGCTTTTCTCTCTCCTTCTTTCTTTTTGTTTCAGAACACTTTATATCTAGTTTATCTGATAACTACACCATAATTTTATTTTATCACACTACTGTCCGTCCCAAGGTTGCCTGGAAGAAATCGCTTCAAGTGATGAGGCCGCCGTACTTATCTTTACTGGAAATCAAATGGTGTACAATGAAGTATTATCTATCTATCTAGAATTACAAAAAAAAACAAAACATAGTTCATTCAAAGTAGGCCTAACTCTTACACAACTATTGATTCTGCGTCAACTATAGGGTCGCAACCCGTCAGGCTTGAAAACGTTATCTCACTCGTTTTAACCACTTTAATAGATGAAAAGCTTAAGTTATTGACAACATGACTATTGAAATTCAAAGTTCAGTGCACTAGCCCACAAGGACAGATCACGACAAACAGGTGACCATTAGAATAAGCCCCCTACTGTTGTAAATAGGAAATGATAAACAAAAAATATCTCAAAACGAAATCTCTATAGCGAATATTTCGGTTCACTAGTCGGTGGACGACACAAAATCAACGTAGACAAAAGCTAGGATTAGTTCCGTACAGATCCGTATCCAATTACTTGATATGGAGAATCAAACCTATTTGTACTTCAGAAGTCTGAAGCAGAAAATTTCGGGAAAATTGGAGAACAAAAACGTAAAGGTCGTTTATAGATATGCTTTTGTATCGCTTATACGTCACGCTTATACATCGCTCTTCACAATGACGACTTACGAGTAAATACGAGAACTATTTTTAAATACGTCGCTATGAAAAGTTATGTGGAATTTGTATTGTGATGAACTTCCTACGTCGCATAATATAAACACAATGTTTGCGAGGGATATGCTCTATTGCTACCTCACCTTTGGCCTTGCACTGCGACCCACAGACGGCGTGCATTTAAGTCAGCTCGACTTCGACATAACCTACCCCTCCGGTTCCGGCGGAGGTGGTATACGTAGAGATTTCCCGCACGATAAAAAAAACAATATTTTTTAATACAACTTATATGACAAGCAAGCCCGCAGCTTTCCTATTCTGGTAAATAGTATAGTATTCTGATGAGGTCGTCAAGCTGATGGCTACCATTGTAACATTGTTAGTGTCTGTAATGGTGACCCTCCTTACTGAGACTCCAGCCTACCATCAAACAAGGTGAACCCAATATATGCTCTTAGTGCTAACACAGTCTAATGATTCGTACAGTCTTACGACAAAGCCGCCTAGACAGATCTGGGTGAGTTGAATGGCGGGAGAAGGGTTACCTAGGATTTAGGGCTGTCTCATTTGTAATCACGCTTTTTACTTTATTATATTTTTTACTGACTCGTTCTGTTTGCTAAAAGTTTTTGTAATTCCGATTACGATAATTCATTTAGCGATCCAAGATGGCGGATTCGAAATTTCACTAAAATCGATATGGATATCGTTTTCAGGGTTTTTGGGGTTGGGGTTACGAATATATCATCCATTTAGCGATCCAAGATGGCGCACTTGAAATATTCAATAAAATCTATATGGGTAATACTCGTTATACTGTGGTGCTAATAAACAACATTCCAAAGGCGTCGCTAGTTTGTTGTAAGGATCATTAAGTTGTGACACCATAGCAGAAACAAAACTGCAGTTTTTTTTAAGGTTTAGGGAGTTCCCTAATTAGCTCGCGTTGACGGGTTGACACCATTTTAGGAGAAGTTTCTAGACAAGGTTAAAAAAGATTACTTGCTACCGTTTATGTTTCTATTAATTTTAATGTATGAAGGCTAATTTCAAATGTAGAAGTGAAAAGTGTATTCTAGAATTGTAATCTGACTCTAGAATTGTAATCTGACTCAATCGTGACTCTATGTGTGTACCTACTTATATATTGTTACGTATCTTAAATATATTTTATTGATAAAATTTATCAGTTAGATACGATTGACCATTTCATCGATAGCATTCATGACTGATAATCAATCCTATCTTATCAATTTGATTGATGTTTGGTTCCTTCAAAGTGTCATTTTATATTGCAGTAGTCTTAGTACTTTTCTTAAGGTTTTTTACCTATGGCTTTCATTATGTATACTTAAGTTAAAGCTAAGTTTTTATTATAACTAAAAAGTTACGGATAGCATTCAATACGACGACCTTGTCAGTAAAAAAGCGTCTACGCAGTCAGTGCCAGGAGATTGAGAATAAATAGTGCTAAAAAAAGTAAATGATTTTGTTGTTGTTTCATGTTTACTTAAGATGTTAATTTTTTTATACCTGTAAGTGTATCTCCGAATTTCATCATCTATGTAGTGACGGAGATAAGTATCACTACTCAATCTCTTCCGAAGGGTTTTGTAATAGGCGACTAACAGAAAAACATGCAAACAATTTCACTGCGAGAGAAAGAAAATTCGAAATAAAACCTTGTACCAACCCATTTGGGCAGGCAACATCGTTAGATGCCTAGGACTAATGGACTTCGATAGGCCAATTGATATCTCCGAAGGACTAGACTGATTGTCCTGTTCTGTAGTGTAGTCGGATAGTACAGATATAGAACAGCCAGTAGAAATTATTTTATGGCTGTTCAGGGCCCAGAACTAATATTGCGTCTAAATTACTGAGTGTATTATAATTACTTATGTCAACTATTTATCGGTAGCTTGAATAACACATTCCTCACTACGAGACCACATACTACAGGCAAATGAACTTGTTCATTCTTGCTATATATCTATAGGTTTATTTAGCTATTCTATACAGATTTGATGTCAAGTCTCGGAGGATAAGTTTTCATTTTCAACTCAACGCAAAACTGCACCCCTTGACAAGTGGCAATTCGTTAGTAGAATTCCATGGTTCAGTATCAATTTGCATAAAAAAATAGCCATAAAATATTTTGGCATATGGTAATTTAGACTAATGATTTTATGCATAATTTTTTTATCCGTAACAAGTTTAGCATATTTGTCTTAATCATAAATAAAATTAGCATAATCATATTTAGGCATAAAACTTATAGGCTTTAGGCTCCTATTTTTTCTTGCATTAGCACAAGAAACCTAACGCGAAGGAAACCCTTCCAACCTATATCTATCCGTGTCGGGGCGCGCGGTGTCCACGAGCTCGCTTCGCTCGCTTCTGTGCCGCTGCGTTAGTTGATGATGTTGTATTGTATATTTAATATAATAAAAAAAATGTGCAAATTATAACTATGCATAAATATATTAGACCAAAATATAATTATGCCACAGTACATGTGCTACTAAAAATCAATTAAGCCAAAAAAAGTATGTCAAATTCATTATGCCAACACATTTTAGGATTAGCGAATAATCCCAATGCCGTACGTGATCGGCTGATAACTGATGATCCTCCAATAAAAAGAAATCCGCAGTTAGACTGGTAAGGCGGACTCCAAGACTCCAAGTTTCCAAGCTTCGGACTCCAAGCTTCGGATGCGGCTGGGATTAACGCTAGGAGGAAGAAAAAGTATGCATAATATACGTCAGGCTGGGTAGTCTGGCCTCCTAACTTCGAAAGAGCCTACACCACAGTTTCATTCGTTAATCAGGAGATGTGCTGGCACAGAAATACATTAGAATAGAACTGCCATGTGAGCGGGAAAAGCGTGGCAACTTTTTGGTCAATTCCTGTCCTATGAGACCGGAACTTTCGAACGCTTACTCGGTACTGCCCCTCTAGACAAGTAGCAAATCGCTAGCAGGCGTTTAATGGAATAGAATGACGATTGACGTATTTGACATTCGTTAACGATTATCGAATTAAAATGAAGAAGTAAATTTGAAAAATAAAGGTATTTCTTATCTCTCGTGAGTATTTATTTACAGTGAAAAAGTCACCACGCGCTACATGCAGGTGTACACTGCGTATGGCCGACTGCGTCTATCCTAATATATTTATATGTGTGCCGCTTTGCAGTTGCTGATATTTTTTCGTAACAACCTGACTCAGTCGGTACGGTAAACAGCTTGATTCATGTGCGAATTTTATTTATCGGTTTATTTCAATGACAAGATCGTTTAGTGTCCAGCAACATACAGCGCGACTTTAAAGATATTTACACAGAAATGACTGCACATATATCATCATCTACCTGCTCTGCCTGCTCTGGTCCCAATTATTTGGGGTCGGCGCAATATGTCATTGTCCTCCATAAATTCCTGTCAGATGTCATTTCCTCAGTTACTACCTTACTTGTCATATCATCTTTCAAGCAATCCATCCATCTTTTCATGGGCATTACTTTCTTCTGTTCTCATAATATGTCCATGCCATGACAGTCGCTTGCTTCTCAATTGTTCATTCACTGGTGCCACTTTCAAACTTCCTCTAATATAGTCATTCCTTCTTCTGTCCGTTCTTGTCACACCACACATTCACATTTCATTCACAACATTTGGATTGCCGCCACATGCAGTCTTTCATTGGTAGCTTTCAAGGCCAAACATGACTGCACATATATGTATGTCTAATAAACGATATAAATTTATTATTATACCAACTTTATTCGGCATATAACTATTAACATGTCAATCACACAGTTCTGCTTAATAACAACACATAAAAATGAAAGTGCAGAAGTTAATTGGTTATCGACAGACAGGTCGCTGATCGCGTATTTTATGGCCACACCATAAACACGTCAATGTCCATATCTGAGCTGCTCCACTATGTTATTTATTATACGAATAAACCTGATTGTGCAAGGAAATATTATTAGGTTATCGAAATTAATTATGCCAAAGTACGTTAGTGCCTACCTACCAATGAAATGAATGAAAATACAGTTAAATTCATTTGGCACATATTCAGCAGTGACACATGTTTTCCAGGGTATTTATATTGCATTTTGTGGAATGAGTAGTTGTATTTAATTGGTTTTCATAACCAGGTTTAAAGCTGTCATAAAGGATTGACTTTGGTAGTCACTCCTGCGTTCGACTCTTTTACTAGAGGACATATGTAGTCGTAGAGTTGCTGTATCGTACCATCCACCAAGAATCTGGATTAAGGCAAGTTTTCTATTCTGACAAAGTCTGTCAAAGACACAGCTGGTTTTTATAGCCTTTATTACTGGTGTGTACAAGTTACAGTCACCTAAAGTATCTAAGTGTTTTTATTATCGTGACATAGAATTCGATTTATTTCATTACGATTATTATCGAATGACAAATCTCACGCCATTCAATGTCAAGATCAATCGCACCGCATCGCATGCGCATAAAAAATATGGGCCTATAATAAACACATGGTTATAATCTAGATTCTAGATTTACTATCAATGTTTAAAATACAAAAGTTAGCTCGTGACTTTTTTTTTACGATCACGTAAAAAAAAACGCGGTTGAACCCCAACTCCGGAGCCGGAGGAGGAGGTTATGTCGAACTCGAACCGACTAAACCGCACGCCGTCTGTGGGTCGTAGTGCTAGGCCGAATATGAGGTTGTCGTGCGACATATCCCTCGCACCCCGGCTGACCCAGGGCCATTTATCGGTCTGGCTGATCTCAAATAACGTCATAAACATATGAACGACCATAAACTCCAAAGTGATTTTTTATTTACTGTCATTGTCACGTATTCCACAGTCTTATATATGTATAGTAATACTGTCTGACTCGCATCTTTATATTAGGAGTTTATGCCCCACAGGATGCGAGTTGGAGTCGTTCCCCAAAAGCCCAAACTGAGAGACAGGAGTTCTGGGATAGCATGAAAGATGTGTTGAGTAAGTGCAACTATAATGAAAGGATCTTGATACTAGGTGATTTTAATGGGTGGTTAGGAGTGAAACGCGATGGATATGAGAGTGTGTTGGGAAAGTTTGGTGACGACAGAGTGAATGAAAACGGGGAGAGCCTGCTTGAAGTATGTTTGGGGTGGAACCTTGTGGTATGAAACACAATGTTTGACCACAAGAAGATCCACTCGTATACAAGGGAAGAAGGAAGCCTAAAGAGTATAATTGATTTTGTGGTAGTGGATGACAGATTGAGAAAGAAAGTGGTAGACACTCGGGCATACCGCGGTGTCGGCATTGACACAGACCACTTCCTGGTTGTAAGCAGAATTAGAGGCCTGTTTAAGGGATGGCGGAATCGTGTGCCTGAGCCTGTCAGTATACTAGAGCGCATAAAAGTTGAAAATTTGCGAGAGAAAGATGTGAGAGAAGAATTTGTAACAAAATTGACTGGGAAGTTTGAAAGGTTAGATGAGGCATGTGAGGTTGAAGAATTATGGAAGCCGTTTAAGGAAGGAATTGTGGAAGTTGCTATGGATGTGTGTGGTTTAAGTAAGAGAAGAAAAGGATGTAAGTTAAAGACTGTGTGTGCAGAGGTTCTAGAGGCAGTGTCCGAGAAGAAGAAAGCGTGGCTGGATTGGTTGGTAGCAAGAGCCAATCAAAGAGTACAAAAGGCAACGAATGATGATGTATACAAGGCTAGGAATGAGTACAAAAGGTTGAAGAGTGTGGTAAAAGAGGTTGTTTTAAGAAAGAAAGAGAGTGACAGTGATAAATTTGATAGTAGGTTATCTGACGACTTCCAGAACAACATCAAATTTTTCTGGAAGTACATAAGGACAGCCAGAGGTGTAAACACGACCTCGCAACTGGACAAAGTCAGAAACCAAGATGGAAGTATTTCGAAAGGAGCAGAATGCGCGCTAAAGAGATGGAAGGAATACTTTGAAAGCTTATTTGAGAAAGAAAGTATGCAGTTAGAGGTTCCATCCGGGGACATGGATGAATGTTTTGATGAAAGTGAAATTAGTATGGTAGAGATTGTGGAAGCGTTGAATAGAATGAAATTGGGCAAGGCTGCGGGGTATGATAGAGTGACAGTCGAGATGCTGAAAGCTGGACAGGGCATAGTAGCTAGTCAGCTGTACCACCTGTTCAACCTTTGTTGGAGAAGCGGCATTGTACCGGGTGACTGGGGCAAAGCTGTCATCGTACCAGTCTACAAAGGTAAAGGGTCACAGAGGGACTGCAAAAACTACCGAGGCATTAGCTTGCTCAGCATCGTCGGCAAACTATATGCAAAGATCCTGATTGGAAGAGTGATGAATGAAACTGAAAATAAAATATGGGATATACAAGCGGGATTCAGGAGAGGAATGGGATGCATGGATCAGGTCTTTTCCTTGCGAGGCATAGCCGAAAAATTCTTGGCTAAAAGCCAAAAGGTCTATTGCGCCTTCGTGGACTTGGAAAAGGCCTATGATAGGGTAATGAGGAATGAATTGTGGTCGACATTGTCTGTGTATGGGGTGAGCAGAAACTTGATACGGGCATTGAAATCACTCTACGAGGGTTCCAGTGCCTGTGTCAGGGTAAACTGGGCTTGCACGGACTGGTTTAAAATCGAGAGAGGTGTTCGACAGGGCTGTGTAGCCTCACCGGGGCTGTTCAACTTATACATAGACAATTGCCTGAAAGATTTGAAAGAAAGGACATGTGGATTAAGAATGAGTGATTTGACTGTCAAATGCCTCCTATACGCTGATGACCAGGTTATATTAGCATCATCGGTGGAGGAGTTACAGGCGATGGTTAATATTATGCATGGCGCTCTAAAAAGCAAAGGCATGAAAGTGAACGTAAGTAAGACGAAAGTAATGGTTTTTGAAAGAGAAGAAAATATGACGGAGTGTACGATTCTGATAGAAGGAGAAAAAGTGGAACAGGTGAAAGAGTTTGTGTACTTGGGATCAAAGTTTACGAGAGACGGAAAGTATGACTGTGATATTGAACGAAGAGTGTTGGCAGGAAACAAAGTGAATGGGGCCCTGCATAACTTTATGAGCAGCCAGAACGTGTCTAAAAAGGCACGACTGGCTGTACATAGAGGAGTGCTGGTTCCAACACTTATGTATGGTAGTGAATGTTGGGTATGGCAGAAGAAGCACGAAAGTAAGATTAATGCTGCGGAAATGAGAAGTCTGAGAAGTATAGCTGGAGTAACTTTGGTAGATAAAGTTAGGAACAGTGTGATAAGGGAACGGTGTGGTGTGGTAGAAGATGTAGTGATAAAGATAGAGAAAGGGATGCTTAGATGGTTTGGACACGTAGAAAGGATGAGTGAAAGTAGATTGACGAAACAGATTTATGAGGCGAGAGTGAATGGGCGAGTCGGTAAGGGGCGACCTAGGCGAACGTTCGTCGATCAAATCGAAGACGTCTTAAGTAAAGGCCAGGTCAAAAGTACCCAGAAGCGACGCGCTTGTATGAAAACGCTTATGAGAGTAGGAGAAGCGAAAAAGGTGTGTCAGGACCGTAGCAAGTGGAAAGAAGTGGTCTCTGCCTACCCCGATGGGAAAAAGGCGTGACCTTATGTATGTATGTAGTAATACTGTGTGTCGATAGTAATACTGTGCTTATACACTTTAGCCATTAAACCATCGAAATATTGACTTAAAAAACGAGAATGACTTTAAGATGCATTAATAAGAACCTTATCGTGGCAACGTACGAGGGTGGACTGAAAAGTTCGTAAGCTGACACATTTATTGCGCTACTAGTATTAAATCCAAATGATTTTAGTTGAAAATTGGTTTGCTAAGTTCAAACGAGGCGAAAATGAGCCACGTGGATAATGTACGCAGAGAACGTCCCAAAACAGCTGAGACAGCGGTTACCGAATTGAAAACATGAAAAAGCCCACAAAATGGTTCCAGATAGCAGTTAAGTGTAGTTGAATTCTTTCTTTCTTTCTTTCTTTCCTTCCTTCCTTCCTTCTTTCTTTCTTTCTTTCTTTCCTTCTTTATTTCTTTCGTTCTTTCTTTCTTTCTTTCTTACTTACTTTCTTTCTAACTTACATTCTTTCTTACTTACTTTCTTTTTTTCTAGATAGCTGACATCCTAAAGATCATCCTAAAGATAACTAAGGGCAGTATTGACATATCGTGAATGAATATTTGAATATGCGTAATATTTTCAGCCCACCTGATATATACCTTAGTAAGTAGCTGGGTGACATTTTAAAGTTTTTTTTTGTGATCATAAGTAGGTGAATCGCCGTGGCGTGCTGGTAATGTTGACTTAGGCTTATACTTAGCTTGGTACATCACACTGATGACGGCACGGCATAGTGTAAGGAGGCCTACTAAAAACCAACCTCACCTGCTAGCTGGTAAATTTGCTGATTCCCAGACGAAACTCGTGCGCAGGATTTCCTCTCAGGGTTGGGTGGACAGGTTGTCGTTGCTTCCGTAAAAGCCAAGATAAGGCAAATCAAAAGAATAAATAGCAGAGTGCAAGTTTTGTATGCTAATGTGATGACGTAAATGGTAATGACGTCAGCAAAAGGCACCAAACACATCACCCCATAGACATGCTAGTTTCATAATAAAATATATGACATTAATGGTAAACCGCATTATAATATTTACCAGTAATTTTTCAATGCATTCAGGAAATAGTAAACTAATTAGCTTACCTGACCTACGTGACGCCGCACGCGTTCATTTTCTGCAAACTCTTACACATTATGACTTACATAGAAAGCTATTGACATTAGTCACTTGCTCTATTTTACGGTCATCAGTCGGTCGCTGGAATAAGCTGGGTGCACACGAGACGTGCCGGCGCACTTATCATGTCCCCTAGTATTATAAGGCCCACTATACATTTGCGGCAAACTGCAATAAGGGTGGTATGCGGCTGGCCACAACATGCAGTGTGGCTAGCTGCATGCGATGTGGTGTCATACAAAATGTGCAGTTACAAGTGCGTTGTGCCTTTACTTAACCAGTGACCACGCGGGCTGTATGACCCGCTATATTTTAGAGTAATGAATATATCTAATATATCGGACCTAAAATATATTCTCTACGCTCAGGATGTGTTTTGAGGATAGCATGGGCTGCTAATGCGGTGTACGAGCTCAAATTCATCAAGCATAGATTATTACAAAACAATCCGCGCGCACCAGGACCTCTTTTGTGTCCCGATTTAGGTCCAAAATAGGAATCCCGCGGTCTTTGAAATAAGAGACGAGAGTAAAAGGCAGGCTGTTATTGTCTTGCTTCAGTTTATGGCACACTGCACTTCACCGAAAAACGGAATTATTGTAAGGAGCAGGTGGAGCAGGGCTCGAATTCACAACCTCAAACATAACATGCGAACTACCGCTACGCCTCACAGGCAGTCGTCAATGATGTTTAGGGTGTTATCGCATGAAGTGGTAATACTTTTTTTTAATAAAAACCTCGGTAGGTAATAGCAGTAACGCTAGTCTGACCGGGACCTTACTAATATGGAGCCGGTTTCGACACCTCACATGCGCGCACGCAGGTGCGGCGCCGAGCCGTCTACCGACACAGCTTGTCTTTGAGTTGATGTAACTTTACTTTTATTTATGTAAATATACACATTTTACATGTTAGTCGATTGTAATTTGGTTGGTTTTAACATTTTTGTGTAGTTTTGCGTATTGATAAGTTGTGTAAGATTCTAATAAAGTAGATTCATAATCAAATATTTTTATTCATTTAGACCGTTTGTTAGAGTTGGCATACCGGCTTTCCTTTCGTAGACGAAAAGGGTTGCGGGCCTTGTCGCTGTTATACTTCACTTTGAAAGCGTCGGGCCTAATACCGCCTTTGCGTCCGAGGCATGGGAGACCCTGGTCGGGGCTCAATAATGGCGCACAGATTCCGGTCGCTCCTTATATCCAGAGGTCTTGGGACGAGGCGGGAATCAGGCTGGCTCATGAGCGGCGTTCTGGAGGTGCGACAGTCGCTGTGTCACAGCCGGAGGCTGGGGCATGGTTGCAGGCATTGCCATCGCCTCACCTGGGCACTTTATTGGAAGATGATTCTCTGCGTATGGCGGTGGCTCTTCGCTTGGGTTGTAGGGTGTGTGAACCCCATAAGGGCACCTGCGGTTCCATGATGGAGGCTGACTTTCAAAACCATCGCACTGAGTTGTCGTCTTGCCGGTTGTGGGTTCCTTCGTCATTATGCCCTCAACGACCTGGTACGAAGGGCCTTGGTTTCGGCGGATGTAACCTGCCCGCCTGGCCTGTCTAGATCGGATGGCAGGAGATCAGTTGGATTGACTCTTGTGCCTCGGAAGAGGGATAGGTGCTTGGTGTGGGATACGGCTTACAGTCAATACAGTGGCTGCGAGCCACCTGGGCCGCACGACTCTTTGCCCTGCGGTTACGGCCGAAGATCCGGCCAGTAAAAAACTAGTGAAGTACGCAGCTTTCGAGCCCCAATAAATCGTAGGGCCGGCATAGAAGCAAAGAAACTGGTCGCTGATACAGGTCGTTGAATAAGAGAAAAACCTGGTGACTCTCGCACCTGGTGCCGTTGCGATTTAGTGCGGAAATGCTGCCAATGTTTTGGGCTCCTTTGTAGCAGACACGACCCGAAGCGGGTTATTTACATAGCAAAAGCTTGCCTGGCTACTTGATATTTATGTAACAAATATAAATGAATTTACTAGGTAATTCAGATTACTAAGTATGCTAAAGTTTATTAGAGAGATTATCCTTCATAAGATTACTAAGACTTGAATTATAAACGGTATATCGCCTGCATGTGCCTACGCACCTGGTGTTGCCAGCCACCTTGAATTATTGCCTATTGTTAAATATCATTTGAATGTGGTAATTCCTTGAGTAGGATCTTCATTTACCTAACGTGATCAGCGTGGGTTTTGAATAGACATTCACCATTCATGCATACCACTACATAATTATTATAAAACAAAGTATTCTGCCACGTCTGCATGTCTGTCTGTCTGTCTATTCAGCTTTTAGTTCTGTGGAGGTTTCTCTTAGCTAGGGAGAAGCCCTGATAATAAGGTCCACCATTCCATATTCTGAGAAGCTAAAATCGTGAATACGGATCAGACGGCCAAGACGGTTTTACAGCTGCTTATTCGTCAAAAAAGTAAAACCCCTGGGAGTTTTCATTGTAAGAGCTGCCTAATCCATTGATTTATCCTAGGAATTAATTCCTGTACGTTACAAGAACGGGATCAACATAAGTACCATGCGGGTGGAGCCGTGGGCAAAAACTATCTTCGGATTATAATCGAAATTGGCTGTTAGTAAGCCTATTTATGTATACTGAAGGTTGTATTCACGGAATTAATAGAGATTAAATAATAAATATAGATACGTCACTATAATACAAAACTAAACCGCCAAGGTTATCAGGTGTGCCTCTATATTCGGAAGAAGAATTTCGCTATACAAGGTTAATCTTAAAAGTAACTATCATTCAATAGGTAGAGTTTTTAGCATTAGTACCTACCTAAGGAGGTTTTAAAAAAGTTTTATTGAATTTATACAAAGCAGCAATTTATTTTTGTTTGAAATCACAAAACACAATCTTATTTTGTTTTGTAAACTACTTATTCACTTTATTCATGCCGAGGTACTTATTAGAATTTGAATATTTAACTGGCTGACCCGCCACGGCCCCTTGGCTCAGCCGAAGTGTGAGGGATATGTCGCGAGACAACCTCACCTTCGGCCTAGCAAAACGACCCACAGACGGCGTGCGGTTTAGTCGGTTCGAGTCCAATATAACCTCGCCCTCCGGCTCCCGGGGGGGGGGGGGGATATCTGTGGGAATTTCCCGCACGTAAAAAAAAATATTTTTTCGTTTCGCCCGTAGTATACTTCAAATCCCGTAGCACCCCTAAGCCATTATGCATCACTATTTACTTACTCACTTACTGCCAGTCTATCTTCTTAAATCAGTGACTAATTTCTTAAAACAACTAGGCATGCTATTATCGTATGTTATTTAAGTATAATACAGTTTCTTAAGTACGAAATAACCAATGCTATCATATCGCCAACTCAATAACCAATTAGAAATAGATATGGTCAAGTATCTATGCGGAGGTTCATTGACCATGATGGTACACATGTCTGATAAATTTAATGGCCAGTCAATACCGATACAATGTAGCGAATGGTTAGGTAAGCGAAGGGTTGCCAATGCAAAATTCTAAAATGCCAATAACACACCCGATTAGGTACTCCGAAGCTGGGTGGTAGAAATTTGAAATGTTTGCCACAAATTTCGGCCGGTTGGGTACCACCGTGCACGATTGCGAAAAGCCCTCCGAAGTAATTCAATCTTGGTTGCATTTTGCATTGCGTTCAGGGGCCAGCAAGTGCATAGCCGGGCGGGGGGGGGGGACGGTGGTCGCAGCTCCAGTGGGACCGGTGTGTATCACGCGGAGCTGTGACGCCAATTCTTTTTTGGTGAGGCCGTCAAGATGAGTGCCACCATTGTTAAATGGTACGTGTATGTACTGGTGACCATTTTTCCTGAGATTTTGCCTCAGCTTGCCATCAGGCGAGCTGAAGTCAAATTGATGTGTCCTAAGTGACTTAAGCTAATTTTGTTTTAGAAGTGGTATAAGGGATTCAAACTTTTACGACTTCCTCGCAAAAATTAAAACCCAGATCTGAATCCACGCGGCCCAAGTCACGGCCGCAACTATTATAATGTGTTATTTCAAAGTATAATCAATAAGCTACAGTTTAGTTAGGTACCAATATTGTCTCTTACCTCCTGATCGCAAGTTGCAATAACACTGTAATAAAACCCCTTGTTAAGTTAACGTTTTATTACTGATCGCGGAAGCAATAACTTAATGTTATTGTCAGTTGTCTTTGGGTTACTGGGTCGCTATTCCTTTATCATTGAGCAAAAGAAAGTGACGTCATCGTCCTAGAACCGCATCCCAGTTACAATCAAAACTTGCACTTGGCAGGTCAAGATACTAGTAAACCTAGGAGGGTTTAATATTCCATAAGTGGATTGAACCTCAGCTTTTTTTACTTCCGTCTAACTTCTCAACCCGAGGGGAAAGCCTGTGCAAGAGCCTTGTCCATCTTGGTAATTGGGTATTTGACTGACTAGTCAAATTAGTTACTTTTTTTATAATTGTATGAAAAATTCATTAGTGACGTCATAATATTTAATAGTCAAATCATTTACTATTAAAGGTTGGGATGATTAAAAATAAATAAGAACGATAAAATAAGAACCGACGCAACTGTTTTCACTCTTTTACTGTTCTTAATTTAATAAGTTCAGCTAAATAATTTATTTTAACTACAGTATAATACCCAATTGTTCCTACTGGCTTTGCAGCTGAGGTTGGCTCGAGACCCGAAGTCTCCTACAATGAAATAAAATGAAAGTAGTTTGCACATTTTAAATGCATAACTAGTTCCAAACACGAGTTGAATGAAGGATAACATCACACACTTACCACGTAAAAAAATAATCTTGTCTTCTTATTTATCTTCTTATATATACAAAAATTTCGTGTCACGATGTATGTTCGCGATAAACTCCGAAACTACTGAACGAATTTTGTAACCATTTATAATATGGTCCAATATGGTCCAACTTAAAAGTTAGATTAGTTTTCTCTTAATCACGGGAACGGGAACAAAATTCCACGCGGGCGAGGCCGCGGGCATCGGCTAGTTTCAACTATAAATCTATGTCTCAGTGGTAAAGTATACAATGGGAAGTAATTGTGAGTTGCGAGTTCGATATTCGGCTCGCTCAACGTGTTATTGACTTTCTTCTCTAAAACATGATCTCCCAACCAGTTTTCTCCCTTAGCACTTAGCCGTTATAAGTAATATAGGTATTATTTTCTCCTTTCAGGGTAAACAAAAGCTGCTATTCAAACTGCGAACGCATAATTTACCTTGCATACCATAAACTACTGAGTCAATCATCAATGACATTTCCATAACGAACTAATCTCACTCAATAGCTGCCGACAATTAGCAATCTCATCGTATTGGATAGTTTCCAATGACGCATGGCGTCGGCACACCCACGAAGCACTTGTAATTTGTTAACACTAACTACGTATATCAATTTGATTGTTTGTTTGTCAGAAAATGGACGTTCTTAAAGAGAGAAGAAAACAATTATGTGTGTAGAAAAAACTACTTGCACCACTACAAGGAAGTTTTCTCACACACACCCCCTTAATCAATCACTCAATTAGCCCACTGCAGTCCACTGCGGGACATAGGCCTCTCCCAATGTGCGCCATTTCATATAATTCTCGGCCTTCCGAATCCACTCCGTTCAGCCACCTTTTTCAGATTTAACCTTTTTAGGGTGTGTGTGTGTGACACACACCCTAAAAAGGTTAAATAGACAACGAGACAGTGTTTTTTTTTAATTCAAATTTTATTACCTTATTTTCCTTATGTAATTAACATTCCAGGTTGCTCTAATGTCTAGTAGTCTTCTCTAAATCTCTGGGCCTACCAAGGTATGCTATAATCCATTTCATGGACCAGCGATCCATGGATCCTATCAGATGTGTCGTGTGCTTTGCACCAAAATCGTATAAAAATGCCTCCCCACTCCCTTTAGATCGGAGCCCAAAACACTGATAGAACACTGTTCCTAGGTAGAATCATCAAAAGGAGTTTTCTTAGTTAAATTAATTTTATGTAACACCTTACATAAAAACCAAATCCCGCGCCATGGCATGGAGTTGCGGATACCATAACCATACCTCACATATCACGGATCCACTTTCCATATTACAACATAATTTTCGAAAACCCAGTTTAATCAGGAAGTGATGATTTTAATTGTATTCAATATTCAAAAACTCTAATTGTTTAACTGTTTCGTAAGAACGTATCATAATCAAGATACTAATAAACTTAGTTCACAAATTATGGTAAATTTAATAAATTAACCTACATCGATTTCGACTAAAAATCACCATAAAACTGTCATAAAATGAATTTGAATACTTAACAATATTTAAATTAAATGATTTTATGTGAATTTATAATGATATTTTAGCAATACCATAGGTATAGTTAGCGCCATCTAGCGAAAGTGTAATGAACTACATGAAAGCAACAGCGAATCCTGCATCGCGATATGAAAGTTCTAACGATACTACTGTAGGAAAATTTTGAATTACGTCCTTTGAGTCTACGAATTGATTAGTAGTGCACCGTGATCATATTGTGGCTGTGTTACATCTGGAGAAATCATCAAGCCGGGGTACGGAGCCGGTCCTCCACACTGATGTCTCCAGAAAATTGGAAGCATTCCAAGCAAGTAATTATACCCCTTAAAATATAAGCCCACACTGGCCAAATTTAAAGAATTTATTGTAAGTTAATCTCCTCAAAGATTATCTGACAACAAATTCTATAGCTTATCTATGAGGAATTTGTTTCTACGTACTAGTAATCGAGCAAAGCAGGTTGCGAGAGTTCGTTTAGATAACAACAAATTGTTCGAGACTTATGGCGACCTTTCCATCCTACTACGGCAGGATAAACTAGGAATGTCGTAGGCGACTTTAGTTTGGATATTTGTGACTCAATCGTCAAGGTGCATGCTTCATCGTGACTGTTTATTGTAATTACATTCGTATCTTAGGATATTAATAATATTTTTACAATATCAAACTTCAGTCAAATCCATAATTAGACTGGTAAAGCAGACCCCAGACTCCAAGTTGAAAAAAGCTGACGGATGAAGAAAAAGAAGAAGAGTCAGATATCGAACTCCTACATTACACTTCTGATTTTGATTTCGGACGTCCCAATTAGACGTGGTCAACAATTACACACAATGACGTATTATTAAAGACGTATTTTTTCCGTAGAGCACTGTCGCATCTCAACGCATCTATAGTTATCGATGTCGGTTATTGCGACCAAACATATACCTACAATAGGTATAATCTACCCCTATATCAAATTTCATCAAAATCAGTTCAGTGGTTTAGGCATGAAAGACGGACAAACAGACACGCACATACACTATCATATTTATAATATTAGTATGTATTTGATTTCTACACACACCTTGTTCAATCAATATTCGACTCATAAAAAGATACAATTGCTAAGCTCAATCTTATTAGAGTTAGATCCAAGGTGTTGGTTTTCCCACTTTCGTAACCACAAATAATATAATATTTACCTACACTTATTCTTAGTGCCAAGTGAAAAGATTGATAAATTTACACATACATCAACCTAATTCTACGAAGCCCTTAAGGTAAATTTATAAAGAAAGCGATTGTTATGTCTCCATAGATATTTTTCTTCCTAATTAGGTTGATAGACAAAAGTTACTGCCATAGCAGTAACATTTTAACTTTCACATTCCATAATATGTATAGGCGGATAACTTCCATGTATAGGCTTAAAGTTAGGCTTAAAGCTGTTGCCCGCGGCTTCGTCCGCGTGAATTTTTATCTTACGTTCACTTCACATACGAGATAGTATTTCTGTCCCAATTGAGCAATTCGACTGGGGACTTCCCCAGTCGAACTGCTATAGGGCGTATTCTATAGGGCGGAGGTACTTACCTCCGCCCTATAGAATACTGCGGCCATAATATCCTCGTGTTGTGTTCGCGGCGTTAAGTAAGGAAGCCAGAGATCTCTGGAGAGTTTTTGTGCTGTCAGTGGGAAGGCCAAAGGCTTGCCTGCTGTGTCTTCTACACTGAACACACAGAATCTCTCTGTGTTTACAGGATGGACAGCACGATGTGACTCCCCTTTCACAACCATATTATTACTTAAATATTATAAAGGCGAAAGTAACTGCCTGTCTGTCTGTATGTTATACTTTCAAGCCTAAACCATTATACCAATTTTGATGATATTTGGTATAGGGGTAGATAAGATCTTGAGAAAGGACATAGGCTATTTTTGGACGCAATAACCGACAGCCACGCGGGCGGAGCCGCAGGTAACACTGCGTATCCTTGCCATGTACGTAAGAAAATGGTACTGAATTAGCCTTAGTTGACCAACCATTCTGTCAGTGTTATTGTAAATTGATAAATTTTAATAATATAACGAAATGCATAAATTATTTACAGAAACTAAATTAGTAATAATTGTTACCGAAACTGACGTTTATTGTTAGTAACTTGCCTTGCTAAATGAAATACTTCAAAGGATATAGATTCTGATCACGCAAGGTTCCCTTATTAGCAATAAGTACCTAATCTAAACTAATTACATAATTAATTCAATTAGAACACGTGAATTCAATGCTAGTAAGTAGTGAGAAATGTATGTGTTTGTTGAATGAGGAATGTACATACAGTCAACGTCAAAAAAATCTCTACTACAAAGTGTCAAGGTATTAAGAGCGAATCAAACTGTTTTATTGGTGTAATTGCACTAAATATCATTCAGATCACTTTGAGCAGCTACTTTATTTGTAAAGACCAATCTGATGCTGATTGTACAAGTTAGTTAATTAGTCAATGGTCTTAGATATGGCATTGCTAGAACAACTATGGGTTGTTCATTAGCGCCTCGTATTCATCAAGCACATGGTTTGTAATGTTGGATACACACAATCTGATTGAACACGAACATCGATTAGTACGGTTCGTCGATCACAGTGGCATATTGGACGTATGCCGTATATTAACGTCTGTAAATCCCCAAAGGGGTAGGCAGAGATGTTACCGGTAAGTTAGAGCAGTGTGCGTTCATTGACATCCATATTTCGTCAACGATGATTTTCGGTCGCACTTAATACGCGGCGAGTCTATCGTCGTGAAGTGGGTACTTTGTCAAGAACTGTACTGTATGTTTATGCTTCTAAGGAACCCTGTTCTGCGCGGTTCATGCAGAAGAGACGTGGCGAGGACGTATTCCGGTGGCGGCCAATTTAAGTAACACAATATAAACCTTATGTAGTGTGCAACAACGTCGTGTTTGTCTTGGATGACAATTTCTTCGTTATTTAGTAATGGGACGTCCGTCGTCTGGAGGCGCGGGCGCAATTCTCCTCCAAGACAAAAACGACGTTATTGCACGCTACATAAGGTTTATATTGTGTTACTTAAACTATCATACGTCCCCGCCACGTCTCTTCTGTATAAACCGCGCCTTAGTTGACATCCACAGGATTGGATGGCCCTATTTTACTTTATCTCTCTTAACGTACCATACCTAATGGCGACAAATCCCATTGGCTTGCTATTGACGTGGTCTGGCATTACAGCTGAGCGGCACACGTCATCAACTTATTTATCAAAATCCGAGCTGCAACAAAAACAAGCTTTCTCCATTAAATGTTAACTGACTATCGTAAGTATTAATTTTTGGAGCTCGAACACATTTTACTAAACTGATAGCTATTATAATAGATAACTATATACCTACGTTATGTTATTCATTTTAAGTAGCAGTATGATGCCTGCTATACGTTTAGTAAGAGTGCCTAGGGGCTCCTTTTACATCCTCTTTCCCTCTGGCAGCATATGAGTCACGTCTTTGATGTTGCAAATGATCAAAAGCAACGACGAATTAAATTTCTCAAAGGGCCTTTGTGCGTCAGTTCCATATCACGATGTAACCCTTCTCAAGGAAAAAACAAAAGAGGGTGGGTTCTTACTGAGAGAATAAATACACTTCTCATCAAAAAAAAAAACGAGATAGTACCGCAAGTACTATTCAACCGGCTTACATAAATAATAAATAGGATTGAAATCAATAATTGACCCCAATAAGTAGCTGGCAGTCTAGTTAACACATTTATGAATCATAATTCCAAAAATTGAAATAAAAAAAAACATTTTTCATTCATTCATTCATTATACAAAAGTGGAGACATTAATTTTAAACTTAATTGAATGTATATTTTGTAGAAATTTATGTCGTCGTAACAAAAGTCGAACTATAGAAGTGCCTCGATTTTTTTAATGGGAAGTGTATTATAATAAGATTATAGAACATATTACTCAATGCTGTCAAGATGAAACCCAGGCTATTTACTACTTAATAATACCATATTTTTAATTCACACTATCAATCAAACAATCAATTAGTCCACTGCTGGACATAAGCCTCTCCCAATATTGATACACACTACATAGAATATATATTCAGTTTAATTCTGATATTTTCCGTTCCCATTATGGGGTAGTGGCACCCATCATGGGGGAGTGGCTAGAGAGGCCACACGGCAGCCTCTCGTACCGTCAGACGCAGATCATTACCGGACACGGTAGCTTCGGGCGGTATCTGCATCTGATGGACATAGAGCCAACGCCCGAGTGCTATCACTACGATGCGAGCGTGTACTCGGGGCTGCACACGCTCACCGAGTGTCCGGCGTTTGAGACGCCGAGGCGGGAGCTTGTGGCGGCCCTGGGGGTGAGAGTGCTCACGCTCTCCACCCTGCTCGCGGCGAATGGTCCGCTGCCCGCGTTCGTAGGCGGCTCGGGCGCAGACCGACCTTCGCCCCCCATGAGCGCCAGCCTGAGGGCGACGGGTGGAGCCGCCCGTCACCCTAGCAGAAGCAGGCCACAGCGGCGGCGCGCATCGTAGGTCGATGCCCCCCCCCCCCCCCCACCTTCCCCATACCGGGGGCGAGTCGTGGACCGCGTGGTCCCCCCTCCCGAGGAGGGTCAGACCGAGAGTGCGATGGATATGTCGCATGACAACCTCACCTTCGGCCTAGCACTACGACCTGTGGGTCCGACATAACCTCCCCTTAGGAGGGAGGGGGGAGGGGGAATTCCCGCACATATTTTTTTTTTATATATTTTCCGTTAATTGCAGTAAAACATAAAATAATAATTGCAGTAAAACATAAAGTAACCAATAAACACAAGATATTTTAGTTGTTCTCCTTCATCTTCATCTTTATCTTAGCGTTAATCCCAGTCACATCCGAAGCTTTCACCTCAGAGTATGGGGTCCACTTTACCAGTCTAGCTACTGATTTGGCTAAACTTCGATATTTTCCGTCAAGCGATTGTCATCTGACCTCCAAAACCCAAAAGCGATATCGAAACGTAGCTGTTAGACCAGTCGTTGGATTTTTGAGGGCTCCAACTACCCGTAACGATTGCCGTAAATATTCGTATGCCAACCGGGACCGACGGCTTAACATGTTTTTCGAAGCACGATCTGCCCGTCTAGACAAGTGGCAATTCGCTGGCTGGCGTTTGGTGGAATAGAATGACGAATATATGGGATTTGACGTATATGAATGAATGAATGAATGAATGAATGAATATATTTATGAATGAATGAATGAATATATTTATGAATGAATGAATGAATATTTTTATGAATGAATGAATGAATATATTTATTAATGAATGAATGAATATATTTATTAATGAATGAATGAATATATTTATTAATGAATGAATGAATATATTTATTAATTTCTCTCACAATGGTGTTTTTTTTTTTGTGCGGGAAATCCCCACGGATACCCCCCCCCCCCTCCGGAGCCAAAGGGAGAGGTTATGTCGGACTCGAACCGACTAAACCGCACGCCGTCTGTGGGTCGATGTGCTAGGCCGAAGGTGAGGTTGTCTTGTGACATATCCCTCGCACCCCGGCTGACCCAGTGTCTCACAATGGGTATACAGTTTAGCAACAATACAAGGGTCTGTAAGAGCTGGTGCTCGTTGAAGGTCTAAAAGACCTGTGTTACAAGTTAATGCATGTCAAATACGTCAAATCCCATACATTCGTCATTCTATTCCATCAAACGCCTGCTAGCGAATTGCCACTTGTCTAAAGGGGCAGACCAATGCCAATACCCATATTCATGCGTACGACTATTTGCATTGAGTGGCGAGCGAATGCGCGCCCTCTGCGTAGCGGCCACGTTCCCTACCGCCTCGCCAGAGAAGCTGTTCTTAATATTCACAATAAAACAATTGAAAATGCTGTCCAAAAATAAATTATCCGTACTAATATCATAAATGCGAAAATAACTCTGTCTGTCTGTATGTTACACATGCACGCCTAAACCACTGAACCGATTTTAAAGAAATATGGTATAGGGGTAGATAACCAATTGAGAAAGGATTGACTATGTTTGGGGCACGATAACCGACATCCACGTGTGGTTGGAGCCGGGGGCAAAAGCTAGTCATACGTATAATAAAAACGTATAATAAAAATATAAGACACATCTATACATATAAGTAAAATTAGAGTGTCTGTTTGTAACATTGAAATAACCGTTTTTAACTACATGCATATGAATATAATACGGTACATACACCAAAATATTTTTTTTTGTCTGTCTGTCTGTTTGTTTCAGCTAGTCTATGAAATGGCTGGACCGATTTTGACGAGACTTTTATTGGCAGGTAGCTGATGTAATAAGAAGTAACTTAGGCTACTTTTTTTAGACTCAACACTAAGCGATAACCGACCGCCAAGCGGGCGGAGCCGCGGGCAACAGCTAGTATTGAATAAATTAGAACTGTAGCCATAATACTACTCATTAATAACAGTTCCTCCGTTAATGCTGTAGAAGACTCTTTATAAAACTACGTATTTATTATAATAGAATTTATGGTCCCAATTTATTTTAAGACAAAGGACGAGGTCGCATGCCATCGTTTTAGCACGAAGATGGTGTTGGTGGTGGATGAACGAGTGGTTATCCAATGTGGTCGACAGTATGTGTCGACCATATTGGATAACCGCTCGAAAGTTATTCTCTCTCGTTGTCATACATACGTTTAAAACATTATATTTCGTGTCCTTATTCTTCACGATGCGGTGTCCTCTCACCGGCCGGTCTGCTGACAGCTTTGAAGACGAATCGGTTAGATAGTATCAAACAGACAGTGTTTATCAAGTGTGTGGTTCCAACATCAGTTTATATTAAAGTACTAAAGTTTTAATAGATCTTTGCTACTTAAACACGCCATAACAATTTAGTACCTACAGATATTGCCTGGTTTAAGTACACAAATGCTACTTTTTAGTTCAGAAACCAGCAATTTCAATACGACTATTTATAGTACAACTATCATAGCAGTATGTCGATATAACCCGACACAAAACAACCAGTGTAAAACACCACTCCACCTACAACAAGTACTTTTGTAAACGCGTGAGTATAAACAACACGCGCATGCGCCGACTGCCGTGAGAACGCACGAATCACGTGCATCAAGGTTAGTCGCTGAATTAAATCAATTGTTTATCATTAGTCACTGCTCCCCGGCTTCTCCTGCCTATATTGTTGTACAACAATTATTTCAAATAGTGATGTGTCACTTGAAAACTGTACCTAATCTATAAAAAAGTTTGATTTTTTTTATACCACTGAGTTGGCAGACCAGCTCACGGTCCACCTGATGGAAAGTGGTTACCGTGGCCTATGGACGTGTGCATCACCAAGGGAGTCACACTCGTGCTGCCGACCCTTTTTTTTTTCTTGCGGGAAATCCCCATGGATACCCACCCCTCCGGAGCCGGAGGGGGAGGTTAGATCGGACTCGAACCGACTAAACCGCACGCCGTCTCTGGGTCGTAGTGCTAGGCCGAAGGTGAGGTTGTCATGCGACATATCCCTCGCACCCCGGCTGACCCAGGGCCATCCCTCTCGGTCTTGCCCTCCTCGGGAGGTGGCCTGCTTCTGCTAGGGTGACGGGCGGCTCCACCCATCACCCACAGGCCCGCGCTCATGGGGGTCGATGTCTGCGAGTCTCTCTCGCTCGCCGCGCCGCGCCCGCTCTGCTGTCTTCTTCACGAGCATGACCTGCTCGCAGAAGGAGGCGCTGGCCGCCCACGCATCCGCACAGCGTACCATCACCGCGAGCAGGGTGGACAGCGTGAGCACTCTCACCACAAGCTCCCGCCTCGGCGTCTCAAACGCCAGACACTTGGTGAGCGTGTGCAGCCCCGAGTCCACGCTCGCGTCGCAGTGATCGTGTTGCCGATCCTGTTAACACATGAAGTTTCTGTGCCGTCAGTGTAGATGACAAAGCAGGAATAACCTTTGGTCTTCCAACTGACATCACAGTTTATTTAAATAAATAAATAATTAAAAAACGCAAGCCAAATAATTTTAACGCTTCTAACCCAAGCGTAGTCATAAATCGTGCTAGTAATTTCTTGAGGGATTTTATATTATATTATATTATTTGTGGTTAAGAAAGTGGAAAAACCAACACCTTGGATCTAACTCTAATAAGATTGAGCTTAGCAATTGTATCTTTTTATGAGTCGAATATTGATTGAACAATGTGTGTGTATAAATCAAATCCATACTAATATTATAAATTTGATAGTGTATGTGCGTGTCTGTTTGTCCGTCTTTAACGCCTAAAGCACTGAACTGATTTTGATGAAATTTGATTTTGGGGTAGATTAGACTTATTATAGGTATATGTTTGGTCGCAATAACCAACATCGATAACTATAGATGCGTTGAGATGCGACAGTGCTCTACGGAAAAAATACGTCTTTAATAATACGTCATTGTGTGCAATCTTTGTTGTGTCCTGGCGTGGCGGTAGTGAATACGGCCGCTACGCAGGAGGCGCGGGTTCGATCCCCGCTCAGTGCAAATATTTGTATGCAAGAATATGTATATTTGCATTGGTCTGGGTGTTTCTATGTATTATATGTATGTATTTACACAAAAAAACGTATCTAAGTATGTTTATCCGCATTCTAGGTGCCACTACACAAGCTAGTTAAGCTATGCTTACCATGGATCTGGATAGCGTTGTGTGAAACGTTGTGGAATATTTATTTATTTATTTATTATTATTACTAGCTGACCCGGCGAACTTCGTACCGCCAATATTTTTCCACCCGCGTGGCGTCAGATCCCGTTCCCGCTGCACCCTCTACTATATTAAACATATATTATGGGAGCCCCTTATTTCGTAGAAAGAAATTTCATAGAATTTCGTTTCACAGAAAATGTTTCATATAATATTTGGTTCTTATATTTTTATTTCGAATATTATTGTTTCAAAAACAATTTACTACAATGAAACATATTTCACAGAAACACAATTGAACGAATTTTTAATCACATTTTTTTGTTTAACAAACTTATCAAACTGTAGAATTGTTTTTTAAAGAATATTAAACCACCTTTATAATGTTCCAAATCACATTTATTTTTAACTATAACATTTACAATATAGTTAACACCCCGACTCAGATTACCCCGACTCGGATAGGTTAGGTTAGAAGGCTAATGCGGGAGCGGAGCGTAGCGAAGCTCCCGCATTAGGCCTTCGTGGTTATTTTTTTATAAACCACCCAGAAGTAGGAGCCCCGCGTAGCGGGGCTCCGTCGTCCTTGTAGACGCATCAATTGTTTAGTTTATAAAAAAATTGTCCCATTTAAATGAGGGTATGCATTTCATGAATTGAAACGTTTAGAAACTGTCACTTTGATAATATGTTATTCTTTGTAATAAGTTTTCTATTAAATAAACAATATAATGATTAAGAATATTTGATTTGATATTCTATGAAATGATTATTTTAATGTTTAACTTTATATGAAACAAAATTCAATGATTTAAAATTCTTTAAAGTAAGTATTCTGTATATTGATTATTCTATGAAACGAAATTATGCGAAACATTTTCTGTAATACGAAATTATATTAAACAATTGTCTATAAAACAACGCACACCCATATATTATACATATAAACCTTCCTCTTGAATCACTCTATCTATTAAACAAAACCGCATCAAAATCCGTTGCGTAGTTATAAAGATTTAAGCATACAAAGTGATATAGGGACAGAGAAAGCGACTTTGTTTTATACTATGTAGTGATATAGCAGTCTACAGCTGGACGTAGGTCTCTCTCGATGTTAGGAGGCTTTGGTTTACCTACTGTTTCCACGCCGGCCAGACGGGCTGGTACAGGGTTTTATTTCGAGTTTTCCTTCCATTCCAGTGATATGATCAATGTATTTTTCCTTTAGTCGCCTACTCTTACGACAACCTTAGAATGAGATACTTGTAGTCTTCGCAATAGATATCTGTTCAAAATTCTGTTTCGATCTAATCTCAATCTTTGTATCTGAAGTTTTCACTTTGGAGGCTGGATTCTATTTATTGTTATTTTTACCCGACTGCCAAGAAGGGTTATGTTTTTCGCGCGTATCTTGTATGTTTGTTATATTCTTTATTACCTTTTATCTTCTGAACCACCGTACGGACTTCAATGATTCATATCTCAAATGAAAGGTATTTTTTGCCCAAGTGTTCTTAGGTACAGTCAGCATCATTAAAATGTCGCAAACTAAAGTACTCAAAATAATCCAAATACCAAAATCCCAATTTCATATTGGTTATTAGAGATTTTTTGAAATTATACTTGACTGGATACCATCGACCGCCGTGATTGTGTATATGAATATAAATACTCTACTAACTTAGATAAAACTGAAAGACCGATTGGATACTTACAACTATTTGAGTACTCTAATAACCAATATAAAATTGGGATTTTGGTATTTGGATTATTTTGAGTACTTTTATTAGCGATATTTTAATGATGCTGACTGTACACAAAATATGAACAAAAGCTTTGGGATTTTGGCGTCAAAATGTATGTAGTAAAAAAAATCACTATAAATTTATCAAGTGGGGTATCAAAATGAAGGAATTTAGAAGACGATTACAAAAATATATAAGTCATAACTAAAAAGTATAAAATAAAATAAATTATTAAAAAAAAAACAAAAATCCGACTAATACTAAAAAGACCGAAACAAGCTTTAGCAGGCGGTACCTATTTGGAAATCTCAAACCAGAGGAAAATTAATGGGTACCGCCTGCTATAGAGCTTGTTTTGATCTTTTTAGCATCAGTCGGGTTTTATTATTGGTTTGTTGACTTTTATGGGGCCTATAACTGTCTGATTTAACAACTTTGAAAGGCAAGCCTGTGTTAGAGCCTCTTCCGTTGTTTAGCAGGTATACCGACTGCCAGGTTTGGCTGACTTAGTCTCTGAACGTGCTGGATGGACCCTATACATCCTAGTATAAAATTGGATGTACAGGGCTCAACTAACGCCTATTATGGTGACGTGGGTAGTACAGGATTCACTTGTACAGGATAATAAAAAATATATATATATATAAATCTTTCATATCAGACAACAGAAGCTCATCTCTTGTTAGTAATTAAATATTCTTGCGCACTTGATAGATTCATCACGCCACATGTTGCTTTATGAATCTACCAAAGGCAGGTCCATCCATCCTCTCCGCAAACACTCCCAGAATGCTGTTCGTGCAATCCCCAGCCCCCCCCCCCCCAGCCGCCCCTTTCCCCTGACCCTACGCAGCAACGAGGCTATCTTTAAGCGCATCAAGGCATGAAAATCATCCGTACCCGCGATCATCCCAGACGCACTCTATGGTTTCACAATGAAAATACGTGATATTTCCTTAATCTACCTTGTTCATACCTATTTTGTTGATCATAAAAAATGTTTATTGGGCCATAAACTATATACAAAAATAGCAGTACTTTATTTGCATAACATTATAGTTTACAACACATTAACACGTGCTGAATAACAATACAGTAGTTATCTACATTGTAGGTATATGGTTATGACTACAATACAATTTATTTTTATTAGGTTGCTATTTTCGTAAATGTCAAACTTACAACATTTACAAAGTCTACAAATTCGCACGACTCGAGCTCTTTATAGAGAAACTTAAAATTTCTATCTGTTTATTCTCCTTCCCGGGACTTCAAACACAATATAAAACACTAGCTGTTACTTGAGACTCCGCCCGCTAGGATGTCGATTTTCGCGTAGTGTTCTTTCTTGCAATTAAAATAGCCTTTATTAATCAGTGATACGATAATGTAGTATTCAAATGGTGAAAGAATTTTTAAAATCGGTCCAGTACCTTTTGAGCTAATTCATTACAAATATACTTACATACAAATCTTTACTCTTTATAATATTGAGTATAGATAGTATAGAAGAATAATAATAATATTTCACACCTGAATAAAGGATTGACTACAGCATAAAATAAGTACTTATGTAAGAGTTACCTACTGGTTCCACTGGGTCCACATACCTGTTTCCTCAACCCATGGTAACCCTATTTTAGAGATAAAAAGAACTACAATCTATTCCTATAGGACATTCCAGCCAGATCCATTCTGCAGTTTGAGTGTAATTTAAAGTAAGAAACATCGAAACATCTTTACAAACTTTCACAATTAAATTAAAAGAATACACAATAGGTAGGTACCACACTTCACAAACAACATCCATTGTTTTTATTTTTATTCTATGAATAATAGTAAAGACGATCATTTTGCCATTCGTCACGGCCAGACGACACCTGCAGCCTCCGCACACAAGGTTGATTGGTAACTTAACACTTGGGTATCAGTTCAATCCCTATGTAGGCAGGTCTGTATGTGATATTAAAACTTACTCGTAAGTAGTTGTGTTATTTGTGTCCATTACTGTGTTGTTGGTGGCTACCGAAAGGTAAACACGATATTTCGCTTCTGGGCTATTGTATCTTCTTGACTTTTCTTTAATGAGAGAAGCTGTGTAGCGGCCTGTTTTCTATAACGACACTCAATCCTGAATCTCGATTTATCTGAGGACAGATTGTATAGACAGATTGACATTTTAGACAGATTGTCTATGCAATCTGTCATCAGATAAATTGACATTCAGAACTGAGTACCATTCCAGAATACGGGCCTGCGTGTGTGCTGTTTCAAATTATAAATCGATCCTTGTGCCAAATCTTCATCCAGCCCCTCTAGACAAGTGGCAATTCGCTAGCCGGCGTTTGGTGGAATAGAATGACGAATGTATGGGATTTGACGTAAATGACAGTCGATAACGCATGTCAAATACGTCAAATCCTATACATTCGTCATTCTATTCTATCAAACGTCTGCTAGCGAATTGCCACTTGTCTAGAGGGGCAGATCTGTTAAGATGTTTATGCGTGAAAGTGTAACGCTAATACAAACTTTCAGATTTATAATACATATTAGTACCTACCTAGGACATAGTAAGATAAAACACTAGCTGTGATGTCGGTTATCGCGACCAAACATAGCTTATGTCATTTTTCAAGGTCTAATCTACTTCTATATCAAATTTCATTAAAATCGGTTCAGTGGTTTAGGCGTGAAAGACGGACACAGACACACACATACACTTTCCCATTCATAATACATATTAGTATGTGTAAACGTTATACTCTTGAATAGTTTTTATCGAGAAACCAAGGTATTAACATAATCCAAGTACTCGTACTTCCAATTATTTCGAAGCCTTGTTTCCGATTTTCCCTGGCATACTTCCGGCATTTTATTATGCATTGAATATTCAAGGTTTAGATTTTACCTTTTCGCGTTTTAATGCAACCTTCATAGAAGTCGTAAAAACCTATTTGATTTTATTGCTTGGCAACAAACTCTAAGGCACGCATTCCGTATTTAGTTATAAGTCTCGATTTATAACTAAACCTGAGGACAGATTGTGTTTCTATGTGACAGTTCTAAAGTCATTGTGAGAGTCGATTAAATACACGATTCCCATTATTAAAACACAATAAAGTAATGCCAGTAACGGCGGTAAGAGACCAAATGGGTTTACGTCATACTAACCTGCAGGTTAATATAGCGCTAAAATAGCACAATAGAAAATTAAATTAATGATGACACAACTTGTTTCTCACTTAACTCGGCTCGATAAATAGGATATCTGAAAACATACACTTCAAATGTCTTGCGTCCATTTCGATAAATAAACTTAAAGAATAGTTTTAAATTGTCTATTATTCACTTTCCGTTGCAAAATCCCCACAATATCTAAAAAAAGAAAGTGCAATATGCGGTAGTTCATTCTTTGTCGGTGGTAACGTATCGCAACCATAACTGTACGGAATAAAAAATGACATCGCAATAAAGAGAAAAGAAAAAAACATTAACACTATATTTTCTTTATTCTATTGTTTTTAAGGAGCTTTTGCCCACATGGGTACGTCACGTCAGCTTCACTACAAATTAGAATAGAGAAACACGAGCTCTATCTATAACTCCCAAAAAAGACAGTTGTCAAAAGTTACATACTCATTTGTCTAGTTTTTGCGAGTTCCACCTTCCACCATCTGGGTTCTAAACAGCTTCTCTAGAAGTCATTGTACACAACCCGCAATATAAACTATGTATTACCGGCAGCTTCGCCCGCTTGGATATTGGTTATCGCGACCAAACTATTTCCCAAGGTCCAGTTCATCTCTGTACCAAAAATCAAAATTGGTTCAGGCCTAAATGCGTGAAAAAGTAACAGAGCGACCGATAGACAGTGTTTCGCATTCTAAGTGTCAGTAGTATGGATATGTTAAATAAATGGCGCCCGACACCAACGTGAGGCGTCAGTCTGCCTTGTGCAAAGTGTACGCAACATTTTTTGTACATTATCGTATTTCAGTCCATTTGACGGGATAAAAAAGAAAGGGGTTTATCAGCTATCGGTGGCGCCAGTCGGAAGCTCCGGATATGTTTGCCGGCGAATTATCGCCCTGCTGGAGGACCATACGGGTTCCGTTGCAACTTGGGAATTAATTGTGTCAACAATGTGATTTTGTACTAAATGTAGTGAATAATGTGAATCAAAATTTTGGTTATCAATAGTGTGGTGCACGCAAGTAAAAAATTATTTTATTTTATTTTTGATATTTGACTTCCTACCTCTCAAAATTATCTAACGGGTCCGACTTTCCATGGCCGGAATGGGGCTTTCTTTATCGTCTATGCACAGTTGTCCGGTCGAGACAAACTGTATGCAGGTGGGGAATGCAAGATCCGGGCTTGACCACATTTGACTGCGGTGCCCCTGTGAGTGTGCATTCCATGGTGCGCTTGATTTCGTGTCCCTTATGTCCTACCACCGGATCTGAATAAAACCATTGACAGCGCTTTCGAAATAGCACAATTTATTCTGGAACAATTTAATTTAAACCCTGAATCATTGACACGAGAAAAAGAAGAAGATGTATCTTTAGATTACTTTATCCCACACGGCTGGAAAGGACGCGCGTGGAACATGATTGATAACGCATCGCCGTTTCGGACCAGATTCTGCTAAGGCGAAGGATAGTTAAATTACTGTTAACTGTTAGTTAAGTTACTGATAGTTAAACTGCTGAATAAACAAAATCTGGATTTAAGCTGATGGACACAATAAGCAACTCTTAAATTCACATGAAGTACTACAAAAAATTGGAAAACGCACACGGATTCCACACACCTCTTTCTTGTTCTCTCTCTATCCATTCATTTAAGTAAGGTCATTGAGCTTTTTCAGTTATCTAATTAATCTTTGAGATACAGACTCAGACTTCAATGAATGGTCTATTGTATACTAAGATTTTTGTTAGTTCACTTTATTTTTTTTAGTAGCTAGCAGCAATAGCGATCACTAGAAATCGTCGTAATCGTGCTGTACTGTATATTATTGCCCCCTGAGTACAATATACAAGATACTAGATGCTCTTATAAGTTTGAAATGTTTTAATCCTCCGCGTAAACCAAAGTATCTTTGTAATTAAAATTTACAAGCAGCTGTTTTGCCCCCTAGACAAGTGGCAATTCGTTTGCCGGTGTATTATAGAATACAATGATGAATGTTTGAGATTAACACGTGTTTTGACGTTTATGACGTTTAAAAATGTCAACGTATGTCAATCCGGTACATTGATCGATCTATTCTATTTTAAAAACATATTGTCGCTTATCGAGAGGGGTAGAAGCTGGTCTTGTGAATACTTTCAGTCCGTTGACTGTAGACTCATAAACCGTCTATGACACAGAGTTCTCAAGTCTGGGTGTCATCTTTAAAAAAGCAGTTGAATGACATTTTTTAATTGAGGAAAGGTCATTATTACCATCAGGTCCATCATTAAGAACGCCTGAATCAACTAGGTGTGAAATGAATTTTGCTAAACGATTTTCTTATGGGCCATTGTTAGGTTTTAGCTGGAAAAGTTAACGCTTCATAGAATTTGCTGAATATGGGTGTCTGACCTTACCTAAGTACTAATCTTTTTGCCTCGATGACGCAGTAGATAACAGTGCTATGGAGAAGGCCCTGGGTTCTTAGAATATTCTTAGTATCTTCATACTGGAAACGGCGAATGCGATTTACAAAAAGGACGTTGAATTACTCCATTATTAAAATTGTTTATTTTTTGTTAAAGAATATTTATAGCTAGTTACTCCTTCAGCTAGGTAGATTGGCTTATATTACGAGAGTTACTCATACGTATTAGAAACACTTTTGCAGAATAAACAAGTACCATTTAAAAACGTATTGGCGAGATGTTTGGGCCTTGGGGCCCGAGTGCCCGCATCTCTTCAGGGAGATTGCGAAGCGTATGGTCGCGACGCTTCTCGTGACCAGAAGGTTGGCCTCTTTTTAAGTCAGAGATTAAGCATTGCCATACAACGTGACAATGCTGCCAGTCTTCTGGGAACGCTACCACAAGAGGCATGCGATGCGGATGAATTCCACGACGCATTTTAACTTTTAGTTTTTTATTTTATTTAGTATTGTGTATATATAGTAACTTTATTAATTTAATTTAATTTATATATAATAGGTTTGATTTTGTAAATAAACTGCTAAGTCATTATTTATTAAGGTAATATAAATTTCACGGGCTTCTAACTTTTTAACTTAATGAAAATCTTGTTTACTAATTAGTTAGTTAGTTTAGATTAATAAGTAATAAATTAATGTACTTTGGTACATAATTACAATGTTAAATTAATCAATTCAATCAATAGGTATGTTATTAAGTTCTAATTCTAGTCTATATTATTACTCAGCTTCTATAACTAGTATAACTCGTAGTTATAAGTTAATGTTATGAACCCTGCAACCTAATAGTTTCTAATTGGAGTACGTGTTACGTGCACAGAGTACAATAACTGGTTATTGTACTCCGTGTTTATGTGTTACTAGAAGTTTGAGAAACGCTGCCATACCTAAAATAACTGTCGAATGACTGCAAAAACAATTTAACCTCAATATTTTGTTACTACCAGCAGAAAACACTGTTATCAGCAACGGACAAGCGGCCAACAATCCGTTACGCTCCTGTCTTTTCTATTCTCACACATATTAAATTTTACGATTTTCTACTCTGCAATGCATTTGTTAGTAAATATTATAAGGACCTTTAATATCCTTACAGGGTGGCAACATTTTATTACATTTTAACGCCTGTCCTTATATTTCGAATCGTAAAACTCATGGCGACACACAATAGGAATTTTACGACTGGCAATATTTTACTCTATTATGATGTTAATAGCATTCGGACATAATTTATTTACCGAAAAATAAAATTAGATGATTATGTAATCAAATTTAACGACTGTGTTTAATACAAAGGGATATTACAATTTTTATATCGTACCGTAAAAATAGGAACAAAATTTAATGTGTAACGGATTGGATTTTTTCAAACAAATATGTTAGAATCCCATACTTATAGCCTTTCTTTTATGTACTAATGCATTTAAATTCCCGAAGAGGTTTATTATGTCCATATTTCATGAAGAAATCAACTTCGCAAGGAATATCCATACTAATATTATAAATGTGAAAGTAACACTGTCTGTCTGAATGTTACGCTTTCACGCCTAAATCACTGATTTAAACGATTTTTTATCGACGTAGAGACTTTGAGAAAGGACATAGGCTATGTATGGTTGCGATAACCAACATACATGCGAGCGAAGATGCTGGCAAAAGCTAGTATTGAAATAAATCAAATGCTGGAAGAGAAGAGTGAGAGATAAAACCCCAGTCTCTAAAGTACTTAGATAGTTTATTTCCATATACATATTTTAAATACATATTTATAATCACGCCTTTATCCCCGGAGGGTTAGGCAGAGGTAAATTAATACCCACATTTCACCAATCTGTATTCGGTCCCACGTAATAGTGGGTTAGCCTATTGCTATTGAGAAGATTGGAAAAAACATCTGATGGAAGACAGTTTCAGACGGACAGTTGGTGTCAAGGGGCTGCCTGAGAAGATATTTCTAGTAGAAGATTGAAGAATAAGTGCTTTAGATTACGCGATCCTCTAATGCGATAAAAGTCATAATATAAAAACCCTCGCGTAAATTCCCCAATAATCGTTTAGGAATATTATATTGATAAAAAAACGACAAAAATTTCAGAAAAAGGTGTTTTATTGTTCGTAGTCTAGGAGACTGTGGTGGTAGACGTTCCCGTCATCAATGAACAATGTTTATACAAATGGTTTCAACATGTAGATGTGTGAAAACTGTAACTATGGTTTTATAGGTAACGCCCAAAACTAAAAAGTATAATCTTTACACTTAGTAAAGGGTAAAAAGTAAATGCATTTTCTAACACTAAAGATTGTTATCACGTAACTTGAGATGGTAGTGGGACAGTTCTTCAAGTAATCATGTACAAGTTATTTATCACATGAACTTTGTACACAACGTAACACGAAAGAAATCTATCTTTCTGACACCAGATAAAGGTCCTGATAAAAACTGATGTTGACATGTGAAACTGACTACCTACGCGGGTCCTCTAAAAATAACGGCCCGTAAATCAATCATAGATTACAAAAAAATGTGATTAAAAAACGTGACGCTAATCATTCGAATACGTTTTTGGAGCTACCTGTAGGTGTAGATGGTTGCTTTCATTAAAAAAAATTGGTATGATATCGAACACCTTAAATTAATATTCATTTATGTGAATCACTCATTTTTACAATATTAAATTTCTTAAACAATGGTACATTTTGTACTGTTACAAAAAACTCTAAATTAAACTTACTTACATTTTGGAAAACTTATAGCTAGTACTTAGGTGGTACAAAAAGTTACGTGTTTCACGTTATGGCCAATTAAAAGAGTCTTAATGTAAAACTTCACTTTGATAGGAATGTTCTATTCTTAGATAGAACATTTTAAACACTTCATGGTTTTAATTACTAAGTTAAGTAAACATTTATTTTTATAATCTGTGATTTCATTGTGACTTTCATTTCAATATTCGGTAAGTAATTTCAAATTCAAGTTAGTAAGTAAGTAATTTTAAATTAAAATAACAGAATTCGATGCCAAAAAAAGAATGACATTTCAAAATTCAAATAATTTTAATTCCGAATGAGGGCAGTTAATTTCTACTATTAGGTAAAAATCATTACGAAAGGCAAAGACAACCATAACTAGAAATCCAAATTAAAACTTACGATATCTTTTAACAAACCCACGGAGTCTACAGCAGCTGCATTCAGTTTAACGCCAGTTAACATTGTACATTTGAAGCATAGGTCAACAGTGTTAAGTTTACTGTACACGTCATTTCAAACACTCCACACAGAAGTGTGAAAAATATAAATTTAAATAATCATTAGCCTTTCTTAGAAGATGCACTTGATGATATGAAACTTCACACCTCGGCAGCCCCGTACAATTAATCTTACTTCTAAACAAATAATCTTACGGTTTGGGATGTTCTTAGAAATATGGCGATCGTGTCTCTCATTTGTGACAGTTTGATCCTATTTAAGGAAATCTGTTGAACAAGTTTCAGCTGTACACTGCAATATTTAAAGTTCATTTTTCATAGAACAATACAATCCAAAGCATACGTGATCACTCGCTCAGGTCGCCCTTTTAAAAGGGAAGTTAAAAATAAACATAAAATTTTGTCCTTGGGAACGGTGTCCTTTTTATTGAAGCTTATGAACGATAAACATGTTTAAAAAAAACTGATGTGGTTTTTTCTTGTGTAATAAAGTTTTCATCCCCTATTGTCGAATGTTCGACTTTGTTACAAATCTAAGATCAGTAATAATTAAATATCAGTGAATGTAATGTAGTTATTACTTACTTACATATTTGTATAAAATTGGTTAATCTAGTAACCCCGTGTGAACTTTGTTTTGTACCATACAGTGCATAATATGTAGATTGTAGATTTTTTTTTTTGGCATAAAAAAGTGTGTTTGTGTACTTAAAAAGTGTGTGTGTAACTTATGTACTTATGTACGTTAAAAGTTATACTTATTTTGAAAAACTAGAATGTTTACTATAGCTAACTTCAGGGTCTATGTTGTCTACCTATAGCTAATTTCAGGGTGTCGGTTTTTTGTGACAGTGTGCGCGCGCATCGTAAAAATTTACTCTCAACATAGCTCCCATCATACAATCTGCATAGCTACGAAATGCCTCCAGTCCGTTTAAAAAGCCGTCGGAGCTTCATGAGAACCACTCAGGCTACAGACTGTGCCCCACAGCGGGCAAGAGAGCAAATGTGGGTAGAAAAATATCCGGTTCCGGCAGGTTTTATCAGACCAAAAGAAGAACTGCCGCCTGGAGATCATCTCCAGTGGCCAACCTGGAAGTCATTAAATCGCATGTGGACCCAAGTTGGCCGCTGCAAGGAAGATATGGCAAAATGGGGCTATATCGACCGATCGCAAGTGGACTGCGAGTGTGGGGCTCAATCTCAGTCCATGTCGAATTTGCTCTCTTGCCCACTGTGCCCCTCCATCTGTACTACCGAGGACCTGTGTAGGGCAACGGATAGCGCTGTGGCTGTGGCCAAGTTTTTAAGGCCGACCAAATATAAAAATCAAACCATCAAAGCTTGTATCTGGCCATTGACTCGAAGAAGAACAAGAACTCTCATCATTTTTCCCTAACGCGCCAAAAGAAGTCTAACTTCAAAAATTAAAAAATAAAACGAAGCCGACGAGTTGCACGAAAGCATGCAATGATAGTAAAGGTAGCTCGTAAAATGTGTAAGGACTAGTCTTCACTACTATCACTGATTATTTTACGTCGATCGGCGTTGGCACAGTAGTTTTTAACAAAAGTACCTACAAAGGTAGAAAACAGTATTATAGCGTTGGCGTATCTACCTACTGCGGAAGAAGTAAGTTAAGGAGCGAGAGTAAGTAGTTAGAATTCATATATCATCAATCTAAATTAAATCGCTAAAGTCATAATGGCCCAAAAAGTTGGCCAAGTTGACACCTCTATCAGCACTGCCAGAGTGCAACAGTTTTTTATGAAGGTTTTGATATTCTGCATTTGAATATGTTAAGCTAAATTTGGCTTCAATATATCATCCACTAGTATTCAACCAGCATTATCAGCAATCATACAAGGACTCATAGTAAAAGTGTAAAGTTTCAATTCATAATGGATTCAATGGAATACTAACCCAGTTAGCAGGGCCCGGCACACCCAACAGGTGTACCACAGGGCACGATATTTGGGCCGTGGTACAAAATAATTGCGTGAACTGGCACATTGCCCTTTGCGATCGATAGATAACAGAAGTATGTTAGCTATAGAAATAATTATATCCTTTAACTAGATCAGAGAGAGTGTGTCAAATGTAATTAATTATCCGACAAGTCATAATATGGAATTTGGTTTATGGACTTCCGAATACTTTTCACATTTTGCATTTACAACGCATTTCTAGTCATATTTTCTGTTAAGTATGTTTAAGTTTAACAAAAAATGGACTTGAACTGACTGTGGGTCGTTGTGCTAGGTTAGGCCGAAGGTGAGGTTGTCAGACGATATATCGCTCGCACCCCGGCTGACCCAGGGCCATCCCTCTCGGTCTGGCCCTCCTCGGGAGGGGTACCACGCGGTCCCTGACTCGCACCACGTCAGATGCCTTAACGTGCTCCGAGGCATGACAAACCAATGCAAATCCACTTATTCATGTATGTATTCAAACATTTGAATTGCGCGGGGATCGAACCCGCTTCTCCTGCATAGCTGCCGTGTTCACTGCCGACACGCCATAGTGGATGTAAATCTACGGAAGGCCAAAAAGATCTTTAAACTTTAAAGTCTGAATATTAGTTTTATACGGCACTTAAGAAGACTTTCACTACAGCCTTTCACAAGCAGTGTAAGTACGAGTGAATAAAAAAAAAACATTATATTTCTTTATAATATTTAATGACAACTGTACCTCATATCAAACAACAAAAATATCTGCTTGCATGGCTTTCAGGACTTACGCTTTAATCTCCCATAATCTTAATTTATTACCAGAGGAGACACATCTGAATAAGCAAATGGCATTAGTATGGTGTAGGCCAGACCTTACAACTATAATAAAAATACTTAAATAATAAAATATCGTAGGACGTTGAACTTTACCCCATTGAAATAGGAACCACGAATTGTTGCAGGGGTATTATTATCGGCTTAGTAACATATTTGAGAATGTTACAAATATATTCATTGGTGTTGAAATAAAACCCTGTGGTTATATTGTAACCCCTTAGTATTGGATGCCTCACGTATTGTGATTAATATGTACCGGAGACAGGAAAATAAATGTATGAGTATTTTTGGGTGTAGTTGTATATAATGTTATTTAAGCTATTAAAAACCCTGAATCTTGCTTATTCAGATGAAGTTAAAGTCACAGAGATAACGAATAATTAATAAGTTTTGATATTGATTTTTCAGAGCCAACCTAACATTGAAACATCATAATATAAGCAAGTGAATAAGCAGTCTATGTGTATATACAAAATAATCATACACAAAATAATCTTTTCATAATATCCATTTTCCAATTTTTACCCGACTGTCAAGAAAGGCTATGATTTTCGCGCGTTTCTTGTATGTATGTTTGTAAGATCCTTTGTTACCTCATATCTTGTGAACCACCGTACGAATTTCAATGATTCATATCTCAAATGGAAGGTATTTATTGCCCAAGTGTTTATAGGTACATAAAATATGAACAAAAGCTATATGTTGGTTTTTAAGCACCAAAATGTTTGCGGTGAAAAAATATTTTCACTCTAATTTATAAAGTAGGGTATCAAAATGAAGGGACTTTGGAAGACGATGTCATTAATAAAGGCATAAAATAAAATAAATTATTAATAATAAAAAACCCGACTGATTCTGAAAAGATTGAAAGGCGGTTAACATTTGCAAATCTCAAACCAGATAAAAATTAATGGGAACCGCCTGCTATAAAGCTTGTTTCGATCTTTTCAGAATCAGTCGGGTTTTTTATTTTTAATAATTTTTATAGGAACACTAGCTGTCGCCCGCGGCTCCGCCCGCGTGGATGTCGGTTATCGCAAATCGGGGTATGAAAAATAGATGTTGGCCGATTCTCAGACCTACCCGATATGCCCACAAAATTTCATGATAATCGGTCAAGCCGTTTCGGAGGAGTATGGCAACGAAAACTGTGACACGAGAATTTTAAATATTAGATAAAGATTTAAAACGCAATTCTGTATTTTATACTCTTTGCTTCGTTCGAAATACAAAAAAATGTTTTGTTTTTTTTTAACATTCATGCCAGTGGCAAAGGAAAGTTTTGATTGAAGTGTACGAATTAGTTTCTATTATTTCTTATTGTTTGCCAAGAAATAAATCCTTTGGGCATTGTATTAAAAATGTTGGGAAAGTTTTGTTGAAAGTAAAATATTTCTTAATCAAAACAACAATAAAGATGAATAATTGTTTTGAACAATTGAGGTTACACATTTAATGTACCGACTGATATTGATTGGTTTAGTTGGTCACTCTTTGTTTTGGCATACACTCGAAATAGCGTGTAGCTCTGAGTGAAATAACATGTTGGACGCAGGAAGTAAAAGTTCACAGACAAATGAATAAAATTGCTGATATATTACTATAGACTTGACGGTAGAACTTTCGCATTCATTACATAATGAATTGCTTTATTCACTCTTGTGTGTTTTTGCGGCCCCACCACGATTTTCGGGCTCAAACCCGACCTGCTGATTAAAGGACGAAACTCTCTTGTTACCTACCTACACATTGTGTCCAAAAATGGTGCGAACCATGCGGTATGAAAGGAAATTCATCCCACGCACGTTCAAGCTGTGGTATGAACTCCCTGCTGTGGTTTTCAAAAGCAACTACAGTATAGGGTTCTTCAAGAAGGGCATTAGAAGGTTTTTTCAGGGTAGGCAGCGCTAGTGTGATGCCTCTGGTGTTGCACACGTCCAAATTCCAAATCAACTTAAGTATGTATGTATGTACATTATTTGTCACTTTCAGAACATTCTTTCTTAACACTATCTCACACACATTGTATCCATTACAGCTAGTTAACATGATAAATTAAAAAAATAATCATAATAAAATCTGAATCTTCTACTCAATTACAAAATACATTAAAACTGCTTTTCAAACTTGTTAGGATTCAATAAAGGAAATTAAAAATTCCTTATCGATACGTCCCATCTAGAAGGATCTTTTAAAAAAAGAACAATTTTAACGGTTGATTAAATTTTATTGGTTACACAGATTATAATTAGTGCTGATTATGATCTCATGATCGTAAATCTTCATATTTATTAAATGTCTAGGGTGTTTTTAAATTTTAATGAGGTGTACTCGAATCTTGTACGAATCGTAGATGGGAACGATAAAAATATCAATAGTGTACATCTTTTTTTGTGGTGAAATTTCTTTTTAATTTTTAAAGGGATAAGTTTTGTACTGCAATCTTAATTTTGATAAAAATAAACTTATTTTTATACAATTTTATTACGAACCTCATGTTATTCACATAGACGCCCAGAGTGTTTTTGTACATGTCATATTAACTCCATGTATAATAAATAATAAATAAATATTCTACAACATTTCACACAACGCTATCTAGACCCATGGTAAGCATAGCTTAACTAGCTTGTGTTATGGAATCTAGAATGCGGATAAACATACTTAGATACGTTTTTTTTTTTGTAAATACATACATATTATAAATAGAAACACCCAGACCAATGCAAATATACATATTCATGCATACAAATATTTGCACTGAGCGGGGATCGAACCTGCGCCTCCTGCGTAGCGGCCGCGTTCACTACCGCTACGCCACGTAGGCTGTATAAAGTACAAAAAATGTATTGGTGAAATTTATAATGTTCAATGCCATTTAAAAGAGCGGACTACAGTACAAATCTTGATTGCTATCAGGATTGGTGCTCGGATAATGATAATTAAGAATAACTAATTATTATAAAAGGACAAGACAGCATCTACAATAAATTAAGTACAATAATAAACCTGCAATACACAAACCAACTTCCCAACTGGCATCTGAGTCATACAATGACACATTTAGGGCACTGATAGACCAACACTGAAAAACAGCTTACTTTACCCGTCAAACTCCATATGTTTTGTATACATTCCTGCCAATCTTCATTATCCAATGATAACTAGGCAATAAAAAGAGCAATGTATTATGCAGTAATATTTCAATGGATGTCAAGTATGTAAAGTCCATCGATGCAGGGGAGGACAAGCTGGAACGGACAACGCGTAGACATATTTTTAGACTACGTATCTTATATTAGTCATTATTCTGTACTGTCCCAACTAGGCTGGCGATTTTAATAAAATTCATCTATTATTTTTGTCGTGGACTGTATGACTTTTATCTCCCTATCAGGATTCACTTGAATAAAACTCCAATTTGCAGACTTGCAGCTTTATTCTTCTTACTTCTATTGTTCTGGATCGCTATTAAAGCTTTTCCGAACTTGTGTTCAATTGTACCGCTTTACGGGCGCAACATGCTCGCTTAAGTACTACATTTTTCGTTAGCCCGCATAGGCACTTAAGGAGCAACCTAAATGACGCGGTTTGCTACCGTGTCTTACAATGTATTCTTAATACTACTTATACACTAATATATACATTATATATACATTATAGACCGTTCTTCATGCGGCATGACTCGGCGTACTGGACAGTTCTCCCCCCAGTGCAGCAGTTTGCGGAACGGCTTTCTCCAGTACGACGATCTTGCTCACAGGCCTTTTGAACACTCCGGTTTTTGTTCTTACGTCTGCCATCCGGATTCCACCGTCAGGTCCAGTGTAGGTGCGTGTGACTTCTCCCATTGGCCACACGTTGCGTGGTAAAACATGATCCACTATTACCACGATGTCCCCAATCTGCAGGGGTCGTCGTTGGCTGCTCGGCTCGCCGCGCGGTACCAGGGTGGGCAAGTACTCGCGTACCCACCTGCTCCAAAAATGGTCGGCGAGGGCTTGACAACTCCTCCATGTTCGACGATCGGCGTATTGACAGGGCCCTGTTGATGGCAGACCCATAGATGACCCCAACAGGAAATGGTTTGGGGTTAATGCCTCTGGATCTTCCGGGTTGACACTCACGTGGGTTAACGGTCTTGCGTTGATTGAGAACTCTGCTTCGGCTAGCAAAGTTCCCAGCACCTCTTCGGTCGGCTCTTTTTCGTTAAGAGTCGCCGATAACGCTACCTTCACTGACCGGACTAATCTTTCCCACGCTCCGCCTTGATTTGGTGCTCCCGGTGGTATGTATCGCCAGTTGACCGCGTGCAGCTGTCCCAAGTCTCGTAGTGCCGGCATCCACTCTTCGTATGCTGCCTTCAGCTCCTTATCGGCTCCATGGAAGTTGGTGGCGTTGTCTGAGTATATGGTTCTCGGCCAACCCTGCCGTGCGGCCATCCTTCTCAGCGCCATGATCGCGGAGCTCGTTGTGAGTGACGCGACGATCTCCAGGTGTACAGCTCTCGACGTAAGGCACGTGAACAGAGCCCCCCATCTCTTTTCTCGGCGACGTCCCAACTTGACTACCATGGGTCCGAAATAATCTAACCCACAGTGAGTGAAAGGTCGTTGATAGGGCTCGAGGCGTTCGCGTGGCAGGTCTCCTGTCGCTGGCGGCTGCGGTCGTGCTCTTCTTCTTCTACATATTCCGCAGTCTCGTTCTATCGTTCGAACGGTAGGTCGCAAATGGATGATCCAGTACCGCTGCCGCAGGTCGTTCGTAACCCGTTCGCGCCCGGCGTGCCCGGCGGCCTGATGTTCACGCATCACTATCAACTTAGTGACGCAGTGTCGGCCGTCGAGTATGAGGGGCTTCTTTGTTTCAACTGGCGCGGTAGCTGCTCCGATGCGTCCTTTGACCCGTAGTAGTCCATCTTCCAAGATCGGGTCCAGCTTATACAGACGACTTGCTTTAGAAATAGGGCGAGCGGTCTGTAGTCGCTCAATGTCTTCTCCGAAGCTATCGTGCTGCGCGCGGCTGATAATTGCATTCTCAGCTCTTTCGATGTGTGTTGTTCCTAAGTGCTTTGTTAGTCGGCGACACTTGTCCACGAAGGCTAACACGTAGGCGGCGGCTCTAACATACCGATTGTAGTTAGAGAACCGGGCGGGGTCGGGTAACCACGCATGATGCACTTTTCTCTTCTCGCTAACGTGTAACACCTCGAAGTCTTCAACTGGCTGTGTCTTGTCTGCCGGCCATCGTTCTTCTGGTTGCAACAGGAACTCTGGACCTTGAAACCACCTGTCATCCGCGGTGATCGGTAAGTAGGTGACGCGTGTTGCGTCGTCTGCTACGTTCTGCTCAGTCGGCACCCACCGCCACTCCTTGCTGTTAGTGAGCTCGGAGATCTCACCCAGGCGGTGGGCTACAAACGGCGTGTAGCGTCGCTCGTCGTTTCGCACCCAATGTATCACCGTGGTTGAGTCGGTCCAGTATACTGTCTTGTTTATCTTGACCCGATGCTCTTGCTTGATTGTTGCCGCTAGTCTTGACCCGATGACCGCTGCTTGTAGCTCCAGCCGAGGTATAGTCTGCGTGCGTCGTGGCGCCACTTTCGATTTGGCGGCCACGAGGCATAACCTGACGCTGCCGTCCGACTGAATGACGCGCCAATACGCCACTGCCGCGTACGCTTGTTCACTCGCGTCACACAGCACATGCAGCTGTAGGTCTTGAGCTTCGTTCAGCATGTAGCAGCGTTCGAGTCGCAGGCAGGCTAGGTCGTTGAGTCGCTCTAACCAGGCTGCGAAGAGCTCATTTTCTTCTTCGGGTATAGGTTCGTCCCATGACATCTGAAGTCGCCACAGACTCTGCAGCACGATCTTAGCGCGTATAGTGAAGTGGCTCAGCAGTCCGAGGGGGTCATAAATCGACATGACCGCGCTGAGGGCTTCTCTCTTCGTCGGCGCTCGCGTCCGGTTGATCACTTCCGTGGGAACTCGGTTCATAGAGGTGTTGAACCCAAGCTCATCTTGTTCTGCGTTCCAGATGAGGCCGAGTATCTTGTTCTCGGGCCCATCTCCCCCCAGTGGCGTCGGCGACGTTGCTCGTAGCTCAGCCGGGACGTCGCGGAGCACGCTAGCTTGGTTCGTGTTCCACCCTCGTAGCTTGAAGCCGGCAGCTGCGTGGACCGTCATTAACTCGGAGACGGCTCGCTGGGCTTCTTCTTCAGTTTCGTAACTGGCCGCCAGGTCATCCATGTAGTGGCTTCTCGTAATCGCTTCGAAGGCCGCTGCGTGAGTATCTGCATGGGCCCTCGCGTTCGCGTCTCGAACGTAGTGTGCCATAAATGGGGAGCTGGTAGCACCGAAGATCATGCTCGTCATCTTGTAGTGCCGGGGCGGTATATCTCGGTTTCTTCCCCTCCACAGGAACTGTTGAGCTGGCTGATCTTCGGGTCGTATCTTTACTTGCAAGAACATCTCTTGTATGTCCGCTGTGATGGCGATCGGCTTCTCTCGGAACCGGAACATAATCCCCTGTAGTGACATCAACAGGTCCGGCCCCTCAAGCAGGTGATCATTCAGACTTACACCCCGGCTCTTGGCTGCTGCATCGAAGACGAGTCGCTGTTTACCAGGCTTGTTCGGGTTATGTACTGCGAAGTGAGGTAGGTACCAGCAGACTGGACTCGTAGCCTCGGTGCCGTCGCATGGTGCCGCGTATCCCTTCTTCAGCAAGTTATCAATTTGCTTGGTGTAGGCTTCAGCGAAGTCTTGATCGTTGTCCATTTTTTCTTCGATCTTTTTCAGTCGGCGCAGCGCAGAGTTGTAACTCGGCGGGAGTGTGACGTTGTCTTCTTTCCACGGTAGCCCTACTTCGTAGCCTTTATCAGTTCGCTTCAACGTAGATTCGACGATTCGCACCGCTCGACGTTCCGCGTCACTCACTTTCGGCTTGTGAGAGACACCGAGCGCGTCGATCTTGAAGTGATGGTCTACGAGGTCGTGCAGGCGTTCACTCTCATTTTTAGTTTGCTCGGAGGTGAAAACATGTAACACGTCGCTTTCGCTTTGGCGAATGATGCTTCGTGGTAATGTTCCATGTATCACCCACCCTAGGCTGGTTCTCGATGCTACGGGTTGGCCTCGTTTACCCAGACGCAGCTCCCGGGATACGATATACTCCCAGTGGTCTGTGCCTACTAGGATCCCCGGACGCGTCGACTCGTAGCAGACCTTGTTCTCTCCTAGGTCCCGCAGATGTTCATACTCAAGCAGCGAAGCCGGAATAGCTTGCTGATGTAGCTTCATAGACCGGATGGTGCGTGCCTTTAGTTCGTGGGGCGCACCTTCGGGTCCCTTAATCTTCACGGTCACCAGCTGGCTTCTCTCTTCCGACTGCTGCATGTTGACCCCTCGCATTAGCAGTCGTTGCGGAGGTCCTCTTGCCCCAATTTTCCTTGCCAGGTCTGCATCGATGAGAGAGATGGTAGCGCCTTCATCCAGGAGTGCATGAGTCTTTGCCTCCCCCCCTGGTCCCACGACCGTGACGGGACACATCTTCAACAGCACGGCTCTTGGCTCAGCTGAGGACTGGGTTACCACTGAGAGTACTGCTTCCGTCGGGCTTGACGTGGTTGGCGGCTTCTCATCTTGCTTCGGCTTCTCACTGTGCAGAGTGGCGTGATGGGCGATGCGGCATTCGTTCACACCGCAAGGCTTCGACTTACACCGATTGCGTTGATGCCTTTTCACTAGACACTTGAAACACAATCCTTTTTCTTTCACGAAGTTCCATCGCTCTTCTACCGTTAGTGCCTTATACTGTGGGCACCGCGGTAACTCGTGGGCTTTCTCACACTTCAGACACTGATCTAGCCGTTCTTTCGACTCTGATGACTCTGTGACATTGAAGACAGCGTTCGTTTTCTTCTTATTCGCAGGCGCGGGCGTCGGGCGAGTTTCTTTCTTCGCTTGCGTGGTTGTACTACTCTCCGGGACGTAAGCATGCTTGAGCGCGCGGTCTGCCTCCCTCATCAGGAAGCGGGATAGCGTGATGATATCGGGTTCTGCCGCGATTCCGTAGTCCGTCGCGTAGTCGCACCATCTCGCTTGAACGTGAGGGCTCAGCTTGTTCAAAATTTCTCTTACTAGCGCTGGGTTGTACAGGTATCCCCGCTGATCAATGTTCTGTAGTACACACACGACGTTCTGTACTCGTATTGCGAATTTATTCAATTCCACTGCCGACGATCCTGGCCTTGGTAGCTTCTTCAAGTCTTCAAATGCCTTGTCGATAATTACTTCAGGACGGCCGAAAGACTGTTCTAATGTTCGGAGTATGACGTCCGGATCCGTTGCGGTCGCGAGTAGTGCTGCCACGATGTCTCGTGCTTCCCCGGTGAGACTCTTCCTCAGTCGCTGTATATTCTCAATCGCCGATATACTGTACAGCTTCGTAGAGTCGGTGTAAGCGGCTTTGAACGTAAGCCACTCTCCATGAGCCCCCGAGAACGTAGGTAGATCTGCACACCGTATTCTGGGTCTTGCTAGTCGCTCCATCGCTTCAGTCAGTTGATCAATGCGACTCGTTCGCGTGGGTGTGTCTGACCTTCCATGCAGTTCGAACCGTAGGTGCCGATCTTCTCTGCTCCGTGTTCTCGACTCTTCTGGCTCCGTTCTTGGCATGACGGGGTTCGCTTGCAGCCACTCATCTACTCTTCTGTGATGTGTTTCAATGGGTACATCTTCGTGAACGCTTTCTTGATCCTCTTGGATGGCCGTAAGTTCGGTGGCCAACCTTTTCCTTATCAATTCTGCTTCAATTTCGAGTTCTTTCTTCTTTAGTTCGGCCAGCTTTTCTGCAGCTTCCAACTCGAGCCGGGCCCGGGCTGACGCAGTTGAGCGGTGCGATCTCACCGACCCTCCCGGTGAACCAGTTCGAGGTAGGTTCCCGGGCTTCAGTCTAGGAGCACTAGGAGGAGCGTCGATCGTAGCCCCTACCCTAGACTCCATACCCAAATGCGTGCTTGGCGATGCCGGCGGACCCAGAGCCAACCTTCGGCGCCGTTCCTCTTCAATGCGCTGCTGTCTCAGGTCCTCTTCCCGTTGTCGAGCTAGAACTTCCTCTGCGTCAGCCTGACTTCTAGTCACCACCATCTTGAACACGAAGTATTCTTGAAGCGTAGATTCTTCCAACCTTGAAGCTGATCTTCACAATTCGATCCGGCTTCTGAAGGACCAAACAATGTCGTGGACTGTATGACTTTTATCTCCCTATCAGGATTCACTTGAATAAAACTCCAATTTGCAGACTTGCAGCTTTATTCTTCTTACTTCTATTGTTCTGGATCGCTATTAGAGCTTTTCCGAACTTGTGTTCAATTGTACCGCTTTACGGGCGCAACATGCTCGCTTAAGTACTACATTTTTCGTTAGCCCGCATAGGCACTTAAGGAGCAACCTAAATGACGCGGTTTGCTACCGTGTCTTACAATGTATTCTTAATACTACTTATACACTAATATATACATTATATATACATTATAGACCGTTCTTCATGCGGCATGACTCGGCGTACTGGACAATTTTGTTGGGACAAAGTGCAGTTGAATCATAATTGGTTCAAATAACGAGATTCTTGGCAATTTTACTGTATGGTATACTTAATAACTGAAATAACTTGGAACCTATAACGAATTAGGTTACATTTCATCTCGAGGAATCCCACTCATATTATGAATGTGCAGGTTTATAAAGTTGTGTCTATGTATTACCTACTCCATTACTCTCGAACGGCTGAACGGATATTCTTTGTTGAAATGGTACAGGGATGTATTTAGAGGACGGAATAACGTATAGGCAATTTTTGGTTTTGTTTTTTGTAGTGAAAACTTCTTTAGCGGCGTTGGATGGGTAAAAAGTGTTAAACTCGCGTCAGGATCGCTTGACCTTTGAACCGTAACCGACGACTGACGTCATACAACATTAGCTACAGACAGTCTATTTTGCAAGATACGATAAATAGCTTCGTAGCATAGCGGTTAACGCTTCGACTGTAAGTCCTTATGGTTTCAGATAGTACCGGGTTGAAACCTTGCCTTCTGACACTTTTTGTGATTATTTTTTATTTTTATAATTTATTACTTTTTGTGATTATTTTTTCTTTTTGTAATTTATTAATTTCTTCTGACAGAAAATTAACAGAAAATTAGTGATAGGTTCTATGATTGGCGCTATATTATAGGTATGGTATGGTATGGTATGGTATGGTATGGTATGTTCTTTTTATCTTTTTCTATGTATATAATGAAGTTTTCACTTCTGTCGGCACTCCCAGAGTGCAACCCGTCTTTTTTTTAACAATCACGGTGTAAACTCATAGTAATAGTCATAGTCCTACTAATATTATAGAGTGTTCTGTAAGTATCGATAGATGAATGGACGGATGGAATGTTTGTTACTCTTTCACGTAAAAACTACTGAATGGATTTTTATGAAACTTTACAATAATATAGCTTATACATCAGAATAATACATAGGCTACAATTTATAACGATAACCGATATTACAGCGATTAAAATAAAAACTAAACATGTAATGTCCAGTCGTGACTACGGGTGCCGCAACGCACCCGAAATATCGGTAAAAGTAAGTTTTCCAAAGTTTGATAGCGCTAAATAATGAACTATTACACAAAACTATGAGGCTACTTCTTATCCCAAACCAGGTGAACCTACAATTACTGCTAGTATACTAACAGAATAGCTATGTTGGCACATTAATAGCTAGAAATGTTGCAAACAAGTGTCCACCAGACTGACATTTATCAGAATGTATACCGATACATTCTGATAAATTATAAAACTTATCGAATGTGAATTATGTATAAGATTATGAATTATTCACGATTAAGCTTGAGTATGTTCTAATTAGCATTTTTGAGCAGAATTCTGACGTCACTAAAAATACTCCGTAGGTAAAGAAAACGTATGGTAACAAACCGCTATGAGCTTGCCCTTTTCAATAAGCAAACAGCGCTAACGAACCCTTCACAAACCTTACACAAAATTTGTGGAATAAAGGTATAGTTCCGAAGCCGACCGCATTAGACAACTGCCGACGCATGCAGCACATACATTACTTGTTAAACTCCGATACGGATAAAAGGAACAATTGAAAAGCCGCAAAGTATTACGCGTATCTGCTGCGTCTGCAGTACCCCTAGCACGAACTACTATAGTAATCGTATTGAGAGAATGGAGCATTGTGATTGGCCGCCTGCCTACTCTGAAGCTGTGTGTATGTGAAGCCGGCCAATCGCAACGCTCCGTTCTCTCAATACGATAACGATAGTAGTTCATGCTAGGGCATGGAGACTAAAAAGAAGGAGGACAATCTAGTATATGAAAAAGTGTCCGTCAAAATGTATTAAATCAGGGTGGCGCCACATAACCATCAAATCAAATCAATAACCGTACTATTTACAATTTGCGAAATAAAATACACGTTTTGTTTAAGGTAATATTTACTACACTATTTTGTATAACGTATTTAACTACTTTATTCGACAATGATATTAACAATTGCTACATTGATACTATACCCTGTGCCTCCACCAGCGCCATTGTGGATTTTTTTAACTGTTATTTAGCATGCATACAGCTTAACACTTTTTCAAGCTTTCTCCCATATAAGATTGTCCTCCTTCTACTCTAGTCTCCATGTGCTAGGGGTACAAATGTCGTATGCGGTCTCCTTCGGAATCATACCTTAATCTCGTATTCTAAAAATAAAACAGTCACCCTCTCTTTCAGTAATTAATCAAAGAGACTGTGGCTGCCTCTGGTCTTCTTATTCTGTCTGGCTACTGTTTGTTTATCTGTCACAGCAATTGTAGACGAGCTGACATGAATTAACCCTTTCAACGTCGAGTTGACCAGTTGGGGACTCGTTAATTACTGTCTTTAATCTCGTTTTTATTGTGTGAAGTATGTGAACGTTTGAAGGGTTTGTTCATACTATTATTTAGTGTTACAAAGAAATTTTCATAAAAGGTAAGGATTACATATTTGTTTACTCTCGTAATTTAATGATGTACCTAATACATTTGCGACGATTAATAAAATCGAATAAAATTTCGATTTTTACTGATTTTAACAATGGTCCGTAACTCGGTGGTATATATAGATTTCGGAATGATTTTTTAAAATTATCTACACTGCATATAATAAGTACATATGCTCACATTATGCCTTCGGGGTAGGCAGAGAAAAAACCATTGCTTTTGAGTGCTTCTAACTTGTAATTTTTTCAGTACATCATCAAAAAAGCGTCCGTGGCTTAATAGTTAAAGACAAATCTTTTACGTCGTAAGGTACAACGCTTTACCATCGAAATGTCCCGGATTCAAATCCGTTACTATGTACACAAGCAATATAGCTTAGCTGGAGTGGTTAGAAGGATACATTTTTTTTGTTTTTCGCGTGGTTATTGGTCGACCTGTGACAGGGTTCCAGTTCAGGTCGCCCATGTAGGCCTCCGTCTTGACCTAAGGACTGTTGACCACAGCGAAGACCGACTTTTAAGGTGCAGAAAACTAGTAATTGCAGGTAAGTAGTTAGTAATAACTAAAAAAGAAAAAATATACTTCCGAATTACATTTTGTTATATCGAGAATAACTAAACTAATACCTACCGTGCCTCGGAGAGCACGTTAAGCCGTCGGTCCCGGTTGCCATACGAACATCTATCGGCAGTCGTTACGGGTCTAACTGCAATCTTTCGATATCGCCTTTAGGTTGTGGAGGTCAGGTGGCAGTCGCTTCACAGAAAATATCGAAGTTCACCCAAATTCGCAGTTTGACTGGTAAATCCGACCCCAGACTTCAAGTTAAAAGCTTCGGATGCGACTGGCACCGCAAGGATGAACAAGAAGAACTAAACTAAGTATTATGCGATAATCAAAAGGACCAAAGCGACAACACGAGTTCTACTCACAGAACAACAAGTTTTTAAGTCGGATACAGTCAACAGTATTAATTTGGTTAATCGGATTACAGTGTTCGATCACCCGCGGCGTATTTATCATTTAAATTTACCAGACACACACATCTGGCTCCTTATGTCGCTGCCTGAAACAATTCTGTTTATGTCCAAACTGGATTAATTTTGCCATATGTGCAGTAAGCACTTTAATCAAAGTAATTGCATCACTGATGTATATTTACTTTCTTCAGTTTTCATACGATACGAATTAAGTCATATTTGCTAGATATAGGAAGGTCTCGTAATAAATATATGGTCAATATTCAGTTACGATCTTATAAATTTCATAAAAGTTTATCCTCGTAAAAAAGTTTCCATCATCCACCATTAACTATAATGCGATTAAATTGAGATGTGAACGCAAGTTGAAAAAATATAGATCAGTATTCTTCTCTCAAGACTTCAAACAGCAGCGGAGGAGACTATGAGCGGACTGGGTGACAGTCCACAGCTTCGCGGAGTAAAGGGCTTCGCCTCATATTTCTGCGTACATTAAAAAAAAGGGCAACGCGAAATATACCCTACCCACATTAACTTTAGGTCTTGCGCCGCCACTGTCTTCAAAGAGCTGCTTATTATATTACCTACACCTACTTGCAAGTTGAAACATTTAACAAAGTTACAATCAAAGCAATCTACTACAATGTTTGTATGTGCTATAAAAACTCAAAATGATAATACTTAATAAGCAGAGAGACACGTTGAAATTGTCCTTGGACGCCCACTAGCACTACGTGATCTCGATTACAATGAGACAATCGTTTATTTTTTTCTCTCTCAACCGTTGAAGAAGGAATGCGCGGCAAAAAATGCCGGCAAAAACAGCACATGTTGGGTACGATTTTCGAAATTTGTTTATGGATACTTGGTCTCTGGAACATGTTGTTTGTTTAACAGATTCTTTTGCACTCTTTGGATATATTTTTGGTTAATGATACTATGGATATACTGATGTGTTTGTTAATGTGTTTATTTAAAATACTGTGCAGTCATAAAAATTCTGACATGGGTACTAGGCTACTTATCTTATCGCGCTATACTATATTGTGATTTCCACCAGTTGGCTATTGCGTAAGGGTTTTGGAATCCCCCGCGTGGTGCACATTCTCCAGTTTTATTTGGAGAAAAATGCATAATCGTTTAGCATAATTATTTCATAACTAGATTTTGCCCGCGGCATCGCCATACTAAACTGTAGCATATGTGTTATTCTGATGTATAAGCTATATTATAGTAAAGTTTAATTCAACTTCAATCAGTAGTTTTTACGTGAAAGAGTAACAAACATCCATCCATCCCTACTTACAAAATTTCACGTTTATAAAATTAGTTGGACAGTAGGATGAATTAATACGAATTATACAACGATTTGCCTGTTTTTCGCCAATAAAATATAACATGCTACATTAAATAACTAGAGTAATATCAATGAATATTATAAAGTGAATCATGAAATGGTCTCTGAACTGCCATCGTACTTAAATGTATAAATTCTAAATTTAAATGCCCTCGATTCCAGCACAGAATATTATCAGCGTCGCCGTGTGTATGATGAATAAGAAGTGATGGAACTTTAATTGTTTTATTAGAATTCTGCGAAGAATTAAATTTATTAACTGATTTAGAATTCTACGAAGAATTAAATTTACTAACACTGTTTATTTTATACTCCTCTGTTAGAAGTAACAGAGTGTAATAACAAATAATGTTCTAAAATTGAAACTGTTCCTCTAGATAACTGGCAATACGTTTGCAGAATAGAATTGATTGATCAATGTATGGGATTGATATACGTTGATGAATGTCATAAACTCAATAAACGTCAAAAAACGTGTTATTCCCATCCATTCATCATTCCATTCTACAATAAGCGGACCAAAGAATTACCACTTGTCTAAAGTTACTTACTTACTTACTTTTAGGGGAAATGGGTGAAATGACCCACAATGAAGGGCAGATCACCCGTCCGGTCGCGGCGTCCCCTGCTGGCAGTAAGTGTCTAAAGTTATTGTAGTTTTTATTTCCTTCTTCATCAGGACCCTACTAATATTACTAGTATCAGGCCCATATTCTAGAATCTAACTCAGCTGAATCACGATGTATACACATTGAAAAAGATTGTATACACATTGACATATTTGACAGGTTGTCGGACAGATTGTCTATACAATTGTTCCTCGAATAAATCCAGATTCAGCTGAGTGACATTCTAGAATATGGACCTTAATGTGTGTTTTCAACTAAGTTGGAGTCTGGACAAATATTTCTTTGCAGTTTTTTCTTGCAGTTAGCTAATGTTAGGAACTGTAACTTAGGCTACTTTCAGTAACCAAACGTTTTAGGGTCCCTCAAGCAAGATCCCGTAGCTATATACCATATACTATACCATACCTACCTGTCCCGAGGAGGGCCAGACCGAGAAGAATGGCCCTGGGTCAGCCGGGGTGCGAGGGATATGTCACGAGACAACCTCACCTTCGGCCTAACACATCGACCCACAGACGGCGTGCGGTTTAGTCGGTTCGAGTCCGTCATTACCCCTCCCCCTTCGGAGCCGAAGGGGGATGGGGGGGGGCGTACCCGTGGGGATTTCCCGCACGTAAAAAAAACATACCTACCTGTATACTATACCTATTTACTATATCTGTCGCGGGCACAGCTAGAAAAGTCACCAATTTTTATCATTTATTATTTCGACACTATAAGTACTAAATAATAATCACCCTAAGATTTATACGACACTCAGAATAAATTCTTCGTTATGAATATACACAGATTATACTAAACGGGTGATAAATGAACCATAATTATAATTATGAAAGAATATTTCGTAATTTAAAAGCGTAAGTTAGTGGGAAACTTTCTCTCGCAACTCAAATGTGCTTTCGTGTCTGGAGATTATGATATGCTGTGATCAAGGTAAACTGTGCTTGTTTGGTACGAGTGTAAGCGGATAGCGGACAAGATGGAAATGTAAGTAAGTATAGATCACAATAGGATTTGCTATGTTGAACTTCATTGTTTAATTGATAAATTATTTGGTTCAAATGTAAAAGAATAGCGGACAAGACGTAAAGCTCTTATGTGTTGTGCAGTTGTGCTGAACTCGACTCTATATTTAAACCAAACAATTTATCACCTAAACAATGAAGTTGAACATGGCATATCCTATGGTGATCTACATAGGATTTGCCATGTTGAACTTTGATAATTTGTTTGGTTTATATGTAAGCGGACGACGGACAAGATGGAAATGTAAGTAAGTAAAGATCACCATAGGATTTGCGATGTTGAACTTCATTCTTTAGTTGCTAAATAATTTGGTTCAAATGTAAGCGGATAGCGGACAAGACGTAAAGGTCATATGGGTCGTATAGGTTATACATAGGTTGTTGTGCTGAACTCGACTCTATATTTTGGTAAATTCTCATATGATTTTAACAAGCATCGCTAAAAAAATGCTTTAGTGAGTAGTACAGTCCAATTTGAATAAATCACTTATCTTTCCACACTATTAATTTTTTGATATGGAATTTTTATTCAGTACCCGCGTCCCATAGGAACCTATTCCCGGGTTGAAAAGTATGTATCATTGCAGACTTGCAATGATACATAGGCTGTAATAAGGCTGAAGTTTTAAATTTCAGCCATATGCATTCAGCCATTAGAGCGTGATTGAATAACAAACATCCAAATACTAGTGTCTAGGGTGCGTAGGGTAGCCAGAGCTCACTGGAGAGTTTTGGTGCTGTCAGTGGGAAGACCAAAGGCTTTTTATGCCTGCTTTGTATTTTACACAGACGGCACAGACACTCTCTGTGTTTATAGTATCGGCAGCACGAGTGTGACTCCTCTGGTGTTGCACACGTCCAAATGCCGCGGTAACCACTTTCCATCAGGTAGAACGTGTGCTTGTCTGCCACCTCAGTGGTATAAAAAAAGAAACCTCTACATAAACTTTCACATTTATAGGATAAGATGAAATCGTTGTACTCCTATGACTTAATCACGTACGAAACTCGGAAACGCAATAATAATCACTCTTCAGATTATTCTACTATTGCGTTACAAGTGGCCCTCACCAAATGACACACGAGCAATAAAAAAAAGACGGGTTGCACTCTGGGAGTGCCGGCAGAAGTGAAAACATTTTCTTTCTTTCTTTCTTCGTTATATGCATAGAAGAAGAAAAAAAGAACATACCATACCGTACCATACCTATAATATAGCGCCAATCATAGAACCTATCACTAATTTTCTGCTAATTTTCTGTCAGAAGAAATTAATAAATTACAAAAAGAAAAAATAATCACACAAAGTGTCAGAAGGCCAGGTTTGTACCCGGTACTATCTGAAACCATAAGGACTTAAAGTCGACTACGATGCTATATATCGCATCTTGCAAAACAGACAGTCTATAGGTAATGTTGTATGACGATAAGCGATCCTGACGCGAGTTTAACACTTTTCACCCATCCAACGACGCTAAAGAAGTTTTCACTTCAAAAAAATAAAATATACACATCGCACGGCACTTACTTTTTCGTGAAATTATTATGACAAGGTGCATATTATTGTAACCAAGACGTCTTCTTCATCCTAGCGTTAATCCCAGTCGCATCCGAAGCTTCAAGTCTTGTCAAAGCTTGGTGTCTGGGGTCCGGTTTTTACCAGTCCAGCTGCCGATTTGGCTAAGCTTCGATATTTTCTATAAAGCGACTGCCATATAACCTCCACAATCCAAAAGCAATTTCGAAGCATTGCAGCTAGACCAGTTGTTGGATTTTTTGACGTGACAACGTCTTATAAATTGGTTTGCCGGGTGACACTTCCAGAAACTGCGTTACGCTCCGCGCGTTACGCTCCGCGTTATGCGCTTACAATGAGAGCGAGTGAGAGGCACGCGTCCCTTCCAGCCCGCCTAAGAGCGAGAGAGACAGACATAACATCCTTCTTCCTACTATACGAATGAATATTCACATTAAAATTATTTTACCACTCAAAGTCGTTGTCACGTAAAACTTTCGCCTGTATACCGACTTTACAGGCAACCATTTTTTTTATTGCAACCAAGATGTATGAGGCCCAATTAAACTAGCTTAATTAAGTTAGTAAAAGTCAAGTTTTTTTTACACCACTAAGGTGTCAGACAAGCACACGGCCCACCTGATCGAAAGTGGGTACCGTGGTGTCACACTCGCGCAGCCGACCCTGTTAGAATTGCGAGTTTCTATAAAGTAAGTGTAGAAGATAAAGCAGGACAAGCCTTAGGTCTTCTCACTGACAGCACAAAAACTCTCCAGTGATTTCTCAGAGAAACAAAATTATGGAAAGATGGAAAGAAAGAGTTTTCCTAGCATGGGACAAGAGTTTTGGTTTTGAATCCACCTAGTAACTCTGTTTTTGAATTGATTGAAGTACATACAGATATTGTATATTGCTAAACAAAAAGATTATGATTCGTTGAGCCAGCCAAAGTGCAAGCTTTCGAGGGATAAGTGCTCGAACTTTAATGAGCACATGAATGTGGGAGCAGCTGGCAAAACGTAGGTGTTAATAAACTTCTACCTATCCTTTGCGGATTTACAGGTGTAAATGTAAATAAAGGAATTCCAACACAGAATAACTAATTTCATACCATAAGTAACGTGGGCCGAATATTAATATTCTTGTTTAGACCTTGAACTATGCCTAATACCAGTGTCAGGTGTGGGTTCAAATACACTACTGTATGGGTGGATCGTTTTATACTACTAAAGTGCCAAAGAAACACGCAATTCATGTACTCATAAATCAATATAGGTAATAATTAAAATCAGTTTACGAGAGAAAATGACCCCGTTTAGAAAAATGTATCTAAGGGTAGGTAAATTATAATCCGCACTTTGGATCCCGAGGTCCGCTTATAGTCCGTTATTGATACCTATATCAGCTTTTCCAGGAGTGACTGCTGAGTTAAGGGCTCCAAGTGGAAGTCCTTTTCGATCCCCTGTGGATCGAAGTGGAATAGCGATTCCGTTTGGATCCCCCATTTCGATCCCTCAGGGGATTCAAAAGGAATCGGTATTCCACTTAAACCACCATCTAAACGGAACACCTGGTGACTGCTATATGACCAACCAACTCCGAAAGGAAACGCTGCATCTGAGCACTGTCCGTTATTCTTAGTTAACACTATATTTATTAACAAAATACAGATTTGTACTTTAATTTTATTATTACCATTATTACCTACTTCCTAGATCTAATAGCCTTTTTTTACGTGACATGAAACCATCATGCGTTTGTTGACAACTCTGAACCAAAAGAAACCTTGAATTTATTTCAAAACGTTTACTTAAAAATATTTGAATTAAAATATTTTGTGCAAAATATTTTCACGGACAATGTGCTAATAAAACATGTTACGGTTAAAACAGTTAAGAAATAAAACGGAGATGCGTAATTAAGGTCTCGGCAGACTGAGGTTACACAGACCATTGACAATTTCAATCTTCACCTACATTCGAAAAACAGTTACATATTTCCTAGTTCACACAACACAATACAATATCAGATATTACATTTATTTTGTGTTGGGATTACATGGAATTACAGTTCGGAATTCTCGACTGAGTCCAGTCCCTAAATCACTTTGTGTATTGAAGTATCGTGGATTGCAAAATGATGGATTGGAAGTCTGATACGAAGTACAGTGCCAAGCTTTTGATTTGACAAGTCGTTGTTGGGAAGAAGCGTATTCTATAAAGTTATTGAACTGTCAGTCTGATATCTGAGCGCTTTACAAAATAGAAGTAAGTCGATCTAAACCAGACTGTCACTTTTCCTCCCAAACATTCGCATGCTTTCCATGTTAATTATTACCTCTTACAAAATAATAGAATTTTATCGACTTTATCATAATGGAAGCATCAGAATCTGCCAATACTATTCCTTTGATGAGAATTTTTTATTTGTGAAGGCAGGAGATTGTTTAATGCTGTCAACTGTTCAATTATGTATCCTTTACGTCATCTATGTAATGGCAAACTAGTTCTCTACCTACCGTTAATTTATCATACACATCCTCCATACACAGAACCATGGTAGAAGACCATAATTAACGGAGTTATATCCTACAAAGAAACAATGGGAGGATTTCTCACACTTAAAAATAATTTATGCATACATGGTCGTTATTTATCCGATAACGACCAGTTTTTTTTAATGTGCCGTAATCCACGCCGGGGGTATTTTGATAATGGGTCATTGAAGCTAATCACAGTTAACTGTTCATAAATTAATATTAATTAACGAAACTCTAAACGCTACCATAACATCTTAATGCCCGAAGATGTTTTTCTTAAATTTTTAACCGACTTTCATAAAGGAGGCGGTTCTCAATTCGATCGGTATCTTTTCTCGATCGGATCTAAAATAATCATTGTTCTGTGAAAATGAAATGGAAGTACCAGTACATAATATGTATTGTTGAAGCCAATCTTTTTACCCAACTGCGGCAAAAGGAGGGTTATTTTTTCGAGAGTATGTATGTATAACTGTTTGGCACGCTCTGCAGCCTGAGCGGCTCGATGGATTTCAGCTTGAGAGGTGTCGTTAGATTTATATTTACTGTGAGAGTGACACTGGGTACAACAAAATAATAAAAAAAAACAATGTTTGGTACACTCTGCGGGTTGAACAGCTCGATGGATTTTAGTTTGCGAGGTGGTGTATATATAGATATAATGTCATAACTAAAAAGTATAAAATAAAATAAATAATTGAAAATAAAAAACCCGACTGATGCTAAAAAGATTGAATTAAGCTTTATAGCAGGCGGTACCCATTAATTTTCATCTGGTTTGAGATTTGCAAATTGGCACCGCCTGCTATAAAGCTTGTTTCGATCTTTTTAGCATCAGTGGGGGTTTTTTTTTATTAAATTTTACTGGTAGGTACTATATTCCTATCCTAGCCCAACAAATCTAAGCACGGCCTTTCCTCAACATTCGAATTAGGGCAATTACACACGCGACAGTGGACCCACCGCTATTATATCATTAAGGCCCCGTTACACTGGGGCGGTCGAAAACTAGGACTCGAAATCATTACTGTGGTTTTCATAATACATACATAATTCGAGCGGAATTCTTAGTACCTATATTAGACGTCGGTTGTGAACGCGGTTAGATTGTTAGGTTAGTTGTCGATTGTATATTGGGGTCAGCGAATTTAGCTCTGATAGTGTTAAATAGCTAGGCTTTCGATTACATGGACCGTATCAGTTTAATGTAACGCGTGGGGGCTATAGCGATAAGCTGGTGTATTAATTACTATGTTTGAAAACGAGTTTAAATCACAGTTGTAACGTACTGATGTTAACCAATGATCTTCCATATTAACTGCTTGAAATCTATCAACAGTTGGTAGGAGAAAGAATTGGCGTGAATTCAAACCAACATCTCGGAAAAGTGAAAATAAGGGTTCACGTTACGGTGTTCGGCAATCGGAATAAGGGACGTGATATTTTTAGAGACTTACCTACTTTGGGATCGTATCTAGAGGTAGAGTTATTGTTTTGGCTATTTTTTAACTTGTTACCACAGCATCCCTCACACACTCAACACCTTCGAAGCTCAAGCTAAACTCAGTCAGCCCTCAGTCAGCTTGCAAGTGGCTAGTCTTTGTTCCAGCTGACTGAGGGTCGCGGCTCGGGCGTAAATTCTCCTCTTTGCCCGAGATCAAAATGGCTTGAATTTGCGATCGATATCTGACATGTTATGACTGCTTTATGAACGTGATATTTAAACTAAGTGATCTCATCAATCAACCGCATATTTTCAAAGGAACCACACCTACAAATTAAGATATCAAATTGGGTAAGTAATTTGCGCTGTAGTTAGTAGCGTGGAATATACAAGCCGGTTGTGATAAAATTGTTAGAAAAAATATGGGTATGTGCAAGGAGAGTATCGTTAAACATGGTTACATTTTTTTATACAAAACCGGTATTATGTCCAGAATATAAAGGCGAAGCAGGTATTATATAAGAACTTTTTATTAGAAACAGACACTGCAATTTTATTTATTCATACAAATAATAGTCCTGGTGGCTTAAAAAGTTTATAAGAAGTAGTTTCACAAAGTACAAAATGTATGTGATTGCAGGTTTCAATTGTGGTTTCATATAATATATGTGTTAATCAGCGTAGTTATTTAATAAAACAAGTTACAATTAATAACAATTCATAATATGATTTGTGTGAACTGTACGCATTTTCATACAAAATTGTTAAATAAGTTACTAAAGTCAGAATATGAAACGTCCAAGTGGGTCTTTTTGTAACTGCTATTGATTGCATTAGCTTTCGAAATTCGGCGGCGCGCATCGTCGGCGGCGCGCCTCCCCACACCGGGGTTGAGTCGGGGACCGCGTGGTCTCTCCCTCCCAAGGAGGGCCAGACCGAGAGGGATGGCCCTGGGTCAGCCGGGGTGCGAGCGATATGTCGCATGACAACCTCACCTTCGGCCTAGCACTACGACCCAGAGACGGCGTGCGATTTAGTCGGTTCGAGTCCGACATAACCTCCCCCTCCGGCTCCGGAGGGGTGGGTATCCGTGGGGATATCCCGCACGTAAAAAAAAAAAAGCTTTCGAAATTTGAAACATTTATTTACATTCAGTGTACTGCCTTATGCCAATTCACGATTCGATTTCTCTTACCTATCCAGAACCGCACCCGTAAATAAAATCACAGGACCTGAATCAACAAACCGCAATCAAAGTCGCTATTCAACACGGCAAAAGTAAATTGATTTTCCATTTCCACATAGAAATCCAACGTAAAAATATTTTCGTTATCGTTAAATAAACTTTACCCGCAATTTCTAAAGGATGATCCCGGGAGAAATCAAAGTTCTCTAAGGAAATCAAAAATACAATTGGGCAAGTAATGAACATTTGTAAAGTTGAAAATCTATTTGCTAACTCGAGTTTTATTTTTCGTTTTGGCATACTGAGATAAAGATAAAAAACTAGGGACTCTCATGCTCCGTAAAATAATGGTCTTTTATAAGTCTTTAATTTTGATGACCACCACAGATGTTTTTCACTCCTTCACACTCCGCTTGATGAACTCAGAAGCATCGTTTAAAGTAGGTCAAGCTTTTCTATTGATATACTAGCTGACCCGACAGACGTTGTCCTGTCTTAATTATGAATTTTGAATTCGAACTGACATCACTCAGTTGTTTTGCCTTCCCGGAACCTCTCCATTCATACTTGAACTTTATATGGTGAGTTCAAATTGACTTTAAGTATTATTACGAATCGTTTGTATGGGAGTATAGGAAAATGTTTTTTTAGACTTTAGAACCATCCTCGAGCTGCAAGGAATATTCTAAAAAAGAATTAGCGAAATCGGTTCAGCTGAGATTTGCAACACATTCAGCGATTCTTTTTTATATTAAAGAGATACGTGGCTACAACATCTTGGTCCAGTAGACTAAACTATATATTTTTGTAGCTACTACGATAACATAGTCCGCTGGTCAAAACTATATGTCGTTCTAGCTAGTCTTTTCTTACAGTACTTAAAAGCTTAAGATTACAAAATTTAATAGTATTAATGTATTTATTTATATCAGATTACACGTATATCCAATTCAATTGAAAAACGTAGTCATTAAAATATAAATCATTGACTCAAGGTTATTTCAATATTCATAAGTCCTTATTCGCATTAAGGGTCAGTCAAACTTGTTCGCAATAATACAACTCGTTTGTAAATGTGAGCCAGTGGGCTTGGAAGCTCCAATCTCGAATAGACATATTGTGAAATTTTGACTTAAGATGGTTATGTTGCATATCTAAGTAGTAGCTACTGGCTGGTTGTCTAGTAAGCTAGAAAGTTGATACGCTAGTACGCAACGCAAGTCACCAAACTGGCTAAGTGCGAATCATGATTAAGTTACCAAATAAGTGCGAACTGCTCTTAATCCAGTCGTTTAGAAATTCTGACAGTTTAAGTTGTATTAAAGAGTCATGAGACTGTCGCGTCGAGGGAACCTTTTTAGAAGATTTTATTTAGTTTCACCTGTCCCGTTGTCTGTAATCAAATCATGCAAGTTAAATTGGATCCACTTCCTGGTTACCGATTGAGCTGAAATTTTGCATGCATGTATAAATCAGATGACAATGCAATATTATTATGGTATAGAGCTGATCTGATGATGGACCTGGAAGCTGACCATAGGAACTTCGTAATTAAACTACGCAACCCCATCGAGTTTGGGCTCATTTGATTCGTCTTGACGAGTACTTTGATACTATGTGTTAACCAGGTTCTGATGATGGACCTGGAAGCTGGCCATAGGAACTCTGTAAAACAGCACAACAAAAAAGAAGACTGAAGACGAAAGGCAGAGGATTTGACGAAATGACGCGTATTGGGAGATGCTTATGTCCAGCAATGGACTGCAGTGGGCTAATTGATTTATTGATTTATTTATTATACTGGCGATTGATGCTACTGGTGGAATCTACTACACATATTGAATAGCCGCGTGGTTCCCGGCAGTGTAGAATTTGGGCCACCCCATCTCTTCCCATGTTGTGTCGTACAAGGCAACTAAAGAATAGGGCTGATTAACTTTAAAATCAGATAGATATGTACAGTCCAGACTCAGCCTCAGATGCATGGCTCGAGTCAACAATAGTGCCCGGAATACGGCAATAGGCTCACCCCCTATTACGTGGGACAGAATACAGATTGGTGAAATGTGGGTGTTAATTCAACTCTGTCTAACCCACCGGGGATGAAGGCGTGATTATATGTATGTAATAACTTCACTTGTACTTTTCCACAGCTTATTTTTATTTTCAACCTGACCGGTTTCACCTCGCGGCATTATCAAGGGTTTACGTATGTACGTTATGATTGATAGATTCATCTAATATGTAAAATTCTCGTGTCACAGTTTTCGTTGCCATACTCCTCCGAAACGGCTCGACCGATCCTCATGAAATTTTGTGGGCATATCAGGTAGGTATGAGAATCGGCCAACATCTATTTTTCATACCTCGATTCGCGATAACCGACATCCACGCGGGCGGAGCCGCGAGCGACAGCTAGTTTATTTATAACAAAGTTGTACATTCATGTAAATTTAATCATCATCATTCTCTGAGTCTTTTCTCTCTTTTTTTCCAGTCTAAGATCGTTTTCACATGCCTCCGATATCCGATATCTATCGGTGTCGGACGCCGATAGCCGACATCCGAAAGCCGATACCTAGTGCTGTTTTCACATTTTACCGATAAAATCGGAGCGATACGTCCATTTTCTCGAAAGCACAGACTAATAAGGGATGTAGCAATTTAGTTTGTTAGTGAAAAAAAAGAAAAGTAAATGCAAGCAATTTTCGACCTTATTGACAAGACACAGTATGAGTTTTTTTTTCTGATATTCGTGATCAGCGTCATCATTGTCATCAATTAAGGCGAAAAGACTCCTAACTAAGAAAATATCATTAAGGTTCTAAGGTCTTTGTGATCCGTTATCGAACCAAAACAGTGGTGTTGGCTCCGATAACCGATATCGGGCCGGACAATGTGAAAAAAAGATACATATCTCATACATTTGGCTTCCTATATCGGATGTCGGATATCGGATGAGTGTGAAAACGGTCTAACTGTGAGACGGCTGAATTTCGACATTTTTCGTGCAGCGACTGCCATCTGACCTACACAATCAATGCCGATATCAAAGTTCTGTACTTTAGAGTAGTCGTGTAAATGGAGTAGTCCACTGAGAGCACCCAGCCGAATAGCACCTGAGCGAATAGCATCTAGCCATGTACATGAACAGCACCTATAATGTGTGTATTCCTTAAATCAACTACAAGTTATGTAATACATAAATAACAATACAATTACTAACACTCATAAATAAACAGCATTGTTTTGATTTGTTTATCACTTATAGGTATGTAGTCTAATAAATAAAGTTGCTATTGATAGAACCCCACCCGTCTTTGTTCGAAGATTATCCAACTAATATTATAAACGCGAATGGATGGATGGATGTTTGTTACTCTTTCACGTAAAAACTACTGAACGAATTTTAATGAAACTTTACAATAATATAGCTTATATATCAGAATAACACATAGGCTACAACTTATAATGATAACCGACATCCACACGGGCGGAGCCGCGCACAAAAGCTGGTAACTTATATTTTTAGTAGGAAGCTGTTACTTTATACCACTTAGGTACTTAATCTATTCATTATAATGGAACTGATTCATCAATATTATGTTGAATATTATCTAAATCTAACGTCATTTCAAATCAATCAATCATTTGTTTATATATATTTTTTTCTTTTTTAATTGTTTTATTTATGTAAGTACCTAATGTGAACAACTTTGGCAGCTTTAAATTTCAGACGAAACATTCGTAGCATCAAAAAAGAAAGTATAATTTATCATTGACAAATTGAAAAATATGCACCTGTTTTCAAATTGTATTTGTAAAAAATAATAAAGCCTGACTGACGCTGAAACGATCGAAACAAGCTTTATAGCAGGCGGGACCTATTGATTTTCATGTTTGAGATTTGCGAATGGGACCGCATGCTGTAAAGTTCATTTCGATCTTTTCAGCATCAGTCGGGTTTTTTATTTTTTAAAATTTACTTATGTTATGCTTTTTAGGTATGACATATTTATATTTTTGTAATTGTCGTCTAATTTCCGTCATTTTGATACCCTACTTGATAAATTTGATTGATTTTTTTTTCACCACATACATTTTGGAGCCAAAAAACCAATACACATGTAGCTTTTGTTCATATTTTATGTAGCCAAGAACACTTGCGCAATAAATTTCTTCCATTTGAGATATGAATCATTAAAATCCGTACGGTAGTTCAAAAGATATGAGGTTATAAAGAAAATTACAAACATACAAGACACGCGCGAAAAACATAACCCCTCTTGGCAGTCGGGTAAAAAGACTACTTAGCTTTACAACTGATTCGTATCTCAATCACGTAACCTAAGAAGGCAAGCTTTAAAATGGGAATGAAACAAAAAAAAAGTTTGATATTCCGTTGAAGTATTTTTCCTAGAACAGTTGGAGGGAACTGGCCGTCCTTGAAGGTCGCCAGCCACGTGCACGCTCGTAAATAAACGCACACTCGAGGCCCTAAGGACATAGTACTGAACCGGTTGTAAACATCATAGCAGGCAGGTACATACGCGTGCGGCTGCGATTGAGCGGGAAAATGTCGCCGTAAAGTGACAGTTTTTTGTATAGTAGGTAAGTCTTAATTTGGATCAACTCACTCACGATATTGTATAACTGGGAGAAAAGGTAACAGTTAGTGTTGCAAAAATATTGTATTCGAGTAGTTTTATTTTGTGTGAATAAAAAATTCAAAATATTTTTTTTATAAATTACTAGCTGACCCGGCGAACTTCGTACCGCCAATATTTTTCCGCCCGCGGGGCGTCAGATCCAGTTCCCAATGCACCCTTTAGTATTTTAAACATGTATTATACATATAAACCTTCCTCTTGAATCACTCTAACTATTAAAAAAACCGCATCAAAATCCGTTGCATAGTTTTAAAGATTTAAGCATACAAAGGGTTATAGGGACAGAGAAAGCGACTTTGTTTTATGTAGTGATATCGCACTGATAGGCAGCGCTGTTGATAACACTTAATTGCCTGACCTATGGTCCGAATCTACATACATACATACATATACTCACGCCTGTAAATCCCCGAAGGGATAGGCAGAGGTGTATTAAGACCCATAATTCGCCACTATGACTTTCGGTCCCACGTAATAGGGGGCGAACTGACTGCCGTCAAGTGAGCACTTAGTCATAAGCTGTATGTTTACTGTTGGATGGATAACAGATTCCTGATTCACCTTCTACACCCACAGGTAGAGATAGGCTGAATCTATTCTACTTCCGAGGAGGACCAGACCGAGAGGGATGGCCCTGGGTCAGCCAGGGTGCGAGGGATATGTCGCATGAAACCTCATCTTCGGCCTAGCACTACGGCCCAGACACGGCGTGCGGTTTAGTCGGTTCGAGTCCGACATAACCTCCCCCTCCTGCTCCGGAGAGGTGGGGTATCCGTGTGGTTTTCCCACACGTAAAAAAAGGCCCTATTCTACTCTACCGGGAACAAACACGGCTAACTTTATGCTTCTAGCGTTGAAATTAATAATCATGAGTGTTATTTTGTGAGATAAATTAATAAAGATATGTATTTGATGTCATACACTCTGCCCCGAGCACGAAAAATAATTAAATTCGTAACGTAAACGTATCAAAAGAACGGAGCGTAGCGATTGGTTTACAGTAGGCAGGCGACCAATCGCAATGCTTCGTTCTCTTCGATACGTTTACGTTACGAATTCGAATATTATTCGTGCTCGTGGCACAGTTTTCCACCAGTTCACTACGACAAAGTAATGTTAAAAGCGGTCTTGGATGGCGTTATAGGTACAATAAAAAAAAAATTCTTCAGTTACATTGCTAAATGCTATTACGATGACGTAGAATAACAAATAGGCTACAATTTATAACGAAAACCGATATTATATTAGCGATAAGCGACATCCATGCAGGCGGAGCCACGGGAAAAAGCTAGTATTCTAATAAAGATTAAAATTTATTTAGCTTTGGTGGCAGTAATATCTTATATTTTAGTTTAACAGATTTCTAAATTCAAGTAACTACCGTACTACCTGAACGTAGGTCTGTGCTCGACTGTACATAAATTGGTTGCAAAATATTGTCACGATTCACGATTACGGCTGAATCTTAAATAGAATAAAGCTAGAATTGTGAAACTAATATAAAATCTAAATTATTACTGAGACAATCTAAATATATATAACTCAAAGGTAACTAACTGAAAGACAGTGATCTATCAACGCACAGCCCACACTACTGGACGAATCGGGCTGAAATTTGGCATGCAGGTAGATGTAATGACGTAGGCATCCGCTTAGAAAGGATTATGATTAATTCTACCCCCAAGGGGATAAAATAGGGGACGAAAGTTTGTATGAAACTTTCATCAATTTTAAACCGATCGGGCTGAGACTTTGCATGCTACTATGTTGACTCAACACTAAGCGATAACCGACATCAACGCGGGCGGAGCCGCGGGCAACAGCTAGTGATAACGTAAATGTTAAGGTTACAAGCATTTTAAATCATGTAAAATAGTGTAATGCTAAACACACGATAAGTGACAATTCTGGTATATAAATTAGTAGCTGTTGCCAGCGGCTACGCCCGCGTGGATGTCGCTTATCGCGTAGTGTTCCCAAGCTCTAATTCCCCTCTGTACAAAATTTCATCGGGATATCTTCAAAAATTACAAACATTCGTCCCCTATTCTCTCCCGCCCCCCTTTACCCCTTCTATCGCGATAAAAGGGAGCCTATGTCCGTTCCTAAGCTTTATTCATCCCAGTAACAAGTATCAACCCTTTGAGCGTGTAAATTTTTTGTAATAAAATAATTTGTGCCGGCCTGCTCGACCGGCAACCGCTAAGACCGCGTGCTTGCGCAATGCACAGCGCCGCCGTGGCTTTGCAACAGAAATAACTAAACTGTCACTTCTTTGTATATGCCGGCCGGATTTGTTGTCATTTATTATCATTGCTCCGCTACCTTGAGTAGTATCGTGATGATATATAGCCTATGTGTTATTCTGATGTATAAGCTATATTATTGTAAAGTTTCATTAAAATCCATTTAGTAGTTTTTACGTGAAAGAGTAACAAACATCCATCCATACATCCATTAATACTCACAAACTTTTGCATTCATAATATTAGTAGGATATTGACAATAAAAAACATTCTGTCGCCTAGTCTAAAACAGTTTAGGATCTTATTATATGTTCATATTATGTACATTCACACTGTAATTTCCCAATTGGAAGGGCGGTGTATAATCACTACGTACCCTTCAGCTCCACATAGGTAATAGAGGTAAAAGTAAGGGTAATCCCAAAATTAAATTGCTAAACGAAACTTTTTATTGGGTGAACTTATCTGTTAAATAAAATATTCTACCACTAATTTAACATAAAAATATATTTATGTGAAGTATAATTTGATCTTCTAAGAAATGTTATATTTCATGAAAACATAAAATATAACATTTCATGAAAACACTTATAACACTTGGACAACTTTTATTTTCGTAGACGGCATCCAGAACATTTCCCTGCTCCGACAAAATAATGGCCATGAATTATAGACATGTTTCTCTTAACTTATGGTCGTAGTTTTTGTGAGTTTTGTTAGACCAAACTGAACTAACATCCATGAATTTTAACATAACAGAATCTTGTAATTCTTCTCTATCGTTTGATCTATTTTAATACATATATTTACATGGATTGCATCAGTCCTTTGTACGTTATTAATATCCTTAATATAAACAAAACTAATTCTTTTAAATTTTCTATTATTATTTTCTTTGTGGGTGTAATTTATGGTACTTAAGCCTCATGCTTTATGTTTAGGGTACCGTACAAGAAGGCTAATCAACGAAACTCTATTTTATTACATATAAACCAAGACTCCCTTGTATGTCCGACTGTCAGAGGGCTGTCTCTGACAGCAACTTGCCGATGTTCAATTCAGTTATCAGCCCCTCTAGACAAGTTGCAATTCGCTAGCCGGTGTTTGATGGAATAGAATGACGAATGTATGGGATTTGACGTAAATGACAGTCGTTAACGCATGTCAAATACGTCAAATCCTATACATTCGTCATTCTATTCCATCAAACGCCTGCTAGCGAATTGCCACTTGTCTAATGTGGCAGTTATATTATAGGCAACGTTTATGTTGCCGTTACATAAACAAACAGCAGGTGGTAAGACACGACGGTATTTCCGTCCAATTGAGCAGTCCGACTGGGGAAGTACCTCCGCCCAACAGAATACCGCGGCCATAACCTCGTGTTGTGTTCCCGGTGGTGAGTAGGGTAGCCATAGCTCACTGGAGAGTTTTTGTGCTGTCAGTGGGTAGACCAAAGGCTATTGCTGCTTTGTCTTCTACACTGACGGCACAAAAACTCTCTTTGATTACAGAGTCGGCAGCGCGAGTGTGACTCCCTTGGTGTTGCACACGCCCATAGGCCACGGTAACCACTTTCTATAAGGTGGACCGCGTGCTTGTTTGCCACTTCAGTGGTATATAAAAGACTTATTATACTGTGTTGTTATAGTAGCTCGTCTTTTGATACAGTGACTAGAGTATTTTAAGAAGTAGGTACCTATAGGCTATTTTACCTATTTTAAGTGCTAAGTACGGAATGAAAAAGAAGATTCTTTTAAAACTGGTGTATAACTTCAGCCATAATTTTTTTATCCTGTGTTCTGTGTCGGAAGTCCTGTGTCCTGTATTGGACCTAAAGGTTAGTGAACTTTAAGGGTCCGTTAAGTTGCGTACGAAGTAGTCCATTTATAAAAATATTAGCTTTGATCCATTCGCGGTCTGCTAAGCAGAAATTAGGGTCTTCTAAAAGGGTTATACTAAATCTAATCAATCGTGAGGCGAAAACTAAGGGCTCCGGGCCGTAATCTTATTTTGTATGCACATTTATTACATAGGTATATATATATGTGGTGTAGTCCACTTACACAAGGCATTAGCCATTTGTAATTTTAACCTGCCTTTAAAAAAATATAACTAAGAGAAAACAAAAACAATTACCTAAATAGTTTCTGAAGGTTACCCGACTGTCACTCATTGAAATAATATCTAAAAATAAAGAAAAAGTAAATAATAACCAATTAGGTAATCGCGATAGAATCCGTTAAAAAACGGTTAAATTTCAACAATTAATAAAGAACAATTCAGTTTCGGGGGAATCAGGTTATGATGATTAAGCATTTATTGATTCAATTATAATAACAATAAAATTTTTGGCCACATTTATTCAAATCAAACAATCATCTGAGACTTGCATAAAACACACGTATATGAGACCCAAGTCGTGACACCACACAGGAACTCACAGGACGACCGGACGACTCTTCACTACTGACAAAGGAACCTTCCTAGAACGATATTGTTCCACAAACGTGTAAAACTGTCGTCAGCGCTGTCATTTCCGATCTTTTTGCTTTGTTGGCATTCTAATGATATTTACGCGTGTATAAAAAAAGTTTAAAATGCAGTTCGAAAACGGAAGCGATTTGATATCTTTTGAACGGACAATTTGAATTTAGATTATTTCAAATTAAGAATGGTTTTCTAAACGTTTTTGATGATTCAAATTTAAAAGTGAGTGAGGGTTTTTTTTCTTTTAATTTAATACACTAGGGATTGTTGGACTACCCTTCTCACCTAGATTTTTTGTGGAAATTTATGTTTTATCTACCACAACTCACAACATTTCAGTCTGGTTATATATTTGTGTTTGGTGGAATACATTTTTTTATACCACTGAGATAGCAGATAAACACACGGTCTACCTGATGGAAAGTGGTTACAGTGGCCTATGGATGTGTGCAACACCAGGGGAGTCACACTCGTGCTGCCGACTCAGTAAACTCAGAGAGTTTCTGTGCCGTCAGCGTAGAAGACAAAGCAGGAATAGTCTTTGGACGTCCCACTGACAGCACAAAAACTCTCCAGTGAGTTCTGGGTACCCTACTCACCGCCGCGAACACAACACGAGGTTAATAATGCGAAGGTACGTCCTCAGTAGACTACTCAGCATATTTTTAGACGGTGAAAAATTGACTTCTATAACTACTAGACAAGTTGTTTAGAACAAAAATTGTATCACGGTTCCTGGGCTTAACGCTAACTTAACCTTAACATTGTATAGAAAGTTGAATTGTAAATTTTGCGTACTCCAATGATACAGTAAATCTCATTCACTTAGTGAAAGAAAGTGCGAATGGTTTTTCACAAACGTACTAGCCAAAAGGAAGTGCTGTGAAAGTGTGCCGTCGCTAATGAGCAGCAAACGGCTATTTAGTACAATGCTACTCGGCTAGTACGCTTGACCACTGGTGAAAGGTGCATCATTCAAACCACAGATTTGTAATAGGCTAGATAAAGTGCCTGCTTGACAACAATAGGCTCACATCATACTAAGTGGTACCGAAAATCATAGTTGGCGAATTGTGGATATTATAACACCTCTGCCTACCTCTTTTGGGGATATACCTACAGGTGTGAAAATATGTATGTACATATATGTAAGTATATCTAAATCATGTTATTACAAAATGGCTATTCTAAGTTCAAGTTTTCTTTGCCTGTATTTAGTTTATAATTTTTTTAATATACGACACGTCAATTTCTCTTCACGTTGCCTGATGGTAAGCTGAAGGCAAAGTCCAAAATCCAACCAATATTGAATGAAGTGGCCAAATTGCATTTCAATTTCGAACTAATTCATAAATCGAAATGCTTCGTTCGATGCAGTTCTTGGTTTGAATCACAGATTTAGTGTAGGCTATAGATACCGCGTGTTTATTAGTGACCGAATTAGTGAAGGAAATTATGTAAATTTTCCTATTAACCTGTTATAAAAGACAAGCGTGTTATTCTTCACTCCCACCGATGGCAGCATAGTAAATGCTTCAAAATTTCATTCAATAGATAACGTAAGCCTCCATCCCGGCGTCCAGCGTGTTACTGAGCTTACCTCGCCATACACGCTCTTACTTAGCCCTTGCTTTCTACGTTCAATATTTGAATGTACGGGCCCACCAACAATTTCGAATGTCAATCTCACCTAGAAGCCGGTATAACTACTGAGTGACGAGTGAGGTTTTAGCGTAGGCCCGAGGTGTACTGCAGACAACAGTTTCTCCCGTAAAAACCAAAATTAGTCAAACTATAATGAAAGAAGAAGTAGGTGAGCAGACCGTGTATTTTATAGTGCGCGAGTTTTGTATACCGGGTGTTAGGGGAACGCTCCCGAAGCCGAAGGCCCGTGGTAGTTACTCCGGGTACAGCACAATTTCATAAAAAAAACATCGCTACTAAAAAAAGCACGCACTTGGCGCTTTGTTTTTTTCTGCAGTGATGAATACGATGGAGAATGGTAAAAAAAAATAAAAATGAAAATTATTAAAAAAGAAAAGACGGGTTGCACTCTGGGAGTGCCGGCAGAAGTGAAAACATTTTCTTTTTTTCTTTCTTCGTTATATACATAGAAAAAGATATATAGCTATAATATAGCGCTAATCATAGAACCTATCACTTATTTTCTGCTAATTTTCTGTCAGAAGAAATTAATAAATTATGAAAAGAAAAAATAATCACAAAAAATAATAAATTACAGAAAGAAAAAATAATCATAAAAAGTAATACATTACAAAAAGAAAAAATAATCACCAAAAGTAATAAATTATAATAAGAAAAAACAATCACAAAAAATCCCTGAAGGCCAGGTGGTTTGAAGTCGAAGTGCTTACCGTTTAAGCTACGACGCTATCTGTTGTGAATTGCAAAATAGATAGTCTGTACCAATCTTGTATGACGTCAGTCGTCGGTTACGGTTCAAAGGTCAACTAATCCTGACGCTTCCTTAACATTTTACACCCATCCAACGCCGCTAAAGAAGTTTTCACTTCAAAAATTCACCAAATCGAAAAGATTATGCCAATATGTACTATACCCGGAGTATTACCACGGGCCTTCGGTTTCGGGAGCGTTCCCCTAAAACCCGGCATAACAGGGATGGGCCGCTCGGATCATGATAATTTAGTCTGTTTTCAACCTGCATTTTGCGCTTGAATCGATTTGTTTACAATAATCATTATCCCTGATCCCTGACTTGCATGATCATGTCATTGGTGGGAGTGAAGAATAACACGCTTGTCTTTCATAACAGGTTAATAGGAAAAAGGTTGGATTTTGCCTTCAGCTTACTATCAGGCAACTTGAAGTAAAATTTATTTAAAAAAAAACATTATAAACTAAATACAGGCAAAGAACACTCGAACTTAGAATAGCCATTTTGTAATATGTACATAAATATATTCACACCTGTAGGTATACGTATATCCCTGAAAGATGTAGGCAGAGGTGTTATAATACCCACAACTCACCAACTATGATTTTCGGTCCCGATTAGAATGATGAGCGTATTGCCGTCAACCGGGCACTTTGCTACGAGCTATATGTTTATTATTGGATGGAGAACAGCCAGAAATACAATAGATACACATATTAAGTTCTCAGAATATATGTTATATGAACTCACTTAAATTAAACTTATAAGTATTGTTAGACTGAAATTAAACTACTGACACACTAAAGTAATTATATTGAACAATAAAGTCAAGCAACGACACGTCACGCTCCTGTACTCTCCCGAATAGTTGTGTCTTTATCGATCACTTGACTCAATCGAAAAAGCGCTGCGCAAAGAGTTGGGACAGCCGTCGAAATATCGTTTACAGAATGCATACCGTCAATAGTTAGGCAACATAACTTTATTTAAGTTAGACAACACAGTTGGGTAACTTAATTAGCTCAGAAGTGTTTGATGTAATTGCCCAAGTACTCTTAGATAATAAGCTTTGTACATGCTTATTCCTACCACGTGTTATCCATGCGCGTTGTGTAAGAAAATTTAAATAATCGGTGACATATTGTGCAATGAATTGGGTTCAGTATGACGAAAAAATAGTACAAACTGGTTCGTACCTAGTCCACCCACGTCGTGGAGTAATTTCCTTTCTGTAGATATTTAATTAAATATATGTAACTGATCTATTGATTTTAGATTAAAATTGTATGTATAAATAAGCATAGTTTTAATTAGAATTAAATGTATTATTGATATCTTAGCGCCACATAATTAACCAACTAAGTAGCTATGCAAATACATACATAGAGCTTAGAAATAGAAACCTTAATTTTGTTGTCGTGTCTTCAATTGCAAACTTTGTATCTTCTTACCCGGCTGCGCCAGAAGGAGGGTTATATTTTTGTCATGTGTATTTATTATAGCTTTTATTTTTCGATTTAAACCTACAGGAACAGTTATCAAACACTTCAAAATTTTATTAATTTGTTGGCAGTTATGCATGTGATATGATATTGAACGAGTGATTGTATGTACTAAAAAAAGACGGGTTGCACTCCAGGAGTACCGGCAGAAGTGAACACTTTTTCTTACTTTCTTTCTTCGTTAGATACAGAGAAAAAGATAAAAAGAATACACCTTACCATACCATATCTATAATTTAGCGCCAATCATAGAACCTATCACTAATTTTCTGTCAGAAGAAATTAATGAATTACAAAAAGAAAAATAATCACAAAAAATAATAAATTACAAAAAGAAAATATAATCACGAAAAGTGTCAGAAGTCCAGGTTCGAACCCGGTACTATCTGAAACTATAAGGACTTACAGTCGAAGCGATTACTGTTAAGCCAGGAAGCTTCTTAACGCACCTAACAAGATAAATAATATGTAGCTGTTGTAATGTTGTATGACGTCAGTCGTCGGTTACGGTTCAAAGGTCAATCAATCCTGACGCGAGTTTAACACTTTTTACCCTTCCAACGAAGCTAAAGAAGTTTTCACTTCAAAAAATACTTTGGAAATAATTTTCAAATTTTCGAAAATTCGCCTGAACCTGTAGTTCTACAAATAAGGAAGAGTTCTTCCATAAATATAAAAACTAGTATTTATTACACACTAGCTGACTCGCCTCGGCTTCGCTCGTGGCATACTTCAACCCCGTAGCACCTCTTAGCCATTATACAACACTGAATTTGCCTTCCCAGAACCTCTCCATCAACACTTGAACTTAATGATATGGTAATAAAGTTCAAATTGAGTGTTAAGTATTATTAAATATCGTTTGTTTGAGAGTATAGAAACCTGTAGGTTATAGACATTTTTAGGTATTTTTTTAAATTTTTCTCTGCGTAAGAACTATTCTCATACTGCAAAGAATATTCTAAAAAAAGAATAAGCGAAATCTTTGCAGCTGTACTCAAGACTTGCGCTTAGCAACACATTCAGCGATTCTTTTTTATATTATAGATTGTGTTACTGCCATGACAGCTCACTGATGAAAGGTTAAAACTCCACTACTATGTGTCACTTCTTACTACACGAATCTGTTACACCGATTGTGGTCTGTAGTCACGACACGGACAACCGTTGATTGATATGTATTACCATTTTGTAAGCAACGTTCTTAAAAGTTAAAAACGATAACCCGACGTTGACAAGATGACAAGACTTGTTATTACTTATGAACATCCGTCAGTAACGCAAGATAGTGTATATTACGAGATGGAGGTGTAGAAATATGATGAGGAGAGTGTTTGGTACCACACGAAGGGGGGTCTGTCTGTACGAAATCAGTGATCTGATTTTATGAGTTAGTCGCGATTCCCCCCGCGCTTCCCTCTGATTTGCATTATAATAGCGCGATAAAATGCTATTTTAAAATAAGATTTCTTTCGTGGGGATTTGAGAACGGAGGGACAACCCGATTTTGTTTGCATTTGTTAGCAAGCCGTAGATAAGTAAAATCAAGGACGATGCTGAGGGCTGTAATATGGATTACTTTATTGTTTTTTAGAATTACCACATTTATTGTTTCACTCGTCTACAAGCTAATATTATAAGGAGGAAAGATTTGTATTTTAATGAGCTACTATTATAAAAAGGAAACATTTATATTTTTGTGTGGATGTTGGTAATGAATAAACTCAAAAACTACTGTGCCGATTTCAAAAATTCTTTTACCATTGGAAAGCTACATTCACCCTGAGTAACATAGGCTATATTGGATTTTCACGGGACCGTTTTTACCACCCGTGCGAAGCCGGGGCGGATCGCTAGTTAACAATAAAATGGTTGTATAGTATACAAATTACTTACATATCACATAGGTTATATGTATTTTATGTAAAATCAGTTTTTAGCCATAATAACGGCTTGATTACGAAATATTTTGTATGGGAAAATGTGTAAAATATGTTAAGTTAATAGCCAAGCACCGCTACATTAAAATTGTTCATAAAGTATCTAAGCTAACATAATGTTATGTAAACTCATACTTAATATGTTGGTAGTACTTACTGCCATGTTTATGGTGAAGTTATAACAACTTGAAACGGATAATAATAACTTAAAGTGATGTAAACTACGGATCATGTAACAATATAAACTTGTAGAATTTTATGCTTCCGGGCTGTTTGGCCATGGTACATATGAAAATTACGTCCCAGAAGTTTCGTCGATCACTTCGGTCGATATCTTCAATGGCGCAGGTCCGGGCGGCGCCGAGTACGCAGAACTCTCCTCGTCAGCAACCTCTCTGCGACTGATATTGAATCCCGAGACTTGTTTTACACAAACAGTCGCGGTCAGCCTCTGGCCTCATAGTAAACTCTTACCTACCTTTGAACACGCTCAATAGAATCCTCTTCCCTCATCTTTCTGCGTGCAGATTAAATTTAATGACTCATATATCGGATACCAGCTCTTGCCTGCGGCTCCACCCGCGTGAGTGTCGGTTATCGCAACCAAACATAGCATATGTCCTTTCTCAAATTCTAATCTACCCCTATAACAAATTTCATCAAAATCGGTTCAATGATTTAGCCGTGAAAGACGGACAAACAGACTCACACACACACATACACACACACTTCCCCATTTATAATATTGGTATGGATGTCGGATTCAGACCGACTAAAACCGCACGGTATTATCGGCCTGTATGGCTTATTTACTTTTTTCGGCGTTTGACCTCCCAGCTTGAGTTGCGGATGAGACAGAGTTGTTCCAAGTTGCCCATAACGCCTATACCTATAGGCTTCCGTTCGACCATTAAAAACTGGAACGGACTTTTAGGGTGTCCTCCGAATCAATGTAGAACTCAAATGAAATACCACAAGAGATGACCCATCTAAAATCAACCTCGCTTAGACAGCTTAACCCCCTGATCGTTTAAATTAAGAACAGTGAGTGCATCTGACCACAAGGGCTCCAATACATTAAATAGTTCTTTTGTGCATTAATTCATATCATAAGGGACCTTACGCTTATGCGTGTGCCTTTTTTGTGTAATTCAAAGCTTTATCTTCTACACTGACGGCACAGAAACTCTCTGTTCTAACAGGGTCGGCAGCGCGAGTGTGCGGGCCCTGGTGTTGCACACGTCCATATGCCACGGTTACCACTTGCCATCAGGTAGGCCATGTGCTTGTCTTCCTCCTAAGTAGTATAAAAAGAACTTTATGATTCACCTCGGAGTTAGGGGTCCGTATAAATAGCTTGGCTTTTAAATTTTAAACTTCCGTTCGCGATTCCCGCCTTAGCCTCTCGAAATTATGAACAAACTGACAATATTTGTTGCTTAACCAACTATACGGGTCAGTGGTAATCTTATCAGCACTTTCACTGATACTAGTTTACTGAAAATGTCGCAACTTGAATTGTGTCATTAAGTGAGGCATAGGTACAGTCAGCGTCAGAAATATCTTGACTACAAAGTCTCAAATGATCTAAAACTACACCCTCCTGACTTATGTCAATTTCCCACTAATTTATATGCTATGCCACTTTACAGATCTTAACAATATTAACCTGTAAAACTGTACTCGTTTGCTCTACCACATAACTCTGTGTCTATTAATTTTTGTGTCCTCTTTTCAGGTACTTTAACACACTATAAACCTTTTGGCCGCTTTTCAAAATCCGCTGTTTGTATGGGAAAATTTTGTAACACTTGTGCTTGCACAGGTTATTTCGATCAGTGTAAAGAATGAGTCATTGGCGGAATCATTGGGATGGCCATAGAACAAAAAAAAAACAGTTCTTAAAACTCTCGCATTAAGCGCAAAACAAACTCTTTTATTGATTTAAATTGTATTATTGTCTGAACTAAAGGTAACCAAATATCAGAAAAATCAGTCATCAGGAAGAGGGGAAAATCAATGCATTAAGATCATTTTGAGTACTTTGTTAATCAAGATACATATGATACTGACTGTACTTACATGGTATTGTAAGTGTGAGGCCATCGGTGACTACATTTATCAAAAAGGGCTGTACATTGTGTTATTACTAGTTCTACAAATAAGGTCAAATATAACTAATTTAAGTATATCTAAGTTAAGAGTAAGTGTGCCAAAAAAAACACTGTATATGGTGAACAAATAGAATGTAAAAAATATTACCTAATTACATTAACAACTTGTATTCTATAAGAATGACTGTAGTTATACATTGAGTTTAGATAAAAAGCGATATTTGTCTGAACAATTGATTTAGCTGACCTTTGAAACGGTTGATGCTCATTTACACGGGACTTTCACTGAAAGATGACTATAGAACATAAAACATAATATTAGGGTTATGAAATAAAACATAGATCTTGTACAAGTGTCTTACACTTGATTATGAATAATTAATTACTAATATGCTCTGTAAAATTAATCTGCTAAGACTCAATTAAATAAGGAAATAACATTTTTATTCGGGTAGACAGGTAACACTTGTGAAATCTGCACTAAATCAGAATTCTCAGAAGGTACGAGTACCATCTAATTCACAAAATTACAATTTTTACAAGCGCATCAAGTTCCTAATTACGTTACACCCGTACATAAAAACTAAATGGGCTTCCGCGAATTATTTCATGGAACTTCTGACTCCATAATTACGTGTCTCCATGCAATACCATGACTACCATGAAACACGTAATTATGGTGTGATGAAAAGGCATCAAAACCTTTATGAGGATGCCTGTAGCGTCATCAAAGCAACCATGGCGGTAACTAATGACATTTTAAACTGGCAGCTAACAAGCATATGGGCCGGTTTTTAAATCACTATTTATGTTTACCTGCTAATTAAAGTTAGCGCTCTAACAACTAAACTGTAGGTAGATATTATATTTTTGTAATCATTTTCTTATACATACATACAGAACAAAACTTAAGCAGACGATAGGTAGTATTGACGATTTTTTTTTTTTTTGTGGTTGGTAGCAAAGAGAAAATACTGAGTTTTTTCTTCTTTTTTTTGCGTAGGGTTGCCCCAACCTACCGTCCAGTGGCGTAACTATAGGGTGTGGCTGGAAAAATGCCTCGGGCCCCCAACCCAAGAGGGCCCCGGCCCAAGAGGCCACGAGCTCAGAAATAACCTAACATTTTTAACAAAATTTTGTACCTAAGACCTAAGTACTTGAAAATTATAATTTTTTTAAGTACATAAAATCAATCAAAGTTTGGCACAACTAAAGACCATATAGAAATTCAAACTAATCAATAAAATTTCAACACATTCAAAATAAAAAGATGTCGAACACTGAAAGTTTTATCATCGCGGATTTGAAAAAAAATTATGTAAATCGATAGTGAACAAATGTATTATGAATAAAATCAACTTGGTACGCGTTGACTTGTAAGCCGAAAATATGTTAAATAAAATTTATTATGATAAAAGCAAAAATGTATCTTATTGTAATCGTGGATTTCGATGAATTTTAGTTCTTTCGATGCGAAATTTTGCGATATACCTGAAAATTTTGCTGACAAACTTCATTTGGTCGGAAGGGTAAAACATGCCTATTTAAACTGTGTGATAGGAGGTTAAAATGTTTTTCCACGAAATTTCCTATTGAATGTACTAAAATTCATCAAAAGGCACGGAAACATTTTTGTTTTTTTATTTTAATAAATTTTATTTAACATATTTTCAGTTTAATAAATCAACGCGTACATTAACTATCGATTTACATATACATTTTTTCAAATCCACATGACGGTACTTTTAGTGTCCTCAGTTGACGGGCTAAAAAAGTTCTTTTGTATGACAGCCTTATCAGTGTAGGGGAATTCCGGATATTTATATTTTTTATCTACGGAGAGCTCTATTGCGCATTCATTGTTTGATTCAGTTGGTTATCTGTATCTTTGATTTTTCATAGTTGTTGTTTTATTGAACCTGCAAATGGATGTAAAATAGAGTTAATCGTGAAAGTTAAATTTCAACATGTCTAGTTCTAGAAAATATTTAAGTGGGAGCGAAAACCGAAAGACAAAGAGGGAGACTCAAGAAAAAAATTAAATGTTACCCAAATTTTTTGTGTATTGATGAGTTATTGGGAAAATACGATCCGATTTTATAAGAATTTTTAAGTAAAACAAAGGGCCAGATAATAAAAAAATGATAATAAAAAAGAAATATCTGAATCATCTGCCAGGGAAATGCTCAGTTTTCGGTCCACTTTCAGAGATGAAATAAAAAAGTCGTGCATAAGAGAACTTGCTGATTTATTACTAATGAAGAATCATTTTATGTCGTGCAGCTCTTCTGAAATATGCATTAATGTTATTTGTTACAATTCCTGTGACTACATAGAACGATTATTTTCGAAACTAAAATTAATAAAAACCTATTTAAGAAACTTTATGGCACAAGACAGGCTACGTAACTAGGCTATTCTGTCTATTGAAAATTCTATGGCTCGATCTTTAAACTTTGATGGGATACTTTTGCGGAACAGAAAGCTCGGATAAAAGAATTTAATTAATAAAAAAATATTATTAAACGTAAATTGTTATTGCATTAATATTTGTATAAACCTAAGCTTTTGAAAATAAAACTTGTTAGAAATTCAACTAAAATGCACACAATATTATTACCTATTAATACTTTTAGGTAACGACTTACATCAGTGGTTTATTAAAATTAAATTCTAACGTGACTATTTCTACTAGGACGCTGGAGGGCCTCACCCAAAAAAAAGCCACTGGCCTCTGATGGTATAGTTACGCCACTGCTACCGTCATCGGTAGTTTTCGATTTCAACCAATTATTAGATTAGTATACGTAGGTATTATAGTTAATCTAGTATTGCCAATGCAATTTGCAGCTATATTGTAACAATGTAAATAATGTAATGAAATCGATTAAGATAGGAAAAAGTGAATGCTCAGGTTGGACTCGAACCCACGATCTTTCCCTTACAGGGGGAATGCTTCAAAATTTCATTCAAATAATTGGGCGGAGTCATCAAAAAACAATGTTAAAAATGATTGCAACATCATTCATTGTTTCCGACATTTTTCGTATGAATGTCGGTAGATGGCTCCCACCGTCACCCTAAGACGGTAGTATAGGAGAATTTGGATAGCTTCAGGTGTGGCTCGGTGGCTCAGTGGTCAGAGCATTCCCCCTGTAAGGGAAAGATCGTGGGTTCGAGTCCAACCTGATCATTGACTTTTTCCTATCTTAATCTATTTGAAAAGTTAGCATAGTAAATGCTTCAAAATTTCATTCAATGTAATGAAACTTATGCGGTTTTGTGCTGCAATATTGCTAATGATCTTATTTCTTCTTGTAGGTTCAATTCGAAGCTTATTTTGTCGCATAATAATGCAATAACTCTATGTATACCATTGGGTTTAGAACAATAATTGCGACAAGGTTCCCAGCTGAGGTGGAAACATTCTACTATCAATCAATTAGCCTTACGTAGTCCATAGCTGGACATAGGCCTTTGGCCTACTGTTTCCACGCTGGCCAGACTGGTTGGTACGGGGTTTTACTTAGAGTTTCCCTTCTCTCGCAGTTATATCGTCTGCGTTTTTGCGTAAGTCGCCTATTTCGACACCCTTCGGATGAGATATGGTGGTGATACTTATATTCTTTCTTCGTCACCACACAGATGAACATCGTCACAACATTCCACCACATAATTCTAAAGGAATCAAAATTTTCTGAGTTTGATTCTGGCACACTTCTATTAGGTGCTCCTTTACAACCCCGCCGACCAGTGGGCTGATATACGTGAGAATTTACCAATGAAAAAAAGTACAGCTCCGCCTACGATGTTGCAAACACTCGTAAACCCAAATAACTGTTTACGTAATAGCGTATAATCCAAATTTCGAATACTATCCATTTCACCCTATTCACCAGTTATCAAGTGAACAGTGTAACAACCGGAGCGTCGAAGCAGGAAGCTGCGAGGAGATTAGTGCGCGCGCGGCGTGAAGGCCGGAGATAAATGCTTCCGAAGCACGTGCGACGACACCCGACAGCAGCCGAACACCCGCATGCGTATTATCCGTTATTATTCATATATAATTTGTTTATTAATGCAGTCCAAATAAAGGAAATTTATATATATAATAATAAGTTCGCATAGAGCTGGGAATTTGGTGGGGGTCTTAAGTACACCATAATGAAAGAAATATCAATAGTCCCCATCCATTGGACTTCTGCATTTGTTTAGGAAATATTGGATGCTGCATTTTTATCGTAAACGGTAAACGTTAGCGCAAAATTAGGTTGGACAAGTTGTAGGTAGACCATGTAATTACCTACAAAATTGGTCAATTACTTTTTTATGCGGGTCATGATTTCGAAGATATCGCGATTTCAAAATCGGAAGAAGTCATATTGTATTAGTACCAACAAAATTTCGTTCACTATAGTCTGATTCATCAACGCAGAACCTGAACCGCTGGTCTTATGAACTTGAAATTTTGACAGTAGATGCTTTTCATATCGCTAGCCTCTACCAGGGAAGGATTTTTGCAAATTTTGTTGCTGGGATAAAAATGGGATGAAAGTTGTATAGAACTTCATTCCCGCTCTTCCCTTATTTCATACCCTTAGTAACAAAACTTCCAAAAATCCTTTCGTAGTGGATATTAGCCGCAAGAAAAGCATCTACATACTGCTAAAATTTCAAGTTTACAGGACTAGCGAACAAGTAATTTTGTATATCATGACAAACAGAAAAGAATGGCAAAAAACATATAAACAGAATCGTTAAAATAAACCAAGTAAGTATTTTTTAAATATCTTCAATGTACAGACACGACTAGATATGCTGTATCTAAACCTGTGCGTTAACCGTGGTATTCCCAAAAAGAGAAGACCAGTAAACCACACCTCAGCAAGATTATTGCGGGCCAAAAGCCAACCTCACCTGTTATCTGCAAGCTGATACCACAGGCTTCATTTTCATACCCTTAAACCCCAAAATAAAAAAGAAGTTCGAAGGATTTGGCGGCAGAGCGGACCCTGAGTGTAAAAGTGCAAGCTTTGTTCTACTAACAGTCATCTATACACTCTACTAACAGTCATCTATACACATTTGGATGGTTGAAATATTGCGTAAAATAATTCTAGACTTTCTAAATAAGCACAGTAAGTAGTATACACTCTTCATTCTCTTCGTGTCATCCGTGAGATATGATTATTGACATTATCTAGAAACTTAATGGCAGGTAAGATGTAAGATAATTCCATGGTTATTTTATTTTTTACATTTACAATTAGCAATTTAGGAACTTTACATTTTTTATGTTTTTTCATTGTCTGCTGGAATGCATCTATGTAGGACTGTATGAAAAAGAAATTCATCGCAACGTAATTCAAAACAACAGTTACCATCCTCTATAATCTAATATTCTAACTCATTGAAATTTGGAAAACAAATTTTAAGGGAATCCCTTATTTGTTTTCCAAATTTCAAAAGGAATAATTTGATTAAAAAAATGTTCTTTTTAAAATAAGATTATTGGATTATATCGGTGTTAAAATTTGTAAAAATTGCACACGTCCATAGGCCACGGTAATCACTTTCCATCAAGTGGGTCTAGTACCTGACTACCACTTCAGTGGTATAAAAAATCTTTTTTCTTTGTCAATCAATGCTGGTATCCATTAAAATGATAACGTTCGTGTGAAGTTTTCACGATACTATACCACAAAATAAATAATAGTATACCTACGATTGATATAAGTATATTGTTCCTAAATTATCTCGTTGATAGGTATCTATTATTAGGTACCTACTAATAATTTGATATTATGAAAATGTGTCTTCTAAGGAATTCAATTTAGATTTCGAAATCAGTAGTCTCTACATGAAAATTTATTTCATTTTTTTAAGACGGTACAGCAAAACTTCTGGCAACTTCTGCGCCAACGGTGAAACGTTCACAGATTCACATTTCAGTTATTAGGTCTAGTCAAGCTTCTCACCTCACCCTTATCATCCTAGAGACCGTATTAAAATGTTATGTAATGAAAAACAGTATTAAAATGTTTAATAAAATTTCTCAAGATTTGGTTGACATGCCACTAAATAAGTTTAAAATAGAAGTAAAAAAGTCTTTAATGAAAAAATTACATTACAAAGTAAACGAATAGCTCAATGATAAAAATGCATGGTCATCCTAATCTTTTTACTTACTCGCACAATATAAATCTATTAAAAAAAAAACATTGTTTTAAAAAAGAAACTATAATATTGTTCACTGAGTTTCTTACTGGTCTCTTCTCAGTAGAACCAACTTACCGAACCAGCGAAACAATCATTTTGAAATGATTTATTTACTTAATTTAATATTATATTAGTAATTTCTTGACATGACTGTAAAATTTTGACGTTCATATGTGCTCTTTATGTGCCTAAACTGAATAAACGAAATTGATTGTTTGATTCTTTGATTCTGACCATATAATTTTTGTTCAACCCACATTTTTTCATTTACGACCAACGATTTTTTTTCATCCGCATTTTAATGTTGTCCTTATTTGTCTTAAAACTTAAACCCCTATAATGACGAAGCTTCTCAAAAAAAGCCCATCTAGCACCCGACCCCACACATTTGTTTATTTTGTCCAAATAATTTACTGGCATTTAGAGCAGCTCGTGTTACAGAGAACGCCGCCGTTTCAACATGTGGTCATCTTAGAAACAATAGCCTCATCGACCCATGTAATAATACCCGAAAAGATTTACACATATTTCTTAGAAGCGGCTTACCAAACTGAGGCAGGTCAAATTTCCCTCCTAACTGGCGACGGACATGGTCTTAACCAGTGACAATCATTAATGAGCTAACCCAAAGAAGTAACGACACTCAAAGCAAGCAAAAAAAACTATAAACACGACGTATGAATGTCAGTCAGTATACCTACATTTTGATGTTATGTACGAGGATCTGGCACAAGTTTTTTGTATAAAGCTCGGGATTTTTTTTATAAAGAGTATTTACTACACGTAGTAACCGAAAATGATAGAATTCCCGTTAATTCCTTCAGCTAAACTAAATTGCTTGCATGTAGGATTGGGTTCACATTAATACAAACATACATTAACCTCACGCCCATCCCCAGAGGGGTAGGCAGATGCGAATAAATACCGCCACTAACTTTATAAACCCACAAAATAAGGGCGAGCCTAATCCGGTTTCTTTTATGTTTGGATTTAAACTCAAGACTTCTATACCTCTATGCTACCGATGCATTGAGGTTTGACGATTTGCAGGGTCTGTCGCTCCCGTAAAAACCAAACTAAACCAAGTACGAGAAAGAGGAAAGAGTATCCAGTGCCCTAGCACGCCAAACTATTGTAATTATATTGTGAAGAATGGAGCATTGTGATTGGCTGTGAACCTGTGTGTGCGCGGAGCCGGCCAATCCTAATATTCCATTCTTTCAATACGTTTACGATATATTACGATAGTTTTTCGTACAAGGGGCACAGGAGAGCAGTCCCCGGGCTCCAAAGTAATAGTTTTGGATACAACTGGTATTGGTAATGTGACCATGATAATGAAATATTATGACGCACTTTTAAACTGAAAATGGTAGTCATTCTAAAAATGGTAGTCATTACTCGTTACAATGTTCTCGAAACAAGTAAAAGTATAAAATTAAAGAAAAAATTAAAGGTCCAGTGAAGATAGTTCTCAAAGTAATTACTTGGAAGTGTGGTACATTACATTACACTACTTTCAAAACAATTACTATAATCTGTCCCTGCTTACGATCTGTACATGGAAATATACCCTAATTGATATAACTGTACTCCTCTCAGAAGAATTCGTGTAAGACATCATTTATGTCAGGTTTGCACTTAAATCATACATTCATACATAAATAAAATTAAAGTGTTTGTTTGTAACGTCAAAAAATATCAATCGAATTGAGAACCTCATCCTTTTTGAAGTCGGTTGATAACAAAAAAAACACTTTTTAAAGATTTATCGGTCTGACTGTTTGAATTAGGTAGATAATATTTAGAATATCTGATCCAATTATCATGGAACTTCAACATAACTTATATAGGTAATGTAAGTTCTATATTTTTTATAGAATAAGGGTGCCGCCCATTAAATTTAACTCGGACACAAGACCATATAGACGTAGTCACCGGTACAGCTAATCCTACTAATTTAATAACGCAAAAATTTGTAAGTATGGATGAATGGATGTTTGTAACTCTTTCACATAAAAACTACTGAATGAATTTTAATGAAACTTTACAATAATAGAGCTTTTACATCAGAATAACACATAGGATATATATCATCACGCTACTACTCAAGGGAGCAGAGCAGTGATCATTGATGTAAAAATAGTTGAGGACAAAGTTGAGTAGAGAGGTGAATTAAATGCTCAATAGCGTCGGCCCACCGACATCCACGCGGACGGAGCCGCGGGCAACAGCTAGTATTAAATAATGTTCTGCCTGTACTCATATTATTTTATTAAGTTTGTTGTGGTTGAAAAGGTAATTTGGGCCAATGCCTATTGTGATGACATTACTGCTAGCCTCCATAGATCATTTTATGCTAAAATGTTTTAAGCATGTAGGCTAGAAAGCAAAGAAAATATACCTTCTATTCCAATTCTTCGGTCACATAAGTACTTATATGGCTATAATTGGCATAAGAATACCTATTTGATACTGAAAACGTGCGAGTAAAATTAGCGTGTACTTTTGGATAATCACTTTGTATTAGGATTAGAACGATGTATTGTGTTCATACTTGCCTACTTTTGCTTCTGAAATATTATAAGATCAAGAGAAAGTGCAGCAAATTGCGCCAAATAAAAATCATATTCATAAAGTAGGCTAAACATCTAGGAACGTGTAAAGGCAAAAACACGACTCAATATTTGCCTCGATTGAAATTAGCGTCAAACATCGTTCAAATCTCCAAATCGCCATTTCAAACAAGTTTTACACAAAGACGCCATCATTAAATAATGTCGATTTTGTACTAAAAATATTAATTCATGATAAAAATATCTAGGGACTGATGAAGTTACATTTTATATCACGCAGATATTTCATTTTTCAAATATCTTGAAAATACATAAAAATCCTCTAGTTCCTGGCACACCGCCTTCCATTTCTTTAGGCATTAGGATCCTAGGTGTCGACATCTAAAGCGACGACGACGTTCAGTTCCGCAGTCATTTGGAGGACAAGGTCAAGCTGGCTTCAAAGAAAGTTGGAGTGCTCAACAGGGTGAAGCAGTACTTCACTGCGCCTGCATACCAGCTTGACCCCACCTGGGCGTTGTGGCTCGTCGACAATCCCAGACTCGCAGGCGATGTGGAACCTCTCAGCCTTTGCCTCGCTGCGTGTGTTCTACCGCCTATACAATGGTCTGTACTCAGATGACTTGTTTGACATGATGTTCACCGCTACATTCTATTACCGCACCTCTCCCCATAGGCAGGGAATTCATCCTCACATGATGATGATGACAAATTGCGAGCGGAAATGATGCGCATCGCACTTTGAAAGGAACTTCATCTCATTGCACGCACGCTTAGGTTGTGGAATGAATTTCCTGCCGTGGTTTTCCCAAGCGGCTACAATATGGGGATTTTCAAGAAGGGTATTCGAAGGCTTCTACTGGGTCGGCAGCACAAAAAAATCACTGCATTTAAGCTGTCGCAGCCATCTCTCTCTCTCTCTCTCTCTCTCTCTCTCTCTCTGTCTCTCTCTCTCTTTCTCTCTCTCGCAGATTTTATATCATAGCATTGCGAAGAGTACGGGCGTCACAATACAATCCGGCCTTAAGTAGGTACCTATGTGTAAGTTCATTTGCCATAGACAGACGCATAATAAAAACGTAAAAAGCCTATTAAATCTCTAATTAAAATTTAATATGAAATGTAAATTGAAAAAAGAAATGTTAGTGTTGCAATAATTATAATATGAATAGAAACGAGCTTCATACAGAGACCAATTTGTGTTTTATATTGTATAATTGCAGTATTATTTGTTTTGATATCCGAGTTCAACGTTCATGATTTCTTACTTCCTTTTTATTTTCCCAGGGTTGCCAGTTATATGAAATTTGATATATTCATTTGAATGTTAACTAACTCTTAGTTTGTAATTTATTTACCTACGTACGTTATACTTATTTACCTACGTACGTTATTTATTATACTATAATGAAATACAATAAGAAGCATTAGTTATACTCAAACGGCTCAACGGATTGGTACAGGAATATATACTTAGTTTGAATTTGGAATAACACAGAGACTACTTTTTATCCCTGGAATATGGTTCCACAGCCGGTAAATAGCTTGTATGTAAATATCAGGTACATAAGTAACTTTGTCCTCAAGAGAAGCCTAGGCAATATAAAACTACTTTGTCATTAACTGTACTTAAAAAAACTCGACATAGTCAAGAAAACCTAGAATCTGATACTGTATTATTTACAGTCTAATTGCAAATTGTTAGTAGTAAACATAATTTGAAAATCAGGGCTTACTAAGGCAAGGGGGGGTAATAGTTCAGGGCCGACTAAGCTAATGGGGATAATAATTCAGGGCTAACCACAACAAGGGGGGTAATGATAGGATGTGATTGTACTCGGAACATAACATTTATATCGAGATATTTCCGCGTACGTAGCTTTTAATGTCATTGTTATCAGTGACGCAAATTCTGCAGAATTCGCTTGATTTGTATTGCGCGTCGCCTCGATCGTACGCTCGTTATGGTAGTTTTAGTTAGTGGCCTGTGTCTCGGAATAGCTAATAGTGTTATATTCCATATTTAGGACACATAGGTATGCCATGATGTTTATGTATGGCATTTTCAAAGATTTTGGGTAAGAAGCGTTAAATGTCAAATATCAATAGCAGTAAAGATTACCTCCGAAAATTTTTGAATAATTTTCGGAAGGAATCGAAAACAGGGGGAACCGGAATTAAATCAAAATCGCAGACTTTGATCAAAGTAGTAATGTAGTAGGTAGTGTAAACTATTAAGTTGAACAATCGTTAGCAAGCTAAATCGACTAAGCTCCTTTTGAAAATGGGCCGAAATCGTGGCGGCCTTAAAAATAAATATTACAATTTCTGTTCTAAATTTAAAGTTGAGAGGTCAAACTGAGATTCGTGTTGTAGCGCAACGTGGTAATGAAACGCCACAAGTGGTTGACCTCACGCCGGAGCCTAATTTGACAGTTGACGGAGCTACGGCTAATTATAATGTTACTGATCACCATAACAACAAGTCTAAACTTAGTAAGTAATTGTTACATTAAAAAATGTAATAGCATCTGTTGTGATTTTGTATTGTTTAGAAGATACAATATTTACAAGAGAATCTAAATTAAGGTTTTTAATCCAATAAGTATATAAGAGCTATTTGAAAAAACGCCAGCCTCTGTTGACTCCATCAACAGCGATCGAAGTCATAGAATTCTATGGACAAGTTGTTTGGAACAAAAAAAAATCCTAGTACCTGAGTAAGGTAGAAAGGAATTTTGAATTTCGAATGGTAGATACGAGACACAAACTTCATCAGTTACTGAATAGTAGGGTAGATAGTTATTAACAGATAAAAAATATGAAACGATAGATAAAATGATTCACAAAATTTTATTAGAATCTCTTTCGTTTTCATAGTATAACAAAACTCATATGATTAAAAAATAATTCAATGTGAACACTTTTAAAATCAAGTGAGTAGCGCCAACCTTACATTATGATCAGTTACAAATTGCACTGTTAAGTACTAAAATGACGATACCATGATTACCAGGTGCTTATGTTGCTTTATGATGGTAATTAATCTTGAATTAGTCACTTCATTCAATGTAACTACTTTTATTGCCATGTATAGCAAAATTCCATTGGTTACATTCCGTTGATCACTCAGGTAGTGTTATAACTACTAATTACGCAATAATTCGACCCTTACAATAACTATTCTATTTCAGGAAATACTAGAAAATACGCAACGTTCCATATAAGAAAGTCTCAACTTGTACCATTGTTTTTGCAAATTTATTGGCCGTATAACCTAGCTTACATGACACTAAGTCAGGTCTAATTAAAAAAATACCCAAAAGGTATTTAAGCTTGGAACAATGGTCTGAAGGGTCATTGCACCTCGTGGGACGACAATACGCGTTAATTGCATTCAGCAGAGTATCATTAGACTAGTGACTTGGTACACGCTCACGTGTTCGTCAATCATAACCAACAATCTATGATTAATATAAAAAAACATAATCCGCTTCGATTCCATTTTTGAATAGTAATTTTTCTTGTTATATTAGCTTTTCGTGAAGTACTTTGGGCAATAGCATGCCAACTTCCTCTTGATTAGGCTTTACCTCTTGCAGCTAACTTTCTGCCCAGAAAGATATGGTCCATTTTTTGGGTTTCTCGCTTTATCCGGGTAGCTCTGTGGAGTCTGTGTAAATAGAAGAGGATACAGTAGGGACAAGGCTGTGTGGGTACGCCATATACATCATATTTTAAGTTTCTATTTCAACTTTTTTCTGCAATGTCGGAAGTGTTTTACGAATTAAGGCTATCTAAATAAGAAGTTGAAATCATATTATCAAAATAAAAATCATTGTCTCATTACCTTCTTCATAATTCTTTTTTCGTTTCTCATGAACGTCTAACAGGGGACTATTCGAATCTTCGTATCATAGACACGTGGGCTGATGTTGGTACTAATGCGCGCTTTAATCATGTCAAACGTTATGGTTTGTTTTGAGTGAGCTTTTAAATTTAGAACTCTTTAAGACGTTTAATTAATTGACGTGCTTAGTCAAGTGTTTGAAATCGTAAGGGCTTTATGGTGCAGGTTATTTATTAGTTGAGGAAGTGGTATCATTTTTTACCTTGTACAGTGTTGCTATGACTTGTTTTATATTAGGATGTTAAGATATTTATACTTGTTTGTATCTAACTAAGAACAGCTCGTACTTACTAAAATAAAATCGTGAAATCTTGGGAAATAAATCTGAGTTCATTCCGACAAAGAAGTCGTCGTTGTCTGGTCGTTGCTTATTGCCAAAGAGAGGCAATACCCGCTGATAAACAGACTAGGGTGTCGCACAGGTTTTCATCTCTGGATCAGGAGATCAGACGGCAGTCGCTCACATATAAGCCGCATGAGGTAAATATAAAATAGCGGACGGAAAGAAAACAAATCCCAGGCTTTGATGTGCAAGTGTGTGCCTCACCAGGATTCATGCCAAGATAATTTTAGGTGTAATACAGATAGATACAATAGTATCCTACATAGATGTATGACTGGCGTGTTCGTACGCTTCCGTTATCCGATTCCCATAACCGTTAAATGAACCCTACGACAATTTGTTACACAGACTCTTAATTCACACATCCTGTTGCGAGAGGGGATCTAGCCGATCGCATCGAATTGATACCGGAGGGGACTATAAACTAACCACTCAAATATTATAATAATTCAACAAATATTGGTATTGTATTGCAAAGTTGAGATGAAGGACATTTTTGTCTTAAAATTTCTAATTGTGTATCAGCACAATGATAGTTGGCTACGGTTCGTGAACTGTGTAAGGATAGTGGCAGATTGCTAGCTGCTGTCTCTGCCTATCCCACAGGGACGTGTGTCTATTTGTTAATGTAAATAATCCATACTAATATTATAAATGCGAAAGTATTTCTGTCTGTCTTTATGTTACGCTACAACTGAAAGGATTTTGATGAAATTTGGTATATGGGTAGCTGAGAGCTTGAGAATGGACATAGGCTATGTTTGGTCGCAATAACCGAATCGCAATAGCCACGTGGACGAAGCCGCAGGTAAAAGATAGTTATCGAATATTTTCTTTATGTACTAAGTACCTATCCATTTATCTGTAAATCAATTGTAAGCAAATAGATTAAGTACTTAGGTACCAACCAACTAAAGTCACATAACAACATGACTATACAAACGGACGACAATGTTTTTTTCGTCTCTTTTTTTTGTCAATTACATCATCATTGTCACTTCGCGCTTGACTTAAAACTAAATTCACGCATGCGTACATATGGTACATATAGGTGTACCAGGAATATTGTAAAAACAGATATTTGGTCAAATCCCTAAGCGTTGATAAAACCATTGACGATGACGATATTAAAGTAGCAACACGATTTAATAATTCCCTAAAGTAATCTAGAGGATTGATGCAACTCCGAAAAAGCTCTAAATACAAGAAATCCCGCAAGTCAATATAATACAAAGGTTCAAGTGAGAGTGGCAACCGCCCTAACCTTCTAACCTAATCTATCTATGTCAGGGCAAACGCTTTCGCATATTTGGTAAGCAATCGAAGTCAACAGTGAGTGCGATGCATTCCCTATACCTATTACCATATTTGTTAAAGGAAAGTAAATACATAAAATCGTGTAGATACTTTAACATTTTCTGTGATTTATTCAAACCACTTAGGGATTTGATCAAATCTCTGTTTTAGAATTTTCCTGCAACATAAACATATCTCCTGACAGGCTATGAACAAGCTATAACCAAGTTATGACAGCTAATAAATGATTGATCATTTGTGTCCATTACGTTACATGCAAGTAGTTTTTGTCTATCACCATTACATACAAAATTATTAATTTATAAACTGCCTCGATTAGTTGATGAGTCATTTAATTATGTTATTAATATCATATCAAGGGATCTCGTTGAAATGCAACGTCATCAGCTTTAAAACAAACTTTTGACAATAGTTATTGAGTTGAATTTGATCTATAATACCAGCTTGGCCCCTTCGACTCATTGCAAAGACGGGCGTTGAGGCTCGTCGACAGTCCCATACTCACAGGCGATGTGGAACCTCTCAGCCTCAGAAGGGACTTTGCCTCGCTGTGTGTGTTCTATCGCCTATACAATGGTTTGTGCTCAGATGAATTGTTTGACATGATGCCCACCGCTGCATTCTATCATCGCACCACTCACCATAGGCAGGGAATTCATCCTCACACACTGCGACCGGAAATGGTGCGCACCGTGCGTTTTGGAAGGAACTTCATCCCACGCACGCTCAGGTTGTGGAATGAACTTCCTGCCGTGGTTTTCCCAAGCGACTACAATATGGGGTTCTTCAAGAAGGGTATTAGAAGGTATCTACAGGGTCGGTAGCACGATTGTGATGCCCCTGGTGTTGCAAACGTCCATAGGCCACGGTAACCACTTCCCATCAGGTGGGCCGTGTGCTTGTCAGCCACTTAAGTGGCACAAAATAAATACATAATAAATATAAGTACCTAGTGCGCGGTTGACAGTGACGTCAGTTCAATCTGTAGAAGTCGGGCGAGGTGTACGGGCGCGCTGTGAACTACGTACCTAACTATTCACTCAATAAGTGTTTTATTGTACAAAGCAGTGTACACCACACTAACTATAGTCGATAGTAGTTGCCTACGACTTCTTCTTCAGCAGAAAGCAGAAGCAGCAAGTTTCGGATGTGACTGCAATTGTCAATCCGAAGCTGGGGTCCGCTTTTACCAGTCTAACTGCTGTTTTTTGTCTGAACTTAGACATTTTCCGTAAAGCTTCTACTAACTACTATTTTTATACATCTCTCAATATTTTGACAAACATGTCATTTTAAATCAATATCCCTGAATGTGCACGGATTAAAAAGCCAACCTACATTAATTAACTTCCAGTCTCACCTTAGGATTTGCTAGGTAGAACATTCCTCTTTCAGTATATTACAGAAAATTTTAACGTTAACGTTAAAATTGCACTCATAAAATTGGAAAAGAATGCTGCAGAGTGAGAAGTTTTCATTGCAAAAGCGTATAATCTCGACGTTACTACAATGTTCAGACTAAGTAGACTAGCACAGAATTATATTTTCTGTGCTAAGTACAGTCAGTGTTAAGTACAACTATTAGTTCAGTTCAGTTCAGTTTTTTTTAAACGACTGAAGTGGTAGACAAGCACACGTTCCACTTGATGGAAAGTGGTTACCGTAGCCTGTGGGCGTGCACAACAACAGGGGAGTCACACTCGTGCTGCCGACCCTGTAAACACAGAGTTTCTACATAACAGGAATAGCCTTTGGTCTTCCTACCGACAGCACAAACCTCTCCAATGAGCTCTGGCTGCTCAATTGGACTAGAGTTCAGTTCAGTTCATCACTTCATAGTATAAAGGTATAAACAAAGTCGCTTTCTTTGTCCCTTTATCCTTTTGTATGCTTAAATCTTTAAAACCACGCAACGAATTTTGATGCGGTTTTTGTAAATAGATAGAGTGATTCAAGAGGAAGGTTTATATGTCTTAAAAGTGTTTAATATACTAGAGGGTGCAGCGGGAACGGGATCTGACGCCACGCGGGCGGAAAAATATTGACGGTACAAACTTCGCCGGGTTAGCTAGTAACAAAATAAACTGCACTCGTAAAACAAAGAATAGGTAAGGTACCGCACAAGGAAAATATAGTTGCAGATTCATCATCATGCAAGAAATATCCTCGGATTTGTAATACAATGATTTATTCGTATACCTACTCCTGGTGTGGTTGATTCCCAGCGGAGTAGAATTAGGCCACGCTATCTTTTTTTTTAATATTAGCAATCGAGATTATCGAAATTACTAATATTCCATCTAACCCCTCCAACTAAGCTAAATTGCTTGTGCTAGGAGTGGGTTCACGTCGGTAGTGTAATGGCCAGGATTCGAACCCGGGACCTGTCGATCATGGGGCGACCCCTTAACCAGTGTATCTTCTCCCGTGGGTGTGGTAGAATGTGACAAAGGGACTTCATCCAACAGAAAACATACAGCCCATTACACTTAGGTAGCCGCCAAGCACACGGTCCACCTGATGGGAAGTGGTTACCGTGGCCTATGGACGTATGCAACACTAGGTGCATCACAATCGTGCTACCGACCCTGTAGATACCTTCTAATACCCTTCTTGAAGAACCCCATATTGTAATCGCTTGGGAAAACCACGGCAGGAAGTTCATTCCACAACCTGAGCGTGCGTGGGATGAAGTTCATTTCAAAACGCACGGTGCGCACCATGTGGTATTGAAAATCATTGTTAAAGATAATCATAATTGTTAATACACCTTTACTTACCTCTTTGGAGATTTACAGGCGTAAATGTATGTATGTATATCGTTATAATTAAAAGCTTCAGGTTTAGTTCAAAACTTCTTGACTATAACTGGCTCATAAATTAATTTACTGATTCCACCATGTTACCACGCCCTTTCCATGAAACATAAATATACGAAATATCATCCAGGATCCATTTACCATTAAGTGCACTTGCGAACTGGAGCGCCACACAGTCTGGCACATTTCCAGGACTGCAGCGCTTAAGTGCTCGTCGAGACGTGGCCAGAGATCCAATAAAAGCTATATTTTATATTTTAATGTAGTTGACCCTAATTCTTACCATCATTATTTATCGCCTGCGTGAAGTTCAGACGTAGTATAAAAAGGAATGGCTGGGTGCACCTATTCAATTTTTATACAAACCTTGGCCACACAGTAACAAAGATAAAACAAAAATAATTATCCAATTTGGTACAGTCGTTCGGAGGTTATCCAAGTAGGTTTCATATTTATTTATATACTTGAAAGATGGCCTTTGATTGTTATACATTGAGTAGTATTGATATTATTTAAGGAATTTATTGTTACCACTATCCCATTGTTATTTTTAGCGTAATTATTGTAATGATCACTTTATGAATATTATACTACTAGTTTCTAGTTACATGGCCAATTAAGCTGTTCTCAAATCAGTGTCATTGAGAAGATTCATAAAAACTTCAGCAATTTATGGAACATCAAAAATATAGCAATTATGAAAATTGCATTTGAAATCTATCCGTCATTACCGCTCATCAAACTTAACAGACTAATTCAAAGTAATAAGTCGCGTACACACGTACGAACAAAATTGTTGCGTTCAGGGTTCCAGGATACGCTACAACGTGGTTCGCCAGTTTACACCACTAACGAACATTGAACACTCGGTTCGTCAAACATGTTCGCGGCAATCCTATATGTATATTCCATTGACGGTGTTCGAATAGTTTTAATAAATGTTACGTAACAAAACTGTTCGTATAGAACTCTGAAGGGTACAGGCGTTAATTTTTATACAGAACTGTTTCCCACCATCTAGGATCCGCTTTAAACAATATCTTGTGAATCACTGTAATCACCGAAAATCTTTCCGCTACTTCAAAATCGACCACTACGAACGGCGCTGCATTCGCGACTGTTGTGCGCGAACTCAATCCAAACTATGTTCGCGTCCGTGTTCGGCTATGCTGTCCAGACGTACATGTTCGTGTTTGATGTTTGTGTTCACCGTGTTCGTGTTCGTAGGTGCGTGCGCGGCTAAAGGTAAATTAAGAATTGTGATTGAATTAAGGAGAAAAAATTGAATCGGTCTAGGTGGCTTTCAGGCGCGGGTTCAAACCCCGCTTAGACCAATTAAATTTTTTCTCCTTTATTCAATTTAAATATTTAGCATGAAAAATGCTTATAAAATTAAATTAAAAAGAATACGAAGTGTGAGACAACAACAACGTCATTATGAAAACTGTGGGTATTGGAGAAAATGAAGATAGTTATTTTTGTAATTAAATACAAAGAAAGACACGTAGGAGAAAGAAGCTGGGAGTTTTTTTTTTTTAAGTTTTAAGATTTATGTTCAGAGAATTTTCACACTTCCACGTTGCTAATTAAACCGGGCATCGTATTCATTCCTTAAAATGGGTGAGGTATTCGAGAGTTTCACCTCGTAGTCTGGTGTTTGATACCTATTTTATGTTTGCCTTATTTTAGCTATCAAGAGAGTAACTACTGTCTAACCTTCCAACCATGGAAGGAAGTCCAGCATCAGAGACTCATAAATTGATCGACTGATCGAAGGATGACTTAGGCCCCAAAGATGTTAATAGGACCCACCACTGAGGTAAGGTGTACAGTCGGACCCCCACACGCACGAGTACTAACCGCATTCTATTAAAATACATTTAAAATGTTCTAGTATTACTTTTAACATTAGTATTTATGATACAAATGCGAATAAAAAGAAATCTTTGGCTTCATTGACGCTTAGCTTTATGTGGTAGTTTCACTTGATATTACAAAGTTTGTTGACCCCATCGTACAGCCATGTACTGGCATGCACAAAACGTTCTACTATCCTCAGTAGAATTGTATTAATTCATAGTTATGTGTTGGCGTGGACATAAAATTTCTCTGAAATTTATCGTTTAACTAATGAATGTCATCTTTACAACATATTTCATAGAGATTTTAGACTATATTTCACTACGGGATCGGCCTATCGTTTGACAGGATGCCGACGTAAATGTTCTCCAGGGATTTCTTTTCATGAGATCCAGTGAACCCCTGTGTCGAAAACATGTGGTTTTCGGCTTTAGGCGGATCTTCTTCACTATTAACTCTGATGAGATGGTTACAGTAGCAAAAGCTTACAACATGAAGAGCTACTAAAATTTACCCCAGACCGGTTAGGCTCTGTGTTGATGAATCAGTCAGTCTGGTTTTTTTTTTTATATCATCCATTCCTCCAATTTTCTTCGAGTCTTCAAAGACTAAGACTTAGCGAGAGTCATTCTTCTTTCTTCTTCGAAATTCGAAATTTGAAATTCGTTGGTCACTGCCCCTCTAGACAAGTGGCAATTCGCTAGCCGGCGTTTGATGGAATAGAATGACGAATGTATGGGATTTGACGTAAATGACAGTCAGTCAAATACGTCAAATCCTATAGATACATTCGTCATTTTATTTCATCCAACGGCTGCTAGCGAATTGCCACTTGTCTAGAGGGGCTGGTGTCTTTATGATGTATCTACAGAAGTTAAAGTAGAGAGCATGTGGAAGGTATTATTTCCAAAAAATAACTATGAATGCCACGGAAGTTTTCATAATAATTATCAAAAACTTGGCAAAATGTAATTCCGAAGCTAAACTCACATAATAAATCTCTGTAACAAAATGTAATACAACTGTGGTAACTGCTCACTTAACCGCGAAAGCCGCTGATAACATCGAGTGAATGGCACACTCGTACCTATTTACCAAGAGTCAATGACATAGCACTTTCATGACTTCGAAGGTCCCCAGTCTATCAGTTCAATGGATGTCAGTATCTGATACATGCTGGCAACTTAAAATTCACTAATGATGTCTATAATATGATTATTTACAACACGTAACGTAACATTTCATACACGTAATAAACTTAGACAAATGGGGTATTTGACTGACCTGTCAAATTAGTTATTTTTTTACTAAACGTCAAAAAGGTAAGTTTTAAGGAAAGTTGTATGAATATTTTATTTATGAAATCATAGTATGTAATAGTCATTGCATTATTAAAAAAACGGCCAAGTGCGAGTCGGACTCGCCCATGAAGGGTTCCGTAGCAGCAAGTGACATAATGTAAAAGTTCTTATAGTTGTTTTTAATAATAGTGTACGGTTTACGATTTATGACGTATTAAAAAATAACTACTTACAAGATCACGATCAAACTAATTTTCAATGGAAGTTTGCATGGATATGTACATCATACATATTTTTTTTAGTTTTATTATTCTCTTATTTTAGAAGTTACAGGGGGGGGGGGGGCACTTTACCACTTTGAGAGTGACCCTCGCACAAACTATTCAGTTTAGAAAAAAAATATATTAGAAACCTCAATATCATTTTTGAAGACCTATCCATAGATACCCACACGTATGGGTTTGATGAAAAAAAAATTGAGTTTTAGTTCTAGTTCTAGTAGTATGAGGAAACCGCCAAAATTCATTGTTTTTTTTTCTATTTTTGTGTGAAATCTTAATGCGGTTCATAGAATACATCTACTTACCAAGTTTCAACAGTATAGTTCTTATACTTTCGGAAAAAAGTGGCTGTGACGGAATACGGACGGACAGATAGACAGACATGACGAATCTATAAGGGTCTCGTTTTTTGCCATTTGGCTACGGAACCTAAAAATAAATAAAAATGATAAAACAAGAACCGACGTAACTTTTACCTCTCTTTTACCATTAAGGTTGGTTAAATAATTTATTATAGATACCTACAAGAAAATTAAGGTATTTTCTTGTAGTTTAATTAAAATAGTTTTCTCTCAATGGAGAAACATTTTAACCTCGATTGTACCACAATGATACTTCAGCTTCAATTTTGCACTGAAAATAAATGTATTACATTAATGTAATGTTCTGCTTATCTAATCCGGGATGTAACGTTACTGTAGGTAGTTGGTTTTGCTGTGGTTTTGCTGATAAAGAGTTGTTTTTCAAAGCTATACCTACTTAGTTATTTTCAATTCACACGAGGTCAATTTATCGGGAGAATTGTTGATATGATGCGTTAGGAATAATGACCTATAGAGAGGTTATTTTTATCTTCTGATGTATCACTACATGATAAAAACAAAGTCGCTTTCTCTGTCCTTATATCCCTTTGTATGCTTAAATCTTTCAAACTACGCAACGGATTTTGATGCAGTTTTTTAATAGATAGATTGATTCATCATATCAGCCACACACAGTCCACTGCTGAACATAGGCCTCTCCCATAGACTTCCAGAACGACCGATCTACAGCAGCCCGCATCCAGAGCTTCTCGGCGACCTTGATGAGGTCGTCCTTCCACCTGGCCGTTGGGCGTCCTACACCACGTTTGCCCGTACGCAGTCGACACTCCAGATCATTTTTGCTCCATCGGCCATCTGTTCTACGCGCTGTGTCCTGCCCACTGCCACTTCAAAGAGCTTATCCGCTCGGTAACGTCGGTTACTTTTGTTCTCCTACGGATATCATCATTTCTGACGCGATCACTTAGGGAAATCCCGAGCATAGCCCTCTCCATAGCTCGTTGAGTGACTTTGAGCTTTTTAGGATTCAAGAGGAAGGTTTATATGTATAATACATGTTAAATATAGTAGAGGGTGCAGCGGGAACGGGATCTGACGCCACGCGGGCATAAAAAATATTGGCGGTACAAAGTTCGCCGGGTCAGCTAGTAAAATATAAAAATAATTTGTACAGGAAGTACAAGAAGGGTATCAAGAGGTTATTATAGGGTCACCAACACGAGTGTTACGCCTCTGGTGTTGCACTCGTCCATAGGCCATGGTAACCACTTTCCATCAGGCCCCCGATGCCGCTAATTCTTTCATTTACTCTACAAGATTGTCATTTTATTTTAGACTGGCATTGTCGTGAGATTTCACAATCGAATCAATCCGTATCCACAATCTACCATCGAAACGCTTTATGCATCCAAAGAAATCGCCATACTGCAGCCAAGATGAACCAAGGTGAAACAAATATCGAAAGTAGGAGATCGAGTTTACAAACCAAGCCCCCGATTCTGCTAATTTTATGACATAACAAAACCACTGCCATACCTCTGATATTGCATAAAATGTCATTAAATTTTAGACTTTATGGCTGGGACTTAAAGTACAAAATGAATAGAGAAAGGGTTTATAACATTTATCATTCACTCTACAAGATTGTCATAAAATTTTAGACTTTCATAGTATTACTGTAAAGTCTAAAGTCAAATGGCATTGGTTACAGTGTACGTTGTACCGCAGTGGTTTTGCCGTGAAAAAAAATATATCAGAAAAAGAGCCCAGGAGTTAGCAAACCATGTAAGTCTCTGAGGCAACTAAGAAAAGTGTTAGGATGATGAAGGCAGAGGAGCCATACATACCCATGTATGGCTCCTCTGCCACGGTTTTAGCATGCCCTAGTCATCATCATCATCATGTCGTCCAAACCGCATCTGGCGACGGCGACTCCTAAATATTTAGTACAGTAGTAATGCCCTAGTACAGTAGTACCTAACGGTATTTCTTACAAGACTAGCGTTGTAAATTGTTCTTTCTTATACTAAACAAAAAAAAACAAAAGCCTTTTCTTATACTGATAATGCTACAGATACAGTACTACTAGAAATTGTATTGTAACAGATAATTGGACTAGTCACCGTGAAGGCTAAAGTGTGCTTCCTGGCCTAGTACAATACTCAGGAAAAGTTTGAGGTAAGACGTAATTACTATTGATCTCTTTTTGCACGCTTGACGCTGATAAGTCCTCAGCCTGCTTAACAGTAAGATGATACCTACAAGGCCCTTCTTTTTTTTATTTTTGAAGTGAAAACTTCTTTAGCAGCGTTGGATGGGTAAAAAGTGTTAAATTCGCGTCAGAACCAGTTGACCTTTGAACCGTAACCGACGACTGACGTCATACAACATTAGCAACAGATTGTTTATTTAGTTAGGTATGCTTTGAAGCTTCATAGCTTAGCGGTAAGCGCTTCGACTGTAAGTCCTTATGGTTTCAGATAGTACCGGGTTCGAACCTGAACTTCTGACACTTTTTGTGATTATTTTTCCTTTTTGTAATTCATTAATTTCTTCTTATAGAAAATTAGTGATAAGTTCTATGATTGGCGCTATATTATAGGTATGGTATGGTATCTATCTTCTTCTTATATCTTTTTATCTTTTTCTCTGTACATAACGAAGAAAGAAAGAAAGAAAAAGTTTTCACCTTTGCCGGCACTCCAGGAGTGCAACCCTTTTATTTATTACACAACACAATTATTACACTGATTAGAAATGGTCCTGCAAAATTATTAATACATTTCATATTTAATTTAGTAACACAACTTTACAATCGTTGACAGTAATAAATTTCTAATCTACCTTTTAAAGGTATTATTGTTTGGTTCGCGTCTTTTGTCTTCGGGAAAACTGTTTAGTAAGTACGGTATACGTTTTTTTAATATTCTGTCTCCAATTAAATACATTCTACTTCATCCCACACACGTCCAAACTGTGGAAAGAACTCCCTGCTGTGATTTATCCAAGCGACTACAATATGGGGTTCTTCAAGAAGGGCATTAGAATGTTTCTACTGGGTCGGCAGCACGTGAGTGACGTCCCTGGTGTTGCACACGTCTACGTATGGTAACCATTTTCCATCAGGTAGTGCGTGTGCTTGTAAACAAGCGGCATAAAAATTACTGAATTTTCATTAACTTTAGTTGCGTTTTATGGAAACGCAACTGGAAACTGAGTCGCAACTCGAGGGTTGTACATAACGCGACGGGAAACTGCAAAACTTTTGCACAAATTCCTCCATCTTGCCAATTTATATAAAAACTAACGACTCCGATTTCTTATTGATTAAGATAGGAAAAGTGAATCGCTCAGGCGGGACTCGAACCCGCGATCTTTCGCTTACAGGGGAAATGCTCTGACCACTGACCCACCCAGATACACCTGAAGCAATCCAAATTCTCTTATACTACCGTCTTGGAGCGACGACGATGGGAGCCATCTACCGATATACGTACGAACTATCGGAAGCATTATAAGGGAAAGATCGCGGGTTCGAGTCCCGCCTGAGCGAATCACTTTTTCCTATCTTAATCGATTTGAAAAGTTAAAAGTTAAAGCATACTAATTGATTTAAAATTTAATTCTAATTTCTTAGTACATGATTCACCATACACGTATATGTTGTGCAACACTGTTTGGCGATATCGCAGCCATGCTAGTTGACCACTCAAGTAACTTTTATGTTCCTTAATGTAAACGGTTCCAAAGAACAGAGAAAGAAATGTCGTTCTATCTTTATCGATATTCCTTCTACAAACTTAGGCGTAAGGTCTTCTTCTTCATTCGCATGTGAAGCTTTTCAACTTAGAGTCCGGGGTCCGCTTTTACTAGTCTATCTGCGGATTTGGCTAAACTTCGATATTTTCCTTGAAGCGACTGCCATCTGACCTCCACAACCCAAATGCGATATCGAAATATTGCAGCTAGATCAGTTGTTAGCTTTTTGCGGGCTCTAACTACCCGTAACGACTGCCATAATTCATGCATACAAATATTTGCACTGAACGGGGATCGAACCCGCGCCTTCTGCGTAGCGGCCGCGTTCACTACCGCCACGCCACGAAGGCTGTCACAACAAACTTAGGCGTAAGGTAAACGCACGGTAAACGTAACTATTTTCATGAATGAACGATGACGCAGATGACGTGTTATTGACTTGGACAATCTCACAGAGAACGTAGGTATGTAGTCTACACTATCTACACTACTATTATAAAAAGGAAAGATTTGTATGTTTGTAATGAATAAACTCAAAAACTACTGTGCCGATTGCAAAAATTCTTTCACCATTGGAAAGCTACATTCGCCCTGAGTAATATAGGCTATATTGGATTTCCACGGACACGTTTTTACTACCCGTGCGAAGCTGGTGCGTTTCGCTAGTATTTAATATTTTCGGTCATGATCGGTATAAGCATTAGTTGTATATTATTTAGTGATACACTTTGTAAACAGTCATTGTAAAGAGTGGTGATTGAAAACGAGTGCCCGTGAGACAGATTCTGTTCTCACATGCGCAAAGCCTGCCTGAGAATTCAGCTGAACATTTAAATGTAGTCCTAAACTGTGTGTGTGGACTAAATTAGTTTAAAAAAAACTGCGATAGATGTCGGGCGTCTTCAAAGGACTAATTTCAGATAATTTTGAATGTGAACACGACTATTCGAATAATCTCCTTCTCAATGGGCAAGCCGACGCAAAACGCAGATAGATGGCAGCAGCATATGACCAAACAACAATAACAAACTCATAGCTCTGTCAGATTATAATAGACAAACAATGAAATCTACGTATATGACAGCTAACATTGGCCATTACGAAGCGCCCTCTGTAGGGATAAAAGCGCAGTCAGCATCCCCATTAATAACTTTTCAATCTACTGACCACAATAAAGGTGTGATTCTGAAGGTGACCGCAAACGATAACTGGTCTACACACAGCAGATACGCTGTCGGTTAGGGCGATAATTTTGGCTATACCATCCTCAATATATGGACCAATTCCTGGTCTTACATAATTTACCTTCTTAACTTAAATAATTAATACATTATTTGAATAAAATCAGAAATGTATGTGGCCATAATTTAAGCCGCATCGTCGGTATCCATTTATGTAAGCGGGAAGCTAAAAAATAGGTAACGCAATGATTAACGCGTTTAAGTAGGATATTTGACATTGTGCGCCTTTGACATTCTGCGCTTTTGACTATGTGCGCTTTTGACATTCTGCGCTTTTGACAATCTGCGCCTTTGACTATGTGCGCTTTTGACATTCTGCTCTTTTGTCAATTTGCGATCGTTTGTCATTTTGCGCTTTTGACCTTATGCGCCTAAACGGGGCGGCTCCACCCGTCGCCCTCAGGCCCGCGCTCATGGGGGGCAGAGGTCGGTCTGCGCCCTCCGACACCCGAGCCGCCTACGAACGCGGGCAGCGATGTCCGCGAGTCTGTCGGCGAATATGTTGGTTAGCACCCCCTTACGTTGCTCATAAAATTTAAAAGTTACACTCTTTAGTGCTTATTGTACGAACTTTTACACGTGCAGCTGGGGCTGATTGTCCCCGTACGTCGTACAGCGCGCTGCGCGTCCTGTACAACAACGCCTTCTTGCACTGAAGTGCATCGGGGATGTTTGCAAAAGCGCGGGTAGACTGCTTTTATACGACTATGCTATGAAAATGCAGAAGTCCAATCGATGGGGACTTTTAAAATTACTTTTATTACAGTGAATTTAATACCCCTGGATTTTAAAGTAAATATATTTTGGTTTTTAAAGATTTTATCTGTTAAATTTAATGTCTAAATTTTTATCTAACAGTTTCAAAAGGACGTTACGACCATTCTTTTTTGTAATTGTAATTATTCTATATTACCTCATATCTTCTGAACCACTGTACGGATTTCAAGGATTCATATATCAAATTAAAGTTTATTACCCAAGTGTTCTTAGGTACATAAAATATGGATAAAAGCTACATTGTTATTTTGGCGCCAAAATGTATGTCGTAAAATAACATTTTCACTCAAATTTATCGAGTGGGGTATAAAAATGCAGGCCATTAGAAGGCGATTACAAATATATATATAGTTATAAAATAAAATAAATGATTAACAACAAAAAACCCGACTGATACTGAAAAGATCGAAATAAGCTTTATATTATAGCAGGCGGTACCCATTTGCAAATCTCCAACTAGATAAAAATTAATGGGTACCGCCTGCTATAAAGCTTATTTCGATCTTTTCAGTATCAGTCGGGTTTTTTATTGTTAATAATTTATTTTATTTTATAGAGTGAAGTTGATTTGTCCTTAAAGTGTGTGCCATTGTTGCTTTTACCTTAAATTGCGGCTTCTCAATGATCCTCTTTATCCGTATCTAAATTTAACAAGTTATGTATGTAATGTATGTACTGCATGCGTCTGCAGCTGTTGTCGTAAGCGACCGCAGGATTTCGGAATCATACTTTTAGTTGCAAATTTCATCAAGAAAAAGTTTTAGCAACATCTGAAACCAGAAAAAAGAAAACCAAATGATGATGTATTCTCATGGTGGAACTGTGAATATAACAGTCTGAACTCTGCGGTTGACACCACAATGAATAAGAAGTTAACTTCTTAACAATGTTGTGACTTTAGTCACTATCTAAAGCCTTCTTCGGTTTTAAATTTCGATTTATCTAAGGACAGATTGTATTAACAATCTGTCCAACAGTCGTTACAATCTGTCCTCAAATAAATTATTTTTCTTATGTTAAGAAAAATATCAATATTTTCCTTATCTTCGTTTTAAAAATTTCATTCAAATTGTTTGGGCGGAGTGGCCAAAACTCAATGTTAAAAAGGATTGATAAATCATTCAGTGGTCCAATAGTTCATGAGAATACCGGTAGATGCTCCACTGTCGCCTCAAAGACAGATAAAAAGGAGAAATTCCGATCGAGGTCTGGTAGCTTAATGGTCAAAGCATTGCCCCTGTAAGCAAAAGATCACGGGTTCAAACCACGCTTAGACCGATTCAATACTTTTCCTTTCTTAATCCATTTGAAGAGTATCATATCAAACAGTAGTACTTACCTAGCATCCATCAGCTATAAAAATAAAAAAACATTCTTCTAACATCTTAAGACAAAATCCTTTCATGTTCTAAGTCGTTTATACGTCACCAGACTAATAAAATCTATGAACTTAAAGTTTAGTACGTCTCAGTTAAGGCAAGACAGACAGACAGACGATCGGACATAAAAACAAAAAGCGTATAGGCACAGCTCGTAAAACACGCATTAGAGTGCGCTTACTAAACATAAACAGTACACGCGAATACAAAAGTGATTTTAGTTGCTTGTTAAGTTGTGTAGAAATAAAATGTTTTCTTGAAAATCCGTACACTATAATGTCTGAAGTTTACGCGAATATCACTGATTGAAATATGAAACCACTTTTTAAGGGTTTGTATCTAATAACAAAGAAATGGCGATAGAATCCTTAAAAAAAACAGTTTTATTGCAATTCTATACACTGTTCAATTGGTTACTTCCAACTGCTGATTTCAACGGTCTATTTTAATATGCCAACAATGTAGCCATTCAAAAACACGGGGCAGCACGTGCGGGACCGCCAACAATAATCAATTTACATGTATCATTAAAAAACAATATACATCCACGTAATTTATGTTTATTTGATTCGGCTTCATTATTTGGCCTCCATTGTTGTTTGGTTTTAAAACTTTTGTGCTTGAATGAAACTTGAAGTACCTAATACTTACCTAAATGCATTTACAAGTTATTTGCGTATCGCCTACCTGTTTGTAATAATATCATGAGGAGTTTTTCGAGACTTAACGTAAGTACCAAAGCTAAAACTAAGAATTCCATTTTATTTATGACTGAAGTAAGTAATTCGGCTCGGAAGTTCGTGTGGATTCAGGCCAATCGCTCTCTTTTCTTAAGAGCCATTGACCTAAACCCGCAAGTTTGGTTCGAGGTATACCACAAATAACCAGAGACGGAAGGAAAAAAAATCAGCAGGAGCAATACCTGTCTTCTTACTTAAAATTCAAAGCAAATTAAAATCTTGAGTTATTGCAAACGGCAAGATTTTGCTGTTATCGAAATATAATAATTCTATAAATTCATTTAGTTAACACTTTTATTCACCACTGTACTTTGATTCAACAGCAATCCTTCAAGTGCAAGCGTGGATCGCAGTAGGTGATTAAACCCACTCCACAGGTAAAATCACAAACTTTATAGTTATTGAATGTCTGTGGTCCGACTAATTTACCTATTCAAAGAATATAACATTGAAAACGTTTTAAAAAAATAAAACAGATAAAGAAGCTCTAAAGAAATATTTGAGTTACGGATATCTGCCCCTATCAGTTTTTGAAAGTATTTTAAAATGTTTGCGAAGGATAGTGATTTTGAGTCAAAAGTTACGATAAGTACAGAAATATTGTTGACGCCACAAGGAATGTAGTTTAAACATGTTCTCATAAAAAAGCTGTTTAGAACAACAATTGTCTCGCATTTCGGGGGTGCAGCGGGAACGAAATAGAGGTACAGGATTCAGAAGGAAAATTATTAATAAGATTGACAGCTTGTAGCTGTGAATCAATGACCTACTACTGTTAATATTGTACTTATTATAACCACAAATTGTCTAATGTCGATTTAATATAAATTAAATCAAAAATAAAAGTTAATTCCACTTATAGACTGAGAGCACGCGAACAGCAGAACTTCGTCATTTTATAAAATTGAAAAAATAGTCAGTGCATGTTAGTCAAAAATTAGTCAGTTTAGGTCATAGTGACTTTGGCAGGTAAACTGTACTAAAGTTTTGAAAAGAGAAAATCTAAGTATTTTCGTCAAATAATAAAATGTGATTTTTAGGTATTACCTTCACAGTATCATTAGAAATCGCGTCATTTATATATAAATAACTTAGTGGTAACCCTTGGCCAGACACCCTTAATGTTCATGAAAGTATATGTTATAGTAATAAAGCTGATTTTCATACAACGTGCCCCAAAATTCAAGGATGAGCCGGCACCAAAAGGTGGACCCTGCTCGTGGTTACTCGTGATAAACAAAGTAAATTTCTCTACTTACTATTATTTTTTACGTCGTTAGTACCGTTTATCTGTCAAAGCCAGTATGACCCAATTATCTATGATGGTTTAAATTTTTATTCTAATCTCCATCTATTGACATAAATAGTACATTACTACAGAGGCCGGGATGAAAGGGGTTGCCGGCCGAAGACATATAGACGGCCGAGCGAAGCGAGGCCGGATAGGTCTGAGGCAGGCAACCCCATATATCCCGCCGAGGTATGTATAGTGCTTTTCTCAAACATGCCAACGAAATAAACAACAAAAAAATTAAAGATATATTTTTTTTTTAATACGCATAGTGGCAGAGTGTCGATGCCTTTGCCACAAATTTATGTGAAATCGAAATTAAAAAAGAGGACTTTGCCGGCCTAGGCCTGCAAGGTTTGTATGAAATTCCATTGCCGGCCTCTGGTCCTAGCCGCGCCTGAAACGTCATACTTCGCAGCCTATTAAGAGGAACGTAATGTCAATATTTCATTGCATGTTTGAGAAAAAAATATTTTTACTCAGTGTCATCAGTAATTCAGCAGCTGTTTCAGTAATTGCTCAATGCCTCCTCAGACTTGAGAAAGTATATACCTACCTACTATTTCTAATTCATATTTTTTATCCTCACCGTTCACAGCCCTAACTTATTTCTTGATATCATTGGCTTCTAGATAACCCATTTAGAACAAAATAGTAGTTGAAACTAAAACACTGCAAAGCAATTTAATGTTCACCTAACATGACATTATAGTCCCAATCAATCAAATTAGCCCACTGCAGTAAATTGCTAGACATAAGCCTCTCCCAATGTGCGCCATTTCGTACGATGCTCCGCCTTCCGCATCCGGTACGTCCCAGCCACCTTTTTCAGGTCATCGGCCTATCTGGCTAGGGGGTGTCCTCCCCTTCGTTTGCCTTCTCGCGGTCTGCCATCGGTCCTTCGGCAGATGTGGCCAGCCCCTTGCCACTTCAGCTAACTTATTATGCGAGCTATGTCGGTAACTTTGGTTCTTTGTCGGATGACCTCGTTTTAAATTGTATCCTTCAGAGAAACTCCAAGCATAGCTCGCTCCATAGTCCGCTGCGCGATTTTTAGTTTATGGACTAGCCCTACCGTCAGTGTCCACGTTTCGGCACCGTAACTCATAACAGGTAGGACGCACTGGTCAAAGACCTTAGTTTTGAGGCATTGCGGTAGGGAAGAAGAGAAGACTCAACGTAGTCTGCAAAATGCCTCCCAGCCCTGTTGAATCCTTCTGGCTAGTTCTTTCTCGAAGTTATTTTTACCGAGCTGCATAACCTGGCCCGTAATAGTCCCTAAGCCTCATAAATATTGCAATGCCTAAAGTACATGGTATCATAAAAATAATCGATTTAGATTGGTAAAAGTGAATGCTCAAGCGGGAATTGAACCAGCGACCGCCTCATCAAAACTCATTAAACATAAAAATTATGTTCTAAACTGGCTAAACGTTGTTTTATTTCTATACGTAAGCTTACAGTAACGAGCCATAAATAACGCATCATATTTATGTTTACAAAATTCCTTTGAACTCTCTCAATTCTCGGGTACCGTTTGTTTACAGACCGGCGCGTGCGCAGCGAACCACCAACGCAATCACGAACGCACTTCGACTTCTAAGAAATACAGAAACGCACTCCTCTTGCTTTACAATTGTGGTGAAAGATCGATGCTGAATTATTGATTATTCGATTATCGATGTAGATTTAATCACTATGTTGAATAACAAGAAATCGTTTATATTTCTAGAAATCATTATCGTCTTATTGATTTTTTCTAGTATTACCAAAGCTTGCAAATTGTAGCTCGGACCCGCCCTCCTATGCTTTTTTTTTAAACCACTTGGATGGTAGACGAGCACACGGCCCACCTGATGGAAAGTGGTTACTGTAGCCTATGGAAGTGTGCAACACCAGAGGCGTCAAACTCGCGCGCCGCCGATCCTGTAAAAACAGAGATTTTCTGTGCCGTCAGTGTAGAAGTTAAAACAGGACAAGCCTTGGGTCTTACGACAGCAAAAAAAACTCTCCAGTGAGCTCTGGCCACCCTACTCATCGCGAAGAATGCAACACGAGGTTATTATGACCACGGTATTCTGTAGGGCGTATAGGTACTTCCCCAGTCGGCCTGTTCAACTGGACGGAAATACCGTCGTGTCCCTTTTCTGTGGGATATCTCAGTTATTAATCAACGGACTACCGTCTGGCCACTCATCCTCGAGAAGGAAGCCTGCCCGAAGGCCTCTTCCGCCAATCAGCTAAGCAATTCTCTAAGCACATAGCGTTGAGCACATGGCTGCAACAGACTTTATAAAGATTTTCATTGGTGGATCTCCTGTGAGGTCAGCCAATCCGACCAATGACAATCTCTATCAATATAAGTCTTCAGGCTTCCACGGCCGTGGTCTATGTGAAACTTGCGTTCCAGACGTTTCGTGCAAGGTCTCCGAAGTCGTCGTCGCCCGGCCCTGCGCCACTGAAGATGTCGACCGCAGTGATCGACGAAACGTCTGGAACGCAAGTTTCACATAGACCGCGGCCAAACAGCCCCGAAGCAGTATATTCTACAATATCTATCAAGGTTGTTGCAGCGATATGCTCAACGCTGTATGCCTAGAGAATTACATAGCAGCAAGTGTTCTATCGGCTCACAGATGACGTTGGTTTTTTGACCGCAATAATTTTAGTGGTCTACACCCGAATGGTTTATTCAATAATGCTGTTGCCCGCGGCTCCGCCCGCGTGGATGTCGGTTATCGCTTAGTGTTGAGTCAACGCTATTTTTCTAAAATAAACAGCCGTAGTTACTCCTATAACATCAACTACCTGCCAAAAGAAGTCCCGTCAAAATCGGTCCAATCATTTCAGAGATTACCCGGAACAAACAGACAGACTGAAATTGTAAAAAATGTTATTTTGGCGTATGTATCGTATTATATTCATCTGCATGTAGTAAAAAACGTTTATTTCAATATTACAAACAGACACTCCAATTTTATTTATATGTATAGAGTATAAATGTATAGAAGATGATAAATAATGATTAGTATCTTTTTAGTTAACAAACTAAACACTATGCTTTATACAATTTCATCACACTAAAAAACCTGCCGAGTGCTATTGGCAGCCCCGACTGAAGGTTTAGTTAACAAAAACAAATATCATTACCTACACGACACGATGGCATTATGCAACTTTCATGACACTAAACCTGCCGAGTGCTATTCGCTGCCCCCGACCGATGTGGGTGCCAGAACCGCTCCTGCCGCGCTGCGTTATTTATAAGTTTGGTTGCAAGATATGTAATGAATACAGACAGGAGGTGATCATACTTTTTTGGTAATTAATCAGTGATGCTAACACATCCCAATTTACAGATCATCTTAGCTATAGTATAAAACACAACGATATAGTAAATATTAAAATGTTTGGATGTTTGTTACTCAATCACGCTCAAAGTATAGAACGAAAATGATGTAATGATTTTTTTTAATATAATTAGGTAAATTGATAAGTTTTCCCATAGATTTAAATCGGAAAAAACAAATTCAATTTTTTCTTTTACCCATTGAAAATCAATCTGTTAGTTTGCAGGCACCTTTTTCAAGGGCTGTACCCTACCACCACCTCACTTAATTCTACTAACCCTAGTCTTTACCAAGTGGAATTCGATTTATTAGTGACGAACGAGTTGACAACTTACAAATGGAATTCCAATCACGCCTAACACCACAGATTGCTAATTAGTTATTCAGCAGTTGTGTTCAAGGTCTCATTATCCTATCAAGAGATCGCAATCCTCAACTCTTCAGGCCCAAGGCAGGTAATGAGGCACACGTGGAGACTACCGATGTTCCGCTCGCTGAGGACAACGTGACTGCGGTTGTCACGGAATCAGCGATTCCTAAAGTAGCTTTTGCGGAATTCCAGGATGCTCTATGAATATTCATGATCATTAAATAGGTGTTAAATAGTTATAGTTTCCTGAAGGATTAGTAATAAAGTCGTCATCGTTCTAATAGCGAGTCACAGTTGTGACAAGTTTGCACATTGGAATATTTGAAGCGTGAGGAACACTTATTGTTTTTGTTTAGTACTTAGGTTGACTTTGCGAGAGTAACTTAGGTCTGACGTTGGGTCGGCCGGGGTGCGTGGGTCAGCCGGGGTGTTGGGTCAGCTAGGGTACGAGGGATATGTCGCACGACAACCTCACCTTCAGCCTAGCACATGAGCCACAGACGGCGTGCGTAAAAAAAAATGTCTGACGTCCTGACTCCAAGGCTCAAGAGAGAAATCTTCTCGTCTTTTGTTAGCAGGTGCTACGACTGGCAGCTGAGGTTGGTTTAGGCCTCAAAAAATGTTAGTAGAGCCCTGTACTTTCTAAACAACCTCTCGAGGTAATATAAACTATACTTCAAAGCAAACTTTTTTATTCAGAAAAAGAAGTTTGGTTTGAAGTATCTCAAATTAAGTCTATAAATCGATGTCTGTCTAAAAGCCGCTGTTTCTTATTATTGTATTTCTTTTATTTTATTGTAAAAGTTTGGGAACCGTATCTGTAAATAATACCGGCTTGGCTACTGACCGCGATCCAGCCTGGTATGCCGTGCGTAATACCTCACGAGGATGCACACAGGTGTGGACTGTTGGTGCATATTCATTACACATTCGTGAATGTTCAATTGGATTATAAAAATACGGTAGGTAGTTACCCTAATGTAGCCTTATACGGGTGCTCTGTATGGGGCGACACCCTCAAGGAGAGGTATACGCGCCTGCTTCATGTCCTGCAGCGGAAGATGGCCTACAGGGTCATCAGGGGATACCGCACGATATCCTACAAAGCGGTGAGTCTACTTGCCGGAACGCCACTGTGGGTCCTGGATGCGAGTCCTTTCTGCGCTATATCCGTTCCGAAAGGAAGCGCGGGAGCGGGGACTCGATCCCGAGCCTGAAGAATAGAAGAGCCAGATCGAAAGAAATGACCCTGGGTCAGTCGGGGTACGAGGGATATGCACTATAGCCACCTCACCTTCGGCCTTACACTGCGACCCACAGACGGTATGCGGTATAGTCAGTTCGAGTCCGACATAACCTCCCCCTCCGGCTTCGGCGGGGGTGGTATGCGTGGGGATACCATACCATACCATATATTATAGGTATAGTATGTTATGGTATGGTATGGTAATACCATACCATAACATACTATACCTATAATATAGCGCCAATCATAGAACCTATAACTAATTTTTTGCAAATTTTCTGTCAGAAGAAATTAGTAAATTACAAAAAGAAAAAATAATCACAAAAAGTAATAAATTACAAAAAGAAAAGATAATCACACAAGTAATAAATTACAAAAAGAAAAAATAATCACAAAAAGTAAACCATAAGGACTTACAGTCGAATACTTAGGCTACGAAGCTATTTATCGTTTCTTGCAAAATAGAGAGTCTGTAGCTAATGTTGTATGACGTCAGTCGTCGGTTACGGTTCAAAGATCAAGCGATATCCTGACGCGAGTTTAATACTTTTTACCCATCCAACGCCGCTAAAGAAGTTTTCACTTCAAAAAGCCCTGATGTAGTTTAGGGAAGCAATGGTGGAAGGCCCAGCACTCTAGATACATTAAAAGTTTAACAATGAATACTTCCAAGTGGACGGAGCATATCTCAACTATTCAATGAAAAATTGAATATTGATGAAGGTGAATACCTACTACAATCGAGTATCAAGTACAGTAGGTACCCCTAGCCCGAAAAGCTGCCGTAATCATACCGTTTAAGTATTGAGAGAACGGAGCATTGTGATTGGCCGCCTGCCTACTGTAAACCTAATGTATGTAAAGCCGGCCAATCACAACGCTACATTTTCTCAATAATTTATTTATTTATTTACTTAAAGGCTATGGAAGACTTACAGCTAAATACAATGGTGATAAGTAACAGTGTGATAATCTGACAGCCAATTACAAGTCTTCACGTCTAGAACTTGTCTGGTATAAAATAACTGTAAATCAAATTTTACAAACTGCCAGATAATTCCAAAACACTAAAATAAAATTAAATACAAGTTGGTCAAGACTATCACCTATCAAATACCTATGTTAGCGATTATATAATATAATTGGCATAGGAATTTCCCATAGATCCAAGATGTACAAGTTAATACATAACAAAGTCTAAAGAATTTAAGCATCAAAGAAATAGTTAGATAAACATTTTTTTTTAAGAAGTTTACGATACATTACGATATTTGTTCGTGCTAGGAGTACAGTACCTATAGTACAACGTATGCAAATCGTAAATGCGACGTAGGTAATAGGAGAAAATGGAACGACCGCGTCGTTTTTATGGAGTTGTTTCACCACCACATATTTGCATTCTTCATTCATAGTGTTTCCTTTGTGTTTATTATTTACCTACATTTGCGAATGGTTTCTGTGCCAATGAGCGCAATATCGGCTTGTTTATAGTGAGGAAGTCGATTAAGGTTGACTTCGAAAAACAAACATACATTAAATTAATATCTAATGTTCTGAATTAAGCGAAGATCAAAAGGAACTAAAATTTTTGCGAAGACGGTAAATTTCATTTTTTCTGGGAGCTTCAAATTCCTTCGTGACTCGCATTCTAAGGTCTTGAGATCGTCAGAGAATCTGTGGGTGAGGATGCCAACGCATTCCACGAGATTTATGGATATATCTTATGCTGTCCAAGCTATCCGATTATGGAATTCCTTACCATTAGACGTGCGCAATCTCTGTCTGTCTTCAAAAAAATGGTTACGGCCTACTACTTGCCAGAGCGATAGATATTGTCTTACACCTTCTATTTCTATATTTCCCTTATTCATATATTATGAATTTCTTCGCCTATTCTGATCTCAATGGTCTCTATGACAAAGTATCTTAAAAGTTCCTCCTATTTAAAGCCATATGATAAATATTCACGTATGCTTAACGATTTCCATAATGGCACGTCCCTTACCTTAAATTAGAAACAATAATTATTGTCCGTTACGGTACAGAATACTACTTAGAAAAGGACACTTTACTGAAATTGTACCTTATAGTACTGGATTTTTTATTTGGTATTATAGTAACTACCACGAAAAACGCGAATACCCTAAAAATTTATACAGTGAGGGACAAGTTTTTAACGTTAGAGAAATTTCAAATATACCGAACGATAGAGCGTGAATTTTCGAATCCAACGATATATATAACTCTCATTTCGCCAAAATGTCCCTTACATTAATTTATACTTCTGGTGTCGATGTATGAAATCCCACGATACCATATATAATATTTACACCTTAATATTGCGAAAATAGATATATGAAAATGCTATAGGCGAAAAACGTAATGCGTCACGACGCTTCGCCTCTGTGGAAGCATAAGTTGAGCCCCATACACGATCAATTGATGTAATTATTCAATAAAAATAAAGATCTTTCAATACAATTTTTTATCTTCCAATCAATTAATTGGTAATAACAGTGTTCGCTCGTATTGATGCCGATCTAACTAGGATGTAAACATTTAATATTGAAACCAAATGTTGCGTATAATTATTGCCAGCAAAAAAATAATGGTAAATTCCTTTGTTTCACTTTAGGAAGAACACCTAAATACAATACTTACTTATGTAACTCTTATTATAAAGTAATTAGAGTATAATTTATTTATTCGTGAGTCTTATTTATGATTCATCGTATTCAAATAATGCCGAAGCGTCAAATCTGGCAACACTAAAACGTTTTGATAAGGATCTCCTTTGTTTTAATTTGTAACCAAAAACATGCTGTTTTTTGTTCTGTCTGTGTTTGCGATTGCCAGAATCATGTATTTATCATTAGTACCTACATATTATATTATTTAGTCTTTATTGAAACAAGATTATTAAATACTAACTTTTAAACTATCGCGTTCCATGATATATAATTTACGAAACGAGAATTAACGCGATCATGGTATAGGTACTTACATACCTTTGCTTGCCTGCCTGAACCTGGTCGAAACGTCAGGCAATCAAAGGTATGTAGGTAAGTACCTATACCATGATCGCGTTAATTCCCGTTTCGTAAATTATATAAGATTATTAAATAGTTACGCGAAAAACTTCAACCGCAAGGTTTCTTCAGGGTCGGTAGCACAAGTGTATAGGCCCTGGTGTTGAATACCACCATAGGCCACAATAACCGCTTTCCATCAGGTGGGCCGTGTGCTTGTCGAAGGGGAGGTATAATTACAACGCGATTGGCTACTAACATCCACCAAACTCTGGTAGCAAAGAAAGAGTGGGAGACCGAATACCTGCTGCTTTGAGGTCATTAGGAATAACCTGCGTGCCGACTGCCATACTGCCAATAGTCTTACTGGAATAGATGCCCAAGATTTTGCGAAATGGAGGAGGAAATCCCGGAGAGCGGACCCTGGGCTGTGAGGTGAAGGCCTCGGATGCAATCGGAACACGTGTCTAAGATTCTAAGACCCTAATATTAGACACGTCGTCCCGGTTACCCTGCAGGTTATCCTGTTTGCACCAATAAATAAAGAGGAAAGTTTTGTTTGTTTGAAATCTATTAAATTACTGACTTACCTATGGCTATGGGTTAAAAGGGTGCAACAGGGTGTTCAACATATCTCGCGAGCGAAAATGGGGACGGAGGTAGATGCATGTTCACGTGTTTCCCTTTTCCTACAGTCCCGGGTGCTTTAAGCGGGGCGTGAAAAAGCATCTAATGAGGCTGTCAAGCTGAGTGCCACAATTGTTAACATGGCACATGTATATAATGGTGGCCCTCTTTCCTGAGACTTTACTTTCAGCTTACCATCAGGCGAGGTAAAGTCAAATTGACATGTCCTAATAAGAAAAAAAAAACCTAATGGTATTGTTTCTCATCTAGGTACCTATAAACACAGTATATACGAAAATGATGAAAGTGCACCTGATGTAGACATTTGCGTGTATATTAAAACTAGCAGTTGCTCGCAGCTCCACCCGCGCGTAATATTAGTCCCAACCCATCCGTTTCTGATTCCCGCGGGAACTTTTATACGCGGTAGGTATAAACGCGAAGGTAGGTAGGTATAAACAAAACAGATAAACAAATTTCAACAAAATCGCAATTAAACTCACAAACAATATTGTCGATAAGTCGAGTTTAATTCAAAATATTCAACACCATAAGTACTACTAACGCCATCTATCACCGAAAAGCATATATGTTCGTAAAATCTTTTGTTGCACCACCTAGTGTTGAATAGCAAAATTAGTAATAAGATGACCAGATGTAAGGAGCACCTGTTTTATGTTCCAAACAATAGATGTCAGCGTTTCAGAAAAACATTAGAAACGTACCTATGTATAAAAATAAATATAGACACTGAATGTCAAATTTCAAGATTTTATGTGCATAAAATATGATAATCGAAGAAGACCCATACCATCAGCGATTTTATTATAGTCACATTTTTTTTTGTATACTTTATCATTGTTTTGAAATTAAATAGTTATTCACATGTATTTCTATTGTTTTCAGATGAGTAAGCAATTGAAGCTAAAACAAATATTTAGTTAGTTTTGGCAGTGATATGGAATAAGTTATTTCGTAAGTCTTGTTATAAGCTGCGGTGTCCGAGTGGTTAAGGAGATGGACTTGAAATCCATTGGGTTCTACCCGCACAGGTTCGAATCCTGTCCGCAGCGGTTTTACTTTTTTAAACAGAAATCACGGTACAGTATTAAATATTAACAATTGTATGTTGCCTATATTTTTTAACATTAAAATTTGTTAATATTGTAAGATTTTAAAATAACCTAGTTACAAGAAACTTATTATAATTATTTATTCAATGTCTCCTCCATAAAATTAATATTTATTCAACAATAGGAAGGGCAAACTTTAAAAATAAATTCAAAAAGATTCCTTCGAGCCGGATTTGAACCAGCGACCTATGGATATCAATGAATATTACCACTACAGTCCACCGCTCTACCAACTGAGCTATCGAAGGTTGGTAACTTAGTGCGAAATTATAGAGTACAATCTTCGAGCAAATTCCAAAATATATGTTATGTATGATTCTTGAAGATCATAGAGAAGAAAATGATTATTCTATCTTTCTAAAGAGGGAAGGTACTCAATTCGTTGAAATCTTTTTTCATGTAAGTACTTAGATATGTTTAGCGCTAAGGTTCAGCGAGATCCTATTTTTGTCGTTCATGAATGGATAAAAAAATATTATTTGACATTTATATTTTACTAGCTGTCGCCCGCGGCTCCGCCCGCGTGGATGTCGGTTATCGCGAATTGGGGTATGAAAAATAGATGTTGGCCGATTCTCAGACCTACCCGATATGCCCACAAAATTTCATGAGAATCGGTCGAGCCGTTTCGGAAGAGTTTGGCAACGAAAACTGTAACACGAGAATTTTATATATTAATTAATGCTTTTCTATTGAGTTGAAAGCCCACCTTACCTGCAAACCGGCTGATTATTAGATCCACTGAGGTAAACATGTTAGATCAGGCTCAGCTCATGTTTGAAACTTGAAGACTGGGGTTACGGTGACGGCGCACATAGGGGCCAAACCCCAAATTATTAAATGTAGATAGTTTGCTATAATTTTTATTTTGAATGTAGTGTGGATATTTCCACATCTATTGGTGATAATTTAGATTCATGAGAAGTTAGTCGACATACTTAAGGTGGACTTTTTTAATCAGTTTAGTGCATCTCAGTGATTGATTGCGCGCAATCAATATTTTTTAATATTGTTATTTTTTTTTCATTAAAATATTACACCGAGCAAGACCAAGCTTGGCCAAATTTAAAATCTATTTTTAATTCATTAAACATTGAATAAAATCGGAGATATGATAATTTTCCGAAAACGAGATGATGTTATTTTTTACGTCTTAGTATTTAAAAAATCTACAACAGCCTTTGAATATAAATTTACAGTCAGGTAAGCTGGACCCTCAATTTTATTGATCTGAAGTCTTGAAGCTTGTTGAAGTCAAAATTAACATGATAATTAAAAAGAGTCACCACTTACTCACATACTGGTTATTCCCCGGAATACCGGTAGAGGCGGTACATTTGAGGAGCTAAGTAGCAATTAAATAGGTACTTGAAGCATATGGGAGCACGAGTGTGACGCCCCTGGTGTTGCACAAGTATGTAGTCCACGCCGATGGTAGCCACAGAACCACTTCCTATCAAGTGCGCTGTGTGCGTGTCTGCCGCCTGAATAGTATAAAACACATTGTTTGTTTTGTTGTATTCGATGTGGTGGTCTTGGGGTGCGTCGTGCACGTGATGTGGGCCTGCCGGCTTTTTTGGCTTCTGCGCATGGGGTTATGGACCTCGTCACTAGGCTACTTAATCCTAATGGTGACGGGGGTATTGTCCCTTTTGCGTTGGATGCCGTGACAGCTTGGTCGGTCCTCAACGCGGGAGCATCTGTCCCTGAAGACATGCACCTTCAGCGGGCGTGGGATGATGCGGGGGTGAAGCGACTCCAGAGTCGATTGTTGGAGGGTGCTGATGGGACTGATAAGGCTAGACTGCGGGCTGTATCGCAACCTGAATCTGGAGCGTGGTTGCAAGCGTTACCTTCACCTCATCTGGGGACCCTGCTCGACGATGACTCTCTGCGTGTGGCGGTGGCTTTCCGCCTGGGATCTAAGGTGTGCGAACCCCATGAATGCACCTGCGGTTCCATGGTGGAGGCGAACGGACATCACGCTCTGAGTTGTCGGCGGTGCACTGGGAGGTTTCCACGTCACCACGCTCTGAATGATACGATGGCAAACGTTCCCTGCGTGCTGGAGCCTCCAGGTCTGAGCAGGTCAGACGGTAAGAGGCCAGACGGGCTGACTTTGGTGCCCTGGAAGAACGGCAAGTGTCTAATTTGGGATGCAACTTGCGTCAACACAGTAGCCGCCAGCCACCTCAGTCGCACCGTTCACTCTCCGTCTGCAGCGGCGGAAGAAGCCAGCTCAAAAAAGACCATCAAATATGCCGAGTTAAAGCCATTGTACCACTTTGTGCCGATAGCGGTGGAGACCTTGGGGTGCTGGAGTAGGGAGGCCAAAATCTTCATAAAAGAAGTCGGAAAGAGGCTCATAGAGACAACTGCTGACTCCCGCTCCGGAGCGTTCCTGATGCAAAGGCTAGCCATCGCAATCCAACGTGGCAACGCGGCGAGTGTGATGGGTACTTTTGCGCCGGGAACGGTCAGGGGCGGGTTATTTGATTAATGATTAATGTATTGACCTGACCAAATGGTATTTTGTATTGTGTATTTTATATAATATGTTTAATGTATAGAAATAACTTAATTGTTGATAAGGTTTCTGATGACTCCTTGAATAAAATGCTGTATCTGCTGGCACTGAGTTTAAACACATTGTTACTGGTATACTGTATTATTTATAAGGCACCATTTTTAAATATTTAATTCAATATACAATATCAGAATGGTATTATTTTACTGACTCTGTAAAAAAAATCAAACACTGATAAAACTGTTTCATCGCACAAAATTCCGATTTCCTACCGATATTCATGACCGATAATATATCTCATTGGCATTTCTAGTTCCTATTCGGAGTTATTTATGTCGTTTCCTTTTGGCACGGAAGCACATTACGATCAGAAATTATAATACACGTTCTTACGCGTCCAATAACGCCTGCCATAATATGTGCGCAAAATGTTGCAGTGTTCAAATTTCTAGTGTAAGTATTCCATCAGGCGTTAGCCATCATTCTTTGAGGCTTTCCCCAAATCCATTGGGGTTGGCTTTTCAGTTTAACTATAATTATGAAAAATATAATAATATAATGTAATAATTACATAACAAGGGTAGCCAGAGCTCACTAGAGAGTTTTAGTACTGTCAGTGGGAAGACCAAAGGCTATTCCTGCTTTGTCTTCTACACTGACGGCGCAGAAACTCTGTGTTTGCAGGGTTGGCAGCACGAGTGTAACTCCACTGGCGTTGCACGCGTCCATAGGCCACGGTAACCACTTTCCATGAGGTGGGCCGTGTGTTTGTCTGCCACATCAGTTGTATAAAAAAAGACGGGTTGCACTCCGGGAGTGCCGGCAGAAGTGAAAACTTTTTCTTTTGTTTCGTTCTTCGTTATATACAGAGAAAAATATAAAAAGAACACACCATACCATACCGTACTATACCATACCTATAATATAGCGCCAATCATAGAACCTATCACTAATTTTCTGTTAGAAGAAATTAATGAATTACAAAAAGAAAAAAAAATCACAAAGAGTAGTAAATTACAAAAAAAAAATCACAAAATGTAATAAATTACAAAAAGAAAAAATAATCACATTAAGTGTCAGAAGCCCAGTTTCGAACCCGGTGCTATCTGAAACCATAAGGACTTACAGTCGAAGCGCTTATTCCGCTAGCTTCTTAGAGTATAATAATAGAAGGAACGACGTGGCAAGAAGTTCAAATCAAAGCTACAGAGATTATGAGACTAGTAACTATCTGGCTCTCGAATAATCTACTCACCTTAAATATATCAAAAACAGTGTACGTAACTTTCGCGACAATCTCTAACTCCTTACCTCCACCAGACTCGATTTGCATCAGGGCCCAAACTAACTTGCCTAACTCAAATGACTGCGCAGGAGTGGAATTGATGCGTTCTCCCTTGGTAAACTACTTAGGAGTACATATTGACGAAACGCTTTCCTGGAAAAAGCAGATTGAAACACTGAAAGCTCGCACTCGCAAGTTAATTTATATTTTTAAACTGTTACGAAAGTCTGCAAATGCTGCCATCTTAAGAACTGTGTACTTTGCGCTTGCACAGTCAATACTAATATATTGTATACTGGCGTGGGGAGGAACGCACAAAACTACTCTGCTACCATTGGAAAGGGCACAAAGGGCTGTAATTAAGGTGATAAATAGAAAACCCTTTAGATACCCAACCGAACAACTTTACCGCAATTACAAAGTCCTGACAGTTCGTCAACTTTTTATGCTTAAAGTAATTCACCATACTCATAAAATCCTGAATTACAATCCTATTGCACACAATTTAGCCCGCCGAAAGCATGCAATCTGTGAGCCGGTTGTGCATAGAACTTCGTTCGCGGCTCGCCAGTGCTACGTCCTGGGTCCAAGACTGTACAATAGAGCTAGTAGAAGTATAAGCCTGTACTCAAAATCTAGATATGATTGCAAAAAAATGCATACAAATTGGTTGCAGCATCTAAATTACGATGAAACAGAGTATTTACTCGAGGTCCCGAGCTGAAAGTTTACTTAGATATAACTAATCCATTGTATAGTTTGATTTTTGTTTTTGTATAAATAATTAGACGTGATATTGTAGTGACGTATTATAATTTACATGCACTGATCTGGTTGCGTGGGTTTCCTGGTGACCTATAAATACAGATACAAACTGTTGTATCTAGTTTAGGCACCAGTCTCACAATTACAGTTTTTGTATTGCCATTAAGACATAAGAGATAAGTTCTAATTGTTTGTATTTATATTAGTATTTGTAATTGTTCTGAGAAAATAAAAATATTTTTATTTTTTATTATTTTATAGTACCTAACAAAATAAACAATCTGTAGGTGTTGTTATGTGTATGACGTCAGTCATCGGTTACGGTTCAAAGGTCAATTAATCCTGACGCGAGTTTAACACTTTTTACCCATCCAACGCCGCTAAAGAAGTTTTCACTTCAAAAAAATGCAGCTGAATGCCGTAGTAGGCAGAGGCCCAAGTAGGAGCAGGTCATGCTCGCGAAGGAGACAGCAGAGCGGGCGCGGCGCGATGAGTGAGAAAGATTCGCTGATATCGCTGCACGCGCTCGAAGGCGGCTCGGGCGTCGGAGGGCGCAAACTGACCTCCGCCCTCCATGAGCGCGGGCCTGAGGGTGACGGGTGGAGCCGCCCGTCACCCTAGCAGAAGCTGGCCACGGCGGTGGCGCGCATCGTAGGACGATGCGCGCCCCCCCACACCGGGGTTGAGTCGGGGACCGCGTGGTCCCCCCCTTCCCGAGGAGGGCCAGACCGAGAGGGATGGCCCTGGGTCAGCCGGGGTGCGAGGGATATGTCGCATGACAACCTCACCTTCGGCCTAGCACTACGACCCAGAGACGGCGTGCGTTTTAGTCGGTTCGAGCCCGACATAACCTCCCCCTCCGGCTCCGGTGGGGTGGGTATCCGTGGGGATTTTCCGCATGTAAAAAAAAAAATTATGCCCAAGTAGATATTTAAGCGTAAATTAAACCGACTATTATAATATAAAATATAAATATTCTACTACATTTTACACAGCACTATCTAGCTCATGATAAGTACCTATAGCTTAACTAGCTCAGGTTATGAAATCTAGAATGCGGATAAACATACTCGGATACTTTTTTTTTACATACATATTACACATAGAAACACCCAGACCAATGCAAATACATTGCAAAAAGTATATTTGCTGTGTCGAATGCTCCACCACAACGCCACTGAGGCCATCAACTATGATTTTTGGGTCCCACGTAATAGGGGGCGAGCCCACTACCGTCGTACGGGCACGTTATCATGGGTTGTACTGTATGTTACCTAGTTAAAAATTGTATGAAAAAAGCAATACCACTGAATAAGATAATAGTAGCAATATCTAGATATCTACTCATAGCATGGTTATGATGGGCTGAAGGGCTAGATGGAGAGAGATGGCCCTGGGTCAGCCGGGGTGCGAGAGATATGCTCCACTATAGCTACCTCACCTACGGCCTAGCACTGCGATCCACAGACGGAGTGCGGTTTAGTCAGTTCGAGTCCGACATAACCTCCCCCTCCGGCTCCGACGGTGGTGGTATCCGTGGGGATTTCCCACAACCTAAGTTATTAGTTCGTTTATTCTTCTCTGCTACCCTACCACAAGTTCGGGGACTGTGTGGTCCCCCCTCCCGAGGAGGGCCAAACCAAGAGGAACGGCTCTAGGTCAGCCGGGGTACGAGGGATATGTCGCGAGACAACCTCACCTTCGGCCTAGCACAACGACCCACAGACGGCGTGCGGTTTAGTCGGTTCGAGTCCGATATAACCTCCCCCGGTTCGGCTCCGGAGGGCGTTGGGGGAGGGGGTATAAGTAGGGATTTCCAGCACGTAAAAAAAACAGTATAAATATGCCCAAAACCAACTGAGATCGGTGAACTTATCCAATGTTTAGATCAATACAGTCTATTTCTACCAGCGGAATCTGAATCGGAGTCTCTTAGTTCAAGTGCATTGACCGGGTCTTCCTATGCAAATAAACATACGAAAATAGATTCAGACAGTTATAGAATGGGTGGAATGGACGAAACCTCTTTGTTAGACCACTTGTTGTGTCAATTCTGAAGATTTTTAAGAACTTATTTTATGATTTCATCCTAGAACTTTATGGAGACCCGTAATCGTAACCGAAACTATCGGGTGTCCGAGATAAAAATATAACCGTAACGACTATCCGACAAAACGTCTAATACCAAGCTGAACAGGTGATAGTGTTGCCCAACCGTTCAGTTGATTATCCTCTTGTAGAGCTTCTTGGAATATTATCTACCCAGGTAAATTGCCACACTACTGCACTGATTCCTGCTTTTAAAGACTGGCTCGCAATCTTACCGGGAAAATTCGTCAGGCCTGGCAGCTTTTCAGTTCTTCATGCGGTGAATAGTAGTCTGAACTCCTGCAGGCATTATCGGTGCGACTAGTTCTTGATTTGAAGGAACCGATATAATTGTATTCCTATATCCATATCCGTAGTCAGACCCGAAATAGCATATTCATAACATCCCTGATTTCTCGTCGCCTCTCCTCTTTCTCCAAGCCTCTTTACCATCTCAGGCTTTTCAGTAAACTACAGAGTGTGCCGAAGCCGGAGAGGTTACGTCGCACTCGAACCTACTAAAGTGCACGCCGTCTGTGGGTCGTTGTCATAGGCCGAAGGTGAGGTGTCAGGCGAGATATCCCTCGCACCCCGGCTGACCCAGGGCCATCCCTATCGGTCTGGCCCTCTTCGGGAGGGGGGACCTTACGGTCCCCTGCTCGCCCCCGCGGCCCCGGTATGGGAAGGCGCACCGCTGCCGCCCTGGCCTGCTTCTGCTAGGGTGACGGGCTGCTCCACCCGTCACTCTCAGGCCCAGTATCGGTTATTTAATCAGCTAACCTCCACAATTCACTGACAATATGCAAGTCAATACAATGATTTTTCCTTTATTTTTCTTTATAAGTAAGATACATAATAAATAACATATTATTGCTAAAACAAATGCTGTTATAAATCCTAAGTTAACTTCGTTAAGCCAGCAACGAATATATTGCTGTAAGTACAGCCTTGGCTTCCTCGCTTGAGCTGCATTGACGAACACTTTTGGCCAAATGCCATCTCATTCCTGTTTCCTGACATAACTTGTGTTACATATATGTACTAAATGTGTTTCCTATGATTGATATAGCTAACCCCCGCCATATATGTATTATCTTGGACAGAAAATGTGTTCTATATGCGCAGTAACCGTTTTTTGGTGTCTTTTGGTGATAACATTGGGTGCTAAGGCATTCACGTGTGCCAGGGTCTCGTTTCTCTCCGAGTCCAAGACATAGGGCAAGAGAGAAGAGACTCAATCATACCTAATTATTATTGAAAATTTGAAAAAAAAAATCGATAGAGCGATCCTTTTCGTATTTCGTATGAATACCATATAAGTCTTAGCATTCTTTTTGAACTTGTGTCATGATGTTCATTAAGCCTACAGTTTGCCTTATGCATGTCCAATATCAATAATGACTTGAGTGTCCCTACTTCCTTATAATAGGTTCAAACCCTATCTCCTTTCGATGTGTCATGTTTGACCCCTTTTTACCCTATTAAGGTCTCTCATACTGTTCATTCCTTGGGCGGAAATTACACAGGATAGGTTCCTAACTCACTTAAGGTGGGTACCTACTTGCTCGACTTTTTCAGGTTTTTATTATCTATCCTTGTCTTGCATTATGTAACACCTTGTATCTCTTCCAAAAACCGTTATCATCTCAAACGAATCACATTATACCTACCATTACCTATTCTGATCATCGAAGTACCTAATTTATTTCAAAGCCACGTTCCACTTGTCGACAACCCCCTTTCTCTTGTATAGGTACCTACCCACTGTGCATATCCACCTAGTTGCATCATACAGTCTATCGTCGACATATTAAATTTTACTTATCCAATGCACATAGTAACCAGTCTATTGATTTAAAAGCCTTGAATTTTGTAACATTCAATATAAGTCAATAGGTACAAAACCCAAAATTGTTAACGAAATTAATGTTAAAATTGAAACGTAACTTTTAAAATGTTAATATACCCTTTTTTCTACAAACAAACCACTCTAGCTGAAATTAAATTGAATATTTAAAACGAAAAGCTGTATTCCAATTTCAAATGCAAATTACCTAGGTACCTACTGTCATTTTTTTCCTCTCGCTTGCTTTGACTGCGGATGACTACAAAACGGTTTCCACGCGAACGAACTCATCTGAACGTTTGGAACATTGACGTCATCAGGAGAGCACAGCCACAGAGCCTCGATACTATTGTCAAACACATATTTAATTACCATCGTGTGCAGTGCGGCACACGCAATTGCCTGACGGGAATGTAACAAAGGCGAGTACCTATCAAAACCAAAATAGAACTTGTCTACAAAGAAATCTAGGTTTATTTTTGTTTGATGAACTGTAGGTGGTTATAGCGTTTCAAGGAAGTTTCTAAGGGTGAATTTCGGCCGATCCTGCGTTGTACTACGCTTGCGCAAAAAACTGTTGGCGAGCGCGTATTTCAGTCAAAGAAAGGCGGCGCGCCGGCTTGCGCGCTCGCCTGCCGCTCGCCACCGGGCCCCCAGCGCTCGACGAATGTCCTTTTCATCAATAAAAATAATGTCCTTTAATGTTTAAACCGTGTGTGTTGTTGTAACCTGTCAATTTAGCTGTTGTAGTGAGTGCGAACGTTAAAATTAGCTGCCGTAGTGTCTTCCTTAAGTATAGAGACGAGATTGACTGTTAAAAGTGTCATTGTTTTGATGAGGTAAGTTCTTATACTTTTTACCTCGTTTAAGGTTGATAGTTGTCCTTGGTAATGCAAACTACACCTACATATGTTCATGCCGACATATCGTAGCTAAATGTTCGCGTGACTAGCCTGTATGGTGGTAAAATCATTCAGAAAATTGCTCACATAGTCTGTCGAAGCTTTTTTTCACGAACCTGCAGTAATTGGATAGGTACGATAAAAGCTATTTTCTAACTTAATTATTATCATGTTTTATTGTTTGGCTACTGTGGTAATTAAATTGTTATGAATCTCATGGTATGCCATAGTAAAGTTTATGAGTCATAAACACTTGCCAATCAAACACTTGTTAACACTCGGGCAAACTTGGTATTTACGATGTTGATGCATCGTTTGTGGTCGTAATATTATGATATTGACTAAAAATGACTGATATTATAAATAAATACATGGATGCCTGAACGAACTATTGAAGCCATTGCTGGTAGGTATATCTACTAACTTTCTATGTAAGATACCTATTAAGTAATTGAAATCGGAAAGTCAACATACAGAACGCACCTAAATACCTACCGTCGCACGTCCTAGAGCGATCCGTAGGCGAGAATTTCAGATAGGTACTTTACTTAGGTGCCTAATTTTAAGTTCAACCACTGTTATGTAGAATTATTTCTTTCAAAGTGATTTTTAATGATAATAATGTTGATTTTTTAATATTTATATTCTTAAATAAAGAAACTGTTAAAATATAATTTTTCTTTACAAATTCTTAAAAATATCACCCCTATATTCCTTTTCTAAGCTGCTGGACGCTAAATGGTCCACGGGTGGACGCAATTTGGATTTTGTGGACGCGAATTGGGTAAATCGCCTAATTCTGAAGTTAATCTAAAGTATAAAGTTAATCTTAAAATAGACTATATAATGAATACATTACTTACATACATTTTTCATAGAAATTAGTGCAATGGCATTTTTACTATCGCCGTCAAACTTGCCAACTGCACTAAATGGACGCGAACAGACGAAACGACCCTATCCAGGATAGATCCCAAGCCCATTCGTCCGTCCGACACTTTATGCTAACTTGGAATAGGTATTTCCTCGGGAATCGAACCCATACAGTTGCTTGCAACTCTTACAATTTCAAGGCAGTTACAACGAAGGTTGTATTTTTAAGAATTTGTAATATTATACTAGCTGACCCGGCGAACTTCGTACCGCCAATATTTTTCCGCCCGCGTGGCGTCAGATCCCGTTCCCGCTGCACCCTCTACTGTATTAAACATGTATTATACATATAAACCTTCCTCTTGAATCACTCTATCTATTAAAAAAAACCGCATCAAAATCCGTTGCGTAGTTTTAAAGATTTAAGCATACTAAGGGATATAGGGACAGAGAAAGCGACTTTGTTTTATACTATGTAGGTAGTGATTTATATTTTTTATCTTTGGTTTATGTAGTGATGATAAATGTGGATATACCTACCTTGGGTCCTGGATATAGGTAACAAGAATTATATTATATTATAATAATATTTATATTATATTAATATCTGTGGTATAGTGCTATTAATTATTCTGTGGTATGGTATAGTATGGAAGAAATTTACAGTAAAAGAAACATTAAAGAATAAAGATAAATTATGTATTGAATATAGCACCGTTGACCATGCGCAACAGTGTTCAAAATGAAGGTTGTTCTTGAAGACTTCTTCACTTTTCAACTACCTATATATGTAGGTACCTATTTTTTATGAGTGATGAAAATGGAACGAAAAAAGAAATTCCAATTTGGTCAAGCTGTTCGAAAGAATTCGCGACGTATAGGACAAAAATATGAAGGAAACCCTTTAAGAAACCCTTAATAAAGTCGGGAAGAAATGAAATGTTTTAGTATTTAGTCTATATATTCAATCAATCTACTTATACCTATCAGTACTGCTCGATGCGGTTTTCGCCTGATTCCGAATATAAATAGACCGTTAATAACCAAATCGGTTGGAGTTTTCAATGGGAAAAGGGTCGAAAGGGTATCCATGAACCCGGTTTTTCTTTCTACGGCTGTCTGTCGACGCGCGACGTCACTAGGAACCTTTTGCCTTTCAAAATGTCGACAGTTCAATATTATAATAGAGTAGATCGGCCTTCTTTGTTTGGATGGCATAAAAAACAGTTCAATATTCTTTTATCATTATTGTTTCGGGGTGTGTGGCCCCCCTCCAAGATCTTTAGGACTCCAGAAGACAGTGATCGCACATCATCTTCATGAGGGCGCCAATTCTGGTAGCATCTAAGCTTGCACTTTTGATCTCGGGGTCTTCTAAGCCCTCTCTAAAACCCATTGGTTTTATTTAACCGGAAGTGCTTGGATGCAAGTGATTGTACCGGACAAGATATCGCTCTGTTACAATAACGTGTCCCTCATATCTGTTATTTGGAACACCACGTATAGAAATACGTACTTATTCTTGGGGAATTTCATAACGGATTTGTCGTACCTATTTTTTTTCATCCTGGCTTTATTCCCAGTCGCATCTGAAGCTATCAACATGAAGTCTGGGGTACACTTTTACCTGCCCAACTGCGGATTTGGCTAAACTTCAACATTTTCCGTTAAGCGACTGCCATCTGAGCTCCACCACCCAAAGGCGATATCGAATATTGCAGTTAGACCGGTGGTTGATCTTTTGAAGTTTCCAACTACCCTACTATTAACTACTATGACGGCCATAGATGTTCGTATGGCAACCGGGACCGACGGCTTAACGTGCTCTCCGAGGTACGACCAGACCAATGCAAATACCCATATTCATGCATATAAATATTTGCACTGAGTGTGGATCGGACTCGCGTCTCCTGCGTACCGGTATCGCTACGTCACGGAGACGGTTACTGTTATTGTTATACCTATTATTTGTATTTTACATCACATGTACACGTATCTGTTGTCAGGGAACTTCATAACGGAGTAGGTACAAAGGGTAGGCTTATTCGAGTTCACCTCAGTTTATGAAAGGTCGCCGACTAAAAGGATTTCCGAAAAGGAATGATTAATGTGACGAGGTCTGACAGTGGGGCTTGGGGTACCCTTTGTGTCATACGACATCTGGATACTAAGCTTGTTACGAATCTGTTTATGTAAACTGTAATTTTGAGATGATTAACTTGTGGGTGAGTTGGAAAAGATCGTAATTATAGGAAGACGTTATTTTGTGCACGTTATCTATGCTAATATTATAAATGTGTGTGTGTGTGTGTGTGTGTGTGTGTGTGTGTGTGTGTGTGTGCGTGCGTGCGTGCGTGCGTGCGTGCGTGCGTGCGTGCGTGCGTGCGTGCGAGCGTGCGTGCGAGCGTGCGTGCGTGCGTGCGTGCGTGTGTGTGTGTTTATTTGTCCAAACCAACATCCACGCGGGCAGAGACGCAGACAAAAGATAGTAAAAAAAAACCTCTATAAAATCTCCAATAACAGACACTTGCGCATCAGCTCAATACCTGCTAGATTGTTTTAAGACAATAATATTTTTAAATAAACGTGAACAGTGTGTTCCATGTTCTACCAACATCCTTGAGACTCAAACGAACCTTACTTGCAAGTCGGTGCATGTGCTAAATATCGATCGAAGCTCAGTAATGGATTCCTTCTAGAGGTTGGGCCCCGAAAGGAAGCCAAACCAGTAACTCAGCCGTCAATCAGCAGCTGTACCAACTCGGGGGTGATAAGTGGAGCCGCCTGTGCCCCTAGCAGAAACAGGCAGGCACGATGCGCGTTCATCTCACAAGTTCACACTCAAGTTGGATATACCGTGATTCTCACCCTCAACAACTGATGATCCAAGACCACCCCGAGGCGGGGAGAGGGGCTTATTCATCCACAAAGATTTCCAGATTCCAGATGAAAGGAAATACAATTTTCAGTTTTAAGTAAAAGGCTACATTGTAATCGCATTAGTGAAGTTATATCTAACCTATCAGGCACAAACGGGGGCGCAAAACTCAATCAAAGTCAAGCGTGCGTTCAATTAAAGCCAGTTAAATGTTTCTATTCACTCCAAGCTTCTATATCGAAGACTGTATTATTTCAAAATCTATTCAGCAGGTGTACGATGTCATCTATCAACCACGATCTAATATCACCTTATTCGCTATGAACTTAAGATTTAAAATTGAATGTGCTGTGTTGAGTTGCCATTTCTATGCAATGTTTTGAACTAAACAGGGATTAATCAGAGCTAGAAGTAGCTTTAGATGAATTTTCTCATCTTTTTATACATAACTAGGTTCACGCTTACACTGCTTTCCAGCTTGTAATTTGTTCGTTCTACTGTGTTTTGTGACCCACTTTAGACCTGAACAGAAAATGTAAGTGTTATGTTTTGTAATAACACGGTTTTGAAGTTGAGACGTATCATTAGAGTTCAGGTATTCTTAGTAAATAACACAATACTTTATAACTGAGGAGTTTCCTATCACTATGATAATTAGATATATAGCGTTTTTTTTAAACTGGGACAGCTCCCCTTGTAGTGATCGCAAGGGAGCATGGCATCGTAGCGGCGCGTGTAGGGGAGATTGCGGTCGTGGCCGTTTATCTCACGCCGGGGTCACACCGACTCATTGGGCAGTATCGGCGGTCGCTGGAGCGGCTGACCGACGTCGTCAATGCCTGTACGCCTCGTCAGGTTCTTGTGCTCGGGGACTTCAACGCCTGGTCTCAGGCTTGGGGTTCCCGGCGCACAAACGCGCGGGGCAGGGCTCTGGAGAGCTGGGCCGATTCTCTCGGCTTAGTTCTCCAGAATCGCGGGGCCGAAGCCACGTATGTGGGCACCTTTGTGGCGGGGGAGCGCAGGTCGATCATAGACCTTTCGTTCGCGAGCGCTTCCCTGTCACTCCGCGTGCGGGACTGGCGTGTTGCCGTGGAGGTGGAGACACTATCGGATCACCGATACGTTCGGTTCGATGTCTCCCCTCCTGCGGGTGATGCGCCGGTCATATCGGCCCAACGCGAGCCGCGCTGGGTGTTGGGGCGACTGAATCGGGAGGACCTCCTGGAGGCCGCCATCGTACAGGCCTGGGCCATTGCGCCGGACAGGCCTGTCGACATAGACGATGAAGCGGCCTGGTTCCGGGAGGCCATGACGCGGGTCTGCGATGCGGGTATGCCTAGGGCTCCAGCCTATAATCCGAGGCGTCGGGTCTACTGGTGGAATGCGGAGATCGCGAGGCTGCGTCAAGCCTGCGTGATCACGCACCGCCGGTGGGCTCGACTCCGTAGGAGGCGTAGCCGTACCGCAGATTCGGAGCCCCGACTGGCGGAGCTTCACGAGGGATACAGGGAGGCCCGGAATGCCCTCCGAGCGGAGATCAAGCGGTCTAAGGCCGCTTGTTACCGGGAGCTCCTGGAGACGCTGGAGCGGGACCCATGGGGGCGGCCTTACCTTATGGTAAGAGAAAAGCTGCGCCCCCGGGCCCCTCCGCTGACCCAGGTGCTCGAGCCGGCTCTGCTCGGAGGAGTGGTCGACTCCCTGTTCCCGGCGCGAGCGGAACATGTTCCGCCGCAGATGGCTCCGCCGCCTCGGTCGCCTACGGCGCCCAGTGCGGTGATTGACGACGACGTGCCCGAGGTCACTTGGGTAGAACTAGAGCTGGCGGTGCGAAGGCTGAGGGCCAAGAAGAACACCGCCCCGGGACCCGACGGCATTCCAGGCCGCGCGTGGGTCCTAGCTCTAGGGGAAGACGGTCTCGAACCCCGACTGAGAGGGTTCCTCAGCGCATGTTTGGAGCGGGGCCAGTTTCCGAAGATGTGGAGGACGGGGAAACTGGTCCTCATCCGCAAGAAGGGACGCCCGGCGGACGAGCCGTCCGGGTACCGGCCCATAGTGCTGCTCGACGAGGTGGGCAAGCTCTTCGAAAGAGTAATTGCCAAGCGCCTCGTCGAGCATCTCTCTAGAGTGGGGCCGGACCTGGCGAATACCCAGTTTGGGTTCCGCCGGTGGCGTTCCACTGTGGATGCCATCATGCGTGTGAGGACTCTGGCGGAGGATGCGGTTGCCCGGGGCGAGGTGATGTTGGCGGTGTCCTTGGACATCTCCAACGCCTTCAACACCTTGCCCTGGAGTTGCATCAGGGAGGCACTCGTGTACCACGGTGTGCCTCTCTACCTCCGCCGCATAGTCGGGGCTTACCTGACGGAGAGAGCCGTCGTCTACCCGAGTTCGACCGGAGTCGGTAGGCGTGAGATGTCGTGCGGTGTTCCGCAGGGATCGGTCCTGGGGCCGTTACTGTGGAACATCGGTTACGACTGGGTGCTTCGCGGTGACTTCGCGTACGGTGCCACCGTCACGTGTTATGCGGACGACACGCTGGTGACGGTGAGCGGGGCTACGCACCGCGAGGCAACCCTGAGGGCCACGACCGCGGTTGGCCAAGTCGTCGAGCGGATCCGGCGGCTGGGTCTCGAGGTGGCTCTGCACAAGTCCGAGGCCATGTTCTTTCATGGTCCTCGGCGCAGGCCAGGCCCGGGAGCCAGCCTTACAGTGGGAGGCACTCCCATCGACATCAAGCCCCAGCTGAAATACCTGGGGCTCGTGCTTGACGGTCGATGGGACTTCGGACAACATCTCCGAAGCCTGCGCCCCAAGTTGGTCACCACGGCGAATGCCCTGAGTCGGCTGTTGCCCAACTTGAAGGGCCCAGGGGCCTCCTGCAGGAGACTCTACGCGGGTGTCGTGCGGTCCATGGCCCTATATGGGTGCCCCGTGTGGGCGGACACCCTGGGGGCCAGATTCCTGCCTCTGCTCCGTACGGCGCAGAGGACGATGGCCTCCAGGGCCATCAGGGGATACCGCACGATATCCTTCGAAGCGGCGAGTCTCCTGGCCGGATCGCCACCGTGGATCCTGGAAGCGAGGGCCCTTTCGGCACTATACCAGTTCCGAAAGGAGGCGCGGGAGCGGGGATTCGATCCCGAGCCCGAGGACATTCGGGCCGAGAAATCCCTGCTCCACCAGGTCATGGTGGCCGAGTGGGAGCGACGACTTGGGCAACCACGCGCAGGGCACGCCGTCATTGCGGCGGTAAGGCCCATCATGGGGGAGTGGCTAGAGAGGCCACACGGGAGCCTCTCGTACCGTCAGACGCAGATGATAACCGGGCACGGTTACTTCGGGCGGTATCTGCATCTGATGGGTATTGAGCCAACGCCCGAGTGCCATCACTGCGACGCGAGCGTGGACTCGGGGCTGCACACGCTCACCGAGTGTCCGGCGTTTGAGACGCCGAGGCGGGAGCTTGTGCAGGCCCTGGGGGTGAGAGTGCTCACGCTCTCCACCCTGCTCGCGGCGATGGTCCGCTGCGCGGATGCGTGGGCGGCCAGCGCCTCTTTCTGCGAGCAGGTCATGCTCGCGAAGGAGACAGCAGAGCGGGCGCGGCGCGGTGAGCGAGAAAGACTCGCTGACATCGCTGCTCGCGCCCGAAGGCGGCTCGGGCGTCGGAGGGCGCTTACAGACCTCCGCCCCCCATGAGCGCGGGCCTGAGGGTGACGGGTGGAGCCACCCGTCACCCTAGCAGAAGCAGGCCACGGCGGCGGCGCGCATCGTAGGACGATGCGCGCCTCCCCACACCGGGGTTGAGTCGGGGACGGCGTGGTCCCCACCTCCCGAGGAGGGCCAGACCGAAAGGGATGGCCCTGGGTCAGCCGGGGTGCGAGGGATATGCCGCAAGGCAACCTCACCTTCGGCCTAGCACCACGACCCACAGACGGCGTGCGGTTTAGTCGGTTCGAGTCCGACATAACCCACCCCTCCGGCTCCGGAGGGGCGGGTATCCGTGGGGATTTCCCGCACGTAAAAAAAAAAAAAAAAAAAAAAAAAAAGTATAGGGATATTTGAAAACAACAACAACAAGAAAACTGTGTAAAGAATCGTTGCTTATTTTTTGTAAAAACACATTTCATAAATTTTTCGCCAATTTATTTTCTGACGCGTTATTTTTAGTGGTTTTCGCATATTTCCGTCGCGCATCGTTCCGACATGACATGTACTTATAACAAATATTTTTTTTGCAAGGGTGCTTTTTCATTATTGTTAAGTATTTCTAATCTGCCTAGTGTTGTCATTAAATCAGTGAATATGTTACCTACATTGCATATGTGATAATAAAAGTTCATACAATTTTCTAGAAATGTTTTACCTATTAACGAAGAAATGAACTAACGAACTCAATCTTCATTCACGTGGACGTAGTTAGAGGAACTTCAGACGCCACCGTAACGACATATTCTTTGTAGAATTCTACGGCTGACAACTTCGAGATTACCCCCCCCCTACTCCTTAAAGTTTTAGACAAATTGGTCTAATAGTCTAAACATCTAAATTGAAATAACTTTTACTTACTACAAGAGTTATGCCAATAATAGCCGTATAAGCTAAATCCTGAGACTTTACTGCCAGTTTATCATCAGGCGATGTGAAGTCATATTAACATGTCAATCAATCAATCCACTGCTGGTCATAGGCCTCTCCTAATATGCGCCATTGCTCCCCTCTCCATGACTTGTTTGCTACAACGGCCATCGGTCCTTCGAAAGGTGTAGCCAGCCTGATGCCATTTCAGTTTGCCTAATCTGAGAGCTATTTCGATATCTTTAGTTCTTTATCGGATTGAAGTGTCCTATTATAAAGAAGAACAAAAGGTAGAGGTGAAAGAATCGGAGGCATCCGAAAACAAATTCAAATTCAAATTAAAATCATTTATTGCTTACTAAGCGTACAATAGGTCTTATAAAATATAATTCAGTACTTAGGACTTAGCGCCTTTTTCAGACATTGCAATATTGAGGTCGCATATTTTATTTATTTAGGTAGGTATATCAATGTCTTCTACAATAAGTATTATACTCTCAAAGGAAACTCAATGGAATACATGTCATCTATAAGGTTTAAAGCAATTGAGTGTCAAACTTGAACATAGTAAAATTAAATACAGGAATTTTTAGATGTTAAATTCAAGCTAAATAAATTAAATTAAATACAGAGTTAAATTAAATTAAGTACAGAGTTAAATTAGAGGTCAAATTCAAACAAAATAAATTTTTAAATACCGAAATAGATTAAATGTCAAATTTAAACAAAATAAATTATTAAATATAGAAAGAAGAAGAAAGAAGAAGCTAAAATGATAATGAGATGGAGTAAAGAGGCTATTAAACTTAGTGAAACGTCTTTAAAGGGAACCTTGGTCCTCTTTATGATAAGAGGGTAGCCTTATATTTCAGTGCATTCGAATCGACTGGCCTCGCTTTGAATAAGTAAGGAGATATTTTTCAACTCGTAAAGCCGGTACACTTTTTGGAGTTTATGAAAATTAACAGTGAATCAAGACAAAGATATATCAATGTCAAACAGAAATATTACATTGTAGTGCCTTCAATGTACGTATTGCGGCGTCTAAATGAACTGCAAACTAAAGCTGATATTAGGTAAATTAAATACTTAGTACCAAGTATTAGGTCATCTGTTATAACTTGATTAGCAGTTTCAGCCCATGGCCAAGTGCGCGCTTGACAGCACTGACGGCATGGCTACTATTTAACATAATGAGCGTAATCGATGAATCCTGAACTAGAAGTTTGAAAATAGATTCACTTTATGTTGTAGACTATTTCTTAAATTATCAGAAGCTTCTACTTGACCCACTGGATTACTTTCCTTCATTCTACTTAATCGTTTCTAAGTAATCTCGTCGTAATTGGCCCCTAATTGACTGCTTTAAATCATTGAACGACTAAACTAGGTCATACATAGTGTATAGAACACATAACAGAAAATGAAAGAAATTGTACTAACATCACTGAAATATTCAGAAACACCGTAAGTATGTCATTGTATGGCCTACAACATCGAATGGTAAGAAATACGGCCTACCGGATGCTATGTGAAAATGATTATCATGACCTATGAGTGCTGTCTTAAGGTTGATTTAGACCAAACGAACATAGAGTAAGAGCTAGAAGAAGAGCATTATTTCTTTATAGTTTAGTGTAAATGAAACTTCGTTTTCAAAGAAAAAACAATGAAGGAATGTTATGTCACTGTTTACAATAATAGAATTTGATTATTATTATTTATTGTATTATTAGCACCATGGACTCTGAAAACGTATGATCGTGTACAAACAAAACTTTGTTTAACCAAGAAGCTTCTTAGTTTTGTCCTAAAAGCTCTTTCTCATTCTACAAATGCAATCATAATGTTTCGCTCCAAACCTGTTCTACAGAACCGTTAAACTAAAACAGTCTATGTTGAATCGTGATTAGAATAGCTATACAGACTACAGACTGATCACTATTGAAATAAAGGTCATTTTAAAAATGCTTTTCAATATGAATTGAATGGCTTTGTCGTTCTCATTCTTCTTTATATTCATTCCCTTATTTTTAAGTCTCAGGGTCGAATCGATCGAAGACGTTCGAAGAATAAAAATGGTGTCGTGGAAACAGTTTTGCAATTCCTTTTTATAATAATTAAACTCTGGGCTTTTTTTATAATCTGAAATTAATTGGAATAAGTTTTATTTTTAACTGTGATACATTTATTCGGAGTAAGTACCTAAACTTCCAAATACCAGCATACGAAGTATTGCTAAATGTAGTGCCTGATGACACTGATGACACTTTTGCGATGAACATGTACCAAACTACCCACCAACTTTCGATTTATCTTCTTCATCCTAGCGTTAATCCCAGTCGTATCTGAAGCTTTCAACTTGAAGTCTGGGGTCCGCTTTAACCAGTCTAACTACGGGTTTGGCTAAACTTCGACATTTTCCGTAAAGCGACTGCCATCTGTCCTCCACCACCCAAAGGCGATATCGAAGCATTGCAGTTAGATCGGTTATTGGACATTTGAGGTCTCCAACTACCCGTAATGACTGCCATAGATGTTCGTATGGCAACCGGGACCGACGGCTTAATGTGCTTGCCGAGGCACGATCAGACCAATGCAAATACCCATATTCATGCATAAAATATACGTTCCGCGCGGCCGCGTTCACTACCTTTACGCCTCGGAGGCTGGCCACCACCACCACGGTCACAACCAACTTTCGAGCTATATTTGCAAAATAAATAAGTATTATTGGGGCCAGGTCCAGAATAGGCGGGCTCCAATATAGTGTTCAGTTCCAGTTTATTCAATATTCTGACAAATAAATAAATCTTATCTTATCTTATCTCACTAGCTTTAAAATCTTTGAATGCACGTAGGATGATGATGAAGATGGTACAAAGTCATCAGCCCTGTGTTGTGTTGTACCATATAGCAATTATAAAAGCACAGGTTGCTTCTGGAGTGAACCTTGTAAGCACGTGACATGACATAATCAGATGCTGGAAAAGATGCATTTTAATTTCTTCAGCCTCATTCGTGCAGAAACCGTAGCATAATTTACATCAGCTGTATTTTTTTTCCTTGAAGCAACTCCTTCATAGACGAAAATTGCCATCCTTGAGCCATCCAACATTGAGATGAAACTCTTACACTAATTATCTAGTTAATACTTTCATTCAGGCAACACAAATTTATTCATAATTTTGCCGAGTTAATTTTACTAATTTAGCTAATTGCATAGTCGGCCATCTTGCACCTCGGCGCCATAGTTTGCAACAGAGACTTTATATGTATTATATAGTAAAGGTGCATTTACTTTGGACGAACTCTGAGCGACGAGGACCCATCGAACCTTTTCGTAAAATTGCTGACCTTGAATATATCTAAACTTCTTATTAGTTTCGAACTTTTAACCTGCCTACGGGAGAGAGGGTGATAACACATAACCTAAAGGTTTAGGTAAAGAAGTGTGACGTAAAAGCGTCCATAGTGCTTAATAGGTCTGGTTTGAATCTCCAAGCAGGCACTTTACCTGACTTCGAGATATCAAATTGAATTTATTTATTTATACCCTCATGTTTAATATTTAATACATTTAACTAGAGATAGTTTAAAGAGCAGGTCATGCTCGCGAAGGAGACAGCAGAGCGGGCGCGGCGCGGTGAGCGAGAAAGACTCGCTGACATCGCTGCTCGCGCCCGAAGGCGGCTCGGGCGTCGGAGGGCGCTTACAGACCTCCGCCCCCCATGAGCGCGGGCCTGAGGGTGACGGGTGGAGCCACCCGTCACCCTAGCAGAAGCAGGCCACAGCGGCGGCGCGCATCGTAGGACGATGCGCGCCTCCCCACACCGGGGTTGAGTCGGGGACGGCGTGGTCCCCACCTCCCGAGGAGGGCCAGACCGAAAGGGATGGCCCTGGGTCAGCCGGGGTGCGAGGGATATGCCGCAAGGCAACCTCACCTTCGGCCTAGCACCACGACCCACAGACGGCGTGCGGTTTAGTTGGTTCGAGTCCGACATAACCTTCCCCTCCGGCTCCGGAGGGGCGGGTATCCGTGGGGATTTCCCGCACGTAAAAAAAAAAAAGAGATAGTTTAAAATAAATACCTATGTAGTGAAGGAAATTCTTGAAGTACGTAAGAACAGATAGCGAAACATCGTCTCCTCCTATGCCAAAGAAAGACACGTGAATATAAAATACACACCATATACTGTCTCGTCTCTGTGGGGTAGGAGTATTAGGTATATGAAAATTTATAGGAAGCCTATAAACAGCCTTCATGCTTCAAACTTACAACAGCACAAAATTAACACAGTCCGCTGCTGACAATACAATAAAATTCGTGGTGGACAGTGGAATGTCCGCGTTTGGCGCGCTGCGGCATGATGGCGGGCTGGCCGGCGGATGCGGGTGTGACGTCACTCGCCCCCGGTCACCACTGGCCTACACTAGCCCGGCTTTGTTGTACATTGTTTCCGCATTTTCTTTTATTGCAGATAATTATGACGCATATTTATAGTGCCGACTACTATTTTATCTTCGTTTCATCTGGTAGTGGTTAGTTTACATACCCGGTTGAGGACGGAAAAAACATTAGAAAGATAGCAGATGTTTTGTGTTAAGCAATTATCTAGATTTTAGACCGGCTATAATATACGCTATTTAGACCAAAAATAAGCATAGTTATCTGGAACTTCTACAACTTATTTTACAAAAATACACATAAATATCTATATCATCTATATAAACATCAAGTCAAACATATATTTCTAAGAATGTACCTATAATTTCATTAAGGAACGAACACACTTGTTGCGCCGACCCCAAATAAACTTGGGATAAGGGCAGGAGAACGACGACAATAATGAGTAACTACCCAAAGTGCCCAAACTCAAGAGACAAGCCTGCGCCAGGATCTCTTCCACCAATCAATAGATGTATGATCTACCCGGTGAGGTTAGGCTTAAACCAGAGACCAGAGAAATACTCATTCTCCGCGTTAAAATTTAGCTTATCCTGGTTTTTGAGAGCGACTTCCTGACCGCCTAGTACCCAGAAAAAAAGCTTACAACGGGGCCTCGTCCGCAAATCAGCAGCTGTATGGGATAGCAGTTGAAGTTGACTTAGACCCCTAATGTTGATAGGGCCCCACAGAAATATACAAATATATAGGGAAGTATGGCCATGTGAGCCAGAAACGCGTGGTAACTTTTTAGACAATTATTTTCGAAACGCTTACTCAGTACCTACTGTTAAGACTAGCTAGTAAAAAAGACGGGTTGCACTCCGGGAGTGCCGGCAGAAGTGAAAACTTTATATTTCTTTGTTTCTTCGTTATATACAGAGAAAAAGATAAAAAGACCATACCATACCATACCTATAATATAGCGCCAATCATAGAACCTATCACTAATTTTCTACCAATTTTCTGTCAGTAGGAATTAATAAATTACAAACATAAATAAATTACAAACAGAAAAAATAATCACAAAAAGTAATAAATTACAAAAAGAAAAATAATCACAAAAAGTGTCAGAAGCCCAGGTTCGAACCCGGTACAATCTGAAACCATAAGTACTTACAGTCGAAGCGCTCACCGTTAAGCTACGGAGTTTCTTATCGTATCTTGCAAAATAGCCAGTCTATAACTAATGTTGTATAACGTCAGTCGTCGGTTACGGTTCAAAGGTCAAGTGATCCTGACGCGCGACTTTAACAATTTTTAACCATCCAATGCCGCTAAAGAAGTTTTCACTTCAAAAACAACGGTAAAAATTTCCAACTGTAGAACAAAAATTAAGAAGTAATTTTGAAAAATAAAGGTTTACTAATTTTTTTACTAATAGTATTTATTTACATTTACAGTGAAAAAGTCGCCACGCGGCCATACTGCAAATGGCCCTTCTATCCTAATATATTCCTGAGCAGGGAAGCAGCAGCATACACCGATCACAATCCCACGAAAGACCGAAATGGAAATAGTAGCTCTATCAACTAAAACATTTACGTAAACCGAAATAGACGCAGTATAGGTTTATATGCAGTACCTACCTAGGCAATAACCGCTTATAGTCAAGCTATAATGCACGTGAGTAATTTTCAATTAAAACTATATTAACGATCGTTTTAAACAGCATTTCAGGTCGTAATTACAATTTTTATAGACGCCATAACAATCGCTGTGAGGAACAATTTATTTACGCCTTTGTTTCACACGTTGCCTGAACATGTGACATACCACAACCAACTTGCTCTATTTCTCTGTGTAGAGTGTATTTTTGTGTCTCTCCTTTCTTCAAGAAATGAAACGAGTCGTTTTGGTCACAAATGTATGCAGATCTAGTCAAAGTCTAAAAGCATTTATTCTGTATGGATTATTAAAATGGCACTTACAAAATGTCAAATAAAAACATATTAAAGACCAGTTTAGCAAATGAAACGCACCGGTTCAAACCGCGGCCCTGAGGTTCTAGACAAGTGACACGATCGTCAGTAGAAACGCATAGAATAGAATGACAAATGTATGGAATTTACAACTTGCAATACGATTCAACGGATAGAACTTAAAATTGGAAGCCAAACCGAATTTACAAGCAGTCCAATCGATTGCAACGACCGAGAAGTACATTATTATCTACAACAAGCTAGCCATGATGAAACCATTCGAAACACGAATAGATTATGAAATGTATGGAACTGACATACGCTTACGACGAATTTGGTAGCCAACGGCGAGGAGCAATTTAATACCTAGCCAAGATGTTACTTTCATGAACGAATACGACTGACAATCGTCAAAAATGGACGCTCCACCAGCGTTAATAAAAAGCCGGAGATAACGCTACAAAATGGCGGATTTTTGATCAGCTGATATGAATGACGGTGTATTTTTATTTATTTTTTTATAAAATGCATAAAATTAGGCTATTGCAGGTTGCGCATAATTATATTTGTTGAATCAAATCACAAATCATGAACATAATAATATTTTACTCCTATAAATTGATTTATTTTATCCTATTCTATTCCATTGACTGAGCGAATCCCTTGGCTAGCTTAGGTTCTTGGCATATGATTGATTAGAATAGGTTGAAAATGGCTTTTTTCACCAGTATCATAGACAATATTAGAGGACTTGCCGGTCATTTGGAGAGACAGGGCGTTTGACAAGCCGTAATACGATGGCTACCAAAAATTCGTCACGATTGCCCTAGCAGTTGATTGGATTGCTTATTTTTTACAAAATGGCGAGTGTTTGATAAACATATGCTTGCTTATTTTAATAAAATGTATGCACTTTGTTTGAAAAGGGCTGCGCATAATGACGAAGTGTGGCAAATGTGTCACAAAAAAATATTTCTCGTTAGTTATTAGACTGCATTTCTTTAGATTACACATAAGAGTATGAAAGTGGGATATTAGTGACATTACAGTGAATTATGATTTTTGTGTTGGTTCCATATCTCCTTAGAAGGCTGTAAACCTTCACAAATCCTCTAAAACAACAAAGGCTTTTTCATCATCATTAACGACAACCATTACAACTCGAATAATGTGTGTAGTATAGTTCCTGGCAGTGCGAGTGTGACGCCTCTGGTGTTGAACACGTTCACCGTTCATAGGCCACGGTAACCACTTTCCATCAGGTGGGCCGTGTGCTTGTCTTTCACCTAAGTGGCATCAAAAATATACTACTGTTTTCTGTTTATAATATTATATAAAGGACATTATGCATTTTGTTAGAGATTATGGCTAAGCATGAACATAACAACTACTATTTGACCAAGTATGATATGAAACTAGTACCTGACACTAACAATAAACATATTTTTCTAATAAAGTTGTATCCAGGTTCACACAACACTTTTTATTAAAACAAGTACATTTAGCGGATTAATGTAAATGAAACATTCATTTTAATTATAATTTTTTAATAATCTGCCTCATATATTAACAGAATGTGTAGGTACTAAAACCGTTGCTGGATTAATATTGGCTTCATATCTTGCCCAGTTTAAGAACCAAATAATTGTCATTACTTCGCACTGCAACTCTCCGTCCTTCGCTTACAATACAGCTGCAGCAGTATGGATTTATAGCTTCTCCGCTATAGTCATTAGTCTCATTTGAAATATATAGATGACAGATATATAAATTGCACATTATTTTGAGGTTGTTCGATCAGCTCTTTGCCAGCATGAACGACATATTTGGTGTGTTCTTGATAACTGCAAGTAAAAACATACTTAATTAATATTACTTTATATTCATATTGCCTGAATTGGCGCTACTACCAACCATACATTTATACCCTGACCAACAAATAACTTTCCTTTTAAAAGTTGTAGTTACATGATTTTATATGACAATCTCATTTTTTTATGAAGAAGTCTCAATGGTTATGCATTTCAATATTACTGAATTTGTCGAAATTTTATGCGAATGTTACAAATTGAAATAAAACTATTTCTAATGGTTTTTTCCTACGCCATAAATACATTATACATACACACGGAAGGCTATAAATGTGAAATATCATGCCAATTTTTTAATGCCTATACCACATTTTGTTGTTGTTCATTGTGGGTAAAATAATCCTTGATTATAAAAACCAGACTATACTTATAGTAACTGTAATTATAACTATACTTTTAGTTGCACTACATATTAACAAGTATTATTAAAGTACCACTTTTCAAAATTATTATTATATGACAGTACCATAACTCAAACATGTAATCCAGTCCATTCTGCGTTTAGTAACAATATTTAGGCCAGGGTCAACATTACGATCGGGTTCAGTCTCCAAACGTGCGCCAGAGTCGTTCATAAAGGATTCATTTTACATTTTCTACGTATAATATTATTAAATTCAGTATTCACCATTTATGGTGTCAAAACCAATGGAATGACAGTTGGGTGTGTTGCTATAACATTTATATTTCCAAAAATTATTAGGAGATTTGGTATCGATAAATGAGTATCGTCTTAAATATATACATATTAATATTTTTTTGTTTAATGTAGTGCAGAGTTAATAAAATAATATTTCATATGATTTAAAATACGACTGTGATATGTTAAGTATTAATTATATTATTATTCAAACAGGAACAGTTTCACAGAAAAACCAATATGCCTTAAATCGATTATGTTAATACACGATTATTTTTGTTTAATATATCCTGGCATCATTATAAGTAAAAGTAAATGAATATCCAGTTGCCAATAAAATCTTTAAAAAAATGTAAATGAATACCTAAGTGGCTCAAAGGTAACCAAGCCCAAAATTTACAAAAAAATAAATTAAATTAATGGATGAGAGTTTGGCGGGAACGCAAGACAAGACGCATTGCGGTATTATTTTATTTTCCGAGATTGGTGTAAATTCAGTTTTTATGTACGAAAATGGTGGCTTTCTTAGACATAACGTCTTGGACAACTCACAGAAGTGTAGGAAAGTGGAACATTAAAATGAATTATGACATTTCGTATTTGTTTCAAATCTCCCTAGGGAGCTTTTAGTAAAGTCCCCATAACTTTACTGAGGCAGCAATCATACTTCATCTTCATAGTCATCATCATCGTCACCATCAGCATCATCGTCTAGACAACATCATCAACTCATGATCATCATCATAAACAAACGAAGATAATTATGTATAAATGAAGACATGTCTTTAAGGTCTTGTAACCATCCAAAAATATTCATAAAAAAGAAAACGAGGAAAACAGCAGTGAAAATGCTGGTGGTTTCCTTTAAATATATTATAAGACAACGCTATTGAGCATTAAACTCGCCCATTGTACTCGACTCTCTACTCAACTCTCCACTTTCCTCTCTACTCGACTCTGTACTTGAAACTCTACTCGCTTCTCTACACAATTCTGTCCACGATTATTAACTCGCTTCTGTTCTCAACTTTCTACTCACCTCTGTATCACACACACGACTAGATATTTTTACCCGCCTCTTTACTATATTTCTATAAAACTCTCCTCTATACTCGTCTCTCTACTCGCCTCTCCATTGGCATCTCTACTTAACTCTCTACTCAACTCTCTATTGGACTCTATTGTTTCTCTACTCGCCTCTCTAGTCGCACCTTTACTTGCACCGTACTCGACTCTGCTCGATTTTCTATTCAACCTCTACAAGCATATACACTTGCCTCTCTATAACGATTATTCCCAAGCTCTAATCTATCTTTCTACCAAACTTCATCAGGATATCCTCAAAAATGAATAATTTTACACAGAGGTTTATTCCCTATTCCCTCCCTTCCACCCCTTTCTTCACGATAAAAAGCAGTCTGTGTCCGGTCCGTTCCCAAACTTTTATTTATCTTTGTACCAAATTTCATCAGGATATCTTCAAAAATGATAGACTGCATAGCTAACTTTCACCTCTATTTGCCCAACTCTCCTCAAACCTCTTTTTTCACGATAAAAGGTAGCCTATGTCCGTTTCTAGGCTTAAATCTACACCTGTACCAGGCGTGGTTCACTCCGCGCAGTACATCCGATATATACCTACAGCGAAGTAACCGGCCGACCTGATTAAAATTAGTCGAGTGTCACGCGCGCGCTCGTGTGAACGCTTGAGGTATTTTCTATGCTCGCGCTCAGCTAGAATTTTATAAACACATTAATTTTTCTCTCTTGATCGTGCCTACTTAAAGTAGGTACCGATCTGAGAATGGACAAGAAAAGAAAATATGACAGACGATATTGTGTGCGTTCGGCTGTTTGAATTCGAATAAAAATATCCCGGATTTATCTTTTTTCTCGCTTTCCAAAGATGCTGAAAGGCAAGTTTGCCAAATTAATAAATCCTACCCATAACCCAACCTAACACTACTGCTCAGAATGCGTATCTAGACAAAAACTTCTTATTTACCACGAAGTAGGTAGGTACCTAGCCAGCAAGATTTTTGAATTGGGAGGGTTATTGGATCGGACCCATCGGGGTCAACGTACTCCGCCGTCACCCGCCTCGAAGTATTTTTCTAGTTTCGAGTGTCCTTGACGGGCATCACGCGCTGACTATAGGTAGGTAGGTACCACTGACGATACCTACCCTACGTAATTTCTGCAGTTCCAAGTTCCTTCTTTTTAAACGACTTCAAAAAAGGAGGAGGGTCTCAATTCGATTTTTTAAATTTATTATGTTTGTCCCTTCATAACGCCGTCATTTATTAGTTCTTACCTACATAATATAATATATGAACCTTCGTACTCGAAAGCTACCTTATAGCTTATAGGTAATATTTAGTATTCTTTGTTTATAGTCCGAGAGCTGAAGTAATAAATTTAATAGGTAGGTATACAAATGAATAGCATAATATTTAATATTATTTACCTGAACATGATAATTAGATACTTTAGCACACTTTGGCTAGGCTGACGGGTATAAAGACCGAGAGCTAAGGTTAAGTTTGACAATAATACAGGGTGGCCAGCTCTCCTGGCCAAAAAATTTGGCGCCCCATATTGAGGAGTATTTGAGCCACCCCCCATGTATGTCCAGTGATTTTAACTAGCTTAGGAGATACGATTTTTGAAGTTCTTCTACTTTTGGCGCACCTAACCTTTCTCGGCGTGGCAATTGTCAAACACTTAGAAAAAAATTCATTGTATAGAGACTGGACTATGGCGACTGCAACGGGGTCTGTTTCTGTGACGGCGACGAGCGACTACTACAGTGACTATGCTCCTCAGTGCCCCGTTTGCTTCACTCTAATCAATGACCTTAAGCACATGTGTGCTTGCTCCGTACTGACTACCATTTGTCTATTTTATTTTAGGCGCCGAGAGTGGCTGATTTTAATAGGACGAGAGGACTTATTAAGCAAAGAAAATTTGAGAGCTAAAAGCTACGAAGTCTGCTCCCACCATTTTGAAGATTCTGCAATCAGGACAATCAAACAACTGAAACCAAATACAGTTCCAACAAAGCTTATAGTATCCGAGAACCGAGTTCTTAACGATAACATAAATTCAATTATACTGCTTTCAAAGCGCAGCGAGTCACATTCGATTTAGCTGGCGCAAATCAAAATAATTTACCAACATGATTTTTGGGTGTCAGCTCTCGAACTAGTTTAAGCCGTTTCGTGTTTGCGTCGTACGGCATGTAATTAAACACGTAAATGGTATGTTTAATTTAGCAAATACACTAAGGTGTAGTAGCAAAGAATACTAAATGTAGTAGTATGCTTATCGTCTTATGTTAAAATATGCGGACATTGTAATAAAATACTTTTTTCATCTAATACTAGGTAGGTATGTTTAAAGTTGTCATTTTCACATAAGTAGAAAAATAGTGACAGGTATATAACTGGAATGGTAATCAAATATTCAGTTCTTCACAAGAAGACAACCCTAACAGCGTAAGAAGAGATAAGAGGTACGCGATAGAAAGAGACGCAAGTAGTAGGTGAATAAAATTATAGGTAGGTACCTAATGTTGTGCGACCTGAATTCCACCGTATGGCGTCGGAGCAAGACTGGAATTAATAAAATCTTCTTACGCAGTGATCCTTCTGTACGTTAGTACTATTAATTATTCTGTGCCTGTACCAAATTTCATGAAAAATCGGTTCAGCGGTTTAGGAGTGAAAGCTTAACATACAGATAGACAGACAGAGTTACTTTCGCATGTATAAATATTCCCGTCCAATTGAGCAGTTCGACTGGGGCAGTCCATCCGCGCTACAGAATACCGCGGCCATAACAACATCGTGTTGTGGTCCCGGCAATGAGTAGGGTAGCCAGAACTTACTGGAGATTTTTTGTACGGTCAGTGGGAATACCAAAGGCTTATTAAGACCTTATTATTCCTGTTTTGTCTTTATACTGACGACACAGATACTCTTTATGTTTGTGTCGGCAGCACGAGTGAGTTGCATACGTCCATGAGCCACGGTTACCACTTTCCAACAGGTGGACCGTGTGCTTGTCTGCCGCCGCAGTTGTTTAAAAAGAAAAAAGTAAGTATGGATATGAATAATATTATATTCAATGCAATTCATTAAGAAAAATAGGGTTAATATTGCATACTTACATAAAAGCCGCGATAGCCTAGTGGTATGGGTAATGGACTGCTGAGACGAGGTCTCGGGTTCGATCGCAGGTTTTCCATGGCACACACCAATGACTTTTCGATGCTTTTCGAAGTTATGTGTGTATTTATCGCAGGTTTATAAGTGCCCAGTTAATGGCAATAGGCTCGCCACCTATTACATTGGGACCTAAAAACATAAACCGGCGAAATGTGGGTGCTAGCACCTCTGCCTAACCCTTCGGGGATAAAGGCGTGAGTTTATGTTATGTTATGTTACTTACATAAAAAATCTAATAACCACTCAAAATAAAAGTAATTTATTAATATATTTTCAACTAGCTGTTGCCCGCGGCTCCGCCCGCGTGGATGTCGGTTATCGCGACCAAACATAGCCTATGTCCTTTCTCAAGGTCTAATCTACCACTATACCAAATTTCATCAAAATCGGTTCAGTGGTTTAGGCGTGAAAACGTAACATACAGACAGACAGACAGACAGAGTTACTTTCGCATTTATAATATTAGTATAGATGAAATACCCATATGTTTTGAATTTTCGTTTAAGTACTATTTAAATTCATATGTTTTATTTGAGACAAAAATGTGTCAAAAAATAAATTCTATTAAGATATTTAACTTAAAGGTCTTAGATACCACGTCATAAAAAAAACAGGAACGGTGTGTCAACTGTCATATTACTGAATTTGACATTGGCGAATTGTAGCGATCACAGACTTTTATAGAGTAGCAGACTAAACATAATTATACGCACACATTAATCATGTAAAAAAATATTGTTGTCACTTTCACTCTGATCTAATGTTGCATATCTTCATCCCTTTTTTTCCTACATGGCAACAGTCACTCACACATAGACAAATCCGAGGTCGTGCCGCGGCGGCGTCATGTAGGTAGCTTCGTAAGCTAAATATGGCGTGCTGATGTTTTGCTGTAGTGTTTTGTTATTTTATTTTGTTATAAAAAGCTGCTTAACGAACAGAAATACAATGGTGAAGTGTTGTGCCCCGAAGTCTGATAACGCATCATACAACAAAACTCCAGACATTACCTTCCACCGGTAAGTAAATATCATTTTATTACTGTTTGCCTATTTTTTGTGTTGAACGAGTTATCCATGCTTTCATTACCTATGAAATTACAAGATACACTAGTTTCTTTAGGAAAAAAAATCGGTTTAAACTAGATTACTAAGTGAAATTCATAAGATTTTATTGAAAAACTATCAAAGACGTAGTTTGACATTTCAAGTACTAGGGCAGTTATGAGGGTCGAACTCAGAGCAAAGAAATTGTAGAATTTTTAGATTTAGTGATATTTTGGTACTATGGTTATGTATACTTGTATAGCGTTGTCAGTAAAGCAGAAAATAAACTTATGTTAACTCACTATACCTCTTTTTACAGGTTCCCCAATAATGAAAATTTGAGAAACCATTGGATTAAAAATCTTAATAAAAAGGACTGGCAGCCTAATGCAAGCAATGTGCTCTGTTCAGCACATTTTGAGTCTAATTTATTATGCAGAAGAGGCCACCACACAATTTTGGCTCCTGGTGCAATTCCAACATTATTTAAAGAAGGAACTATACAAGATGTGAGTTTATTTAACAATGTCTTCATGTTTGATTATTGTACACTTAACTGTTATAAACAAAAAGCTGTTTAAGATGTTTGACAGGAAGATCATTTGAATAATCTATAAATTATATTGATTTAATTTTTATGTTTATTTACAGGATAAAGAAAATGTGCCAGCATCTCCGAATAGTTTTGCCAGAAAAAGGACAGCCACCCAGGCTTTCCACTCTCATATGGAAAATCAGTTACCCGTAGTATCGGAGACAGAAGGAACAGATCAGGCGAGCTGTTCTAACAAGTCCATTGCAATACCAACAGCGGATGCTACTACCACCTCCGAGGTGCTTATTGCCTCTTCACATGTAAGTTTATAATTATAAAAAATATCATATAGGCACAGTAGTTGTAGCTAATACTGATATTATGTTTAACTTGATTAATATGTAAAGATTTTATACACTGTGTACATACACAGTGTATAAAATCTTACTGCCTACATACTCGAGCACTATGAGAAGTCCCGCACACTTGCCTTGTTGATAATAATCTTAATTTTTTTCTTTCTTGATTTTCAATAAACACTCATTTAGAAATATTTTATATGAAATTTTAATCATCCCTTTTCATTTTCAGCATTCAAAGAATTTCGCTGAGAGTGCTACAGTCACTAAGTTGCAGGACAAAATTAAGACGAAAAATAAAAAAATAAAACGTCTACAAGAACAAAACAGAAGAATAAAAAAAACACACATTCAATGTAAATCATACCTACTTTAAGTATATTTAAAAATTGTACCTACTCACACATAACATTAATGAAATTTTTTTGAAGCATGAATACATATTACTTTCAGACTGCAAGGAAAATGACGGCACTCATGACACAGGGTCACCTAGTACGAGTGCCACAGCACTCCTTGGATAATAACACTGTACTATATAATTTTACCCTTAAACCAGTTTTCTAAGGAGAATATTGTACCATATTATAGTAATAAATAAATTATGAATTATCTAATAATCTCTTTAGACCCTCGCCTCGCGGCTCAAGTCTCAATATCACCTAAGCAGTAATCACCAACTTTACACACTTGTACCAAAATCTACTATTTACTATGTGAACAATATGGTAAATTTACTTAGTTTTAAACAGAGAGAAAACGAAAGTTATATTTGAGTAAAAGTTTTGTTTATTATACATGTACAAGATGAAATGTTCCATTCAAATACGAAGTTGCATGAAATGAACAAGCAATAGGTAGGTATATTAATATATTTATTAACATGATCTAATTGTATCACTTTTTTTATACGAATAATGCAACACATCCGATAAAATTAAAAAGAAATGTCATTATCCCACTCGTGAATTAATAGCAATGAAAAAACCACAGTTTGATAATAGGTATTATTATGTGCCTAATTTCGGTGAAATTAGGTCACGTTATGAGCAAATGAAAGTCGTTTTCATAGCTGTTTGATTAAATGGCTATAATATATTTAACTGCTTAAAAGGCGACTAACAATTCTTGTTCTAATTAATAAACAGTTTTGAGTGTTAGGACATTTGCATAGGTATTGCATTTAGCAGTAAAATCCTCCAGCAATGAAAAAGCAGTCTTCAATTTGTTCAGTGCTGAACATTCTTGTTGGAGTAAGTACCTTGCTATAAGATTAGGTGCCAGTTGGTGTTCTATTTATATGTCTTCTGCAAATCTTAAAATTTGGTGGTATATAATAATTGTAGATGCAGCACAAATCTACTCGCAACACAGTTGGAACAGAGAGCTGATTAGGTACTTGCCAGCCAGGTACAAAATATTGATTTTGTGTTATTAGTGTCCTTGAATAGTTAGGTAGCAAGATATTGTCAAAGGTGGAACTATCTGGTGGTCTGATTCTGATCTCTGATTTTATAAGTGCATCTACTGATATGGATCCATGTTCAGTAGAATGTTGATGTTGCTCTGTCAGTCCTTCACCCGCAATTGTGACAGAGATGAGCCGTTTGTGGTAGCTATAATAATAAGTAAAGGTGAAGTTGTGGTTCAATATGCTTTAGTCATATTAGAATATTATTATAACATCAATATGAAGTGTGTGGGTGTATGGGAGTCCATCAAGACCTTTGGGGTCAAGTAAACATCGCCTCTAAACCAGTACAGCTAAGCTACTGATTGATAGTCGAGACACTAGTGTAAACTTTTGTCTTGCGGTTGGGATGTCAGACAGCATTCGCTGCCATAAAAATCATATAAGATAAACCGAAAAGAGGTGAAAGACGACCAATAGAAAATTAAATCGTAATATTGTGTTACCTCAAGTGGAACTGGCGGGCTACAGCATCTATCATCTGGTTTACGTGTGGAGACTTAGACTGGAGAGAGTGTGCTTCAATCCTCAAAACTGATCTGCCACCGCTGATGCATACATGCCCATGACCAATTAAAGGTATATCCTGACTGGTTGGATAACGTATATGGACATAATATCATACTGTCGCTTGATACCTGTACCTAAAATAAAAAGTAAATACGTCATTACCTCAGACTACAGAACAAGTCATTACTTACCAACTGATATTACTAACTACATTTCTTTTAGACTGAGACTATACCTTAAATATAATGTCACATAAACGCCTACATGTTGCCGCTGTCGATGTATGAGACGGTAAAGGTTATACCAATGCACCTTAAATTTTTATTTATTTTATTTTATTTTATTTTATTTATTTATTTAACCAACTTATACTTAAAGCTAGGTAAGTACACTGTAGTTCCAAAAAATTGTGAACAATTGTGAAGGAAATTAGACGATACACAAATGTCACAGACAGTAAGTCTGACAGATTAATATATGATTATTTTCTAAAACATGACGATGTTGCAATTTACGAAATAAAATATTTGTAAATCGATATCATACATAAATTTCTCAATTAATCGACTCATTAAAAATGCTTTAAAATAGATTCATTACTGTAAAAATACGTTTTCATTTTCTACTTTATTTATTAATTTTTAAAATTGATAATGCAAAATCCACATCATTATGTAAAAATAATCGAAAGTTTATACCCGATCTTTTTTTTTATAATGTTTTATTGCCTTTCGGGATATTCCACTATAATAAAATGAAATATCATGCATTTTTTTCAGTCAATCAAATAATTAAAATTGATACTTAATTTTAAAAACATTGTTATTTTCCTTTTTTTATCGATTTTACTTCGATACAGCAAAATCATCAATAAAGAAATCGTTTTGTGACGTATTCTTTATTTGGTTTTCAACGTATTGCGTCGACCTAAAATAAATATGGACGAGTAGATAATGACACCAATAAATTGTAAATATTTAACTTTATAATGTTCATAAACCATGACACAAACTTCATTAGTCTGAAAACACAGAGTGACACCCGATTATTCACTAGTTTTGAATCGTGTATTTAAATTGTAATTCAAAGAATATCTCGAGATATGAAAATATTTAGAAAACTAATTTCATGATCGAAATTCAATTCGATATTATCTCGATTTTTGCCCTAGACCATGGACAATTTCGAATCTAGACTTGTCCTTCACACGAAAGGGTCTTTCTAATCCATTGCAATCCTTACCAAATCGTAAGCAATCACTGCTCTCGCGAAAGCATTATTCGAATTGGAATAGCTCACCACTTGTCTAAAGGGTCTGGTAGCGTCATCGGTAGGTAGTTGGGTGCCGTCCCAAACATTTTGATTGATAGCATAGTCAAGATTTATTCATTGAAGCGAATAGAGAAGAGAGACTCAGTACCGCTCCGCTTTTGCAATGTAACCGCAACCTTACTTCGAATGAAGTTTCCGATTCAATAATTACGAAAATAACGTTTTATATTCCCGCTGTTATCTGCGAAGGTATTGTTTGACAAGAATGAAGGCATGTCAATTGGGTATAGATTGACGCACAAGCGCTCACCTTGAAGTATTATATAACTTTGTACAGGAAAAACGAAACCTAAAGGAGCAGCCACATTCGCTTAGATCCTTTTTGACTTTAGGACCCGTGTTTCAGAACGATAATCAGTCTTGAATCTCGATTTATAACTGACAAGCTGACCAGACTCGGCTTTGCCCGTGGCATACTTCAAGCCCGTAGCTGATTTGCATCCCTGGAACCTCTCCTCTAACACTTGAACTTTATGATGTGGTATTAAAGTTCAAATTGACTTTTATGTATTATTACGATTTTTTTGTATGGCATAACATAACATAAACTCACGCCTTTTTCCCTGAAGGGGTAGACAGAGGTGCTAGCACCCACATTTCGCCAGTTTATGTTTAGGTCCCAATGTAATAGGTGGCGAGCCTATTGCCATTAACCGGGCACTTATAAACCTGCGATAAATACACACATAACTTCGAAAAGTATCGAAAAGTCATTAATGTGTGCCATGGTAAAACCTGGGATCGAACCCGAGATCTCGTCTCAACAGTCCATTACCCATACCACTAGGCTACCGCGGTTTGTATGGGAGAATAGAAAAGTGTTGTTTTTTGACTTTCAGGCATTTTTTTAAATATTTTTCTGCGTAAGAACCATTCTCGTACTGCAAGGAATGTTCCTAAAAAAGAATTAGCGAAATCGGTTCAGCTTATCTTGAGATTTGCGGTTAGCAACACATTCAGCGATTCATTTTTATACGCTTTTTATAAGCTTCACCTGTATGCTTGTTTGTTTGTATTTTTGTTTGTAACCGACTCCTTTGGGCGCTATTTTGACCCACTTTAAACAGATTTCGTTCAAACTTTGTAGATTTATCGAGGACCGATGATAATACACTAATTTGATAAACTTTTTATATTTTTCAATTCGCAAAATAATATTTTTGTTGATTTATAATAATATAATTTCCATCTGTAGTCGATAAGGCAGAAATTTTAATTTCCAACTACCAAAGATAATTTTCAATTCAACAAAGCATATAATAGGTTAAAAAAACTAAAAACACACTTTTTAAGAGAACCGAACAAAAAAAATAGAATATAAGTTTTAATAAATTTAAATTAAGAATAGTGTTAAAATTTTATTAAATTAAATTTTATTAATATAAAAATTATATTAAAAAAGCGTGGTTGTTTTAAATGTAATGTGAATTAGTTTTACAGCATTTGTTATAAATATAATTCTTAATGGAGCTTAATTTCGCCAAAATGATTTTTTGGATCCCCAGTAACAATTTTGATCTCACATAATAACAGCCAGCTAGAAAATAAATAATCACTGCAACAAATGTGAAGACAGCTTTACGAAATTTCCGCTTCATTGAGTCGAATGTACTAATAAAGTTTTCAGAATGGAAGTCGGCACAAAAGGAGACAAATAAATGTCACATCGTAAACATCTTCGGTAGGTACTGAGAACTGGATCCGAAGGTCACATTTTCTGTAGACATTTCGACCTTTTCAACTGTCAAATTAATTTTGAGCCCTGTCTATAGATATCAATCGATAGTCGTAGTATAGTAGTAGTACTTTTTACGGCTTTTTATTATAAATGTGTTAGACAGATAGTGCTAAGTCGACGGTTTTCATAAAAAGGAAAAATAGCTTTATACAACAGTTAAAAATTGTACAAAATGTACTTAATCCTTTAAAAATGATTCTAAAAGTACTACTATTTACTGCTATTTTCATATTCCTACAGCGTTACAGAATAAGCTTTACGGTTTTTCTGTTATCAAACGGCGGAATGGGGATTTAAACACATGTCATATATCACTTACCTTTTAACGTGTCACCGTGTATTACTTCAAACAATAAAAATATCTAGTTTCCATCTAGGCCAGCCATAATAAAGGTAAGTATAAAGTTTCCCTTTCGATAACTTGTACGATGCCCACAATAGGAGATAATGGACTTCAGACATATTGTACTTTTATCGTGTTGGGACGGGTCTGAATAAAATGCTACCTGTAAAATAGTTGTTGAACTCGCAAGAAAAGCTAACGAGAAATTTAAAACTGTAATTAAAAGTCATGTTCTCCCACATTCCAAACCAGCTGTTTAATACAAAAATTATAACTCGGTTCATCAGTGCGTAGGTGAGGCGGGAATTAATTTTGAATTCGGTACTTGTTTATTAATAAATAATTATTATTGGTTTGTTAATAATACGTAAGTTGTGCCTACTTATATTGATACAATCTATGATTCGTGCATTTGAGTTCGTCCACCGCCGTGGCACCAAGCTCAAAAGACACCGAAAAACGCGTAGGCAGTAATCTGAGGCGTAGGTATGTACTGCGCATATAGATCACATTTTGAGCACATTTAGGGGTAAAGATATAGAGTAACTATACTTTTTGTTATTGTCATACATAATATGACAATCTGCATGACAGCTTCAAAAAGTTACACATTGTTACAGTTCAAGTAGTGGTCTCGCGATACTAAAGTTTTTGTTCCATACAGCCCGTCTAGTAGTATATTCCATAGAAGTTAATTGCCATTTGCTCAATACCTTGTAAAATAAATGTATTACGTATTCCTTGATGTACAATAAAGATTTTGGAATGTTATAAAAGTAATTTGACCGCGTTTTAAAGAAACCAGGTAACCTACTTGTAACAAAAGAACGAAGAAATATTAAAAACTGCCGGCGCTTTCAGAATGAAACTGCAGACTGCTTATAATTTTGCAGTCGAGGGTCTTCAGAATCTGTATTACTATAAAGGTTGGTACAGAAACAATGGCATCGCCTTATCAAACATTGAAAACTTGAAAGGTAGGTATACCTAGTAACATTAACAAAAAAGAACAATATAGCCAGTCATTGGTTAAAGAAAAACTCGCTGGCTACGTTTTAGCGTTTGAATTTGAAATTTGAACTACATATTACAATATAATCGGAGGCCATTTTAAAAATCTATATTACGTCATTCGAAAAAGACGGCATCTACCAGTATCTAGGTACTTTGGCACTAGAAATCTACTTTGAGCGTACGGAGACAAACTCACCGAGTAAGTTACGAGTACTAATGTCATTTGGCTTCTGTTCAGATTGCACTCAAAGGTTTGCTTTTAAGCTGATTAGCTTTTTGAGGACGCATGTTTTTCAGACTTACAAACCGCTCCACCCTTTGATATAATAAGGATTTGACGGAGATAATTCCGGTATGGGTTCTTTATCATTATACAGAATCAGAGAGCTCTCAGTATATTTCAACGTAACGAATGATATATTTTTCGATGACAATAATGTAGGGTCGGCGCCAAATGGTGATATGGAAGTGAATGCGTCTACTGTATGTTAGGATTCAAATTCGAAATAATATAAGAATGCCATATTCATAGTATTGAATCGCAAAATGTGGAGAATTATTGATTTTATATACAACTTCCTTTTTCTTCGGAAAGAAGAATTAGTAAAGTCTAGACTTCCGTCCAATCCCCCAAGCCTGCGTTGATAGTTTACGCTAGAGGTGCGACTGTTAGCTTGAAAGTCGAATGCCTTTTACGCCCCTGTGACGTAAAAAAAACCAGCGTTAGGTGGCGAACGCAAAAGAATTCACCGGTCCCAATTAGTGCCTTATTATTAGAACTAAATTGAGGTACAATCGCTATGAGAAAGGAACTTAGTCTAAAAGGAAATAATGTGTCAATAACCTTTTGAGGTTATAATTATCGGAACGACTGAACGAAAGCTAGACCTAGAAACCTACAAACGTTTGCGTGAATAATTATTTTGATAGATTATAGATTACAGTCAGTATAATTAAAGTATGTAGCTAGGGCCACCAGATTCCAGCTACGTAAAATAAACTATAGATCGATTTCACCCAACTACTATCACAGCAGTAAGTTGGGTTGCCAACCGTACTTTATAATAAAGTACCTATTGTACTTTATTTTCGTTAATTGTACTCTATATTTTATGAGAACAATAAAGTACGCGAAAATACTTTATTTTTCGCATGATTAGTTTTTTGGTATTTTTGTCGTTAAACGGAATTTACCGATAAAAGCCGCTACAGGAGGAATAGGAATTGTGAAGGTAGTGCCACATAATTTGCATTTTGCATTCAATTCGTTGCTAGGTGTGCTGATTTGTAAAGCTTATATCACGCAAGTACTTTCTCTGTTTTCCGTTCATGCTACAAGATTTTCATATCAGCACATCCCTTGCATAAAACTATTATTATGATTTTAGTACAACAGATCCTTTAAAGAAGCTTATTAATAATTATATTTTCCATTTTTTTAGGTTTAGTAATACCACGTTAAGACTAAACAAATGAGCCCAAACTCGATAGGTTTATCTTGTTTAATTTAGAAGTTCCTATGGTCAGCTTCTGACTCCATCTTCAGACCAGAGAGTTTGTTAAGACAAACCAAAGATCTTAAAATCGATGGGTTTGCCTTATTTAATTTAGTTTAATAGCTATGGCCACCTTCCTACTCTATCATCAGACCAGCTCCATTGTACCATATTAAATTTGATCAAAATTGGTTGAGGATAACTACTTCAAAATCGAGTAGCAAGATTCCTCCCGAACAAATTACATCCATACATACAGTGAAAGTTAAATAAAAGCTTGTAATAATAAAAATAAAATATTCTCTTTTTTTCTGAGGTTGTACTTTTTTTACCCCTCTTAAAATCGGATATACTCCATTTCTTCTAAAAAAATTGGCAACCCTAGCAGTAAGGGACCTTACTATAAAACTAAATAAAGACATGGCTTAAAGGTCTTGTAACCAAGCCAAAAAAACTTCAAAAAAAAGCCTTACTATAAAATTTTGAATTAACGTTTATTAATTTAAAAATGCAGAAGTTCAGTCAGATGGGGACTTTTGATATTTATTTTATTACCTATGATGCATTTAAGACCAATTTTCAGGTATATGAGAATTTATGCAAGCTCAAAATATGTTTATTTTATCCGGATTATCATCCATCCATCTTTTGTGAAATGCGTTTAATGCATTTTTTAATTCAACACAGGAACATTTATGCACATCATGAGAACTCTGCTTGATTCAAGAATACTTAAAAAATATTTTTAATTTATAAAACCTCTCAATAAAATTATAAATCGAATGGAGTTCTCTCGGTTTGGTCGTGTTAAGGCAATTTCACACGTTGTCACAAAAGATTTACAAATAACATACATATCAGTAGCTGAAAGTTTGTTACATGCCTCTTGCCTCGAGACCTTATCAAACGTAAGCCATTTCATAATTGGTAGCGTAGTACAGTATTTCACTTTTAAGCTAATCAAATCTTGAGGCAGTCGATTTTAGGAGATATTATTTTTTAGTGGTTTCATTTAGCAATCATGGCTAGCATATAAACCTGTTATATAAACAGATTAGATTGGTTTGAGTGTCTATATACCTATGCTTTCCCCTTTTTTTTTCTTTTTTTTACGTGCGGGAAATCCCCACGGATACCCACCCCTCCGGAGCCGGAGGGGGAGGTTATGTCGGACTCGAACCGACTAAACCGCACGCCGTCTCTGGGTCGTAGTGCTAGGCCGAGGTGAGGTTGTCATGCGACATATCCCTCGCACCCCGGCTGACCCAGGAACCTATACTTTCCCCCATGGGATATAAGCAGGGATTCTTCTTGATAAATGTGCCATGTACAGTAAGCAAAGGAGATACGGTTGCACTTTTTCACACAATGTTGTAGTGTAGTCTTTGTTGACTGTACCATACACAACATTCCCACGGTAAGCAGAGGTAATAAAGTGCAAAATGTAAACAATTAGACAATCCAATACTCGCTTGATTTCTAGTACCGCTTTCAGGTAATTCTTTTTTTATTGCTTGGCCTGTACACTTTACTCACCTAGCTTTTCCAAGAAAATAGCCTAATTAGAACATATCTACGGTTTTCTTTCATTTCAATTAGTCATGCACACATTCTTGTACGTTAAGTCAGTCAGTCATACATGACTCACTTATACATTTTATGTGACTAAGGCCCATATTCTAGAATCGAAGCCGGAGGGGGAGGTTATGTCGGACTCGAACCGACTAAACCGCACGCCGTCTCTGGGTCGTAGTGCTAGGCCGAAGGTGAGGTTGTCATGCAACATATCCCTCGCACCCCGGCTGACCCAGGGCCATCTCTCTCGGTCCGGCCCTCCTTGGTTGTTTTTTTTTATACCACTGAGGTGGCAAACAAACACACAACCCACCTGATGGAAAGTGGTTACCGTGGCCTATGGACGTGTGCAACACCAGGGGAGTCACACTCGTGCTGCCGACCCTGTGTACGAAGAGTTTCTGTGCCGTCAGTGTAGTGGTCAGTGGTCTTCCCACTGACAGCACAAAAACTCACTAGTGAGCTCTGGCTACCTTACTCACCGCCGGGAACACAACACGAGGTTATTATGGCCGCGATATTCTGTAGGGTTCCCCAGTCGGACTGCTCAATTGGACGGATATATTGTCAATGTGTGTACAATCTTTTCCCAGATAAATCGACCTACGGCCTAAATCAACTTAGCATATCTTTTGAAACTTTATCACTATATACCTCTTTATGATTTCATGTAGGTATCCATTTCATCAAACCTCAGCCTTTAATCAGTTTCACACCTCAATTCACAATTTACTGCCATTGGATGAGTGTGCCCATATTCTTAAAATCCACAATATTGTGAAAGTATAGGTACTGATTTTGTTAATACATATTTGGCATAGAAAAAGCTAATATTTCTTGTAAAAACTGTCATTTTTCTGCGGTAAAGGGATTCGTCGCCAGTGCACGGAGGAGCCGCAGGTACCTAATTAGTTTGAAATGGTTCGGTGAGTTGGAAAGGGGGAAAATGGAATTGAATGTTGAGGGCAGATACGTGTGCAATGTGCATTCCCACTTACTTACTTTTATACATACGTGCTTTGACTATATACTGCATAGAACATTTTTTTCTAAAAAATGTATCGCTAAAGACGGCTCAAAACACGCGTTATGTCAAAGAGTGAGTAAACTAGTGCCAATATTGTCCTTAATTGTCAATAAAATTGTCAATGTATTCAAGTTATGTAATGTATAATAATAATATACGCTAGTAGATACTATTACCTATACTGTGTCCAAAGTATATAGGTACTTAATTGAATTTTTAATTATACGAAGTAACTGGGTTATCAGTTTTGATGAAATAAAAATAGTGTTGTGACAAAGTGCATGATTATGACAATTCTGATGAAATGATTCTTTTATTCCGTCAAGAAAAGCATGACCATTGAGTGCAGCGCTGCTGCACCATGAGTGAACATGAAGTGACATTAGCTGCTCTCAATTAACTTCGTCGCCTTGTATTTTTACGCCGCGTTGTAGCGAACATTAGTTTGTGTATAGTCTAAGCATTCATGTTTGCATTCGGTTCAAGTTAGATTAAAGCGCTTAACAAAGAGGCACTTTCATATTCCATGAACAATAAAACACAGCTTTCGTAGACTTCGTAGAAATAATAAATGCATAATTTATTTCTAGCCGTCGGGTTTGTTGTTTATGATGGCACGCCAAATCAAAACGGTTTTACTATTTTGACAGTTGCCTGTGTCAAGTGCAATATAGCAACGCTCAGACCCTTAATCATATTCTGTCCTCCGTGCTCAGACCCAAGCAAATAATCTTAGATGTATTTGCAATGCGCAGGAATCTAACGTTTGACATCTGAAGACGGGTATTCACTACGTTCGTGCAACAACTGCATAAGCGTTCGCAACATGTACCTATGAGTCCCTACCGAGACATAGTGGCCAAGCCAACCTCACCATCAAGACGGTACACCAGCTTTCCGAACCTTTCCTCTTGGGTTTAGGCAGTCAGCAGCACTCCCACATAAGTCAAGACAAACTAAATCAACAGAAGAAAAAGGATAGCAGACCGAGGGCAGCCAAGTACAAAATTTGGATGCAACCGGAACTAACACTGTAATGATCATAATTGTTCTACCAAGCCAATCATTATTATCATATCAACCGCACATAGTCCACTGTTGAACATAGGCCTCTCCTATGAACTTCTAGAGCGACCGATCTAAAGCAGCCCGCATCCAGTGCTTTCCGGCGACCTTGATGAGGTCGTCCTTCCACCTGGCCATTGGACGTCCTACACTACGTTTGCCCGTACGCGGTCGCCAGTTCAGAACTTTTTTGCTCCATTGGCCATCTGTTCTGCGCGCTATGTGTCCCGCCCACTGCCACTTCAACGAGCTAATCCGCTGGGCTACGTCGGTTACTTTTTATCATCATTTCTACCAAGCCAAACAGCTCGTCAATTTTGTAAGCGAGGTGAAACTTCACAGGCCGAATTCGCAACTCACCAATATTACCTATTTGTAGCAGTTTCACGTTCAGTATTCAAAATATTTTTCATAACCGAATAACAGTGAAGAACCTTCATTCAATACTTACTTCTTAAGTTGTCTCACATGTCGCCGTTGTCGATCAAGTTCGTGCGCTGTCTCCGATCGTATCGCCTCGATACCGAGACTGGTACAGCCTTATACCGATACTATGAATCTTAACGTTCGATAATTATTATTGGTGACGTCATTGATCAGTATTTAAAAACCAAGAGGACGTATGTACGTACTGTGTACGAAGCGAATAAGTCGGTTCGGTTCTGGGAAAAGATTTTCATGGACTTTTTTATGAAGGCGAATTTTAGCGAATCACTGCCACTGCTCCTTTACACTGGGGACGTAATGAAAAACTCCTCTGACTTATAAAAAAGTAATTTCTCACTTTTAAATATTTAAGACGCTTATAAAAGTTATGTAAGAGTGTACGTTTAGTTTGGAAGTAACATAAAAATGTTTTATAACTATGTCAACAGTAAAAGATGGTTTATAAAATTCCTGAAATGATACGCCCATGGGAAAAAGGAAATCACATCTCGAAGTGTGCTCTGAAGACTATCATAGCATTTCGCGTTCTGCTACGCTAGCGTAACAATTGTGTATAATAATTATTATTACACTTCTATCTACATCTTCGGAGATAGACAAAGCTCAAAATCTCAAACCAACCAAGAAACAAATCTAATTTCCGTTTCCACCACTTAACCAATAAAGCACCAAATAAAACTGATTGATCTTCACATCTTAACCGTGAATACACCGTCAACAAGCCGCAATAATTCACCCATTTCTATCAAAGCTGGCTATTAAACATCCCATTAAGAACATTTATAGCCGTTGATAAGGGGAAAATAACCTATTACACTGTCCACATTGCTCCCAGGAGGAAGGTTTCAATCAACTCATTGGCCTCCTCCCTCCTCACTTGTACAATGCTTATTAATCAGCCATCAGGCCCGTAACATCGATTTTGCAGTACCTATCATCGACTGGAGTAACAAAATTTTTGGTTCTGGATATTCGAAGTGGTAACTTAAAGTATTTTTAAACTCAGATGCAAAATGTAATCTGTATCTGTCTGTAGCACCGTGTCTCCCAACGAATAAACAGATTTTAAATCAGTTTTTTCGGCTTTCATTTAGAAGTCCAGAGTCTCTGTTTGCTATGTCTACGGGTTTCTTACATTATTTGGTTTATTTTGGTTTTATAGGCATAGGAACCGAGAGAAAAGCCCGAAAACCTTGATCACCTGTATCATTGAGTAGGGATAAAGTAGAATTTACTGATGATATTTCTCTTTGTTACAGGGTCGTAACTATGCTGGAAACGTCCTGAGAAGAGCTCTGTGTAAATAAATAGGTCTATTACTAAAGCAATAATCCAATAATTGTAGAAACCCCGTAGTGACGCTATACAAAGTGCTTATAGCATACGTTATTAATAAAATTAAATCTTCCATATTTTTTAGTACTTATAAAAATGTGGCGTGACATAACTGTTTAATAATACAAAATGATTTCTAACTCGAAAGCCGTAACGTTGAAATTGCAAAATGTCAAAATAATCGCTTGGACAGTCGTAGAAGAAAGTGCATAGCTGTTAAATGAAGAAAATAATGGTAATAAGAAGATGCCGCAGCGAGCGCCGACATCGTCAAACTTGATGCGACCGTTCGTCGTGTTGGCCCTGCCCGGAATGTATTTGCTGTATAAGTACAACCAGTACCGTCAGCAGCAAATGGAGACCGCGCGGCGCCGAGTCACCGAGCGCGAGCTTATGCACCTCAACACGAAAATCGTGAGTATTATTTCATAAGTTTCTTTATTATGACTAATATGAGTACTAGCAATATTTTAATAGTTACCTACTTTTCCCAAAATGAAGTGAATAAGAACAACAACGAACTACACTATAATAATCTGCAATAGTCCAAATTATTCTTCAGGTGACAATATTAAAATATTGATATTTGAAAAATGATATGATGATGCTGTTAAAAAATTACATAAGGTTTAAGTTTTATTGTTATAATCATAGCTTAAATCTTTGTTGAAAGCAGTAAGTCTGCGCGTGATGTATTTTACAACCGAATCGTGGAGAGCTTGGCGCATCATATAAAAAACATAAAACGGCAGCGGTAGCTAACATATTGGGTGTGTACGAATAAGGTAACTACCTGGCATCTATGTTTTTTACTTCTATCGCTTCGGTAGACTGATTTAATTTTCTGGATTTTGAATATATATTTGATTTGACTTCCGTGTTTTCAAACGCGATATGTGCATGTACACCTGTTCTGAAGTATACATACCTAGGTAGGTATATATTATAAATATGGAATTATGAATATCAAAATATTAAATGTCTCGACTGATGATAATTTTTATTTACATATAATAAAAAATTATGTTGCTAAGCGCATCACTTTAGAAAGGCTCGTCTCATCCGGCTGATTTTTATTCAGTGTGTGGCAAAAGATCCACGTATGGTTTAAAAAAAAACGTTTCCATAGGTCACAGGAACAGGAACAGAATTCCACACGGGCGAAGCCGCAGGCATCAGCTAGTAACTATAATAATAATGTCTACCCAATAAGCGTGCGAATTATTTAATGAATGATAATGAAATAATTTGTAATATTTGGTTTCCTCATAGCACGTAAATACCTAATTCATCCTTAATATGAAATACTAGCTGATACAATATTCATGATACTATTTTTGTTACATTGCCCCACGTTGGGCGCCAATATAACAAAACATTTATTAGAATTTACTGTATTGCAATTTCTAGTTGAAATTACCGTACAGTACATATCAGCCCTATAGACAATAAATCTCGTTACTTAAGAAAACTCTCCTATGGATATAATATTGATCGAAGTCGAGTTCCCGTACGTAACATATATTGTGTGATGAGAAAATACCTGGATAATTTGGGTCTACGCACCTTGGGTTCGTGATGTCAATATTTATTCAGTATAAAGCTTCCAGCGGCACAGGGATTACACACTCGAACGTGAGTCGCTGTTATAATAAGGAAAGAAAAATAATGGTTTATTAAGAGAATTTTTACTATTGAGTCTTCTAAAATGCGGCATTGCTGCTGTTTTTTCCCCAAGAACTTCTGTCAGCCGCAGTACTTTTTAGTTGTACACAACTGTATAACGTGCTCAAAAAGTGAGGAAGTTCTTCAGTTGATTTAAATATAACTTGTGGTGAACTTTCGAATAGTTCTAAACCGCACATATATTTTAATTGGTGTTGTTTCTTTTTTAAATTTTAGTAGAACTTTACACTCTACGCCTACAAGAAATCTAGTTTTAACAAAAGGAATATAATTGAAAGTACTGATTGTCGTACTGCTTCAGAATGTTACTGGCAAGTTATTTTTAGTGTACCTACTTATAAATGCCTTTTTGCTAAAGTGTGTAGGTTGCTAATACCTCTAATACGCCGAAATATTTTCCACAATGGCGCAATTCCTGACATTTCAATCACCAGCAAATAACCATTAACAGCAGTTGAATACAGAATGATTGTTAAAGGTCATATTTACGTAAATGTGAAAAAAAAAACCGCTAGTCTGGGTGTGGCAGCCCACCCACGCGACGTTTCCCAGTAAGTAGCGGTTTTTCCTGTGACTCAGCTGTTCCAAGGAAATTCTATACTTTATCGACGTAAATAACAGCATAATAATAGACGGTGTTATTTTATTCGATAGACATACGATGCGATTAGCATAGAGTTCTGATCCTGGGCGAAAATGTAATTGATTGCATACCGCTATGCGACGACAATCTAATTTAATTTAAATCTACCCTCATCTGCATATCTTGAAAGGGTAGGAGGATGTGTATTAATACTAATAGATTACGATTGTGATTTGACTATCGTATTGATTTCCTTATTATCTTATTGAAGTGAAAATGATATGTATGATACATTGAGAGAGGCAAGATGAAACTGGATCAAGGACATCCCATCGGGTCTAGTTCATTATATCGACAGTCACTACATCGATGATCGCTGTATCGACAGTACCCCAAATCATTGGTACGCTACATCGTTAGTACACTAAAACGACGGTATGCTACATCGACAGTAAACCAAATCGATAGGACGCTGCATCGACTACCACACGACACTACAACTGTCACTTAAAATTAGAATTAAGAACAAAAAATAAAAATAAAAACAAATACGTACATTGTACATCCTAAAACCCTTCATGAAAAACCTCTGAATCACTGATCTTCGGAACTCCACCATATCATCAATAGATACAAATAGTTGCTTTCACATTATGGGTCTGGAGCCGCTATGTCTCATTCCAGAACTTATGAATAATTCTGTTTTGCTTCACACTCACACTCAAGTGTATTGTATTTATTCTTTTCGCTAACCAGTCTCTGTCGACAAAGACATACGGCCAACATCCAATATTTTATGTGGCTTTTAGGAACCCCCTTAATGTATAATTCAACATGGTTTTTATTAAGAGAGTTCTACGATCCGTATCGTTAACTTAGCTTGATCTTTGGTTTTACCGAGGCGATATCAAACAATCACATGTTTCATCTGATAGTGATTAGTTACTTTGAGTTAAGGATGCTTGCAATATCAGAGATATCTGCTATCTAGTGTTGGGGAGGCTAGTAATTCATAAATACACACATTATGCTTTAATTTAAATACCTGGATATTTAAATTAAAGCATAATGTGTGTATTTATGAATTACTAGCTTTTGCCCACGGCTCCGCCTGCGTGGATGTCGTTTATTGCTATAATATCAATTATCGTTATAAATTGTAGCCTGTGTGTTATTCTGATGTATGAGCTATACTATTGTAAAGTTTCATTAAAAACCATTCAGTAGTTTTTACGTGAAAGAGTAACAAACATCCATCCATCCAACTTTCGCGTTTGTAATATTAGTAGAAAGGGATTGGGATTGGGAAATGGCAATCTTGTAGAGAGAATGAAAAACGTTATAAACTCTTTCTCTTTTCATTTTGTTCTTTTAGTCTCAGTCAAAAAGTCTACAATTTAATGACATTTTATGCAATGTCAGCGGTATGACAGTGGTTTCGTAATGTCAAAAAATTAGCAGAATCGGGGGCCAGGTTCGACTATTTCAAAGTCTGATCATCCGCATTCTAGAATGGAAAACAAGCTAGTTATGCTTAGTTCACATTAATCCAGTCCAATAATCCAGCGAATCGCTTTATTCCAGTGTTTCAAACGACCCTTGAAAGTAAGCAAAAGCACTAATTCCAATAGCATTACAGCACTGGATTCGCTTGCTGGCCTGGAATACTACTGGATGATTGTGAAACGGGCAAAGCCATGCTTACTTAGGTTAGCACTACTACGGGCTCCTAGCGCTACCCAACTACTAGAAAGTATTATATTAAAATGTTATAGGAAGATCTCATAAAAATAAGCCATGAAGATAATAAACTCCTTACATGATATCGTAAAACATAATTGGCGTAATTAAGGTGTTCATAAACCCCTCCACCCCTTAGGGGATACACGAACGTGAGTATGCAAGTAAGTGTGTATTTTTATCATAACAATATTCGTATTCTCGCTCCATTTTACCGACATAAATGGATGGTAATAGTCAAACAGTCACGACACGCATCATTCCCTATAGAGATTGTACGTCACTCTGTACGTAACATATAACATTTATAATGTTTTGTGAACGCAACCTGTCATTTAACACATATAAGTTACGTAATATGTTAGTTGACATGACGCAAAGCTTTGATTTTTTAATATAATTACGCCTGCATTTTCTTGGAGAGTAAGCAGAAGTATATTAACCAGGTGTGCTTGCATAAAAGGCTTAATGACAGTAAAAGAAGCTCGTGAACAACAGCAGAGACAACAGTCCGCCGTTTGATGCTATCCTAGGTGTTCACGCCTGAAATACCATGAAGAGCAATCCGCGAGGTTGCAACTTGGAAACGTCGGTTTACCCTTCAAGACGTTACAATTCAAATTGACAACCTTATAATAAAACACTTTTACTATTGAAACCGTTGAAATACAACGTCTAAAAAAAAGTATAGAGTCAAACGGCGGGCTCTTGTCTCTGCCTAACCCGGATAGAAATAGGCGTGAGCATATGTGTGTATGTACTTCATGTACTGTACATACATCAATCAATTAAAAGGCGTTTTGGCCCTACTTACGAAGCTTTGTTCAATTACCACAACCTGATTAAAACGTCAGGCAATTCAAAGGTACACCTAAACCTACATCATTTTATACGATGAAACGCAAAAGTTCACAAGAAACACAATTGAGTTCCAACTACAAACAAAACCTTGGACGATAAGCAAACACCAAGTTATACTTCAAAAGAAAAGTTTGAGTTCAAAAACCTCTAATGAGACCTAGTTTATGAGGCCATACAACTCCGGTCAGTCGGGTAGCCATAGTTAATAACACGAACGTTCGGTGACCAAGAACCTTAACGACCGTCACGCAATTTTCTTCAGCAGACATCATGATTCATGATTGATCAGTTGGATCACTTTGATCCTAGTTTTATTAAACAGAGGCAACGAATTGCTTGTTCGTTATACAAATAGATGCCTAATAATATGTCCAAAAATGGCAAAATGGTTAATATATCGACCCTAATAGAGAAAACCTGTGTAGAACTACCAAGGGGCAACGGATAATTCTATGGCTGTGGCAAATTTGTAGGCTGCTAAACTCTGAAATTAAAAAATGATTAACCGTAGACATGAAATGTAAAGAAGACATTTCTGATACAATAACGGTTTCTTTTTCTTAGTTGCTTTTGTGAAATATCCACATGGTAAGAATAGTTTCATGGCTAGCTTTGCTATTAGATTCCACCACAATGCGTTGTTGCCATGTTGTGGTTCTAAGCTCGCTTTGAAATAATCACATCGACGGATTGACATTCCTAAGACCACAGAGTTTTATCCTGAGTTAGAAAGTCGGTGCAGACTTAATAATAAAATTCGTTCATGTGCTAACGTAAATTATTACATTTACTATAATATTTACAAGTAAAAAAATCAAAATGGATTACGGGATTATTCATGAGATCGATGGTAACTTTCTGAAAACAATAAAGCATTATTAACGAAAAATTCCTGTTTTTTCTGCAAGTACTTACATTAAAAATACATAGATATGCCTCTTTTGATACTCATTTGGAAATAAGTAAACGTTTTGTAAACAAACCAGGTAAACCAAACAAGGAAGGTGTAGACGCGGTACAAATTCTATATAATAATGGCTGAGGTCGGAATATGCCAGCTAAGGTGAACTCTGAGTTCCTCCATTACGTTGGCCAAACTGAAGCTTAGCTAGCAATTTGTGCGCTCTGTACAAGAACTTTTAATTTGCCATAAATTGTCCCGTGTTTGGACTACGGTACTGTAATTAGGAGTGCGCTGCCAGTAAAAAAGTGAATAAATGTTTTTTTTTTATAAAACACTGAGGTCGTATTTCTCCAGTGATGACTACATCGAAATTCGCCCGAGCTGGATTTTCACGTTTTTCTCAATGACATTCATTGAGTTTAGTTAGTTTGTAAATAATTTGGTTTGTATCAAAGGACTGATGGCCGTTGGAGCAGACGAGTCCTAGAGTGGAGACCGCGAGAAGGCTGGCGGAAAGTAGGACATCCCCTGGCCAGATGGACTGACGACCTGAAAAAGGTGCTGGGACAGACTGAATGCGAAAGGCGAAGAATCGGACGAAATGGCGCGTATTAGGAGAAGCCTATGTCCAGCAGTGGACTGCAGTGGGCTAATTGATTGTATATGTATATAGTATTATTTACACGGCACAAAAGAGGCTGGCTATACCAGCAAATACCACACTATTACTAATATTCGGCTTCAAGTAAAAGAATACTGTATTTGGTTCTAAGTTAGAAAAATGGACGTAATCTAATAGACAATTTTCGTTGACGAAAAAATCCCCACTCTATATCAAACTTAACCAATCAACTCAAACCTTCAAGTGTAACAACTGAATCGTAACAAATCATACCAAAACAGAGTCGGCGATTGAATCGCAGCCTATATTAACAACACTAGTAGTGAGGAAATAGGCCAATAACAGCTGAGAGTAGGGTATAAATACAGCAGTGTCAAGGCAAGCCGTTGACGCCCGCTTTCCCTCTCAGTAGACAGGGTTACACTATAAATATCTTGGAGGTTTTATATCGGAACAGCGAGGTTAATTAAAGCTTTGTGAATGAAATGCATCCGTTGTTTTTATTGAAGATTAGTAAGATAAAGTTGCACGCAAATAGCGTAGGTATTCAAGTTGTGGTGCGGAGGTCTAAATAGTGTTTTTTTTTTAAATGGTTCGCCCAAGAAGTTGTAGGAAGTGGAGCGTAACATACGTGCCAATGGTCTCACCAACATGAAGACCCTATATCGTGTGAAATGGTCGAGAATGAAATACCCTGAGCTCCGAGTTTACCACAGCCTTGGATGCAATCAAGAAAATATGTCTCCATGAATGATGATAATAAATGGTTCGCTAAGATAACCATTATATCTCTTCTCTGCCGGTCGATATCATAATGGTGATGTACAAGGTTATTTAAAGTAAGAGCTGTTTTCCTACTGACAGTTAACAATATGGACCCGAAAAACATAGTTCACATCATGTGATAGTTGATACAACTCGGCCTGGATGATATAATTATTACTTAATCTAGTAATTACTTGAGTACAAATATAAATCTATGTTTCCATGTAAATGTGATTATGTACGCACAGGGTCCTTAATTGATAAAGTTAACTCAACAGTTCCATTATACTTCTGTGTTCGGTATTGTCAGTTGTTCGGTTACTCTCATTGTTATAGAACACTCGAAGGTAACTGAACACTGCTCGTACCAATTGTTTTGGAAACCCCTTGATTTATATTAAATTACTTGTATCTTGTGGTTCAATCGTTTGAACAGTATTCGAAAATTTATAATAAAAGTTTTATTCTTACAGAAATATATACAACCTCTTGCAAGAAACCTAATATTTTTTAGATCGAGAAAAGAGCATAATCCGTCAAAAATCATTCAAAAATAATCGAAATTTCACATCAGCAACATGAACAACTTCACCACATAATTAAAAATATAATAAAAACCCCGAATATAATAGAATAATACTATAATCAAAATGCTATCGACAACACGCGGTTTATGGTCACATGTAGTCCACGCCTCAAAATCTTTGAACTGTAGAGCCGAGTGCATCTTTTGTAAGAGCTTCGTGAGATGGTACAGCGAAGATGATTGTAGAAGGGCTATCGCTGATATTCCACCGCCTCCCCCGGATAAGATTTGCAAGAAACCTTGCGTTACAAAAACAAAAAAGCCGGGCATACTTCACAAGATTAAGCTGAGAGTCCTAGAAGGTGGATCAAACTTTGGCAGTGAGTTGATTTTATAATTTTATTATTTTCACTAGCTATAGCTCATGTATTTATAATAGTAGGAGGTGCCTCGAAGAATACTTTTAGCCGTTGATCTCAGGTTGCCATACGAATATCTATGGCAATCGTTACAGATGGTTGGAGCCCTAAAAGTCTCTTAGCTGATCTAACTACAAAACCTCGGTATCGCCAATGGACTATGGAGGTCAGAAAGTATCGAAGGTCAGCCGCTTTACAGTTAGGCTAAAAAGGTTCTGAGGATGATAATTTTAGTAGGAGGTCTTTCAGTCTTTCCAGTCTACTATCGTCTTTTTGCTTACTTACATTACTTGTTCAGCCCCATTTCGGATGCTCAAAACTAAACAAGAAAAGCCGAAGAAGCCGGTACCGAAAGCGTTGCCGGCTCCGAAGAAGTCACCAGTTCCGGTGCCGGCGTATCGGCACGGCATGCAGGTGTCCGTACTCGGAGCTGACACACCGATAGGACAGTATGTTTCGTTGTTATTGAAACAGTGTTCGTGTATTAAAAAGTGAGTGTTGTTTTCTTAACTAGTAGTAAAAGTATACACGTTCGATAAGGCGTTATCGGTACTCGGTCAGTAGGTCAGCCTGACTTGAAAAAACCTCTATCATTACCATTTTTGTGGTTCTACTTTCATTGATTCGATTCTCTAGGTGCAAATTAAATAAAAAGGCAGGGCATTACGTTACGGCGAGCTTAGGGCGTAGCGTGAACGCCTGCGTTTCAAAACGTTTTCATACAATATGTCCGAATGTGACGCTTCGTAAATCACAAAGAAAAGTCTTTCACGTCTCTAGCACTCGAGACTGGAGCGACGCGCAAGAGATTTGCTAGAGGGTGTGTAAGATACATGCAATCACACAGTCAGCCTACTAAGAAATCGCTGTTAGCGATAAGGCCGCCCATTGTGCATTATATTTAATACATGTAATACTTTTTACCATGTAATACTTTTATGGTGTACAATAAAGAATATCTTATCTTATCTTATCTTATCTATGTGTAACAAAATGATCTCTCGGAACTATGTGAGATTACTTATTATCAGAAAATGTGTAGGAAAAAAAAGCGGGTAAACCAATTCTCTAAAATTCAGTTGCACAGATTGCAAAAATTTATATTAGTGCCTATGCTAACCGTACCGTCGCAATGAGCAGCTGACTTTTGGAAGTCAATGACCGGTATGCTATAATGCTTAATGGGTAAGTTTCATGAGCTGACACGCGCTTATCACGACTCGAGAGATCCCGAATTCAGAGTTGCGGCCTCATGGTAGTGTTAGCATAGGAACATGAGTGTAATATTCAATTAATGGCGCATCATAGCGTGTCCTCCCTTTGCAACTTAAGCTCGCCTTTCCTGTATAGTTCACACTTTATAGTGAAAGCTTTAAATAAAAATAACACGACAACCATTCACTCTTCTTCACCTTTTGCCTGATACTCTTTTCATTCGAAAGTAGGCACTGATTAAGAGATTTGACTCATTTTATACAGGGTGTATTTTTGAAACGGGGCAGTAAGGGCAAGTACCTTAACCGTTGCAGTTACAGCAAAACGTTCTTAGAAGACCTTCCCTAACTTTTTGACATATTTTGAACTGCATTCACAGATTTTGTAAAAAACTTACAGTTGGCAAAAAAAAAATGCAAAAAGTCCAAAAATTTTTTTTTATGCCAATCGATTCTATTTCATGTGGGGATCAAAAAACTCTATGAGACCATTTTTCAAGACAGAAATCGCCAAAAACGTTTCCCATACATTTCGGCAACAGAAACAAATTTCTACGATGGTCTAACTTTTTGTTATGGCCAGGAAGTGGGTAGAATTGACTGTAAAGTAAATAAAAAGAATTTTTACCCTCAAATTTCGAATTTGATTCGAAAATCTGTGTGTTATTCTTAGTTTCAGCTGAGAAACTTCGTATGAGTTATTAATTAAGGATTTTCGCTAAAATGTCTTCTAATCGTGAAAAAATTGACTTATTAGAAGCGTATTTTGTCAATAATCGAAATGCGGGAGCTGCATTAGTGTGGTACCGCAATAAGTATCCGTTGCGGCATGTGCCAACAAGAAAGGTTATTACAAATCTTTTGAAAAACCTGGAATTGCAGGGTTCTTTCAAAAGAAAGCGGCAGCCTCGTGTGGACATGGACACGGAGATTGCGGTTCTAACTTATGTCGAAGCATATCCAGAGGTATCGTCCAGGCAAGTCGCCCTTGAAGTAGGTGTATCCCACTCCCTTGTGATAAAGATATGGAAGAAATACGGCTACAAGTGCTATCAATATGGGCGCATAGTTCAAGTGTTACATCCGGGTGATGATGTTCGAAGGCTTACTTTTTGCAGATGGCTAAGAGGAAAAATAAGCAGAGATCATGAATTTTTAAATTACATACTGTGGTCAGACGAAACGAATTTTTCCAATAACGGTATGTACAACAGAAAAAATCACCACTATTGGTCCAAAGAAAATCCACTAAGAGTTACGGCAAGTCATAATCAGGTTCGCTTCTCATTCAACTGTTGGTGTGGTATAATGTCCAATCGAGTCATAATGGTGGAATTTTATGAAGGGAAACTGAATGCTGCCATGTATAATGAAGTCATTTTACACCATCTTGAAAACGAGATGGACGAATGGCCCCTGTCGGAATTGCGAAAAGTTCATTTTCAACAAGATGGTGCTCCGCCACATAACAGTCACCTTTCACGTTCCAATTTGAGCCGCCTATTCGGTACACAGTGGATAGGTACACATGGTCCAACACAGTGGCCACCTCGTAGCCCCGATCTAACACCACTTGATTTTTTTTTATGGGGCTTCCTGAAAAACGAGGTGTATAAGACGACGTACGCCAGTGTTCAAGAGCTCAAGGATGCATTAATGACCATTTTACGTAATATTCATCCCAGAACATTATTAGCCGCCATTCGTTCAGTGCAAAAAAGGATAGACTTATGTATTCGTGAAAATGGAAATCATTTTGAGCAATTTATTTCATAAACCAATTTCTTAATGTTTAAATGATTTTTTTTATTTAAAAAAGTTCAAAATTTTACCTGACCTATGAGTTTCGAGTTGATTTATCATATTTCCGTACGAAATGTATGGGAAAGGTCTTTGGCGATTTCTGTCTTTTCTAGTACTGAAAGCTAAAATGGTCCCATAGAGTTTTTTGATCCCCACATGAAATAGAATCGATTGGTATAAAAAAAAAAATTGAACTTTTTGCATTTTTTTTGCTAACTGTAAGTTTTTTATAAAATCTGTGAATGCAGTTCAAAATGTCCCAAAAAGTTAGGGAAGGTCTTTTAAGAACGTTTTGCTGTAACTGCAACGGTTAAGGTACTTGCCCTTACTGCCCCGTTTCAAAAATACACCCTGTATACTTACACCTTACTTCCATCAACCCTTATAGACTTCAAACAACGTTAAAAACATCCTACCTCTTATTTTTTGTTCGTCAAATCGAATATGCGATAAATTCACACGGTCTAGTTTGTGTACGGCCGTGTAGAGACAGGCGTCCCATATAAGCTTGTGTAGTGACAAGGCGAGACGAATGGTCCCCGAGGGCCGGTGATTTCATGAGCCGTACACGTCTTCAGGGCCAGGGAAATTGTTACGTCACGGGCCGCTAGCGTAACGATAATATTTGTAGATTTTTGTGTGTATCTGTGGTTAAAGTGTGTGTTTTGTTATCTGTCAATAAAGGTTGTCAAATATTGGCACACTAGTCAAATAAATAAGCTTTCTAGACCCAAAGTAAGGCTAACTTAAGTAACTAGAGTTATTGGTTCTAGAATGCGGATAAACCTACAACTGTTGTACCACGCCATGTAGATCGTCGAGGATTGATTGGAAAGACCATGCAAGGCTTTTTATATGCCGAATTTAAAGTATTAAAAAGAAATTGAAAGTTACAACTAATGCCTATAATATAGAAATATACAGATATTTCCTTTCCCCTTTCATTTCCTTTAGCTTCCAAGACCTTGTATAAAATACTGTTACTAAAAATCGATTCATCACTGTCAGGCAAAATCTTGTAATTCTTTTCATAATATTCTGCTAATCATTTTCTGCGCAGTTGTACTACACTCTACTACGTAGAGCTGTTGGCTAAATACAATTTTATGCAGCATTTATGTTATGTCCTTCAATTTAGACTAATATCAAAAAATCTTTAGTACCTACGTAATTATAGACTTATTCTAAATACTAAGCTAGTGACCAAAACCAAATCATTGTAATTCTACGTATAGGAGCTACAAACAAAGGACAAATGACTCCGGCCTTTACTTTGATACATAAGAAGTGGAATGTTCTGCTGGCACACGTACTTCCATCTTCTTAATATACCGGGTTCTACAAACGGGGTGCTAAAAACATCTTTCAATTCTGCCAGGGTAGGGACACCATTTTGGGAGTGTCAGCAAATGTTCAAATCATCTGGCCTTCACCCGAGTTTCTTAACATCCGTCGATTGACGGGCTGAATATTAAAAAAAAAACTCGAAAGTATTTTACTACCGCATGACGGTCCCAAAAAACGACTTCATATGAGCTCAAGCAATATAAAATATCGAAGTTAAGCCAAATCTGCAGTTAGACTAGTAAAAGCAGACCCCAGACTGAAGCTTAAAGCTTCGGATGCGACTAGGATTAACGCTAGGATGAAGAAGATATGCTCAAGCAATAAGAAGTTTCGATACTTCTTTTTATTTCAAGAAAATTTATCTAATTTGGATTCCAGTTCCGTCTTAAATAACTCTTCGGATATAAAATAAGGCGGAACATAGATCGCAGTAAGCCACGGGTCGTGAATTGGGTCCCAAGTCCCAAGGGAGTCGTTTGGTGTCTGGACAGAACGATTTTATTACCAGCACAGCTTTGACATTAGACATGTAATCAGGGGATTATAAACTTAACCCACATTTTGCCAAATATGATATTCGGTCCCACGCAATACTCAGAGGGCGCGGAAATTAATTTACAGAAATACCCTCTCATTTAAAAAAAAAAACATACCTATCAATGTTATTTCAAATATCAGCATAATAATTTCTATTGCCACTAATTTGGACTATAGTATAACGCGCTAGTAATACTTATAAACGCTGTTCTCCAAAAGTGACCTAAATCTACTTTTGAAAACTGCAGCGCTAATGGTACAGTTATGAAAGGAAGTGAGAAATGGTTTGTTTGAACACCACGTAATTTGACAATCTACGTAATGGAACTGGCAAAATATTTTTACAGAGTGTTCTATCATTTGTTTGGCTCATATTTTGCATTATCATGCGATTGGAAAAAGATAAATCAAATGTTTAGAAGCATGCGAGCTAGCGCTAGCGCACATACACAGCTGTGTTCCTGGGTTCTTACCTATTGATTCTTGTCTACAATAGAGTATAAGAGTAGTTAATGAGAAAAAGATACATTACTCCCTTATAAAACTGTCCTTGAAAATATAGTCATAAGTTAATTCTCTCTCAGCAAAAACCACGAGAACTCCCGAAATAATACCTACATACAATCAAAACGATAAACAATATTGCATCTTTACGATTATGACATCACATAAATCAATCTGAAACCTATTAAGTTGTCAAAATGAAAGTATGAACTCGGTTGTCTAGCTATAAACATTTTGTGATAAAGATTGCGAGCTCGGTAGTCACGGCCAACGCATAAAATCTTGCTGCCTTTTATTACATTCGCCTGAATGATCTATATAATGGCATGTCTAAGGCCTCCGTAAAAGTTTGATGTGTGCTTTTTGAATGCCTCGCACATTCATAGAGAGCGTGGTAGGAATGTACGATGATGCGTAACTATGTGATATTTATTAGCGTTGTTAGAGGCCATCTTACCCGTAGAATTAAGTAGATACTATAAGAGTATATGGCGGACTTGTTGCCATAGGCTGTTAGGGCCGTATTCTAAAACGACAGCAGCTCCTCAATCTCGATTTATCTGAGGGTAGATTGACAGATTATCTATAGACAATCTGTCTTTGCAATTTATTGTTCTTAGATCGAGATTTAGAACTGAATACCATTCTAGAATATAGCCTATGTTGTTATGTCCACGACACAGTCCCACCCTGATTTTCTTTCTTTATTTTACGTCTTCAGATTGCGTCTATACGAAGCGAGTGGCTGTTGCAACCGGCACATGTGCCAAGTAGTTCAAGATCTGCAGCATATCAATACCAATTGTCTTGTGGAAGCGTTCACTTGTGCTGCTTGTGAGCTAGAACGGTGTTTACAGGTATACTGAGAACTACACTTTTATGTAGTTTTATGTAGAAGAAGCTGATTGATTATTTTTAAAACTGGTATAGAATATTTATTTGATCAAATTGAGCTTCATTTTCTTTTAAATATATTGTAACATCGTCGTCGGCAAGAAAGCCTGCCTTTAGGTCGACTTGGTCGGGATTGTAGAAAAAGAGACACTTTGGAACCTTTATAGAGTAGTTAAAACCACGTGCCCATATAACATCAATACTGTAGCTTCTGTTTTAGTCACTATTAAGCTGTAGACATGCCCTGTGCGACAGGGAGAAGCAACAAAATCAAAGTAAGCCGTACTGAATTTTCTTCCTGATGCGTCTTAGCGATGTAGATTACGTGCCAAGTTAAGAGACGCCCAGTCTCGCCACGGGAACATCCTTTATAAACTGAATACTGCAAAGTAACCGAGTACTACAAATTGTTTCAAATCTTTTTGTATGTACTCAAAGGTTATAAGTACTTACCCTTACCACCTTACCACAGACACTGGGTCCCCACTACGAACAAATTTTATTAGTGACTAATAAAATATTCTAGATGGCGTTATGTGTATCAATTTAACATAAAATTCTAAATGAACAAGAATTGAATCCTATAAATATTATTTTCTCATAAAATTTTAATATTTGTTCCTCATAAACATATAATAATGAACTTTGAAACCTAATTTCGACAATTTGTTATAATTATGCAGCGCCCTTCCCGTCTTTTATCGGTACTATAATGATACTGCCGATACTGTGCACTACGTTACACACAATAGATGGCGTGTTATTCAATTCTCTATATTTTCACGGCTGTTACTCAAACAAAAAACATATCGAACGAGATTTACTGCAATTAACAATTGATTAGTTTCTTTTTTAATTATTTTAGGAATATGATTAAAACTAACAATTAAAAAGTTACTTCTGTTCTGTATTTTTTTAACGTTTATTGTTGAAGAAAACCGCTGTTTTTATAATCTACGAAATTTCGTAGGTATCGCCCTTTGTTCCGAACATACAACGCCGCCAACTTGAGTGTTAGGGTTGTCACTTTGTCAATGAAAATTAAACAATCCTATAAAACGTTTAGAATGCTTATTTATTTTTAACCCCCCACGCGAAAAGAATAAGTCATAATAATATTATTTGTTTAAAATTAAAAAATTATAAAAACTCTCCCCAGTGTTCTAGGGTACATATTTGTTCATGTTAGTTCACATATTAGTACTTGGGTGAACAAAAGCAAAACGTTGGATTTTTGGCGCCAAAATGTATTTTGTTATTTTTTTTCGCTCTAAGTTATCAATAAGGTTATTAAAATAAGGGAAAATTAGAAGGCACTTGCATAATACCTTCTGAGGGTGTCAAAACTGTCAAACTAGGGACAGCATTTTGTAATGGCGGTCACTATTTTATGGATTGCACCCCAGTTTACCATTAAGCGGGGAGCAGTCAATTTGAAATATTTAAAGCAATTTAAACAAATTAAGAAAAATAACGCACCTGTGCCGCGCGCCTTGTGTAGGTAATACTAGGTTAGGTAGGTAGTACTAGATAGGTAGGTAGTACCTGCTTCTTACCTATTAGAAATAACAAGGGCTTTTAAACATGCTGAGTACGGATTTGAAAAAAAAAATGATATTTGGAATATTTCTCGCATATTTCTACTGAAATAATAACGGTAGGTACCTACTTTCTGCCTCATTTTTTAAAGACTACCTATCTACTGGGGTACTTTCTGAGTTGGTGTAGTGTAAATAATGAATTTATATAATTTTGCCACAGGCATTTTTCCAGTTTCCACTGGAGTTAGAACTCTTAAAATTACTTTTTCAATCGGTAAGTACCGGGTTTTGGAGCTTAGACCCCCGGTGGCCGACGCCCGACTGAGAATCCGTATCCAAATTAGTATTCTTTCTACTTTTGCACAACCCTGGGTGACCGTTCTTAACATTTGAAGTTATAAGCGATATTAGCCAGGTCGGTGGGTCGGATGGGTGACCGTGAAAATAACAAGAAGGTAGGTAGGTATCTACGTAATACCTTTTAGTTAAACGGCTTTATTAATTGAAAGTATGACATCTCAGGCAGGTATATTGTCGTCTGAAAAGACACACGCCTTCCTACTTACCTACCTACCTATCAAATTTAATATCAGATCAATTACTCAACAGGAATAGGGTAACATTTATACCTAAGTACATAAAGCGAACTTAATAAAATGTATCTACATCAAGGTAGTCAGTAGTAGTAGTACCTACCGCACATACAACGACACACGGCGACGAGCCAAGCAAGCGGATGATATACCTACCTATAACGAGCTCCTATGAGACGACTTTCTCGCTTCTACACGAATATCGCAAATGCGAAATGGCAATCGTTAAAGAAAGTTTGAGCCCTTCGAAGACCGATGTCAAATCTCTCATAGGATTGGTGACGTGGTGACCATTCCTCAATTAAAGAATTTTTGTTGAAAGATTCCATTAGCTCCATTAGCTCTTCTACTGTCCTAACAGTAGGGGTAGGACCCGTAGGTCAGACGGTAGTCGGTCAGGTAAAATTTAAGGAGTCCGAGTCATTTTGAGTTATTCGTACCCCCCCAGTGATAAACGGATGGGACTCTAGCGCAAGCTTTCTTCTTGAGGATAGTAGGTCAAACGGCAGTCGCTAATGTAAAAGTCAAGGGGCTGAGTCATTTTGAGCTATTCGTACCACCCACTGATTAACGGATGCGAGTCTGGTGCAATTTTGCTTCTTGAGGATAGTAGGTCAAACAGCAGTCGCGCATGTAAAAGTCAAGGGGCTGAGTCATTTTGAGCTATTCGTACCACCCACTGATTAACGGATACGAGTCTGGTGCAATTTTGCTTCTTGAGGATAGTAGGTCAAACGGCAGTCGCTCATGTAAAAGTCAAGGGGCTGAGGAATTTTGAGCTATTCGTACACCCACTGATTAATGCATGCGACTCTGACGCAAGTTTTCTTCTTGAGGATAGTAGGTCAACGGCAGTCGCTCATGTAAAAGTCCAGGGGCTGAGTCATTTTGAGCTATTCGTACCACCCACTGATTAACGGATGCGAGTCTGGTGCATTTTGCTTCTTGAGGATAGTAGGTCAAACGGCAGTTGCTCATGTAAAAATCAAGGAGCTGAGTCATTTTGAGCTATTCGTATCACCAACTGATTAACGGATGATGCGGCTCTGGTGCAAATTGGCTTCTTGAGGATAGTAGGTCAAACGGCAGTCGCTCATGTAAAAGTCAAGGGACTGAGGAATTTTGAGCTATTCGTACACCCACTGATTAATGCATGCGACTCTAATGCAAATTTTCTTCTTGAGCATAGTAGGTCAAACGGCAGTCGCTCATGTAAAAGTCAAGGGGCTGAGTCATTTTGAGCTATTCGTACCACCCACTGATTAACGGATGCGAGTCTGGCACATTTTGCTTCTTGAGGATAGTAGGTCAAACGGCAGTCGCTCATGTTAAAGTCAAGGAGCTGAGTCATTTTGAGCTATTCGTACCACCCACTGATTAACGGATGCGAGTCTGGTGCAATTTTGCTTCTTGAGAATAGTAGGTCAAACGGCAGTCGCGCATGTAAAAGCCAAGGGGCTGAGTCATTTTGAGCTATTCGTACCACCCACTGATTAACGGATACGAGTCTGGTGCAATTTTGCTTCTTGAGGATAGTAGGTCAAACGCAGTCGCTTATGTAAAAGTCAAGGGGCTGAGGAATTTTGAGCTATTCGTACCACCCACTGATTAAAGGTTGCGAGTCTGGTGCAATTTTGCTTCTTGAGGATAGTAGGTCAACGGCAGTCGCTCATGTAAAAGTCAAGGGACTGAGTCATTTTGAGCTATTCGTACCACCCACTGATTAACGGATACGAGTCTGGTGCAATTTTGCTTCTTGAGGATAGTAGGTCAAACGGCAGTCGCTCATGTAAAAGTCAAGGGGCTGAGTCATTTTGAGCTATTCGTACCACCCACTGATTAATGGATGCGACTGTAGTGCAATTTTGCTTCTTGAGGATAGTAGGTCAAACGGCAGTCGCTCATGTAAAAGTCAAGGGGCTGAGTCATTTTGAGCTATTCGTACCACCCACTGATTAATGGATGCGACTGTAGTGCAATTTTGCTTCTTGAGGATAGTAGGTCAAACGGCAGTCGCTCATGTAAAAGTCAAAGGGGCTGAGTCATTTTGAGCTATTCGTACCACCCACTGATTAGTGGATGCGACTCTAGTGCAATTTTGCTTCTTGAGGATAGTAGGTCAAACGGCAGTCGCTCATGTTAAAGTCAAGGGGCTGAGTCATTTTGAGCTATTCGTACCACCCACTGATTAATGGATGCGACTCTAGTGCAATTTTGCTTCTTGAGGATAGTAGGTCAAACGGCAGTCGCTCATGTAAAAGTCAAGGGGCTGAGTCATTTTGAGCTATTCGTACCACCCACTGATTAATGGTTGCGACTCTAGTGCAATTTTGCTTCTTGAGGATAGTAGGTCAAACGGCAGTCGCTCATGTAAAAGTCAAGGGGCTGAGTCATTTTGAGCTATTCGTACCACCCACTGATTAATGGATGCGACTCTAGTGCAATTTTGCTTCTTGAGGATAGTAGGTCAAACGGCAGTCGCTCATGTAAAAGTCAAGGGGCTGAGTCATTTTGAGCTATTCGTATCACCAACTGATTAACGGATGATGCGGCTCTGGTGCAAATTGGCTTCTTGAGGATAGTAGGTCAAACGGCAGTCGCTCATGTAAAAGTCAAGGGACTGAGGAATTTTGAGCTATTCGTACACCCACTGATTAATGCATGCGACTCTAATGCAAATTTTCTTCTTGAGCATAGTAGGTCACACGGCAGTCGCTCATGTAAAAGTCAAGGGGCTGAGTCATTTTGAGCTATTCGTACACCCACTGATTAATGGATGCGACTGTCGTGCAATTTTGCTTCTTGACGATAGTAGGTCAAACGGCAGTCGCTCATGTAAAAGTCAAGGGGCTGAGGCACTTTGTTTTGAGCCGTTCGTCGTGCCGGAACAAAATGGCGAGAGTAGGAACCTAGTCATATTTATTCGTGTATATAGGTGCATAGATACCTACATACGATATTTACATATTCTTGTCCCATTCTAGGTATGCCGACGTCCCACGTCGTTCATAAGTACATATGTAAGGCGGGATTGCTTATGTCGTACTCGACATATACGCGGTGCATCCGCGACGGCTTAGTCGGTTCGAGTTCGAGTCCGACATGTCCACCGACCACCGCGCCGTGCCGCCGCGCCAGCCGCCGGTGATAACAGTTATGTTGAACTCGACTGGATATACCTAGTCTGGCATGAGGTGTGCGTTTTTAATCGGTTCGAGTTCAACATAACCACCAAAAATGACACAAAATTCGTACTCAGCACACCTACTCAAAAACAAGTTAGACCATACCCGTATTGCAATATTGTATAAATTGGACTTTGATTAACATCTAATTCATACTCAGCATACAAGAAATGTGAAGTACCCGATTGCAAGTTTGAAGATGCGATCTATATTATTTTACCTCTTTGGTAATTTATATTATTACTAGCTATTGCCCGCGGCTCCGCCAGCGTGGATGTCCGTTATCGCGGACTGGGGTATGTAAAATAAATAGTAGCCAATTCTTAGACTTCGGTCGAGCCGTTTCGGAGGAGTATGGGAACGAACATTGTGACACGAGAATATTAGATTAATTATTTATACTTCTTGACAAACTATAGCACACCATCATCTAGAAGCTATTACTGCGAAATGTAGACTGAACCTCGGGATATTTCGTTGACATCTAGTGGTGAAAAATAATATTTAAAAATAATGCGCAAAATAGCCCAAGTTATGGTGGTCTAATTTTTTGTAAGGAATGGGGTATCTATACTTTAGTATTATGTTATCTGTACCCATATTTCAATTTTCTACCTACAGCGCGGCGGCCATATTGGAGGCCAAAAATGACGTCAAATTCGAACTCAGCATACTCGAAAACTCATTAAACCACACCCATATTGTAATTTATCTAGGACACCGCGGCAGCTATATTGGATCCCAAAAATGACATCAAATTCACACTCAGCACACTCGAAAACCTATTAAACCATACCCATGTTGCAATTTTCTACCGACAGCGCGGCGGCCATATTGGAGGCCAAAATTGACGTCAAATTCGAACTCAGCATACTCGAAAACCCATAAAACCATACCCATATTGCAATTTAGTTAGGAAACCGTGGCGGCCATATTGGATTCCAAAAATGACATCAAATTCACACTCAGCATACTCAAAAACCTATTAAACCATACCCATATTGCAATTTTATATCTACAGCGCGGCGGCCATATTGGAGGCCAAAACTGACGTCAAATTCGAACTCAGCATACTCGAAAACCCATAAAACCATACCCATATTGCAATTTAGCTAGGACACCGTGGTGGCCATTATGGATTCCAAAAATGACATCTTATTCGTTATCAACACACTCAAGAACCCTCTTATCTGGCAAACGAGGGTATTACCCTTTTTTCTTGCGAAGATCCGCTGTGGAAAAAGCCCGATTGCGAGTTTGGAGATGCGGTCAATACTAACATCATTCACAGTCAATCTTCTTAAATAAATAGTAGTAATATTGTGCCTACCTATGTTTATTTATATTGTCATTTATGTATGACACTTCTTATCGTTGAAAATATAGTACACCACCATCTAGCAGCTACTACTGTAAAACGTAAGCTGAACCTCGGGCTATATTGTTGACATCTAGTGGCGAATATTAATATTTAAATTTAGCCCGTAAAATTGCCCGAGTTATGATGGCCTCATTTTTTTGTATGGGATGAGGTATCTGTACTTTAGTATTATGTTATCTGTGCCACAGATAATATAAATATCCATTACTTACCTATAACCTTTGAGTACACCTTTGCACACCTTTGTATAAACTTTATCGTAATCGGATAAACGGCATGGTAGCGCATAAAATAATAAGCAAATCATCATTGATTGTGTACATTTTGTATTAAAGCCAAATTTATAATCATTTAAAGTCAAATTCTGAACATCTGTGTGCCGACAGCTTTAGAAGTGCACACAAAGTGACATAACTCACATCAGAGTTCGGTTATTTAATCGTTTAACATTAGCATATTATCACAAGGCACAGGCGCTTGTCGCTTCGGCCTCCGCAGCGCTAATGTCAGTAATGTCAAACTACGAACAAAGTTGATTTCGCTGCTAACTTTCTACGCCGATTTTGTTAGTCAACTCGAGAATATTAGTGACTGATTTGGCACGGTTCAAAAACTTCGAGCTTTTGGTTTTGTCGTGTGTAAGTAGAGGTATGCTTATTTATAATGACTGAAAAAATTCATAATCCCTCAGTTAATTGCAACTGATGGTAATTTTTGTGAATGCTATTAATGCCTGTTTTATTACTAGATTAGATAGATATTATTACTACATTCTCAATACTACTACAAACCGTGACTACAAAGTCTTCATAGTGGTAGCTTCGAGATCTCAATCTGCGATCCATTCTAAATTCGAAATTCATAATTCTTTCCTGTCTCGTCCCTAAACAGTGACATTTTTTTCCAAACGACTTGTCTAGTAGTCATAGGTGAATAAAAGACAATTAAATATAATCCTGAAGGTTTGTGTATAAAAACAACTACAGTAAAACAAGGCTTTAATCACACGTTTTTGCAACTTCCGCTACACGGGAAGTTTACTCGTCAAACCGGATTTCTGCTCCAGAGGGGTTCCTCTCGATAACATCGGAAGTCTATTGTAACTTTAATGCTATCGTATTTTCATTGTTTCAATACAGCCAGTTTGCCGGATAAAAGTGTTATCTGTTCAGTATTTTATAGCTTTGTTGATCGCATCAGTGGAGGAAATGTGTGTGGTTGAAAGATGTAAAATCCATTATGATTGTTGGTTCGAAATTAAAGCCAAAAGTAAGAAGTGAATGGATTGTCACCAAGAACCTTTACTACCCTCACCTGCTAGCCGGTACAACCGGCTGATTATGTAAGCGACTGAGGTTTGACCCCCTCAACGTCGTTCATCAGCCGGCAGATGTACCGGCTGGCAGATGGGACCAACCAGGTTCCGAAGATACACTCATATTGACTTCATTTTACAATATAGGTGGAACCGACTTGCAAAGGTTCAGCCTGAACTATAGTTACAAATTGGACTCTGTAAAACAAAACTATTCAACTTATTAAAACGAATACAACGCCTTCTATGAAAGAAACATAAAAATAGAATCAATCTACTAGCGGTAATAGGCTCAATTGTACAACGGGGTGGTTTCATTCGATTTCTTTCCCCAGCCATGCATGTTATTCGCAAGTAGGAGGGTATGGCGTTGACCCCACATGCCAATCAATAGCTTCGACCCACTACTGCGAAATATACTCTGTACTGTGTCTTGATACATGCTTTTAATGCTTTTTAACAGTTCACACAAATATTACACATAGAAATACAACTATTTTAACGAACCCTTGTGGTTTTTCTGGTTAACTTACACTTCAAACTATAACTACAATCATTACACGATACTCGTGTTTTAATAATGAAACTCTCCATTATGAAGAACACGGTTAAAATTTTGACAAGCTAAATTTAATGTAGCCGTGAATTGCGAATCTATTGGAAAAAATTGAGCAGTTTGGATTAGCTTCGTGGACAGTCCTTGACCGTGGGCCGCCCCTCAAAAAACTGCGGATTATATCCCAGCGAAGGGTGAATGAAAGCCTTGAGGCAGAGGATTATGTTTAAAACATCTTCTTAAACCACAAAATATACACATCACACATTTACTGAACTATTTAGGTACAATACTGTCGTTACAATTATTTCCTAAGACGGCCAATTATAAGCAAGTGACTAACATCGACATGGGTACATATTATAAGTCTATATCTACTGATCATTCGTACTATCTTTTTCCCATTTACGCAGGATCAATAAGCCTTCAATTCGCATCAGTTCTGTAGAGCTCGTTGCTTGTCTTTGTCTTTGCAGTTAAAGCCGTTTGTGTTTACAGAATAGGTATTAAACTTAAATCTGGTTCGATTCTAAAAGATACTAAGCTCTGAAGATGCACTATGCAAAGCAAGCCAACGGGCCACAAAAGCTGGGGTAGGTACTAACTGGGTTTTTACCGTTTTGGCTGTCTAAAGAAATGTAAAAATGCGGCTCTAATGAATTGTAACTGTTTATGTTGGTTACGTGATAGGTACGGTACATCATAGTCTTATTACGTAATAAGTTAAATTCACACAACAACAATTCAGCTTTTCTCATTTATATTCGGGAAATACCTACAGTGAAATGAGAACAAACAAAATACTCAGTCGTATGAAACTGGCGCTTCACGTTTATCAATTGTACACACAATCCAGCTCGACTACTGTCCTAATTTCGTCGAAACATTTGATAGGCCAACACCAATCAAATGATTGCCCGACAAATCGAAAATGCATGACGGTTCAAACATTCCCCATGAATATTTTATTAAAGTTGTACCTGCTGGGTGTCTGATTGTACAAAGAATGGATACAACTTACACGCGATCAAATCGACACTCTCTTCGTATCGTATGGTAACAATTGTAACTGCTTTTAACCTACTTATAGGCTGCGTTTTCATATGAGATGTGTGAGATAGCTGGGCGGTGCGAGGATGCATGGGGAGTCTGAAACGGTGTGAGCGTTGCCACCGGAGTTTTGTTGGATGTAGATCCGCAGCACATGCTTTGTTACGGTGCGTGGATGAGCGGTGCGAAGATGTATTCAATTTATCAGTTCTTTATCAGTCAACTACCCCCGTCAATCGGAAACTTTTGAAAATTACCAAACAGAAAAATCGAATATACCTACTTTTCATTTAGGTATTTATGCATATTTATGCCATTCATTCTATTGCGATAAAACTTTTCGTGCCTACTTAATTGATGTCACTTGCCTGAAGGAATAGAGTCATGGAACGCCTTGCAGTTGAGAAACATCGCTTGATGGAAATTTAACTAATTAATGAAATGACACAAATATATTTAAGACAATATTTGAATTATGCCAGTTTCTAATCTTTACTTTACCTTTCTTTCCGCCTCCCAGAATTCCGACATAGTTCTTATGCTTGAGAGTAGCTACGTGAACACGAATATGCCGTTCGACAAGCGGTTCTACTACCAAGCGCCGATAGTGAAGTGCTACGCTGACGCAATTGCCAGCGAGTGTCCTAGAGCTTTCATAATCGTTTGTGCCTCGCCTATAGACTGTATGGTGCCTTTAATCGCTGAGGTAAATATTATTATACATTCTTCTTCGTCTACTTTTATTATTATACTTTTAACACTATATATGAAAAAAAATCGACGTTCTTATACGTAACATAACTAGTTATAATCCTTCCAAACTACTTATGATTAAATTTCAAATTTGTTCAGAAACAGTCAATATATTTCCAACTATGAAATTTTGAAGCTATGCATATATTTAGATTGGAAAAAGTGAATTGCTCAGGCGAGACATAAACCCGTGACCATTCTCTTACAGGGGGAATGCTCCAACCCTGACACACATTTTGCAATCTTAATCGAATAGATTTGTTGTTAAAAATTAGATTTTTATAAATTAAAGCCTTATTTCTATACCCACGTCTCGGTCACATAGCTTTGAACTCTTTGGGTATGTAACCCTTAAGTATATAAACATTTTGCAGAATAACTACATATTAAATATCTACATTTCAGATGTTTATGTCAATTGTGATGAATAACAGCAAATAATGTACAAGGTCAAAGAAACAGATATTGTTTCCCTTGCATACTAAACAGAATATTATGATCGACATTTTATGGTTTTCTTGATCTAGCTTTACGTAATAAACATTGTTATATTCCTTTGTTTCGTGTGGGATGATAAGACAAGAACAACACAAGACCTGCTTAAAATTTTTAGTTACTTGTTGTTTTAATTTTTTTTTTTATAAATAGGACATTGCTATTCAATCAATCAATCAATTAGCCCACTGCAGTCCACTGCTGCACATAGGCCTCTCCCAATGTGCGCCATTTCGTACGATCCTCCGCCTTCCGCATCCAGTCCGTCCCAGCCACCTTTTTCAGGTCATCGGTCCATCTGGCTAGGGGGCGCCCTACCCTTTGTTTGCCTTCTCGCGGTCTCCACTCTAGGACTCGTCTGCTCCAACGGCCATCGATCCTTCGACAGGCGTGGCCAGCCCATTGCCACTTCCGCTTGCTTATTCTGCGAGCTATGTCGGTAACTTTGGTTCTTTGTCGGATCACCTCGTTCCGAATTCTATGCTTCAGAGAAACTCCAAGCATAGCTCGCTCCATAGCCCGCTGCGCGACTTTTAGTTTATGGACTAGCCCTACCGTCAGTGTCCACGTTTCGGCACCGTAACTCATAACAGGTAGGACGCACTGGACTTGCTTGGCGTTTACTATATTTCGGTGATGTTGCGACACAACAATACAACATCAATGTTATATTGTTATCATTCTCATATTGAAACATGAAGTAACTAACGCGAACCGTAGTAAAAATGAAAGATCTTTTTGCAGACATAATGAGAAATCAATAAATTTTTCCTCTCTTGACCTTCGAGTTTACGAGCCGTAAAGAAGCTATAATCGACTTTGTTTCCTACTCGTAATCTGTTTTCAATTATGTCCCCTACTTTCATATTCATATAAAAGCTACTTTAAATACCTATTACTATTGTATATTATACTCAGATAGGTTTACTGGGTGCAACTGCGTATTATCCTTTTTGTGAGTAAAAATATGGAGTGGGTGGGTGTATGGAGGCCCCAGCGAGATCTCCGGGGCTTAAGAATCTCACCGCTAGCTTTAGAATCTTCTTTAGATGCAACACTGTAATGATGGTGATATGATTATAAATATCCCTCATTTCTATTTTTGTGTAAATTCGTAAACTTTGCGTTTACGCTTGTTCATTTTCTCTTCTGAAAGAACCAACCGGTAAACTGTTTTTTCAACGATTCGTGATTGACGAATTTGGATGTATATACCTAGTTCTACCATGATTTGCATTTTCTATTCACACTTGCAAAACAGTATTTCTTTTGTGTCATGTTAAATTAAAATTTCTTCGTGAGAAAGGGTGGCACGGTTAATACTGGTGTAAGAACGGCACTTTTATTTTTCTTATTGAATAAAAAAGCATTCTTTACCACATTTTTACCAAAATGATATAAAGTATAATGCAAAATTATTATTGTAGAATGGTAGAAATTACTTAGCGCAAAAATGGAGTTAGCGTCCTATATTATCCTGCTGAAAATGAAGGCAGTTACAATTTTATTATAGGAAATTTCATATAAATATTTCGAAATGATCTAACGAAAAATTTATTCAATTAAAAAAAATGTGATAGTACCAAAACACCATCGCATCGCTCTGTGAGACTACCTATAGTGCTATGGAATACAATATTACTTAATATACAAACTCGGAAGACCGGTTTCCGGGGTCAGGTTCAAAGCATTTGCCTTTAAAACAAAATTATATCAAGAAAGAGGCACTAACTAGGTACCGTAAACCCGACAGTGCTCGGAAGCAAGGCAATTTTACGCTTCTCCGTTCGTTAATCCGCTAACCGGTAAAACGATACCTATCAGATAGTAGGTGCCTATATCTGAAGTAGACACAAGACCTGATTTCAAATAGTTTCAAATTGATTTAATTCACTGTCTAATTTCAATGCGGGACTTAACAGATCGAAGATCTAACTGAATCTAACCTTCAATAATTTAGTTACAGGATTCGAATTCCGAGGTTATCTCCATTAGCAGTTAGTGAACATTTTGGTGCTGTTTGTCTTGTTAATAATGTTAGTTAGTCACTATTATCGACTACATCGTAATTATCTGAGCATATATCCTGTTTCAGTTTATCTTGCACTATATGTAACTATCAAATTGCGTTCATAGCAACTCGGTAATGCTCTATTCAAAATATTAGATTGAATTTCTGCACGTAGGTAGTTCAAATGCTATACTTTTTCATGAATATTATCGAACCTATTACTTAGGCGTCATGCTTTGTAATAGAGAGGTCTCGAGTTTAAACGTAAGAGGTGGCCTTATTATGTGAACCCACTCTTTCCTGAAGTTAGCCTAGCACAACAACCCACAGGCGGCGTGCGGTTTGATCGGTTCGAGTCCGACATAACCTGCCCCTTCGGCTCCGCAGGGGGGGGCGGGGCGGGGGGGGGTATCCGTGGGATTTCAAGTTAGCGGGGTGGCAATAGGTACTTATTAATCATTTTAATTAGTAATAGGCATTCTAAAGAAATATGGCTTCATCGTGCAGTTTTGCATAAAACCATTTATTAACATTTTATATGTTCAATAGAATCCGTCTTCTTCCTTGATATCTTTGACACACTTATGAAAGTGTATGAACCCCAAACAAAAATACTCGCAAATAACAATCCAAACGTACAAACAAACCCGACGGCGACATAAAACAGTCGCTTAGATCGTCAATATTAGTAGATTAGTTTTTTGTTTACATTGTTCTACATAAGAACAAAGTTGTGTCTGCGGGCTTACAGCTCTGAAAGAAATTGACGAGTTGTTACGTACTGTGTTACATAACACTCGCCACTTGCGGTGAAAAAACAGTTTTCTTTTTTCATATCTTGGCCCGGAATCGCTTACTCTGGAAGCGCGAGATGAAATGAATATTGGAACTCTTCCACAAATTCTGTTTTCCACGATGTATTGTTTTTTTTTTGTTTACTTTTGTTTTGTTTGTTAACGACAGTATAAACTTTTTGATAATTAATTTCAGGTTTTTCTAATCTTGTATTTTTTGTCTTTAGTTTTGGGTCATCGCAATTATTTTATATGGGTATTATATAATCATAATTATTATTCTTTCCGCACCAATTGCTTTAAAAGTAAACAATGCATAACTAACATCTTCAGGCCGTTCGCTGCCTATGGACCCGTGGCTTGCGGGAACCTGTTTCGTACAAATAATATCTATGGTGCGAATTTCGTGCACAAAATATACGATTTGCACGAAGGGCATGATGTATGAGGCAGCGGACAGCCTTAATCTTGGTGTAGAATGGTAACAGCTTACCTGTTTACCATTAGGCAATGCCTATATTTAAACTTGCCTAAAACAAAGAATACTTTAATGTAAACTACATATCCTTTTCCCACAGACATTAAAAGAAACAGGCTGGTACAATCCACGTAAGCTCATAGGGTCGATGGCAGTTCCCGAGATGCGCGCGAGCACACTGGCGGCGCGGGCGCTCACCCTTGAACCGCGGTACACGCGAGTACCTTGTGTTGGTGGCACAGAAGGTGTTTCTCTTGTGCCACTGTTTTCTAAGGCTATTGAATTCTTTGATTTTGCTCAGGTATTTTTTTATTTTTGTTCTTCTGTACATTTAAGTAGATAACAATTATGAGAAATAAACAGGAAAAGTGTAAGTGATAATATTACCGCAATATTACTATCTAGGATGGGTCTAAATAGCTAAACTGGTAGAATAATTCCCTGTAGCAAAGTACGGTGATACTCGGTATAGAAAAGTACCTACAGGTTCACTTTTGGTATCAAAATTTATAGGAGAAGTATCGCGCGCAGTCTGGCGTTTATACTTTGACTCCAGAACTACGCCCTTAAAAAAGTAAAACAACTTATTAGTATTAAGCCTAGTACGTCAGGCTCCTTCAATGATTTGTTCATCTTTCGTTGGTCAAACTATATGTGTGTTCTTAGTACTCCTGTTTTCTATTATCTATGTATGTTCTCTATAATTGTACACTTGTTTTTTACCCTTTTGTTGCTGTTTCTCCTCTATCCCCCAAAGGTTTGCTGGGAGAAAACTCGTTACTGAGTTAAGCTCGCCTTTGTACTGTAATATGTGTATGTGTACAATAAAGAATTAAGAATTAAATCCATCTTATTTACTACAGCCAAGTGCTCACAGCAAACCTGAATTAATTCCTTCGTTCTTTGACAGGTAGATTAGATTAGAATCGAATCATTCGATAGAAATTTCTGTAGGAAGCCTTATAAATGCCTAAGTACATTTTTACTCAATGAAACCAAATCTGACTAATATCAGATTGACCTCGTCGATTCCGTAATTCTAAACTATTTAACACTTACTAGTGTTAAAAATAACAAGCTGAGACCAACTTTACAGATGGAAGAATAGTCATCATTAAACAAATATTACCTACTCAACTTTTTTAATGTAAAGCCAGCCAAAATAGATTTATTGCCCCGATTAAATTAACGTGTTAAATAATGATCAGACCAAATGATTAGTTTAGTTGTCAAAATTGGGTTCAGTTAGTCTTTAAGGTGGCCAGATGCACATACTAAAAGTCCCCAAAGGTGGGACCTGATCTGGCGGTGCGAAGGGGGGAAAGGTGCCTTTACAGTTTTTTTGCTTCTATATTCAAAACTATTAATAATCTCTTTATTTATAACTTTTGTTCACTTCTACATTATTTATCCACATTATTTATGACATCACAGCTTGCTGGCGCGTAGTGCAAATGTATGAAGTGCAAAAGAATGTCGCAATTATCTCAGTCCACGTTGCGTTTAAATATGTACAATGAATAATAAGATACATTTGAAATTTAATAAAGAATGTAAAAAGTTGAAAATTTTGTATTATTTCGATTATTTAAATTTAACCCATATTGTCCATATTAGAGTCATATTTTTTTTATTTTTGGCAGCCATATTTTTAGATAAAAAAAACTAAACATAGTAACAGTAAACAAGTATTGGTAATAAGCCGATGACTCAGGACACTACCCTATCGCCTATAAATTATGTCTAGACATTTTTTACTATAGGATCAATACTTTATAAATACAAGGTCAAATGTAATAAAGCTTATTAATTTGCATGCGTAAAATAATGTAAGTTAAGAAATATTATTAATAGTTTTTTTAAAAAAGAAGCAAAATACTGAAAAAATACTAATTCTACCAAATAGACTAATTGTACCAACTTTCAAAACTACACAAATTATTTGGTCTGATGATAAATTTTCACCTTTATTTAAACGGAGTAGTAAGGGGAGGGGGTACACTACTGACGGTGGAGGTGAGCGCTGATGCGTCACAAGGTGGCCACCCTAAATCTACATCTGGGTCACAAGTTCCAGTCGCCGTCACGGTGTTCCTCTCTGTACCACGCTATGGACCCGGCGACCGCACGGTGAATCCATGGAGTGCTGAGAATCGGATCTCTCATCTCTCCTCCTCTACGTAATTTTTCTTAATAACTCTTCATCTATCACAAGTTTGAACTATTTCAACGTACTATTCAACAGAACAATGCGAGGCTGATGACCGATGCAGTGCGCACCGCTCCTGTGGCAGTGAAGCGAGTTGACAACGACTGCTGTATCAGAGCAGGAGACTTGAGCGAGGCTCACGCCCTCGCTGGCTTGGTCACGAATGTGGCTCACGCTCTACTGTGCCATAACGTACCAAAAGTGACAGGCTTTGTTGAAACAGACCCCAGTCAAGTTATATCTCCTGCAAGGTTATTTTCTTTTTTTTTACTTCCAAAGTAGGTTTATAGATTTTGTGTTCGGCAAAGAGGTGAGATACATAACTATTGTCTGTGAAACCCTCTCAATTTTCTCTAAATTGTCCTAATCTATATTGTCCTAGTCTCTAATTGTTCTTTTCACCTTTTATACAAACCATTTCCCGGGTTCGAATCCTGGCCATTACACTACCGACGCGAACCCACTCCTAGCACAAGCAATTTAGCTTAGTTGGAGGGGTTAGAGGGAATATTAGTAATTTCGATAATTTCGGTTGCTAATATTCTTTATAAAAAATATATATATATAAAGCAAAATACATAGTCTTTTTACAATCATTGGCTAACAGCGATAATGTGTTGTTGATGTGTGTTGTGAACAGTGATGTGAGTGATTCGTTATATGGTCAAAACAGTAATACGAGTGAGCAATAGGTTATAATTCGTAATATCTTACGGTATACATATGTTTATTGCTAAATTCAGTCCAAAAAACTTATAATTTACTCGAAATAACAAGTCTAGTCTAAATAACAGTGCTTCGCAACTTATGACAGTGAATTGTAGAAGCATACAACAAGATATTCTGTCTTCAGATTCATGGCGAACCGCTTGGAGCTCAGTGGTACCGGCATCATCACCAACTTGGGGCTGCCGAAGATGACTGACGCAGAAAAAACTTGCCTCGACTTGGCTGTGCACGAGTTGGCACTAAAGCTAAAGATGGTTTATGACTGGTACTTTAAGTATTGCAGTTCTAGTGGCAGACTTGACGCTGCCCAGTGCCAGTTCTTTACGCCAGGAGCTAGCAACAGATTCGACGATTGCGCTTACGCAACATTGTGATTTGAGTGTGACCAAAATTTACTAGCGGGTGTGACCATAATTTATTTGTGAGTGTGACCAAAATTTACTAGCGGTTGTGACCAAAATTGATTTGTGAGTGTGACCAAAATTGATTAGTAAGTTTAAAAAAATTGTGATAATACCTGAACAAATTGTAATGTGAAATTAGAAATTTATAGTTTATTTTTGTTATTTTTTGTAATAAAGTTTACAAAATATATGTGAGATTTCTTTTTCGATATACGCACCAATTATTTCATCTAGCTTGACGAGTTATTTGATTGCAATGTTATTTTTGTTGCCGTTATTGCACCCGGGAATTGACTTCACGACGCAACTTAAATATAAATTTAAACTTATGCCATGCCACAGGACCAAAGATGTAGTTATGTTCTGATATTGAGTTTTTTATTCGATTCGTAAGTGAAAAAAAAGTCTGTCTACAAAATCAGTTTGTTTTTCCAATTCTTAATATTAGGAAAAATATATTGAATGAGATAAGAACCTCTTATATCATTTTGACTTTCCAATAAAAGTCACTACTTCAGAGGTTTCAATTGTAGGTACTTTTCCATTTTATTTCAATTCTATAAGTAATTTAATTTTCACAGTGAATTTACTGCCCAAAAAGTGCTTCTGACGCCGAAGGGATGGACTAAACAATACGATTTACCTTCAAACCTCAGCGCACTTGAACTTGAATACTTAGCAAGGGGATTGGAGGGAATGAGAGCAAATATCAGAATGGCGAAAGACTGGCATACCGCGTGTCTCAATAATCTGGCAATGACTGGCCAACGGGTTGCACGGAAAGATTTCTTAATACCGAGACACTATGATCACATAGACACTTGCATAACTGCCCATAGTGCTTAGAAATAGTGTTTTGCACTCGGGCAACACCGTCAATTTAATGACCTACTGAATTCGACGCTGTTAACTCCATAAAGCATCTTTTTTTGTACGTGTCTTAAGTAAAATACACTCTGGAATGCAGATTGTCTTGTTGCTGTAATCAGTAAAGTAAAAAAAAATAGTAAAAATGAAATAAGTAAAAATGTAAAAAAAAACGTAAAATAAAAAAGGTCCATTTTTTTCGTTTGTTTAATTTGTCACACTGTGTCCCCATAAGTTTAATCGATGAGATATTCCACCATCTAAAAACAAAAAAGTATGATTTTCTAGTTGAAATAAATAACAACAATTGCTACATATAATTTTGTTTCTTAAATTTCTTCGATCAAACTATTTCCACTTGATTCTACGCCATCTATATCCATCTTTATACTGTGTAGATTTAAGGTCCATTTCTGCCAAAAGGAGATTTCTTGTTGGTGAGAAAGTACATTTTACCGGCCATCCTGTGAACGAACGGTAATAATTGTAACAAATATGGCAAACTTTGAACTAAATTTGACAAACAAATCACCTAGCAGTCGCGAAAAAACAAAAAAAACCTGCAGATTTTTCCTGCAACTTCTCAGCCGAGGAAATTTTAGTCCAGCAATGGACTGCAAATAGGCTAATTAATTGATATCTAAATGAGGACGTCAAAAATAACCTACACTTACGGTGGTGTAGCTGCAATTCCCATGTACCCATCCCATGAAAAACTGCACCTTCTTGTGGCCGAAGTCCAGTCTCGACACGACGTGGCAGGGAATCCTAGACGGTTTGTCAGAGACTCTGCATAGAGTCGCCACGCACGGACGTGGCTACAGCCATCTGAAACCAAATGTATCTTATATCTTTAAACGAGAAATTCTTGTATATATAAATACACACGCCGCAGGCAGAATTAGCGGAACACAAAAAAGGAGAGTATAAAATAGTTAGCTTTATTTTTAAACAAATAATAATTAAGCATGAAACAACAGTTAAATGAATATGTTTCGTCTCATCGCATAATGTCCTTTTCTCGAAATGTCCTTTCTAATAATGTCCTTTTCTGCATGGATTTCTGCATGGTTAAAAAAAAAATAACCACGAAGGCTTAATGCGGGAGCTATGCTCCGCTCGCTCCCGCTTTAGCCTTCTAACCTAACCAAGTCGGATTGCGCAGCTAAATAAAGACTGTAATACTGATTTTGAGAAAGGACATTTCGAGAAAAGGACATTATGCGATGATGGTCTCGTCTCATCACATAATGTCCTTTTCTCGAAATGTCCTTTCTCATAATGTCCTTTTCTGCATGGATTTCTGTATGGTTTAAAAAAAAATAACCACGAAGGCTTAATGCGGTAGCTACGCTCCGCTCCGCTCCCGCATTAGCCTTCTAACCTTTTGAAATTGATTTACAACACCATACTTTAAAGTTTAAGAAAAAACCCTTAACTAAACAAAATGCATTTTTCTTAGATTTCGTAGTGACAGAGAAACAGTTGAAATTTTTAGATTTTATGACGGTTTAAAATTAATTCATCCAGGTACATGTGTCCTTTAGACCGCCGTGAGTGCTAGCAGCGGTATCTCGCTCGCTCTCGTGTCATTTTTTTTCCATACAACCGAGGTGGCACGCAAGCACACGGCCCACCTGATGGTAGGTAACCATGGCCCATGGACGTGTTCAACACCAGGGGAATCACACTCGTACTGCCGACCCTGTAAACGCAGAGTTTCTGTGCTGTCAGTGTAGAAGACAAAGCAGGAAAAGCCTTTGGCCTTCCCAATGACAGCATAAAACCTTTCCAGTGAGCTCTGGTTACGCTAGTCACCGCCGCCGGGAACACAACACGAGGTTATTATGGGTGCAGTATTCTGCAGGGCGGAGGTACTTCCCCAGTCGGACTGCTCAATTTGGACGGGCATACCGTCGTATTCTACTTTCTACCTGCTCTTTCTTTCTCTTTTCTTACCTCGTCCCCCGCGCCACGCCGCGTGTATCATGGGATCAGTACAATGCTCGCAGTTGGTATATAGTTGTATCCACATCTAAATAAAGTGAAAATAATCCTGAGAACTTATATATTTCTATATTTTTTCATTCGATATTTGATCCGGCTCGCCAGCGTTATAATGAAGTCAAAATGAATTCTTTTTACAACAAGAAAAGTTATAGCATGATTAATACTATCAAATTGCTGTCGAATACGTTAACAGCGTGTTTCTTTGTCCTAACTTCAAACTGTAGAAACAAAGTATACTCCTATACTTCACACAACGTTACCTAAACCTGCCTACCAGCTCCTTTTATTGTAATTCAGGCACCTAAATATACATTGGGGTATTAACCCACATAATTTGCCCCAGTAGCATTTAATATCATTGTATATTTTGTGAAGGGAGGTCGTGTGGTAGCCTATAGGCTATAAGTAATCTGCTATTGACATTTTGCCTTAACGATCAATCTTTGGCTGCGAGCCAAGTGGCAGGGCCCTCCCACAGGGAGTAGATAAAGCTTAAGGTTATCTAAATTTATGCGGTAGAGCGAACAAAATTGATAAACGAATCGATACTGGGAATTGTTGAGAGATGGAAGCTTTGTTTGCCAATTTGTTGAAAGGATAAAGTGAAGGAAAGTAAATATGGAAACAAAAGAAACATATAGATATAGAATTTGTAACATTTTCTGTTAAATTTAGATTGTTGATGCTACGGATAAGCAACTGGCAACTGCCGCGGATCCTGGTTTCGATTGTCGTTGAGAGAAATTATGTCGTACCGATTTGATAAGTGCGTGTCGTACCAATGAGAAAGGGCTAATTCTGATGTAGGCCACATTTAAAAAAAAAAAAATTAATTCTAAAAATGAAAAAGCTTAGACATTATTGCTTGATTGTACGATGAAATTGATGATGCAAATACTTGATATAAAGATGATTGCGAACTAAAGAAAATTTACCTAAATATATTTTCTTTAGTTCTTGTTAATAAATATCATTTAGAGTTATTCAGTCTGTTTTGCATGGAAAAGTAGCAGACGTCCATACGTTATTCGTTATTTTCACAATATATAAAACATATATACATACATAAAAGCGAATTACCACTCACGGATTAATCTCGAAATCTCAGAATCCATAACACCTACAAACTTAAAATTTCGCAGGTGGGTTTCTTACATAGGATGTAGGCATCCTCTAAGAACGGATTTTACGAAGCTCCAGCTCTAAGAGTTAAAACGGAGGTTGGAAGTTTGTATTGAAGTCGTACGATTTTGAAGTAAGAGACTTGAACATTTAAAATTTATGATCTAAAGATGGTGTGGAGGTGTACTAATATGTGTCCTTAAAAATCAACCCCCCTTTGGGGTTAAAACAGAGGATGATAGTTTGTATGAAAGTCCAATTCACTCTACACGTACGAAAGTCGCAGGCGGTTAGTAGTTTAAAATATTAGTTGAGATGTAGCGGCGGCTTCATGTTTTGCTTCGTGGTCGTGAACGTAAAACTTCGCCTTTGGCCAAAACTTTTCCTTCACGCAGGCAGACGGTCATTCGTAAACTAAAACGCATTTTCACCAAACTACTAACCCACAAAACATCAAAGTTTTTGAAGATGTTTGTATGTTTGTTATTCAATCGTGATCTATCAGCATAACGGATCTAGCGGTAATTTTGATTCCGGAATAGATTATGATAGTCTATCTACTCTATCCCGGGAATTGGTTCCCTTAGGCTGCGGGAAAATAATCAAAATTCGGTATCAGCTAGTGTAATATAAACGCTACAAAATTATTCATCGTTATGCTAAATTCAGCTCTCCGATTGGCCCAAATACGTTCACGTTATCACTCTTAATTAGCGTACGTTTATGAAACTACATAAAGACTAAATTCCTTTGTGTAGTAGGCACCTTTATAAAGCATTCCATTGTACGGTCTCATTTCGATTTTTTATAACGTACTGTTCTTGTTACGGGCTGTAAACGTGACTTGATGTTCTATGTGATGTAATTGCGAATCGTATAAAAGCTCTTTGAGGAACAAAATTAAAAACAAGAAATGCTTTTCTGTTGTTAGGTGATAAATGATGTTTTGTTGTTGAAATATACGTATATGCCTTCGCCTTCTTATGGTAAGTGAATACGGCCTTATAAGGTTTGCAATGAGACGTTGAGTTGAGAAAATAGTGGATGGGACGAAAGAAACAGGCCATGCTGACTATTGCTATTTAAAGTCGCTTAAGTATCCTAAACTCAAGTCATTTAAATTTAAATCGTGTAAATTATTGTTATTTGAAGTAAGTTAATATTTTTTTACATGAAGGATGCGATTTGAAACGATAACCAGTCTCCGTTGATCTCTATCACCAACTGAGGTACTTGGGATAGCTGAAAGGCTTCTGTAAATGGCTTCTACGTTGTTCTAGCCGTGTATTAGATGAATGAATAATGAATTTTATTATTTTTAAATTTTGGTGATTACTATTATTAAGGTTTTCGGGATATTTACCATGTAATGATTTATTGAGTTTCCGATATTTTTTTGCGCTTGCGCTTGCAACAGCGCCGAAATATCGGAAACTCAATAAATCATTACATGGTAAATATCCCGAAAACTTTAATAATAGTATAAACAACCATGATAGCTTAAATACCGATATTTGGTGATTATATTGCGCATGTATTTTTTTTTTATTATAACCGCATATTTCATCTTTATACAGTTTTTATGTTAAATGACAATAATTAATAGCTAACCTTTCAACATACAATACTAAATATAAGAAGTAAAACTCATACAAGTACCATTAAAATAGTCACTCTCGTATATTTTCGTGCAACTTCTCGTAGCACTTGCTACGATATTCTGCCGTAGCGTGTGGCTCTCAAGTATGTAAGTAACTCTTTACCGCTAGTGCAGTACTGTAGCTTTACGATGCTATTTTAAATAGCAAATTGCAACTTTCAAAACATGTTAACCTCTTTTCTGTACTTTGGGTAAACAAACATACGAACGTCTGTCAGAAAGCGGTCACCGCACCCTAAGAACATTTGCAATATAAGAATGTACAATATAAGTTTGATGCACACTGCACTATGTTATTGATCCTATTATAATCGTGTGAAATGAAAACGTCACTGACGTCACAATACCGAAGACGTATTTAAAGGAGAATTTCGACTTTCAAGGACGTATTGATGTCTTGTAGTCAGAGTACCTATTCTCTTATGATATAATACAAGATTTAAGGAAGAATACCAAATCCTTGTGATATGACAAAGAAAACTAGCCGTCGGAAGCGAGATAACTTTGCATGTGGTCATTTCATAGTTTGTTACAAAATTCCACGAAATATGAAAATAAATATGCTTTTGTCTGCTGTAGTTTATTCGTAGGCTGTAGTCCATCCGAGATACATTAGCAAAAAATATAAAACAGCATCAAAAAGTAATAGCAATATTATCTACACAGACAAAAGAAATCTCTGCATTGAAAGTGTTACATAATAATTCTGTAACAAGATTCCCGTACTACGCAACAGACAGTTCGATATTACGTCACTAATGTGACTTGACAAGCGGATAAAAGTCACAAAAAAAATACCCCGTGTTTTAATTATAGCCGTTACCAGACATCGCTCAGTAAACACGAGCGCTAATAATAGCTTTTTGAACAGCAAATAATCAGGGGGCTACCATGGAATATCCGAAACTCCAGACTCGAATCATACATGAACGAAAGATCTGGTATTTAGATACATTGAAGTTACGTCAGATTACTTTAGGAAATCCTAACTCTGTCAAGACAGAGCAAAGTGATGCGTGTCATTAGACCTGTTTTATCACAGAACAAATAAGGTAATCGATTTAAAAACTATATGGAAACTGGTCAATCTAGCTACAATATTGTCACTCTATGTAGCTATTATTGAAGCCACACATTGGCCACCATGGAGCCCCGTATCTTCGGGACTTTACTTTAGTTCCTTAGCATCTGGAGCAATGCAATTGTAATGACGGTCGGAATATCCTAGTTCAAAGCTTTAGACCGTTAAAAGTTAAATTCAATTAAGTTTAAATTAAATATTTTCATAAAAATTATTAACTATTATTTTAATTGACATTTTATCACTAGAAATAACCAACAACTTCTGATGCTGGCTATACGTTCCATAGTAGCCTCCAAGGCTCGTGTAGTAGTAACGTTGATCCTCCTCCCCGCGCTTCGCCGGTCCTCGCCCCGCCCCGCAGCATCCGCGTGACGTCAGAGCATCGATCGCACCCTCCAGCCAAAATGTGCGGTTGTTAGGGTCGAAACACACAAGCTTACGAAGCAAATTTGACGAGAAATTGGTTTAGTGCAGAGTAAATTGTTTATTATGGTAGTTAGCTTCGTGTTGACTTGGTATTGGAACATGGACGATGTTTGTACTTTTGTAGGTAGAATTTTGCATATTAGTTAGGTTAGAGACCGCGGGTTTGATAAATAATATTTGTGTAACATGACTATGGAGGAACACATGACTTTAACTATGGTTTTGGAGGAAAATCTGCGCAAGAGCCTCGTCCATTATCAGCGTACTGGCTAACAGGTGTAGTTGGCTTGGAACTTACCCTGAAGATCTTATTCATTCAGGAATAATTATGTAGATATTTGCAAAAAAAAATGTATATCAGTATTTTTATCCATATGTCACACCTTATATAACAAGTTATGCTTAGCTTAGGTCTGGTATCTAGATATGGCACTATGGGAGACTATGCGGATGTCGTGCGGTCCATGGCCCTATATGGGTGCCCCGTGTGGGTGGACACCCAGGTGGTCAGGTTCTTGCCTCTGCTGCGTACGGCGCAGAGGACGATGGCCGCCAGAGCCACCAGGGAGTGCCGCTCGATATCCTTTGAAGCGGCGAGTCTCCTGGCTTAGGCACTATATCGGTTCCGAAAGGAGGCGAGGGATCAGGGATACGATCCCGAGCCCGAAGATAATAGGCCGAGAAATCCCGGCTCCACAGGGACATGGTGGCCGAGTGGTACGACTTGAGCAACCACGCGCAGGGCACGCTGTAATTGCAGCGGTAAGACCCATCATTTGAGAGTGGCTAGAGAGACCACACGGTAGCCTCTTGTACCGTCAGACGCAGTACATTACCGGACAAGCTTTCTGCGGTATCTGCAACTGATGGGCGAGGAGCCTACGCCGAGGCAGAAGCGTCTCCTCCCAGCGTCTCCTACTGCGAGCAAGTGATGCTACTGAAGGAGACAGCGGAGCGGGCGCGGTGCAATGAGTGAGACAGACTCGCGGACATCGCTATCCGCATGCGTAAGTGGCTCGGGCGTCGGTGGGCGCAAAACAACCTCCGCTCCCCATGAGCACGGGCCTGAGGGTGACGGGTGGAGCCGTCCGTCACACTAACAGAAGCAGGCCACGGCGGCGGCGCGTATCGCGTGAAGCGCGCCTACACATACCGGGGGCAAGTTGGGGACCGCGTGGTCCCCTCTCCCGAGGAGGTTCATACCGAGAGGGATGAGACTGGGTCAGTCGGGGCGCGAGGGATATGTCATTGATAACCTCACCTTTGGCCTTGCACAACGGCCTTGCACTTCGAGTCCAACATAACCTCCCCCTCAAGCTCCGGAAGGATTCGTGGGGATTTCCCGCACGTAAAAAAGGGCACTATGTACTATCGCAGATCATATATCGAGTGATTTTATTGTCGTTTTGAAGCGAAAGATTTTGGGCACAGTTTCGATAGCAAAATCGTCATAAAATATTAATTCAGCAAAAAACTAAAAAATAAAATTTACAGCCCTCATACGTTATTCCTTTCACCTGTACAAATTATTCCCACACATTACGAATAAAAAAAAATTTTTTCGCCAAATTAACTAATACATCCAGCCGATTTTGTTATCGAAACTGTGGCTAAAATCATTAGCTTCGAAACGATTATGAAATCAGCATGTATGAAAATCATGGTGACTTAAAAATGAATGACGTCACAGGTCGTCGTATTGCTTTGAAAATCGAATACTACAGCTCGCAAAACGTTATTGGCAATAGTAAGGCTCACGAAACCGTCAGGTTACTCCAAGGTCACGTCTTAACTAACACGCGAAATATATATTACGCGAATAATGCTGACATATTCTGTTATTGATCGTACACATTAGTTACATTTCGGTAAAGGAACGTTTATCAATGTTGCAGAGGTCAATGTCGAAAATTATAAATAACTAGCTGTTGCCCGCGGCTCCGCCCACATAGATGTCGGTTATCGCTTAGTATTGAGTCTACGCATTAAATTTTTCTAAAATAAAAGTAGCCTTAGTTGTTCCTCGTTACATCAGCTACCTGCCAAAAAAGACCCTTCAAAAACGGACCAGCCATTTCAGAGATTAGCCGGTTTACAAACAGACAGACGGACGGACAAAAATTATAAAAAAATATATATTTTAGTGTATGTACCGTATTATATTCATATGCATATATTAAAAAACGGTTGTTTCAATATTACAAACAGACACTCCAATTTTATTTATATATATATATATATAAATAGATTCAATGGGTTTTAACACCTATCTTATCCTGCCCTCTTAGGCCCGTCTTCTAGAATGCCACTTAGCTGAACCTCGATTTATCTGGGAAAAGATTGTATACACATTGACAAATTTGACAGGTTGTCTGGCAGATTTCCTATACAATTTTTCCTCAGACAAATCGCGATTCAGCTGAGTGAAATTCTAGAATATGGGCCTTAATTCATATAACGTCGCGTTGTATTAAAGGTACAACCGTATCCCCTTGTCGATAAAGCTCTATCATAATCGCCACCTTTTTAAGAGTCCGTGTCCGGTAAAAACGGAACTCAATAAGACTTCACTATCTGTCTGTCTGTCAACAGGCAGTTGAAGTTTTCACAGTTTTTATCTGATGTTAACGGCGTCCTTCTTGAAAAGAGAAAATGGCAAGAAGTCATTTCACAGATAATTAATGCAACATCGAAAGTGCCGTCGTTCGTTTTATTGAATATTAATGCAGTCATCCATTTTGCTATGTTTGCAAATTGATTTTGATTGGTCGATTGTTTGAAATTGGCAATTTATTTTTTGTTGCTTGATGCAAGGATGAATTATGATTCGATAATATTTGGATGGTGCTTATTTAACTAAATATGCGGGAAATATAACTAAAGAAAATTAAATGTTTCGTTGTCAGAGTGATAGGTGCCGGTACACCAATGGTGCATCGGTTCAATCGGTATCACACAGCATATAAATAATGGTTAGTTAAGTGGGTTCACGTCGGTAGTAAGAGCCGGTGTGCGAACTCGCCGCCTCTGGATCGCAAATCTTATGCCTTCATTCCTAGACTACAAGGAGCTGACTCACTAACTTCATGCTTCTTGATCAGACCAATCAGAAATTACATTAAACCAATGGCTCAAAGAGCTCGTGTCATTTATTGATAAGCATTTTTAATGAGATTTTTTTATTAATCCGTATATGCGAACTTCTTGATTTTTTTCAAGATGTTTACCGTCACTTATACATGAAGAACTATCAATATGACTTACTCACATAAAAACGCTAACTCCTTGTTAGTATATAACTCATCTATCCAACACCCCGGTTGGATGTAAGACCCAGGGTTAGCGTAGAAGTCCACATCGCCGATCGCCGTCGGAAACCCCAGCACAGGGCTCGTATGTAGTACGTCAACGAATGCAGCATCACCTTTGGCAAGATGGCCGTCGTTATTTGTTAAACTGTAACCGGGATATGCTGGGTCTAACCCTGGAATAACCAATTTTACAACATGACTAAGAGCTGTCTATATTACTGTTAACGGGAATTAACATCGATCATGGTATAGGTATATATCCTTTCGGTCTCTTAGGTCCAGTTTCTGTTACGTCCACATTCAAAGAAATGGACGCTCACAGAACTGGACATTCAAAGAAATGGACGTAATAGGAATGTCAAAATACATTGGACGTAACAGGAACTGGACCTAAGAGACCGAAGAGGTATATATATATCCCTTTTTTTTAAATGTGAGAAATCCCCACGGATACAACCCCCGCCGGAGACGGAGGGGAAGATTATGTCGGACTCGAACCGACTAAACCGCATGCCGTCTGTGGGTCGCAGGCAAGGCCGAAGGTGAGGTAGCAATAGTGGTGCATATCCCTCGCACTCCAGCTGACCCAGGGCCATCTCTCTCGGTCTGGCCCTCTTTAGGTGGGGGGGGGGGGACTTTGATTTGCCTGAGCCATAGTCGGCCTGTGACCACGGCCAGTGTAACCTGGTCAAAACGTCAGGTAAATCAAAGGTATGTATTTACCTCTGCTCGCATTAATCCCCGTAAATATTATTGTATTTCATGGGACACGAGAGTTTATAAGTCAGTGAGAGCTGTCTATACTAATGTTGTTACTATTATAAATGCATTAGTTTGGATGAGTGGTTATTTGTTATTCAATCACGTCAGACGGTTCAACAGATGGAAGTGAAATTAGGCACAGAATTAGATTATTATCTGGAATAGCTTATTGGTTCAGTTCAATTGAAACCGAGAAGCTAATCAGTAACAATTGTATTGATATAGGCTGAACCGTGCAAGTTGAGGAAAATTTGAGGAATCATCACCATTATCAGATATTTATACAATCAATATGTGATATATTTATTTGCAACGCATTCGAAACAATGATGTTATAAAAACTAAAGATACGCTAAGCGAACATGGCGGCTTTCAAAAATGGCGCAAAAACTATTTTTTTATAGTTACAATAATAGGTCGATAATAAAAATAAATGCATTATATTATTATTTATAGCAATTACAAATATTGATAGATATAATATTATTATTACGAACTTACTATTTAAGACGTTTTTCCATAGCGCGCTGTTGCGGCGCTGATTGGTACATAAATTGTCGCCATATTAGAGTCCGGATAACGCATCTATCGTTATAATATATTATATCATTGATTCGAGATAGTTTTACAACTTTTTTGAACTAAACCAATAAAATAACTCCCTACACAGTAATTGGATGTATGAGGAAGCCCTATGGGGTTCAGCCTACCCCACCAGCAAGCCGGTAGCCTGCTGCACGGACGAGGCTTTGGTGCAGGCTTTGGTCTCGAATTTGAGAGACGGTAGTCACTTCCATTAAAAATCAACCAATTTTTTTTTATACTAGTGAGATGGCAGACCGACCCGTGGTCCACCTGATGGCATGGATGGTTACCGTGGCCTATAAAGGTGTGCAACACCAGGGGAATTATACTCGTGCTGCCGATCCTGTAAACACAGGTTTTGTGCCGTCAGTGTAGAAAACAAAGCAGGAATAACCTTTGGTCTTCCCACTGACAGCACAAAAACTCTCCAGTGAGCTTTGGCTACCCTACTCACCGCCGGGAACACAACACGAGGTTATTATGGCCGCGATATTCTTTAGGCGGAGGTACTTCCTCAGGCGGACTGCTCAATTGGACGGAAATACCGTCGTGACCTACCTCCTACTACCTAATTAAAAGGAAGAAGAGTGAGCGGATCCGAACTCCAAGCGCCGAAATGTAAGCCTCGGATACAATTTATTTTTTATTTTTAGCATGTTTATTAACTCACTTCCTTAATATCTGTTCGGATGGTAACTTATTATTAATTTATGAAGAATTTCCTGATGATTTAGAATCTAGAGTATTCTATAGTCTGATTTTTATGTTTCTTACCGCTAATCCTGCCAATCAGCAAGCCCCGTGACCGCAAGTGTTTGCCTGCGAAGCCAGCTGCCTCAGCACCGAGGGAGAAGCCAACGACGTGAATACTGGCCGCTGGAAACCCTGATTGATCAAGGAATTGGATAAAATCAGCCAATTGTAGGCCCATATACCGTGTGTTACGAACCGCTGTTATGTACCTGTGAAGAAATTTATATAAGCTTTAATGTACTGGCCCATTATTCTACTTGACATTGAGTTGACAAACGTAGGTACTTGACAAACGCAGTCGTAATGAGAGTAGACCGTGAATTTCAGTGGACTAACATGGAAGACATAAGTGATATAAAACCAAATCAACTACATGTTTCGGATAATAAACGCGAGGAGTTAAGAGCCTATCAGACCACGTATTTGCGCGTCCTCTGCACGTTTTCAACGCATCACAAAATGCAAGGATCGTGTGCAACGGTAACAACTTAACTTCAGTCTTACGTTTGCTGAGTATCTTAATAGTGTTCTACGTGTGTCGTCAGCGCATAGAAAAAACGTCATGTGTTACGATTGGTCAAGCCTAATAAGGGCTCTGACTAGAATCTGTGAAAAGATATTCTGTTTCCCTTATTTTGGAATATGAACGCTTGGACGATGCAGATGATCACTTCTTCGTCTTCTTCTTCATCCTAGCGTAAATCCCAGTCGCATCCGGAGCTTTTCACTTGTAGTCTGGGGTCCGCTTTTTACCAGTCCAACTGCGAATTTGACTAAGCTTCGGTATTTCCATGAAGCGACTGCCATCTGAACTCCACAACCCAAAGGCGATAGCGAAGCATTGCAGCTAGACCATTTGTTGGATTTTTGAGGGCTCCAACTACCCGTAACGACTGCCATAGATGTTTGTATGACAACCGGGACCGACGGCTTAACGTGCTCTCCGAGGCACGGCCAGACCAATGCAAATACCCATATTCATACATACAAATATTTGCACTGAGCGGGGATCGAACCCCCGCCTCCTGCGTAGCGGCCGCGTTCACTACCGCTACGCCACGGAGGCTACGGCACGTTCACGATCATCATCCTAACGTTGTCTCTATTGCTTTTGAGGCTTTCTTAGACGTCATTATGTTAAGAATGGGCACCCATCCAGACTGATCTATCTTTTATCTATATATCTATCTTAACCTTGTACTTGCGAATATGTATATACATATGTATCTAGGGATTATTTTTTCTGGTCAATGCAAGCCGAAGCTAGTCACACATCTACTAATACTATTGAAATGTGAACCGGACACACTTAAGCATTTATTCGTTGGAACTTATCGTGGCTTAAATCTAGGAAAGTCGAAACAACCCTATGCGAATGCTATTTAGCTGAAATTTGCTGTAGGATGAAAGCACTTCCCCAGCCGGACGACTCAGATTTCAGTTCCTACTGGCTTTTAAGAGGCGGGAATAAGATAAAGCATCTTTAGTATTCTTTAGACAATAGCGCGCACTTGTAAGAGCTCTGGGAATTCTACTCATCGCAGAAATATAAGACTGAGTTAAGATAAGATGAACTACTTAGTTAGGAATATTTTCATTTATCTTTAATTCAAAGTGTAAACTGTAGATTATCGTGTATACCGACGTGGGATAAAATAATTCTGTATAGTAATAGATTCCAGAATATGTGCATTAGATGGCAAATAGGCTAGTGTGTGCACATAACTCTTGATTGTACTCAAAAAGAAAATACCAGTATGGACATAAGTCGACAGCCTCCGTGGCGTAGCGGTAGTGAACGCGGCCACTACGCAGGAGGCACGGGTTCGATCCCCGCTCAGTGCAAATATTTGTGTGCATGAATGTGGGTATTTGCATTGGTCTGGTCGTGCCCCGGAGAGCACGTTAAGCCGTCGGTCCCGGTTGTCATACAAACATCTATCGCAGTCGTTACGGGTAGTTGGAGCCGTCCAAAATCCAACAACTAGTCTAGCTGCAATGCTTCGATATCGCCTTTGGGTTGTGGAGGTCAGATGGCAGTCGCTTCACGGAAAATATCGAAGATTAGCCAAATCCGCAGTTAGATTGGTAAAAAGCGGACCCCAGACTCCAAGTTGAAAAGCTTTGGATGCGACTGGGATTAACGGTAGGATGAAGAAGAAAAAGAAGACATAAGTAAACAGTTGAATGTACAATGGGGGCGCCTTATCGCTAACGACACTTTCTGCCCGGTAATAGCATCGATGGATGAAACATACGTTTTACCTACTTGATATTAATTTCTAATTACTGGATATCGAATATAAATTTCAATCTAGAGCCTGGACGATATACTGTCAAGTGCCAATATTGGTCAATGTTATAAAAAAAGTTTTAGTTTAATGACATTCAATAGGTGCTTTATATAAGTTATTTTTTAAGTCAATGCGTTTTTATAATACGGTGGTAATATGTATATACTTGTGTTGTTATTACCATGGAAAAACGATGAGTCTTGACCAATCTACTGCGATGAAATTGTAATCGTCGGCAGCCAGAAATGCTGAAAAAGAAATAAAATTACCATTTATTACGAAGGTCTATCTTTAAATTCGATTCGGACAAATTACATTTCAATATATATTTTTTTTAGTAGCAGCACAAGTTCATAGACCTTCCTAATGGGGCTGAAAAACATAGTTGAAAACAAGTAAGTGTTTATTCAACTCTATCTATCCCTGGGGTGAGATTATATGTTCATTAAATAAATATATGTATATAAAATCTGTAATTATAGCTGTCGCTATATAAATAAAAATATTGTAACGGAGGCGGTACTATCACTCTATTGCCTATCTAATAGCCGCCATATTATTTGTGTTCTATAAATATTAAATGATGTTCACGAATTATCACACAACAAAACAACCTTTAACATTATCATACAGTAAGGTTGAGAATTGGTTAAAGGAGAACACCTTCTAGTTTTTTAGTATTCCAAAATGAGTATAACCATGGCTGATGAAAAGCAACCGAAACATCGGAATCAGTTTAAATAATAATATAACACCAAATAAATCGCGTTATAAACTCTGTTAAAAATGGTTTCAACATTATTTCTCTATTTATTCATCGGATAACGCGGTCTTTTTACAACACCCTTGCAACAATGTCACTCCGAAGAAGTCATACTTTAAAACGAGGTCATTGATCGGTAACGACATAAGTTGTATTCCAAAATGCATAGTTGTTCAAATGTTGTTGATGCCTGGATAGCGTGACTGCTAGTGGTAGCGTGAATGGGCGGCTACGAAGCCTACGCCGTAGTAAGTTCAGTGTAAAGATTGCGAACTGCTTTTCACTTACAACACTACTTCTAAAGTGTTAGAGCGGGTAGTGTTGCAGGCATTTGTATATTCATCAAATTGTAAATATCCATACTAATATTAAAAAATAATGGGAAAGTGTATGTGTGTGTCTGTTTGTCCGTCTTTCAAGCCTAAACCACTGAACCGATTTTAATGAAACTTGGTATAGGGCTAGATTAGACCTTGAGAAAGGACATAGGCTATGTTTGGTCGCGATAACCGACATCCACGCGGGCGGAACCGCGCGCAAAAGCTACTTTAATTATAAGTAGTATAACCGGACAGGGTCATATATTGTCAGTATACGTATTGACAAAGCTTTATATATAAAAAAATATATGATGAGATTCTGAAGTCGATATCTTGTGCACTGCTGAATGATTTTCTCTTAATTATCTTTTATAATTATTATTATGTTGATACTTACCTTCTTTAAATATAGTACCTACGAGTATGTTCGAAGTAAGAATAAAACGTATTCTGCGTCAGTTATTGCACAAGTTCGTATCGTATTTTACTACGCTCGTTGTTCTATTCTCAATAGCACTATCCACTAGTGCAGCTAGTCGCAAATTTTTTTCTAGTCGTTATCTCTGATATACCTACTTACACTCTCAAGAATTGACTCCTTACCATTACGTAAAGTAGTGGTGCTAACACCACTCGACGACTCGGAAAACCCCATCAGATATATGACAGTGGGCTTACTGAAGTTGAATCCCGAAGCACGCAGGCCCGTGACGTCATTCGGCGGTATAACTCGAAATGTCGTAGGATTTGACCTATAAACAAACAAGTTGGAAAAAGTTATAATTGTGTTATTAAACCGTGGAAAGCGTTCGGAAAATTTTGTAAACAGAATTCGATTTTGCCAGTTGAGTTACTCTTTAATAAGATATATTCGAAAAACCTTTTTAAAAACAATCTTTTTTTTTTTTTCTTTTTTTTTTCTTGCATTGTCATCCGAACTGAACGTGCATACCAAATTTCAGCTCAATCGGTTGAGGGCAAGTGCCTTAAAATTAAGTTGTAAGATTCCACCCGAACAAACATACATTGCAAGTTAAATAAAAGCTTGTAAAAATGGCATCCAGCCTTTTTTATATGACATTTCAATTTGACTTCACCTCGCCTGATGGTGAAGGCATAGTCTCAGGTAAAATAGGCTACAAGTATATTGCTTAAATTTATAAAATATTGGTACGCGTGTTCCGCCCACTTTTCTATTCTATCCTTACTTTTTTATATTTAGGACGTCAATTTGACTTCACCTCGCCTGATGGTAAGCTAAATTCAAAGTCTCAGGAAAGAGGGTCACCATCATCATCATTCACGTACCATGGTAACAATGGTGGCACTCAGCTTGATGACCTTATCAAAAGAGGTTTGTCATCGAAGCACCGCGTGACACCCATCGGTCCCACGCAATCCAACAGGATATAGTAATCCATACTACGGAGGGTTTTTTCTGAATCGTGCACGGTGGTGCCCACCCAGCCGAAATTTGTGACAAATTTGTGCCATCAAACTTCTACCATCAGTAGTTTATCAGTTTCTATTTGTTTTTAGACCATTTTACGGTGCGTTGTTGAGGTAATTTTAATGGATCAAACTCATACTTCGGACAGCATTTCCGAAGACAGCGCCCCAAGTTAGTGACCACGGCGAATGCCTTGGGTCGGTTGTTGCCCAACTTGAAGGAGACTTTACGCGGGTGTCGTGCGGTCCATGGCTCTATACGGGTGCCCCGTGTGGGCGGACACCCTAGAGGCCAGAGCCTCTGCTCCGTACGGCGCAGAGCACGATGGCCTCTAGGGCCATCAGGGGATACCGCACGATATCCTTCGGAGCGGCGAGTCTCCTGGCCGGATCTAGTCTGCCTTTCGGCACTAAGTATATCAGTTCCGAAAGGCGACGACTTGGGCAACCACGCGCAGGGCACGCCGTGATTGCGGCGGTAAGACCGATCATGGGGGAGTGGCTAGAGAGGCCACACGGCAGCCTCTCGTACCGTCAGATGCAGATCATCACCGGACACGGTAGCTTCGGGCGGTATCTGCATCTGATGGGCATAGAGCCAACGCCTGAGTGCCATCACTGCGTGGACTCGGGGCTGGACACGCTCGCCGAGTGCCCAGCGTTTGAGACGCCGAGGCGGGAGCTTTTGGCGACCCTGGGGGTGAGAGTGCTCACGCCTCCACCCTGCTCGCGGCGATGGTCCGCTGCGCGGATGCGTGGTTGGCCAGCGCCTCCTGCGAGCAGGTCATGCTCGTGAAGGAGACAGCAGAGCGGGCGCGGCGCGATGAGCGAGAGACACGCTGACATCGCTGCATCGGTCACGGCACGGTCGTCGGAGGGCGCAGACTGACCTCCGCCCCCCTTGAGCGCGGGCCTGACGGTGACGGGTGGAGCCACCCGGCACTCTACCAGAAACAGGCCACGACGGCAGCGCGCATCGTAGGACGATGCGTGCCACTCCACACCGGGGACGACGCGGTCCCTCCCGAGGAAGGCCAGACCGAGAGGGATGGACCTGGATCAGCCGGGGTGCGAAGGATATGTCGCATGACAACCTCACCTTCGGCCTAGCACTACGAAACACAGACGGCGTGCGGTTTAGTCGGTTCGAGTCCGACATAACCTCATCCTCCAGCTCCGGAGAGGGGGGTATCCGTGGGGATTTCCCGCAAGTAAAAAAAAACGGGTAGTACTCGTATTGTTTGCTCTACGATTTTATATATAGGGAGGAGTAATCATTAATGTTGTAATAAACTCACAATGGAAGTCATCAATGGAAGGTCAATATTGTATAATATCAGTAGCTAACCCGGCGAACTTCGTACCGCCAATATTTTTCCGCCCGCGTGGCGTCAGATACCGTTCCCGCTGCACCCTCTTCTATATTAAACATGTATTATACATATAAATCTTTCTCTTGGATCACTCTATCTATTAAAAAAACCGCATCAAAATCCGTTGCGTAGTTTTCAAGATTTAAGCAAACAAGGGGATATAGGGACAGAGAAAGCTACTTTGTTTTATACTATTTGTAGTGATACTCATAATTTATGCTTTGGAAATTGTTTTTTGTGTTCTTTATAAAGCTTCACATTATATGGTTTTCGAGGCTTAAACCAACCGCTGACGTTGGTTTGCAAGTTGATATTCTTTTAGTCTGATAGGCGGTCTGGGCTCGTCTTGCGCAGGTATACTTTAAAGGGCGGGGAGTAAGTGCATTCACGAAGCTTTCAGAAAAGTATCAGACAATACGGTCACCCTTTTTCAATGGCAATAAGTTACCATATGTGGTTATAAAAATTAGACAGAAAAATAAAAGTTACCTAACCCATAAATAGAACCCAAAACCTCATGATGCGATCGTGCGTAAAAATTATCGCACGCATGCTAAGTATCAACTTAGGAGGCATGATATGATATTAATTAATGATTATCATTTATACATATACATATTTCCATAGTCACCGCAATCATATAATTATTATGACAAGGTGCATTTGTCACGAACACATGACCTCGTGTCCGAACCCATGTTTTGTTATTTCCTAATGACGTCCAGGCATGAATTCAGCGTGACCTAAGCAAAGGTTACATTAATTACATTGCCGACATAGCTCAGGCTTTGTTTGAACCTGCGCGAATGCAACCTTCTGACTGCAGCCTTGGGATTGAACCTGACCGACATGCTACATAGTGAGTTAGCTCACGTAAATTTATTGTAAAAAATCAAATAATTAATACAGCAAAAATTAATTAATACACGCCTGTATGTGCTTTGCTTTATTATTTTGATTTCTTAGTTGCAACTTCGAAGTCTGGAATCGGCTTATTGTTTTTGAATGATATATCGGCTTTTCCGAGAGCGACTGTCGCTTATAAAGTACCAAACTAGATATTGCTCGGGGCAGTACACGTATTTTTTTTATCCTTTGAGAATAGAACGGGTTGGACGAGCTCAAATTCACCAAGTATAGATAATTAAAAAACAATCCGCGTGCCGCAGGATCTCGTTTCTTCTTCATCCAAGCGTAAATCCCAGTCGCATCCGAAGCTATCAACTTGGAGTCTGGGTCCGTTTTTACCAGTCCAACTGCGGATTTGGCTAAACTTCGACATTTTCTGTGAAGCGACTGTCATCTAACCTCCACAACCCAAAGGTGAGGCGCGGCAGGACCTCGTTTGTCTCGCTATTTCGTTCCTAGATACGAGTCCTGAGGTATACAAGAGGTTTGTTGAGTGCGCTACGGTAATCACAAAATATCTACGTGTAGCTGTTAAAATATTATTGGTAGTAGTTTTATGCACATTTAGTCTAAATTGTAGTTATTAATCTGTCAATTTACCAAAATCTATGCACTGCAAGCACGATACGTAAATAATCTTCAATTATTTGAAGGTTAGACTTCAATTAACCCCAGTGTATAAATTAAATGAACAGGTTATTATTAGGTACATCTTTGATTTCATGAGCAAAGATTTATTAATCTTATTATTTATTTACATAAAATAGAAACGCAATAACAAGGTTGTTATCGTGTTTATAATTTATGTTAATTATTTTACACATGTCTAATAATTATGAGGTTTTAACATGAAAAAAAATTACAGAAAATCAGCTAACACTGCAGATATTATGCTCTATTTCAGCAGACAAATCGGCGAATTGTCAAAGACTAAGAAAGAAAAATATTTAGGTTTTTTATTACGTGCGCAAAATCCCCACGGATATTTCCGATCGCCCTCACCCCACCCGGAGGGTGTCGGACTCGAACCGACTAAAACGCACGCCGACTCAGGGCCATTTCTCTCGATCTGGCCCTCTTCGGGGAGGGGGGAAGACCACAGGGTCCCGAAGCCCGGGCCTCCCCTATAGGTATATAGGTACAACTCGCAAATGCCAAGAAAATTAAACTATACAGAGACCTCTCTTGAATTCAATACTTGTAATTTGAAGTTCGAGGTGCACTCTCTTTTTAACATGATTTAATTTTGTAGGCTTTTCGGGAGCGACTACCATTGTGATGTCGGGAGGTCGGTGAGATTATTAAAACACACGTATTAAAACCAACCGGGGCGGTAACCGTAGGGATTTCCAGCACAATAAAAAAAAAGTACACTTTTCGTGAATCAACCAATCCCGAAAGGAAAGCCTGCACCAGAACGTCGACCGTTAATCAACAGGTATACGTGCTTGTTGGTTTGGTCTCAAACCCAAAGATCTCGATATGGTCCAAAGGTCCACACTAACGTCACGATATATTCAACACGTGTGCGTGTGTTTTCAATTGTTATGAACCAGTTTTACCGACATTTCTGGTTATTGTTGTGTTATTAATGAGCTATTGATGCTAATTCTGTTGTGACATAACTAAACTAAAATAAGCTAAAAATCTCTAAAATTTAGTTTAGTCCTGTCAAACGTCGTTCGGTATTCTGAGAATACACGGCTTACCTAAAATTAGTTTGACACGGCCAAAATTCGCTAAGTTACTTCATTTAGTCCTTTTTTAGTGAATCGGTATTCTGTTGTACGTTTAAAATGTCAAAGATTCACTATAATAGGAACTGTCACACTAAAATTAGACGCCACCTAAATGATGCCGACTAAGTTAGTGATAGGTGTAGTTCTATGTGGTACTCGGTCCAGAACCTCCACACGGTGCACCCTGGGCTACAGAGACGGCAGCGCCACTATCCCGTAGGGCTAATGCTGCCGCTTACGGCAAATTCCGACCGAGGCGGAGCGACTCTGCAGAAGATTGCTCAGAGGTTTTCCAAGAATCCCTCTGACTTGCACAGGGCACAGTGGAGAGCGGGCATGTGCTAGACTAGTTAACCGAACATCATCTGGCTTCACTTCATCGGAGGTAATGATCAGATGGCTATGTCAGACTCGAACCAACAAAAGCCGCACGGTGATTCATCACATCGGCCTGTGTGGTGGTTGTTTGGTTAATCATGCTAGCGTGTCACAAAGGCTGAAAAGCCGCAAGAGCTTTTAGTCGTATGTTGACTGCGAACCCTCTCTAGCTACGCGTAACAATTGCCATAGATGTTCGTGTGGCAACCGGAAACTCTCCGAGGCATAACCAAACCAATCCAAATACCCATATTCATGCATACAAATATTTGCACTGAGCGGGAATCGAACCCGCCCCTCCTGCGTGACGGCCGCGTACATTACATTTACCAGCATTTTAACAACCTATAAATACAGTGTTTAAAGATTTTATGAAAAGACCCTTTATCATTGCGCAGCAACACTTCCATTTTCAACTTTTAGCGATGTCATATTCGAATTTAGCGCTGTCTTAGTGAACACTAATTTTAGTTGGACTAAACAACAGAATAGCTTTTTGTCAACCACTAAGCTAAAAAAATAAAATTTTAGAGAAATTTAAGTTTAGAGATGTCAACAACAGAATTAGCATCATTATGTACTACCAACTACTGACATACATTAAGGAAAAAAACTAAGTTAACGTGAACCGTGATACATGTTAACAATAGACTGCATATTTATCATTATTAATCTCGGTTACTGAATCAAACTGTTTTATGACGTCAACATTCTCACGAAAAACCTACGTTTATGCCCTTGACAAAGTCAAAGTCAAAGATGTTTATTCAATTTAGAACTATGTGGTTGGTTCTTATTGACGTCAATAATAAATTCTACTTAACCTAAGTTTACCACCGCTTCCAAGTCGCTGGTGGAGAAGAAACGGCGCTACAAACTCCACTGCTGTAAATACTTTTTTGTATGCGACCTTTATCGCGCAGATGGCGGTAAAGCGGTTAAGTGGGAAATCGAAGATCGCGGGTTCGATTCTCCCTTAGTGTAAATATTTGCATCGATCTGAACATTTCTACGAATTTATGAATGTACTACGTAACTACTAATATGTACGCATACTTGTAACTATTTTTTATTCGAAATAAATACGTACCTAGAATATAATTTATATTGTATATCCAAGGATGCATTCCTTGGGCAACAGTTATCGCAATCGCTTACAGGTGCTCCCATGTATACTACTTCTGCTATACCTGTAGAGAGAAAAAAAAGACGGGTTGCACTCTGGGAGTGCCGGCAGAAGTGAAAACATCTTCTTTCTTCGTAATATACATAGAAAAAGATAAAAAAGAACATACCATACCATACCTATAATATAGCGCTAATCATAGAACCTATCACTTATTTTCTGATAATTTTCTGTCAGAAGAAATTAATAAATTATGAAAAGAAAAAATAAACACAAATAGTAATAAATTACAGAAAGAAAAAATAATCATAAAAAGTAATAAATTACAAAAAGAAAAAATAATCACAAAAAGTTTCAGAAGGCCAGGTATTTGAACCCGATACTATCTGAAACTATAAGGACTTACAGTCGAAGTGCTTACCGTTTGAGCTACGACGTTATCTATGGTAAATTGCAAAATAGATAGTATTTACCTAATCTTGTATGACGTCAGTCGTCGGTTACGGTTCAAAGGTCAACTAATTCTGACGCTTCCTTAACATTTTACACCTATCCAACGCCGCTAAAGAAGTTTTCACTTCAAAAAAACCATTTATTTACAAAGATACCCGCCGTAGACAAAACGGCGGTAGGGGTAGGGTAGAGTATTCAGCTGTTCGTTCAGAGGGGTTATTTCCACGTGCCCCACTGATTTTGAAATTCATTACAAAAAATGTCCTAATAGACTAGATGACAACTGTGAATAAATTTGCCAGTATCCCTTACTTAATGTTGCCGTAAATTATGGTCCAACTGTTGCTTTATTTGAATGAGTGATTTGATATTTCGGAGCGTAAATTTCGGAGAGTATCAGGGCTTTCATGTTGACTATCGACCGGCAGGTTGAACAACAACAAAAGTAGGAGCGCTTTGTGCCAATTTTCATCCCTGTCCGTGACTAAGCAGAAGCACCCATCCGAATATTCGTATTCATATTCCTTATACATGAAAACTTTACAACATAAAGACTTAGAGTAAAAGCAAGGAGATTCAATAACTTACACGCGATATGAAATTATGGGGCACTATAGATTTGGGACAGGGCCACAATTCCAAGAACCTTATTAAATTCAAGTCAAACCTTAAACCATAAACTGGTGTTACTATAATGCTTGCTACGAGTCAACATGAATATTTTATAGTATTCTGTAGGAATAGATAGTGTTGATGTTGGCCGTAGCATAAATTTTCGGTAGTGAAGTCGTGGGCCTGATTCCAGGTGGGGCATGGATATTTGTTTAGTTTTTGTGATATATTTTTTCTCAGGACAGTATTTTTAATGTGTGTTATCTCCTAAAAGCTACGTTGAAATCGTACCGACTAAAACCACAAAGAGATTCACCACATGTACCTATCCATTACAACGAGACCCTGGACATACCCTGCTAGGAAGTGTATTGCTTCGGCGACTGCTGCAGACAATGTTTACGTAGTAACTGATATACCTCCTACACCCACCAGTGGATGAGGCGAATGAATAAGCAGGTCGTGCCCCAATAACACCTAATTATCTCATCATCATCGTCATCTTTTGCGTTAGTCCCGGTCGCCTCCAAGGCTTTTACCTCGAAATCCGAGGTCCAATTCTTTGTTTGTTCCTTATGCGTTTCTTCCCCATTCATTCAGTTGAATCTGTGCTTAGATGGTGATGATGTTTAGATACTGTACCTGTGCTGCATGAATTGGGCAAGAGTAAGTAGGTACTTGAAGGATCCGAGCACTAAAAAATATATAGACTTTGCATACAGCCTTGGCCTGTGGTATATATAAAAAACACCGCAATAAAAAGATTGGTTATTATGTAACAAATTCAAGCGTAATAGGAATATTTTGTTGCTTGGTTTTGACCCAGTGACGCAGAACCATGACGAAAATTGTTTCATGTTATATCACAAAAGGGTCTTGACATAACGATACGGAAGGCAATCCGTAATGCTTGCATAGACACCTACTTAAAACGGTTCCAGCTCTAGGGAATTATTCCTGTATTACTGGAAGCTAATTAAAATGGTTGTCCCATGTAATTAATGGGATTACTTTTCTAACAATTTTGTAAAGATGGATATTTGTTTGTACACCTGCTAAACACATCTGAATAACTTTGGACACACACATAAAAGATAGTCTGATTAGAACATCACATAGAGAATTTTTATTTCTAGATTAAATTTAGGGTTTCTGTGAAATTGTGAAAGTTTGAACTGTGAAAGACCTATGAAATTGTAATCCTGATCGAGTTATTTTTAGTGGTTATATGTTATTATGTACCTATACATAACCAGTATTTATGGGCACGCGATTGAAATAAGTAATAATGACACAATGAGATTTCTATGGTGCACGAATGTCAGCCATCATTATCAATGATAATTTCCATTTACTATTGTTGTTACAAATGGATGGTTAAGTAATTGAATAATTTCGATAATGCACTTCCAAGGATTTTGTCTCAATTTATTTTTCTATGGTTTGTCATAAGTAAATAGCATTAAATAAGATTCTTGAGTGATAACATCAATTTCAGCATTACGTACTATCTACTAGCTGTTGCCCGTGAGTCCGCCCGCGTGGATATTTATTATAGCAACCAAACATAGCCAATGCCCTTTCCCAAGGTCTAATCTACCTCTATACCAAATTTCATCACAATCGATTCAGTGATTTAAGTATGAAAGTGTAACAGAAGGTATTAGTATAGATTTAGATTTAGTGACGTTATATAGGTACATGTTTGTTTTACAATCCCGGTCCTTTAAACGGAGCGTGTCTTTCACGCTTTATCAAGGCCGTCAAGATAGGGCCCAATATTCTATGAACAGCATGTGGAACCACTAATTCTTTGCCTTCATCTCAAAATACCAAGAGGCGGGAAGCAGTCACATTAATGGATCAAACTTAAAAAAGAAAAATCTAGGCCCATATTTAGAGACAGCTCTAATATTATTATGAAAGTCAATTCACAACCAAGCGTTGTTCTGGAATAAGGGCCTTTGTCGTCTAGGCACCTACGTTTGAGTAGTAGGTAGGTTACAAGATTAAATGAACTTAAATATTGGGTTTGGTGCTCCTTACTTCAAGGAAGATAAAAAATTAACATTACATATTTTATGGATGGCTCTTTAACGGCAGTCATTTGTCAGGATAACAACAGTAAACCAGACTATTTATGGTCTGTCATACGTCTGTCATTTGACTCATTAGTTTCAAAAGCAACATTCATTTTCCTCGCTCTTACAAGCAATAAATCTGAATAACTTAAGATAACCATCGGTATGTGACAAACATGTAAGTAGTTACGGGTGTGTGCTATATTAGGAAACTCGAGCGTAATATGAAACACTAACTGTTGCCCACAACCCCTCCCACGTGAAGTACCTAAGCCACGGAGGACAGCTGGCAACACCGCACTTGTCGCGCAATGTTGCCGAACTTGTTGAGCATTTCATGTTGGGCGTCAAATATTGCCAATACGATCTACAGATAAAATCTAAGGAAGAATGGATGTTTGTTACTTTTATCACAAAAAAAACACTGATCATAAGATCCGCAAGATGGAATTTGGCACAGAGTTAGAATTTGGATTGGAACAGCACATACCTAGGCCACTTACTATCCTGAACATAGGCTCCTGTGGGTGTCAATCAGTGACATGTGAGTATTTATTTACCAAGAAGTTAAGAAGGGTTACTTCTTGGTTAACTTAACAAGCATGATTATATTATGTATTCGGTATATTCCGAAAGGTATAACAATATTGGAATTTCTGGAGCACTGGTTCCTCATATCTCACAATTTCCGCAATAGCCGGAAACCGGGTGGTTTCTGAGGTATGAAGGGACGTCTTATGTAGGTCAATCATCTCCGAACCTGTCTGCGAAAGCTATTCATATGTGGAAATACCTTCCCCATACAATTTACAGTACAATTTTCATCCTAATTTCACCCAACTGGAGCTAAGTACGTATGTCCAGTTTTGTCCACAGTAATAAACGGCTGTCTTGTTGATTAATCCTATAGACTCGTCTTTACTTTACAGTTTAGGTATAATAAAAACTAATGATTCATGTAATACATATTAATGTATAATCTTTCAGATTACTGAAATAAATTAATTCCTGTTTTACTTCTATACAACGGCATTTGCCCAAAGTTAAGTAATTTATGGTTTATTTCTATCCATAAGTTTAGGCGGTAAAAAATACTTTCTTTTTAAGAACCATATATTCAGGTTTAATTTTAATAAATAACTTACTTACAATTTTTAAATTCTTACCAATAAAAATTGAAAACATCTGACAAGCCGTTGCGTTCGCCGTCATTTTTTTCATTACAATTTTACTGCAATATTAATTTATAACACACTTCAGCACGAAAAACATTAAAACCCGTCATCTTAGTGCATAAAGCATTTCCCTCGACGAGAAACGCGAACACTGAATACTATTTAAGGTTCACAATAGGTCCCACACAATACCTCGAGCTCGTTATAAACTTTTCATTCATCCGGAAAATTTTCTGACTAACCCAAGAAACGGTGTTTAGGTATTAAGTTTTGCCGGCTACTGCAAGAACGCGCGGAAAATCACTCACATAATAAAGAGTCATTTTTTTCTTTTCCGATATAGATCACTCGCGCATACATCCTATTACGTCAATTTTAAAAAAAGAATTCCATGATTGGTTTCAGAACTGCCAGTACCGAAGGTTATTTAAAAACTGTTTAGTCAACTTCACAAAGCAACCGCGATACTAATGGCAGTAATACTTACGCAATTGTATTCTGTAAGATAAAAACTGATCAAATTATATTGTCGATCGAATTGATTTCAATGCCTGAATTATACGTTTAATTAAGCATGGGTTGCAATATCTTATTTTGATTACTAAGAGAAAGCCTTGAAAAGAAACAGTTACAGTTGCTATATGTGAAAATATGAATATATGAATACATATAGACAATAACTGTTTATTCCGAAGGTGTATAATCAGGTGTATTTACACCAACATTCCGCTATGTATTTCACTAGCACCAATAGGGCCTAGGAAACTGCCATCAACTACTCAAGACATGGGGTGTGAGTAGTAGGGATTAACGGGGACTGGACCACCTCCAAACTCCATCTCCCCCCTGTCATTTCCTCCCTCCTCGGCTAAAAAAAAAAAAAAAAAAAAAAAAAAAGTTTGGTGTCTATTTGTAGGTTTTCGACCATGCCGAGTCGATTGCGCTAATTAATTTTTGCGTACGACGCACCGTTACAAAGTTATAGAAACACTATCACAGATAGATAACAAAACCATTAGAGGTAGATAACTGGTAATGACTAACGTTCGATGGTTTCCTGGGGTCTTATCTCAGGGATGTCATTCAAATTACGCTCATAGTTAGTCAATGAGTCCTCTTAGATATAGAACGGATAGGAATTTATTTATCTCAGTGATGTCATTAAAATTACAATCATATTTATTCAGTCAGTCCGATAGTTGTGTATAAAAGAGAGTCCTCTCTCACATTATTATTTTGTGTACATGGTATGATATGTTTATAAGATTATGTTACAAATGTTTATCATTATAAGTTTGTCTGTTACAAGATTGTATAAAAAATATGTTCATAAAATAGTGCTATAAATGTTTATCATTATAACATTGTATAATAAATGTGTAAAATATATATACTTTCTCTCAACATTTTTTTTTCATTCTTAGTCTTAATCCTTACTCACTCGGACGTTTATCAAAATGATCCATTTCAATCATCCATTTACTGCGATAGTTGCCGGTCCAAGTGGATGTGGAAAATCAGTATTTGTAACAAATTTTATAAAGTTTGTTAAAGATGTTTGCAACACAAATTTTGATCAAATAACATGGTGTTTTGATGAAATGCAACCTTTGTACAATATCCAAAATGTCAATTACATCCAAGGTATACCAGACCTAACTATGTTTAATGGAAAGAATCCTCAACTTTTAATAATTGATGACTTAATGAGAGAGTCTGATGGACGTATTGTTGATATATTCACAAAAGGAAGTCATCATAGAAATTTAAGCGTATTTTACATATCACAAAATTTGTTTCATCAAGGAAAGGGTCAACGAGACATATCTCTGAATTCAAGTTATATAATTTATTTTAAAAATCCTAGAGATAAAACTCAAATTCGATACTTAGCACGACAAGTATTTCCAGAAAATCCAAAATACTTGGAAGATTCTTACAAAGATGCTACTAATAATGCACACGGTTATCTTATGATAGATTTAAAACAAGAAACAAATGACATGTGTCGTATTAAAACAAAGATATTTCCATGTGATGGATATTGTACTGTTTATATACCTTCAAAAGGGTTTAAATATAGTAGAAATCAACAAATATCCATCAGTTACTAATAATGGCTGGAAGCACGCAGACACATAAAAGTCTGTTAAGCGCCTTAGTTAGTCTTAAACCGAAATATCAAAAAGCTCTTTTAAAAGCCTGTGATGAAGAAGAAATAAATTGTATTTGTGAATGTATTCATAACGTTTTACAAGGAAAAATAGAATTGAAAGAAAAAGAGAGGTCAAAATTGAAAAAATACAAAAATATTCTGCGAAAAATAGTACGGAAGGGATCACACAAAATTAGAAAACATTTAATAGTACAAAAAGGTGGTGCATTTCTACCTCTAATACTGGGTTCTGTTCTAAGTGCCTTGGTTAGTACACTGGTTTAAGAAAAATGGATAATGCTAAAAAAATGTTACTCATCGATCCATCTCTGTTAGAAAAGTTAAAACAACCTAGCGTGGTTGATACTCCAATGTCCCGCTTAGACACAGATATGCAAAACATTTTAAATAGCGATATAGATGATCGAAAGAAGTGTATTTTATATTTACAAATTCTACAAAGATATTTAAACTTCAGTAAACAGGAGCGACAACCTTATGAAATACCATTAATAAATCAAGATTTGAAAAGATCGGTGGAGTATATTACTGATGGTGAAGATTTTAAAACTACATTTCCTTCTAACACAGCGGTAAAGGAAGTAAGTTTGCCAGAAACTAATGAAGGACCATACACATCCAGTAACATTTTAAAACTTATACCAAAATCCTATATTAAAAGGGGAGAATCACTGTTGAACTTACTTTCTTTGAGTAAAAATAAAATTACTTGGGATGAAACAGGCACTGTGGTTATAGATGGTCAAAAAGTTCCTGAAAGCAATATTGTTGATTTGGTAAATGATTCATTGAGGACACTTAAAAATAGTGAACCTACTGGATGGGAAAAATTTGCTGCAGCTTTAAAGGAGATCAAAGTGCCGCTTATATATATTGGTAATACAAAAAGATCTGAATATATTAAAAAATTACAATCACAAGAGCATAAAGAATCCACCCCAACAGCTGAATTATTTTCTACACCAATAACTGAAAGTAAATTTCGCAAGAAGATAAAAAGAAAAATTGATTGGGAAAAATGGACCCCATATTAGAATTAAATAAGATTTATTATGATTCTTCACATCCTGCAGGGTACAGTAGTCTTAACAAATTAAGTAAAGCAATGAAAGGTAAATTGAAAAGAGATGATGTGAAGAAATGGTTAGAATCACAAGAAACATATACATTACATAAACCTGTTCAAAGAAACTTTTCAAGAAATAGATATATTTTATCTAATATTAACGAACTGTGGCAAGCTGACTTAAGTGATATGAGAACTTACTCAAATTATAATGATGGTTTCAACTATATTCTTTGTGTTATTGATGTTTTTAGTAAATATGCCTATGTGAGACCAATGAAAAAGAAAAACTCTGAAACAATCAAAGCATGTTTCGAGAGTATATTCATCGAAGCTAAGGTTACACCTACACATATACAATCTGACAAAGGTACAGAATTCGTATCCAAAGACGTACGAAAATACTTCACATCTAAAAATATTAATTATTACACTACTAATAATCCTGATATTAAAGCAAGCATTGTTGAAAGATTCCAAAGAACTCTAAAGATGAAAATGTGGCGTTATTTCACACATAAGAATACACATAGATATATTGATATTTTACAGGATTTGCTATACTCGTATAATCATAGTTATCATTCTAGTATCAAAATGTGTCCATTTGAAGTTAATCGTGATAATATTATGACTGTATGGGAAAATTTATATTATAAGAGAGACAAAAACAAACCTAAAATCGCTTTATCGAAGTTTCGCGTTGGTGACTTTGTCAGAATAACGAAATATAAACATATTTTTCAAAAAGGTTATGAATCTAACTGGAGTGATGAAGTATTCATAATATCTTCAGTAATTCACCGTTCTCCGTGGTTAGTATACACTCTTAAAGACTTAGAGGGCGAAGAGATAATAGGAACTTTCTATGAAAAAGAGTTGCAGAAAATCATCTTCGATCCCACTGCAAATTTTAAAGTAGATAAAATAGTACGTTCTCGTTATTCTGGTGTTAGAAAAGAAGTGTTAGTGAAGTGGAAAGGTTATCCAGACAAATTTAATAGTTGGGTCTTGGCTTCTAATTTGAAAGAAATATGAACAAACAAAGTTTTTATCTAACCTTACTAAGTAATAGTTCCATGGAATACTTTCCAGATAACAAAACATCTATTTTTTCTACAAAATTACCGAAACCAATAATACTAGAAGGAGAATGGAAAGTCGGCGTCGTGGAATTCCAGTACCCATGCACCATGTTTACGGTTCAAGAGCATGAGAATGTTATATACATTGCAAAATTGGCACAAATGCCTAATGAACAAAAAGAATCTCTAATATATTACAAAACACACATTCCGGCAACGAATTATGACAATATTAATCACATTTTAAAGGCAATGAATAATATTCAAGAAAAAATAAAATTTCGTTATGATGAAATATCAAAGTTTGTTGTGGTTAGTGTGTCAGATGAAACTATAAAATCCGTAACACTATCACCTAGATTAGCCCTTCAATTAGGTTTTGAACCAAATAGAAACTTAATAGAAAAAAATATGGGAAAATGTCCAGCTAATTTACATTTAGGCTTACCATCGCAAATATTTGTTTATTGTGATATAGTTGAACCACAAATTGTTGGGGATGTGATGACCCCACTTCTGCGAATTATACCATTAGATCCCTCGAAATACATTTATGGTGCTAACAAAATGCATGTATTTTCTCCACCTCATTATTTGCCTGTTATGCGAAGAGATTTTGATACCATTGAAATAGATATAAGATCAAACACCGGTCAGAAGATACCATTCCAATTCGGGACAGTGTGCATTAAACTACACTTTCAAAAATTATGATGTATTCTCAACACGATATCACATGTCCTTACCAACACTATTATTCCCATCAGGCTGGATCAGGTATAGGAGTAATCTATAGGGGAGCACCATATCAAAAAGGCCATGGTATTGGAAGTTTTCTTGGAGGATTATTTCGATCTGTTTTCCCATTACTATCTAGTGGAGCTAAGGCGATTGGTAAAGAAGCCCTAAATGCTGGTGTTGGTCTGTTGTCGGATATGGTTAGTGCGCGTCCTATGGAGGAATCAATTAAATCACGCCTCAAAGAGGTCGGCACAAATTTAAAACGCAGAGCTGATAATAAAATAAATAGCATCAACATGTCTGGATCAGGATATATAACGAAACGTAAACGTCTTTCTGCATTCATTCCTACCATAACCTCGAGAGTGAAAGCCACAAAAAAATTAAAAAGTCATCAAATTAAAGATATATTTTCGAATTAACGATGTCTTTTTTACATAGTCAATCTTGTGAATGTGTTAAGTCAGAACTAGATTTATTTGCATTACCATCAACTCAAACTAGTATTGAAAGCGGAATATGGATACATTATAAGCCCATTTCGTCCCTTGCTGACGATGGACCTATTGAATTTCAAGTACCTGGAGCAGGCGACGACTACGTTGATTTATCTCATACTTTACTTCAACTAAAAGCGAAAATATTAACCCAGGATAATACAAAACTTGCTGCTAGTGCAGTTGTTGCTCCAGTTAACAATTGGTTGCATTCGCTTTTTAGTCAACTTGATGTGTATTTAAACCAGAAACTTGTTTCACCTCCAAATAATACATATGCTTATCGAGCTTACATAGAAACACTATTGAACTATGCACCTGCAGCTAAAACTTCTCATCTATCATGTGGTCTTTGGTATGAAGACACAGCTGGAAAAATGGATGAGACGGATGATAAAAATGAGGGATTTATAAAGAGACAAAAATTTGCGAGTGAAAGTAAAGAAATAGAAATGATTGGACATCTTCATGGTGATATATTTAATCAAGAAAAATTTTTGATTAATGGTGTTGATATGTGTGTAAAATTAGTTCGCTCTAGGGAAAATTTTAATCTCATGGCTTCTTCGCATGACGTTAAGTTTAAAGTTACTATTACAGATGCAACCCTGCTTGTTCGTAGAGCACGAATTAATCCAACTGTGTTACTTGCTCATCAACAAGTTTTATCATCTACGACAGCTAAATATCCTATCACACGAGCTGAAGTTAAAGTTTTAACGATACCATCAGGGGTTCAGGGTAAAACTCTTGATAATATATTCCTTGGTCAAGTACCCAAACGGTGTATAATTGGTTTTGTGAATAATGCAGCATTCAATGGAAATCTCTCTAAAAACCCATTTAACTTTGAAAATTTTGATATTAGTACATTTTGTTTATACATAGATGGACAACAAATACCTTCAAAAGCTTTGCAACCATCATTTGGGAATAATATTTTTACTTCCAGCTATCACACGTTGTTCTCGGGTACAGGTATACATTTCCTTAATGAAGGCAATGGGATATCTAGAGATCAATATTCCAAGGGCTTTTGTCTGTTAGCATTCGATTTAACACCTGACTTATCAGCGAATGCTTCTAATCACTGGAACCTTATAAAACACGGTAGTGTAAGAATAGAAGTTTGCTTTGATACGGCTCTAACACAAACTATTAATTGTATTGTTTATGCAGAATTTGACAATGTTATAGAAATAGATAAAAACCGTAACATTAGTGTTGACTATAGTAGTTAACTAATATCTTATTAGAATTAAGTGTAAGTGTGCATGTAGTTATCTAGAATCTTGTTATAAATAAGTTTGTATTAGATTTAAGTATGTATTATTGTATATTGATCCTTTCAATAAAATATATTCGTACATAGTATTTCTTTGTTTTATTAGCATTGTATGTACTTACATCTGTCATGTCACAGTTAAAACAGAAAGTTTTTTGATGATCTGATCACTTGCTTACAATCTACGAGTCTGATAACATCGTACAGAGATCATGAATACATTGGAAATACAGAGATACTTGAGACAAATAGATTCAAAAATTGAATGTAATGTTTATGCAGCAAACCGCTTGCCTATTCATGTAGATAAGCCTACATATATCATAAGCAATTTAGATACCGACAATGAACCTGGATCTCATTGGATTGCTATACACATAGATGCGAATGGAGTTGGTCAATACTTTGATTCCTACGGTAGAGCGCCCAAAGGTTTCCACCGCTCGTTTTTAGATCGAAATTGTAGATTATGGAATTACAATACCATTCGAATCCAAAACGATTACACTGCAGTGTGTGGCGAATATTGTTTATTGTATTTATACCATAAGTATTACGGTATGTCATTAACCGATTTTCAACAACTGTTCACTAACAATACCCTGTATAACGATATCATATTAAGTAAGTTATTCAAAGATTGTTTTGAAAATAATAAACAACATTAGTATTGAGAAGGTACTTTTTTATTTAGAAGTTCAATTATTGATGAAGTATTTGTTACAATCTTCGGTAGCAAGCTGCTTTGTGATGTCATATATGATGTCTTGCACATGGGCATGGTCGAAAACCTACAAATACACACCAAACTTTTACCCGGGGATTCACGGGTACTGGATCACCTCCGAACCTCTCGGGCACCCGTGCGAGGTGGAGCGGCTGAGGCTGGTCGCCGAAGGCGACCAGCTGAAGCTGCAGAAGCGAGCACGGGTGGAAACCTTTGGGCGCTCTACCGTAGGAATCAAAGTATTGACCAACTCCATTCGCATCTATGTGTATAGCAATCCAATGAGATCCAGGTTCATTGTCGGTATCTAAATTGCTTATGATATATGTAGGCTTATCTACATGAATAGGCAAGCGGTTTGCTGCATAAACATTACATTCAATTTTTGAATCTATTTGTCTCAAGTATCTCTGTATTTCCAATGTATTCATGATCTCTGTACGATGTTATCAGACTCGTAGATTGTAAGCAAGTGATCAGATCATCAAAAAACTTTCTGTTTTAACTGTGACATGACAGATGTAAGTACATACAATGCTAATAAAACAAAGAAATACTATGTACGAATATATTTTATTGAAAGGATCAATATACAATAATACATACTTAAATCTAATACAAACTTATTTATAACAAGATTCTAGATAACTACATGCACACTTACACTTAATTCTAATAAGATATTAGTTAACTACTATAGTCAACACTAATGTTACGGTTTTTATCTATTTCTATAACATTGTCAAATTCTGCATAAACAATACAATTAATAGTTTGTGTTAGAGCCGTATCAAAGCAAACTTCTATTCTTACACTACCGTGTTTTATAAGGTTCCAGTGATTAGAAGCATTCGCTGATAAGTCAGGTGTTAAATCGAATGCTAACAGACAAAAGCCCTTGGAATATTGATCTCTAGATATCCCATTGCCTTCATTAAGGAAATGTATACCTGTACCCGAGAACAACGTGTGATAGCTGGAAGTAAAAATATTATTCCCAAATGATGGTTGCAAAGCTTTTGAAGGTATTTGTTGTCCATCTATGTATAAACAAAATGTACTAATATCAAAATTTTCAAAGTTAAATGGGTTTTTAGAGAGATTTCCATTGAATGCTGCATTATTCACAAAACCAATTATACACCGTTTGGGTACTTGACCAAGGAATATATTATCAAGAGTTTTACCCTGAACCCCTGATGGTATCGTTAAAACTTTAACTTCAGCTCGTGTGATAGGATATTTAGCTGTCGTAGATGATAAAACTTGTTGATGAGCAAGTAACACAGTTGGATTAATTCGTGCTCTACGAACAAGCAGGGTTGCATCTGTAATAGTAACTTTAAACTTAACGTCATGCGAAGAAGCCATGAGATTAAAATTTTCCCTAGAGCGAACTAATTTTACACACATATCAACACCATTAATCAAAAATTTTTCTTGATTAAATATATCACCATGAAGATGTCCAATCATTTCTATTTCTTTACTTTCACTCGCAAATTTTTGTCTCTTTATAAATCCCTCATTTTTATCATCCGTCTCATCCATTTTTCCAGCTGTGTCTTCATACCAAAGACCACATGATAGATGAGAAGTTTTAGCTGCAGGTGCATAGTTCAATAGTGTTTCTATGTAAGCTCGATAAGCATATGTATTATTTGGAGGTGAAACAAGTTTCTGGTTTAAATACACATCAAGTTGACTAAAAAGCGAATGCAACCAATTGTTAACTGGAGCAACAACTGCACTAGCAGCAAGTTTTGTATTATCCTGGGTTAATATTTTCGCTTTTAGTTGAAGTAAAGTATGAGATAAATCAACGTAGTCGTCGCCTGCTCCAGGTACTTGAAATTCAATAGGTCCATCGTCAGCAAGGGACGAAATGGGCTTATAATGTATCCATATTCCGCTTTCAATACTAGTTTGAGTTGATGGTAATGCAAATAAATCTAGTTCTGACTTAACACATTCACAAGATTGACTATGTAAAAAAGACATCGTTAATTCGAAAATATATCTTTAATTTGATGACTTTTTAATTTTTTTGTGGCTTTCACTCTCGAGGTTATGGTAGGAATGAATGCAGAAAGACGTTTACGTTTCGTTATATATCCTGATCCAGACATGTTGATGCTATTTATTTTATTATCAGCTCTGCGTTTTAAATTTGTGCCGACCTCTTTGAGGCGTGATTTAATTGATTCCTCCATAGGACGCGCACTAACCATATCCGACAACAGACCAACACCAGCATTTAGGGCTTCTTTACCAATCGCCTTAGCTCCACTAGATAGTAATGGGAAAACAGATCGAAATAATCCTCCAAGAAAACTTCCAATACCATGGCCTTTTTGATATGGTGCTCCCCTATAGATTACTCCTATACCTGATCCAGCCTGATGGGAATAATAGTGTTGGTAAGGACATGTGATATCGTGTTGAGAATACATCATAATTTTTGAAAGTGTAGTTTAATGCACACTGTCCCGAATTGGAATGGTATCTTCTGACCGGTGTTTGATCTTATATCTATTTCAATGGTATCAAAATCTCTTCGCATAACAGGCAAATAATGAGGTGGAGAAAATACATGCATTTTGTTAGCACCATAAATGTATTTCGAGGGATCTAATGGTATAATTCGCAGAAGTGGGGTCATCACATCCCCAACAATTTGTGGTTCAACTATATCACAATAAACAAATATTTGCGATGGTAAGCCTAAATGTAAATTAGCTGGACATTTTCCCATATTTTTTTCTATTAAGTTTCTATTTGGTTCAAAACCTAATTGAAGGGCTAATCTAGGTGATAGTGTTACGGATATTATAGTTTCATCTGACACACTAACCACAACAAACTTTGATATTTCATCATAACGAAATTTTATTTTTTCTTGAATATTATTCATTGCCTTTAAAATGTGATTAATATTGTCATAATTCGTTGCCGGAATGTGTGTTTTGTAATATATTAGAGATTCTTTTTGTTCATTAGGCATTTGTGCCAATTTTGCAATGTATATAACATTCTCATGCTCTTGAACCGTAAACATGGTGCATGGGTACTGGAATTCCACGACGCCGACTTTCCATTCTCCTTCTAGTATTATTGGTTTCGGTAATTTTGTAGAAAAAATAGATGTTTTGTTATCTGGAAAGTATTCCATGGAACTATTACTTAGTAAGGTTAGATAAAAACTTTGTTTGTTCATATTTCTTTCAAATTAGAAGCCAAGACCCAACTATTAAATTTGTCTGGATAACCTTTCCACTTCACTAACACTTCTTTTCTAACACCAGAATAACGAGAACGTACTATTTTATCTACTTTAAAATTTGCAGTGGGATCGAAGATGATTTTCTGCAACTCTTTTTCATAGAAAGTTCCTATTATCTCTTCGCCCTCTAAGTCTTTAAGAGTGTATACTAACCACGGAGAACGGTGAATTACTGAAGATATTATGAATACTTCATCACTCCAGTTAGATTCATAACCTTTTTGAAAAATATGTTTATATTTCGTTATTCTGACAAAGTCACCAACGCGAAACTTCGATAAAGCGATTTTAGGTTTGTTTTTGTCTCTCTTATAATATAAATTTTCCCATACAGTCATAATATTATCACGATTAACTTCAAATGGACACATTTTGATACTAGAATGATAACTATGATTATACGAGTATAGCAAATCCTGTAAAATATCAATATATCTATGTGTATTCTTATGTGTGAAATAACGCCACATTTTCATCTTTAGAGTTCTTTGGAATCTTTCAACAATGCTTGCTTTAATATCAGGATTATTAGTAGTGTAATAATTAATATTTTTAGATGTGAAGTATTTTCGTACGTCTTTGGATACGAATTCTGTACCTTTGTCAGATTGTATATGTGTAGGTGTAACCTTAGCTTCGATGAATATACTCTCGAAACATGCTTTGATTGTTTCAGAGTTTTTCTTTTTCATTGGTCTCACATAGGCATATTTACTAAAAACATCAATAACACAAAGAATATAGTTGAAACCATCATTATAATTTGAGTAAGTTCTCATATCACTTAAGTCAGCTTGCCACAGTTCGTTAATATTAGATAAAATATATCTATTTCTTGAAAAGTTTCTTTGAACAGGTTTATGTAATGTATATGTTTCTTGTGATTCTAACCATTTCTTCACATCATCTCTTTTCAATTTACCTTTCATTGCTTTACTTAATTTGTTAAGACTACTGTACCCTGCAGGATGTGAAGAATCATAATAAATCTTATTTAATTCTAATATGGGGTCCATTTTTCCCAATCAATTTTTCTTTTTATCTTCTTGCGAAATTTACTTTCAGTTATTGGTGTAGAAAATAATTCAGCTGTTGGGGTGGATTCTTTATGCTCTTGTGATTGTAATTTTTTAATATATTCAGATCTTTTTGTATTACCAATATATATAAGCGGCACTTTGATCTCCTTTAAAGCTGCAGCAAATTTTTCCCATCCAGTAGGTTCACTATTTTTAAGTGTCCTCAATGAATCATTTACCAAATCAACAATATTGCTTTCAGGAACTTTTTGACCATCTATAACCACAGTGCCTGTTTCATCCCAAGTAATTTTATTTTTACTCAAAGAAAGTAAGTTCAACAGTGATTCTCCCCTTTTAATATAGGATTTTGGTATAAGTTTTAAAATGTTACTGGATGTGTATGGTCCTTCATTAGTTTCTGGCAAACTTACTTCCTTTACCGCTGTGTTAGAAGGAAATGTAGTTTTAAAATCTTCACCATCAGTAATATACTCCACCGATCTTTTCAAATCTTGATTTATTAATGGTATTTCATAAGGTTGTCGCTCCTGTTTACTGAAGTTTAAATATCTTTGTAGAATTTGTAAATATAAAATACACTTCTTTCGATCATCTATATCGCTATTTAAAATGTTTTGCATATCTGTGTCTAAGCGGGACATTGGAGTATCAACCACGCTAGGTTGTTTTAACTTTTCTAACAGAGATGGATCGATGAGTAACATTTTTTTAGCATTATCCATTTTTCTTAAACCAGTGTACTAACCAAGGCACTTAGAACAGAACCCAGTATTAGAGGTAGAAATGCACCACCTTTTTGTACTATTAAATGTTTTCTAATTTTGTGTGATCCCTTCCGTACTATTTTTCGCAGAATATTTTTGTATTTTTTCAATTTTGACCTCTCTTTTTCTTTCAATTCTATTTTTCCTTGTAAAACGTTATGAATACATTCACAAATACAATTTATTTCTTCTTCATCACAGGCTTTTAAAAGAGCTTTTTGATATTTCGGTTTAAGACTAACTAAGGCGCTTAACAGACTTTTATGTGTCTGCGTGCTTCCAGCCATTATTAGTAACTGATGGATATTTGTTGATTTCTACTATATTTAAACCCTTTTGAAGGTATATAAACAGTACAATATCCATCACATGGAAATATCTTTGTTTTAATACGACACATGTCATTTGTTTCTTGTTTTAAATCTATCATAAGATAACCGTGTGCATTATTAGTAGCATCTTTGTAAGAATCTTCCAAGTATTTTGGATTTTCTGGAAATACTTGTCGTGCTAAGTATCGAATTTGAGTTTTATCTCTAGGATTTTTAAAATAAATTATATAACTTGAATTCAGAGATATGTCTCGTTGACCCTTTCCTTGATGAAACAAATTTTGTGATATGTAAAATACGCTTAAATTTCTATGATGACTTCCTTTTGTGAATATATCAACAATACGTCCATCAGACTCTCTCATTAAGTCATCAATTATTAAAAGTTGAGGATTCTTTCCATTAAACATAGTTAGGTCTGGTATACCTTGGATGTAATTGACATTTTGGATATTGTACAAAGGTTGCATTTCATCAAAACACCATGTTATTTGATCAAAATTTGTGTTGCAAACATCTTTAACAAACTTTATAAAATTTGTTACAAATACTGATTTTCCACATCCACTTGGACCGGCAACTATCGCAGTAAATGGATGATTGAAATGGATCATTTTGATAAACGTCCGAGTGAGTAAGGATTAAGACTAAGAATGAAAAAAAAATGTTGAGAGAAAGTATATATATTTTACACATTTATTATACAATGTTATAATGATAAACATTTATAGCACTATTTTATGAACATATTTTTTATACAATCTTGTAACAGACAAACTTATAATGATAAACATTTGTAACATAATCTTATAAACATATCATACCATGTACACAAAATAATAATGTGAGAGAGGACTCTCTTTTATACACAACTATCGGACTGACTGAATAAATATGATTGTAATTTTAATGACATCACTGAGATAAATAAATTCCTATCCGTTCTATATCTAAGAGGACTCATTGACTAACTATGAGCGTAATTTGAATGACATCCCTGAGATAAGACCCCAGGAAACCATCGAACGTTAGTCATTACCAGTTATCTACCTCTAATGGTTTTGTTATCTATCTGTGATAGTGTTTCTATAACTTTGTAACGGTGCGTCGTACGCAAAAATTAATTAGCGCAATCGACTCGGCATGGTCGAAAACCTACAAATAGACACCAAACTTTTTTTTTTTTTTTTTTTTTTTTTTTTAGCCGAGGAGGGAGGAAATGACAGGGGGGAGATGGAGTTTGGAGGTGGTCCAGTCCCCGTTAATCCCTACTACTACTGGTGTGATCTATGTCGTGTAATCTACGTAGTACCTAGATATACTAATTCACCGGAAACTCACAGTGCTGCAGATATTCAAATAGTTATTTTTATTTCTATAGCATCAATAAAGGCACTGATTGTTTGTCTGAATGTTTTAAATATACTGTGTTTACGCTAACTGGTCGATTGTTATGATCATCTTTTATTCATTCGTTGTCATAGTGTCTGTAAATCAAATAGTTATAGTTGGTATTGCTGATGTGAAAATACATAATTATAGCTAGCGAACCTTCTCAGAACGTGGCCGAATTTTATTGGTTTAATAACTATTAGCACAGAATAGATAATAGTACTAGCTATTAGTTAATCTACTTCTTAGATGGTTCTTCCTAGTCAATTTGTCCCACTGAAATTATATATATATTTTTACTACGTATTTCCGTGAAGATTAATATGAGAGACACTTAGATCAATCGCTGTGTTCCTTTTTAACACGACAGATAATGAGAAACATAAAATAAAATATTGCCTAGCTACTATAGTATGCAGTTCCAGTACCTTCTCAGTCTGGCAGGACTTCTTGCTTCTCCAATGAGCGAATCTCCAATATCTACCGTAGGTAGGTTTATTTAGAGTATTTTATGCCACAAACAGCAATGTTTGAATTTCTAAAAAACATAAAAATACCTTCCACACAAGTCACTTTAATGTTTTTAGAAAACCTTTTAGCTTAAGTATTTAAGTTATTAAATAAAAGTTATATATTAAAAGTTTTAAAAAATAGCCAAAGCATCTATTTTCAAAAAGTATGCGAAGACCATGTTGTCCGCGGATCTATCCCCGTGAAAATCTGATCCCATTACCACAATCCATGGGAACCTATTCTAGGCAATAATGTAGTCCAAACTGTAGATGCGTTATCCGGACTCTAAAAGGCGACTTTCAGTAGCGCACACTAAAAAAAATACGTCGTCAAAAACAAATTCTTAATAAAAATAATACTATTAATATAAATCATAATATAATTCATATAAATTATTATTATTGACGTATTATTAGTAAGTAACTTTTTTTTAATATTTGATGTATGCGCCATTTTTTAAAGCCGCCATGTTCATTCATGACGTATCTTTAGTTTATAATATATCATTGATGAGAGTTAAAAAGAAGCCTGTGTTATTCCAAGCTATAATCTATCTCTGTACCAAATTTCAGCCAGATTCGTTTATGATTTACCGTGATTGACTAACAAATATGTTGACACAGCTTTACAAACTTTCACCTTTTTTTTAATAAGTAGTACCTAGAAAGCAGGATGAGATTAAAATTTCATTCTTTTATGAAATAACAGTATATTGAAGAAGTAATTAACCACACTAACTTGAGCCGTGTCAGGGTCCTAAAGACCGGTATATTAAGACCCGTGAAGCGCGAACCGGCTAAGAGTTAATTAAACCGTGGTTACAGCCAACCAAGGTGAGCTCCACTGGATGTTATTAAGGTGTCTTAACTACGTTTATTAAATACAGTACGGATATTAAACTGTTATATTATTATACTCTTATTCGTCTTACTATTTGTATTAATGCAAAAGTTCAGGTAAATCTGCTTATACTGTTGATTGATGGCACTTGGTGGAACTTGCTACACGTCTTCAATGAAAATACTTGTACTATTCCACATTATTTATATATTACTCTAATTGACATCTGATACCCAAAAAAACATGTATCAACCTTTGATAATGCCGTAAGGCGAAACCGGTTAGGATTTTAATAAATAATGTGGAATAGTACAAGTATTTTCATTGTTGATGAGATGTTTAGGTAAATCGATGGATTGCATTTTTTCTTTTAATTATATTTAATATTTAATTAGATAGTTGGCGAAATGTGGGTGTTAATACACCTCTGCCTAGCCCTGAATATAAGTAAGTACATTGGAGTGATAGTTACTGTATCACGCCAAAATAGTTAAAGTAAACTGATCTGAATGGCAATTGGCGCAGCAATTTAATCAAATCTTGAACTTCAATTTATTCTAAGTAATCTGCTTTGAGTTGCGGTCGCGTTTTGCGGTAACTTCCAAGTTACGTGGGCCACCGATAACTTAATACTGAAGTTGCGTGGGCTAATGTCTGGCCATGTCAACGCCGTGGGGATCCGGTAGGTTCTATATTGGGACCGACGCCAACACCTCATACTACAATTGCTCCTAGGCTAATACATTAATTAATTAGATTCGTATTCAATGATAGAAATGAATCTACAATCTACAATAATAGAATAGATTGAATTTAAACGTGAAGAAATTTGGCACATTAATGAAATAGTGTTGTAATTTGAATAAATTAAAAAAGTAGGTAGAATAATGTATATTATTGCTATTATAGTGTGTTAAAAAAAATTTAGCAGAACTTTTAAATTAGGAATGGTAAGAGTGACAGTTGCGTCAGTACTTATTTTATCGTTTTTATTTATTTTTAATCATCTAACCAGTAAAAGCTTTGACTATTAAATATTATGACGTCACTAATAAATTTTTCATAAAAATTTATGTATAACATACCGTTTTGACGTTTAGTAAAAAGTAACTAATTTGACTAGTCAGCCAAATACCCAATTGTTTAATGTTTTACCGTTCCCTATTGAAAATGAAGCTGACAATGCATTGGGTATAAAAATTATTGCTCTATATCCAGGGACAAGATGGGAACACCGTGGTTAGGACACCAGAAAAGGGCCATGCCGAATCCTGAACTGACTCTGTGTCGGCCGGGGTGCAAGAGATAAGGTTACTAGCTCTCTTGTTCTTCATCCTAGCGTTAATCCCAGTTTCATCCGAAGCTATCAGCTTGGAGACTGGGGTCCGCTTTACCAGTCATTTTCCGTGAAGCGACTGCCATCTGACCTCCACAACCCAAAGGCGATATCAAAGCATTGCAGTTGGACCAGCTTTTGGACTTTTGAGGGCTCCCAACTACCCATTACGACTGCTATAGATGTTTGTATGGCAACCGGCTTATCGTGCTCTCCGAGGCACGACCAGACCAATGCATATACCCATATTCATGCATACAAATATTTGCATTGAGCGGGGATACGTCACGGAGGTTGTCCTGTTTAGTAACAGGACAACCTCCGTGGCGTAGTGCTCTCTCCTGCGACAGCTGAAAATCCAAAGATGGCCTGCTGTTTAGTCGGTTCAAGTCCAACATAACCACCCCAGCCAGCTCCGGCGGAGGGGGTAACCGAAGGGATTTCTACACTATATCTGCGGGCAGCAGCTACTTATGTATTATTAAATGTTAATATTGTAAAATTAAATACAAATATATAACTTACTGAATACAAAATTTAGGTTAAGTTGTTTATTTAAGGCATCTAAAAAACTCAAGGGAAGCCACAGATAAGGATCGAAGGCAAAATTTAAATTGTCTGGTAATCTTGACAGCGATCATCAGACGATTAATTTATTCTTTGTTTAATTATGATCGCGACCTTTTAAAAGGGAATACATTATTATACTTACCTCAGCTGAGACTGAGTCATGGCATAATTTATAACGTACCTAATGTAAAAAACAGTGTAGAAATATAGAAGCTAGGATTATTTTGTGGTTTCTGTGGTTTGGTACCTACACATTTTAACCATTAGTAGTGTAACCAAAAGCAATGTACACCAGCACACGAGTGGCGACTTTTTCAGTATAAATAAATACACACACATTATACGAAAGAAATGCCTCTATTTTTCCAATTTACTTCTCTCTCTCCACTTTTATATCTGCAGCTGGTAATAGCACAGTATCGCATTTTTACTGTATGTTTATAGTAGTTTATGATACTGTTGCATAACTTTAACGTTTAACGTTTTTCTTATAACACGAGTGTGGTTTAAAAAAACGAGCCGTAGGCGAGTTTTTTTATATTATCACACGAGTGTTATAAGACCAAGTTATGTACAGTGTCATACACTACTTTATCTACTCTCATACTATAATACATAAACTAATTTATTTTACAAACAAAACCAAACTTTGTTTAATTTAAATGTAAAATGTTGGCGCCAAGGCGCAAACATCGATTGCGCATGCGTGTTTCTTTTTTTTTCTTCTGAATCGGCGGATTTTTTTTTAAAAGTAGAGGTTCAGTCCAGATGGAGGTTGTATAGGTGTATCGTTATGATTTAAAAGTTATTTAATGATATAGGTGTCCATACAAGACCTGTATCGTAATAAAACTTTTTTTTGGCCTATGCGTAATGTTTGTCATAAGTGTTGATTACAATTTTATAATCTTTGTATTATAGTAACAGAGTAGATAAACGTTGTTATCGTAAGGTAGTATCAACATTATACCTCGAACCAAACATAATGGCGGCTCGGAAGTTCGTACGAGTGCGGGTTCAGGCCAATGGCGTTTTGAGAAATGAGAGCAAGTCAAACGCCGATTGGCCTGAACCCGAACTTGTGAACCGCCATTATGTTCGGTTCGAAGTATAGCTACTTACCTACTGCGTAAGTGTTCGAAAAATAGGCAGTAAAGTATATTGCTTAAATTTATGAAAATAATTGACTCGCATCTTCAATGAAAGCACTTGTACTGTTCCACATTATTTATTGATTTCCTGACCGGTTTCGCCTTACGGCATTATCAAAGGTCGATACATGTTTTTTGGGTATCAGATGTATATTAGAGTAATATTACTATAATATACATCTGATACCCAAAAAACATGTATCGACCTTTGATAATGCCGTAAGGCGAAACCGGTCAGGAAATCAATAAATAATGTGGAACAGTACAAGTGCTTTCATTGAAGATGTGTAGCAAGTTCCACCAAGTGCCATCAATCAACAGTATAAGCATAATTGACTCGCGTGTTCCGCCCTTTTGTATTTTATCCTTACATAAAATTTTGTGTAACCAACTTGGTTTTTTAAAAAGCGTGATCGGGCGGTATGTCTTTGGATCAGTTGCCCTTTTGTATTTTATCCTAACATAAAATTTTGTGTAACCAACTTGGTTTTTTAATGGACCCATCACGTTGGGAAGAAGATTGAGGGTCCAACTAAGATAGAGGAGTTTCGGTATCGTAGACGTTTCTCTAACTGAAAATTCAAAGGACATCGTACTAACTGTGGTACAAAAATAGAGTAGATATAATGGTGTGTATTAAAACTGTAACTGCGGTCTTAACTACTTACTCAAAAAAATAAGAAACATAGGATTACAAGCCTGATCTTTCTTTTTTCAAAATTAGCTGACACGGCATACTCCATACCGCCTCAGAATCAATGAAGTGAAGTTGCAATTTCCCATATTTTCTCACCGTTTAAACCTTTCCTGGACATACACAAATATTTCAAGATGAAAATTAGCTAAATCGGTTCAGCCGTTCTCGAGTTTTAGCGAGACCAACAGAATTGCAATTCATTTTTATATATAAGAAGATGAAACAGACAAGAGTTTCAATTTTTAATTATTTTAATACCTCATAGAACCTAAGTACCAACCTGAAAATTTATTTTATTTTGTTCATTATTAACTAATAATCATATTAAAATAATAATTAATGTTTTTACAATCAATTTTATTTTAGGTATAGGATTTAAATATGTACAAGACTATACCTACCTATTTACTATTTGCGTGCTTAAAACGTAGGCGTAGCATTTCATTATAGAATTGAAAAAATATGTAGGTAATGAATCTTAAATAAAATGTTCTGAATCAAGTTAACTTAATTAAATGTCACCCTAAGGCAGCTAATTATGTTCACATGCGAGTATGTGGCTTACAACTTGTTCAAATAAGTATTAAAGAAAAATAAATAGAATAAATCAGTTTTTTTATATTAGAAGTTCACTGACTTTTGTATTGAAATATATAGTCGTAAATAAGTATACTGGGCCTTTTTTAGGTCTCATGTCTACCGTATTGTACTTACGAGATTTCGTATTAGCCGACAGATTTAAGTTGGTGTAGTTATCGCCAATTAGTTGTGGACGTCATAATATCATGTCCGTCGCTTTACGGAAAATATCGAAGTTCAATCAAACCCGCAATCAGTGTTGGGCACATTTTAATTGCAAATAAATTTTCAATTAACCCAACTGCTGGCTAGAACATCGAAATAAGTATGACAGTAGGTGGTACCCATTAATTTTCTTTCGGTTTATGATTGGCAATAGGGTAGAGCCTGCTGTCAAACTAGTTTCGATCTTTAAGTCAGCAGTCGGGTTTACTTGTTTCGATCTTTCAGACAGCAGTTGCAATTTTTAATTGTTTATTATTTTTTTAATTGCAATTAATATTTGCCTAACACTGCCCGCAATTAGGCTAGAAAAAGCGGACCCCGGGCTCCGAGGTGATAGCTTTGAAGGCAACCGGGATAACGCTGGGAAGAAAATCTACCGTCTATAGACGAATACACGTTACGACTGCGTTGAAACTCATCGTCAAATAGAATAGTGCGCCATCACTCTTACCGTAGAGGTAGAATTTGAAAGAAAATAAATTTATTAACACACAACACACAACTCAGTAGGCATATTAACAACAATACAATGATGAAATATAATAAAGAAACACAATAAAACAAATCTCACAATATGTATCAGTGTGGAGTGTGCGTTTAAATGGTCACAGTTCAGCTAATGCTACAGATAGATCTGCAGCGCTGTTTTTCAACTGCAGCCGTTTCAAAAATTCGTAAATTTATACTAATACCTGCGCTAATGTTAAGTAAGTATAATGATATTTATGCATATAAAGTGGAGGAGGAAAATCAGAAAGGGATACCCTGAACTCCGAGGCGAAGCAATGGAAATTTAAAAATAATGTTTTCGGAACATAACATTATTATGATGATGAGTTTTATAAATAGGTTTTTTTTACATAGTCAAAACATGTCATACTCTTGCTGACTAGGAGTAGAATAAAGAATTCACATCAATCGAATCGATACCAATGGCAGTCACAGATAGTTCTATGAAATACATCAGAGCAGAACCAAAAGTGGGCCGTAGCTTTTGAAAAAATGCTTTTATTTGTATACCATACTCAAAGATATGAGGGAATGAAAAGGGTTCGTATCTTGTCAATAGGATCTGATACAGTTATGTATACCTTGCCCTCACCTCTTACTTATATAAAAACTATAGCTCCGTAAAGAAAAACACGTAAGTCGGTACCAATTTATTTATGCTTTTACCGGTATAGAAAAGTGCTATCACGGAAAAAACGTACGTGTAGGTAGGCATGCTGCATTTTGTATACCTAATTAGCACGCAATGAAACCTCTAATATCATTGTTATATCTATACATATCATCCCTTCTACATGCAGAAGAGATGATATATTAAAAAAATCCTAAATCTATGCAACTAAAATTATGAAAACAGAAATAGTAACGTGTACCTACTTAAAGGTACAAGCTTGTATTTTTGTTTCCAAATTTTTTACCCTTACATTAAAGCTGGCTGTACTTAACCATAAATTATTCGTAGAGGGACTATCCCATAAAAATACGGATGAAGTACGTAAAAAAAAACAACTTTATAAAAACAAACAGAATGTTTTAACGCCTCTTTTGCACTCCGAAGGAGGTAAACTTTTAAGCAAGTACATATTTTATAAGTAGACGTAGTCGTTATTTTAAAAAGCCATCTCTTTTGTTACAGGACAAATTGCTCAATAAGCTGGAAGAAAATGAACCAGAACTTGCTACTTCACCCGACGAGGAAGTAAGTGTACAACTTTGTGTAAAGAATCTTGATATAAGAAACTTCTAAGTAAGTGTACGCACTTGACGGCACTTGAAGAGATAGGTAGTTTTTTCTCGCAATATAGGTAGTAACTAGGGAAATATTCGTATTACCGTGTAGTCCTTTGTCCTTACAGCGTGCTTGTGAGTTCTAAGCCGTAGTCTTCAAGTCATCGCTACAGATAATAGAACCACCTTATCACACAGACTGTTACAAACACATACCTACAACAATGCTATGGCACAGAATAGATGATAGTACTACTACAGAAGTTGCACTTCTTTGATGTAGAAGAAAGCCGCCGTTTTAATAACCTATGATATTTTTAGGGCTATCAGTTTGTCAGAAAATTTAAATTACACAATCCAATCCATATTATACGACGATTTTTACATTTGTTTAATGTTTAATTTTAGTGTTGCAAGATTTCTAAATCTTACACATATTTTTAATAAATATTCCGTCGAAAAACATGGTGTAATATTTTTATTTTTTTCAACAGCGAGAATAAACGTCGCAAAGCCCATTACAATATTAATAATAATTATCTTTGCTCAAGTTGCATCCGCGTGTGCTGCAAGTTGCCTGACTGCTCTTGCAGGCTGCAAGCTGCAAGTTGCAGCTCGAGGCTGTAGCGCCGTAGGTACTTATTTTCGTAGTGACGAAGACGGATGCCTCGCTATGGTAGCGTGATCGCAAAACAAGTCCTACGCCTTAGAAGGCCTTGGTTTCACGCTTATCACGCAAACATAGCAACAACCCACCATATTACGAATAGGTATCACTTACAACAGTATCGTAATTTGTAATTCCTATATATTAGCCATTACACTACCATCAACATCATCACAGCAGTAGTATGATTGCAAGTTATATGGCGTAACCATCACGCTATATAGATTAGACCTTGAGACATGATGACACTTGAGATATGTTTGGTCGCGATAATCGACATCCACGCGGATGGAGCCGAGGGCAACAGCACGTAGTAAACATAATTTCGTATTAATATAATCACAAAATAAAAAGACATTGACAAATATTACAATCGTATTCTAGTAAATTCAGTAGGTATTTAAAATGATCTGTAGCAAGGTCGACCCTGATTTGTGGTTGTGTCATGCCACTTTCTATCTGTTTCCTAATGATTACTGATTATTCAGCGCTAATATCTCGTTGAATTATTTTATCCCGCACAAGACATTGACAAACTCTCTGGAATGTCCAGCAGTGGACTAATTGATTGATTGATTGGTAACTCTCAATGAAAGCGCAGAATGCGGTTATATCCCAACGGAACCCGGGTATCTGTCCCCTTATAGGGTCCGTTGGGAACTGAAGATAATTTCATGACTAAGGGAAAGGGACCTCCTTGCCAAGTACGTGGGGTCGTTTGGGAAAAAGAATTCAATACGGACGTTCAATCTCTTAGCCCGTTAATAAAAAAAAACGAAAACAGTAACTAAAATGTTATTCAATTAGGTTTATTGTGATAGCTGCGCAAACTGACTTGGTTAGGTTAGGTTAGAAGGCTAATGCGAGAGCGGAGCGGAGCATATTCTCGCATTAACTTCGTGGTTTTTTTATAACCGTGCTAAAATAAGTCTTTCGGGTAAGAGAATAGGGGTCCATAGGAAATTCTTTTTCCCAACGAACCCCACGTACTTGGCAAGGAGGTCCCTTTCCCTTAGTCATGAAATTATCTTCAGTTCCCAACGGACCCCATAAGGGGACAGATACCCGGGTTCCGTTGGGATATAACCGCATTCTGCGCTTTCATTGAGAGTTACCAATCAATCAATCAATTAGTCCACTGCTGGACATTCCAGAGAGTTTGTCAATGTCTTGTGCGGGATAAAATAATTCAACGAGATATTAGCGCTGAATAATCAGTAATCATTAGGAAACAGATAGAAAGTGGCATGACACAACCACAAATCAGGGTCGACCTTGCTACAGATCATTTTAAATACCTACTGAATTTACTAGAATACGATTGTAATATTTGTCAATGTCTTTTTATTTTGTGATTATATTAATACGAAATTATGTTTACTACGTGCTGTTGCCCTCGGCTCCATCCGCGTGGATGTCGATTATCGCGACCAAACATATCTCAAGTGTCATCATGTCTCAAGGTCTAATCTATCCCTATCTCAAATTTCATCAAAATCGGTTTAGTGGTTTAAGCGTGAAAGCGTAACATACAGTCAGACAGAGTTACTTTTGCATTTATAATATTAGTATGGAAGTATGAATATGGAGTAGATATGTAACTGTAGATAGCGTCGACAGCTTATTAGTTAATGTTGATTGTGATGGAGAGGTCCCGGGTTCGATTCCCGATTTGGACCTACACCTAACACAAGCAATTTAGCTTAGTTGGGTGGGCTATGGGATATTATATTAGTAAATTGGGTTGCTAATACTCTATTTCAAATAAAATATGGCTCTTTGGGAATATAAGAGCTATCTTGTACTTTTAAAACAATATTTACTTAAAAACATGACATTAACCGAAATTATCATTTTGGTTGCACATTTTAATTCTCTATTTTTTACCTTTTTACCTAGAACCTTATTTCCTCTTTATTATTATGCTATTAAAACACCTTTTTTTTTTCTTTTCTAGTGCGTAATATGTGTGAACGCAAAGGCGACAATGCAAACATCCCCATGCGGCCACCGCGTGGTATGCCGGCGGTGTTTCGTGAAGACCATCCAGATGGCTGTGAGCCAGCGCCTGCTGCCGTTGCGTTGCGTCATCTGCCGCGCCAAGATACTCCGGCTACGGCAGGCGCCTCGGCTAGTGACCAGCAAGAGCTGGCAGGTGCGTATACCATAATCACTAGTGTTTTTAAATATTATATAGTACTCGAAATGACTAATATTCCCTCTAACCTCTCCAGCTAAGCTATTTCGCTTGTGTTAGGAGTGGGTTTATGTTGGTCGGTAGTGTAATGGCTAGATTTCGAACCCGGGACCTTTCGATCGTTTGGCCGACTTAAGGAGTCGGCCTCACGATCGAATGGTCTCAGGTCAACCACTAAGCTACCGACACTGCGCTTCACACCGACAGTAGCACATTAGCACACTGCTAGTCTTGGAGCCCGGAGTCCGCTCTCTCTTACGCTTCCTCTTGATCGTAGCCATCAGAGAGGACCTGCGCCAGGTATTCGTCGGTTAATCATAAGCTTTACCAGCTAGCAGGCGAGATTGACGTAGATCCGACCTGAGACGCTCAAATTTCTTCCTTATCTGCCTCTTGCGAAAAATAATTCCTATAGTAATAGTACATGCTAAAATGCTCTATTCAAAGTCGTTCGTGCTATAGTCCATTCTGCTAAACCACATTCAATTTGCACTAACACTAAAATACAATATGTCCGTTTATTTAATAAGCCTTTCAAAAAGGATAAACTCTACATAGACACTACTTAGTTACCTACTTTTTTAATATCGGTCGGCTTGTCTTAACGGTTATATTTAGAGGTACCTATCCCCCTCAGTTAACCTTTTCCTTCATGGTAAAAAATCGACAACCCTACTGCACCCGTTCATGAAATATGGAACTAGGTAATAATAATAATAATTAATATTCCTGTATAAGTTATTAAGTTTAGGTCCTTTCTGCAGAAAATTATATTTTCCTATTGAAAACGTTTAACAAATCGTTTTCCAGGTGTCTAGCGGTAGTGCCAAATCATGGGGCGTGCCAGGATCCGTGTCCAGCTACTCAGTGGGCGCGCGTTCAGTGCCCGCATCCGCCTCGCTCTACTCCGTCACCAGCGGCGAGTCTTCTCTATCTGGTAACTAATTCTCCCTAGTACCTTACCAAACGATACAAGAACCAAGTTCCCGATGTTAACACACTCCTTTACTTCGGGACACCTACTGTCCCGTAAATATACACGCATTTGGGGTCCTGTTTCGTACATATTGCGCAAATTTCGTGCAAATAACATTGTGCCAATCTCGTACACACAATACATACGCGCTTTGTAGAAAACAGCTAGGGCGTACCGTCCACAAAATTCAAAATAACACAAGGATTATTTACCCCGAGGAGGGCCAGACCGAGAAGGATGGCCGTGGGTCAGCCGGGGTGCGAGGGATATGTCGCATGACAACCTCACCTTCGGCCTAACACTACGACCCAGAGACGGCGTGCGGTTTAGTCGGTTCGAGTCCGACATAACTTCCCCCTCCGGCTCCGGAGGGGTGGGTATCCGTGGGGATTTTTTGTAAAAAAAAAAAGAAAGCATTATTTTAATTACGTACACAGTTTTACTGCGTGTCTTAATTAAACCGCTATTGTATTCCAGGAGTGTCCTCAGTGTCGTCGAACAGCGGTGGGATCGCTCCGAGCAGTTGTTCCACGAAGCTATGTGGTGGTGCCAAGTGCGGGGGCGCCTGCCTGGGCGCGGTACCACGAGCGCCCGCAGCCGTGCCCCCGAGGCCGAGACAGCCCGCTTCCAACTCGCTGCGAAGGTCTCAGCATCATAGCATGAAGGTAAAACGATGATTTAATGTACGCCTAGTTTCCTATTGTGTGAAATCCTACCTATCACCTGGCGGTTAGATGGGTAAAATCACAATGTCTAGACACAACATCAGATGTATTTCCGCGAGAGACGAGAGAGATATGTCCATGGAGCGAAAGGCCTACCGTTCATAGAAACAAGTGCTGCTCATTTTACCAAAATCAAACTAATGTCTTCCTCACCCCATAAAACCTCCATTCTGACTCTAACCTATGCCAGAGTTACGACTTGGTCAGGCAGACCCTGTCCGTAGCTTGGAAAGAGTTCAGAAACAGTGAATCTGCTTCCTTGCCTGTAGGAGTAACGTATAAAAAGCAAAAATACTACTAGGTACTACCTATTTGTATTGGTTGTTAAAGAATTTAATTTAATTAATTAATCTTTATTTCAGACCAGATGATCCATTGCTCTAAATAAATGTTTTATTGTTTTCAGGCCCGGTTACAGGACTACCAAGTACATAGTTACACGGGAGGTCCGGCCGGAGAGACCTCAGGCCGCCTGCCACCCATCAGAGAGTTCCAGAGGGAATTCCGTGAGGGACGACGTGAGAGCGCCGCCGCTGCCTCCGCCTCCACTAGAATAAGGTGAATAACATGGTAACAAGATGAAAATTGTTGAATAGAAATTCTTCCAACCAATTTACAGAGCCTTACTAAACTCCTTGAGACCCAAGTCAACCTCAGCTGCACGTCAGACACGTTTCAGCTTATAGACTCCGGTAGGAGATTACAGCTCAGCCTTACCAATCAGAGAAGGTAAAAAATTGGGATGTATTTTTTCTCACCGTACACCCAGGTGAACCCTTGTTCACTTTGTACCGTTGTAATTTTTTTACCACGGTACACCCGGTGGTCTGTGCAGGTGGACGGTTGTCAAGTAGCCACGACGTGGCTTTGGTGCAGCGACTGGCGGTGACTTCACAATCCTGTGTGGTCACCGCCAGTCGCTTTCGCCCGGAAAACCGACATACTATTTAAGAACAATAAGCCGACCTCGAATGCCAAGTGGAAGCTTTGGACGCAACTGGGAAATCTCTATGAGCGTGATAATGATGAAAGTCATCTTAAAGATTTTCGGTAGATGAGGTTAAAAGCAGTGGCTAATAGAACTTTCAAAGTATCGAATCCTTGCTCCTATCTATAGGTACTCTCAAGCTTGATGTTAAGCATAGTAACCTTTCCTGTCAAGCTCTACCCTGTATCCAGTATCCCTTCCACTTCTCTTTATATAAATTTCCCAAACTACAATAATCTGTTTTCCTTTCAGGTGTGCCCAAAAAATTGTTACGCAGCTAGAAACGTCACCACAAAAGGACAAACAACATTTCTTCCGGCCACTTAAACCCTCGAACAAAGACGACCCGCCCAAATCGAGAGATCACAGCAAAGAGACTGAACGTAAAAAAGATAACCCCAAATCAAAACCTAAGAAAGAAGATAAAAAGAAAAAGGATGATGAAAATACAAAGCAGGATGATAAGAGCAAAAAAGATGAAAGCTGTGACAATAGAAAGAATGAAATTGCAGAAAGAAAGAAAGAAGAAAAGATTAGACTCAAAGCTGAAAAAGAGGCAAAGAAGGAAGCTAAACAACAAGCTAAGGAAGAGGAAAGACAGGCTAAACTGTTAGCCAAGGAAGAAGAAAGACAAGCCAAATTAAAGGCTAAGGAAGAGAAGAAAAAGGCCAAAAAAGAAGCAAAGCTCGCTGCGCAAGCAGAGAAAGAAAAAACCAAATAGAAAATGTAATGTTAAAATTTTACATTGTAGAAACTCGTAGCCGTCTTAAATTTAGATTTGAGAATTGTTATCATTGAGAAATCGTAAAAACAATTTTAAATAGCGTATGTAACAGTCTATTGTAGTCCATACTTACTTACAGTGAACTAGATACTTAGTATTAGTTTTAAATTTTATTTTTTTACTTCGATCGGATATGACGTTATGTTTACGCTTTGATACTGATTTATACAATTTTGTTAAAATTATCTAGCTTAGTTGCAATTTCCTATCGAAATTGTTACTAACTTAGGAACGTAAATATTTTTAAAGTCAAAAATAAAAAAATATGAAAAGCAATCTAAGTACATAGTTGTTGGGTCATAGTTGGAACTCTATAAACTGCGAAGACTGAAAGAACGGGATAATGAAATCATATCGTTTTGTAATTTAATTGTGTAACAGTATAGTTAAGAGCTTCGTGCATTCCAGCACCGCCGAAGAATTTATTTATTGTGTAGATTTTGTCGTACTTAGTTCGTCTGTAGATGATGCTTATGTCAGAATTTATAACATTAGCGTGACCTTTACTTTGAATACAGATATCGGAAACAATAAATATTATTAAATAAACAATTTTATTACCCTGTTTAATGATTCTAATCATGTAACAATTACCCACCCTATTTAGGTGACCGAATAATGCCATTTTGTTTCTCAAATAAAACTACCGAACTCTCCTACTATTTCAAATTATTCCACATGACAAGTAACAGATAAAAAATATAAAACATTCAATTTTAGTAGCATCATATCAGGTACAATAGCATACAGCTAGGTAAGTGTTGATTTTTATTTTGTAAGGGTTCCACATGTCGGAATTTATTATTGTCAATCGTTAGAAATTTCCTGTAAATTAAATAACAATGTTACCATAATGCTCCTTCTTTTATTTATACCCTTAAATCTTTTTGTACAATTCAACTATTATAAAGACAGAGTGCAATGCATCAAAATGTAGGTAAATAAAGTCAGTATATATTTTACAAAAAGCCGGCTAGTAACACAAGGGCTGGCAAAAAAATCAAATTTTAAACAAAAATTGCAAGATTTATTTATCTACATTGAAATATGTAACAATACACTTGATTACTAATAACTCTACTGTGTAAGAATTCCAAAATATTTTATTCTTTGTAATCGTCACCAACGCGGTCAAGAATTTCTTCGCCTGTCTTCTTGTTAATGCGCAAATATTTGTTGACCATTGGTTTGTAGTAGTATGCTTGGTAATCTTTGCGTTCGGCCATTTTCTGTAAGATATCTTTCTCCAATTTTCTCAACTTCATTCTTTGCTTCTCTTCATCAATGTAGTGCAGGAATTTCTCATATTCCTGTAACAAAACAAAATGTGGAAATAATATTTTGAAGTTAAATTTATTTACATCAATACTAACAATATCTTTCATAATCCAAAATCGTTTCTTAGTTAACAACACTACGTAAGTCATTTATACCAACTAATAAGGAAAATAGGAGATGAAAAAAATTGCCACAGGCCAATTGGCTCGCGCGCTGTCACTACTTTGCGAATTACGGCTTCTAGTTGGCTGAAATCAATCCAAGTTAGAAGCGGAATGAGCAGCTCTATCTAATGGCATCAAAATGTGATAACCGCAAATTTTCGACTTCAGCAGTATTGTAAACTACGGGATATAATGCAACATCTCCTATGCCTATGCCATCTGTTTCAATTTATTAGTGTAGGTACTGCCATTAACAGTTGCTTCACGGAAAGTAAATAAATATTTATAATTTCTGGTCATTTTTTTATACCACTGAGGTGGCAGACTAGCGCACGGCCCACCTGATGGAAATTGGTTACCGTGTCCTATGGACGTGTGCAACACCAGGGAAGTCACACTCGTGCTGCCGACCCTGTAAACACAAAGAGTTTGTGTGCCGTCAGCGTAGAAGAAAAGGTAGGAACTGACAGCACAAAAAGTCTCCAGTGAGCTCTGGCTTCCCTACTCATCGCCAGGAACACAACACGAGGTTATTATGGCCGCGGTATTCTGTAGAGCGGAGGTACTTCCCCAGTCGAACTGCTCAATCGGACGGAAATACCGTCGTGTCCTACCTCCTACAGTAAACATTAAACTTATTAAGGTAATTCGCTGAATACTGCTCTGAACAATTATCACTTTTTCTTGAATGATGCCACTGAACGAGCTATGTCAGAATCAAATCAATCTACTGTTTATTAAACTAGTTATAGGGTCAGTTTGCTAAGTTACGGCCTTTTATATGAGTTGGTCACTAGACTTGTAAAAAATAGGCTACCTATTTCCAAAATAGCTGATGATGGTTTAAATAATTTAATAATTATTGGTCCTTAGTATAATCTAGTTGTATTAAAACGATAAATCACTGGACTTTCGTCTATAATTTATGGTATACAAAAGGAAAAGTGCAAAAGTAGGTACTCAAAAAGGCAGCAGATTACGGTCCTCTTCGTTAGGTTACCACCCCCAGTGCGTCAGTATACGTCCTTCATTTTCAGCAATCAAAATATAGTAATAAAATAAATATAATTGACTAAAAAATGATTCTTTATTTATTTTTTCTTCCATTTTAAATATGTAGTTTAAATCTGAGGGCTTTCTCTTGGTGGGCTAATATAGAGTCAACCAACGAGGAGTAGACAGGCGAGGCGAGGAGATCTGCTACGCAGAGGGCGCGAGTTCGATTGCCGCAAAAGTTTGTATGAATATGGCTATTTACATTGGTCTGGTCGCTCCTGTCCCGATTGTCATACGAACGAAGTTAGGGTGATGATGAACTACATCATTATTATCGTCCCCATAGAAACAGGTAGTTGGAGCCCTAAAGAATCCAAGAACTGTTCTAATGCAATACTTTCATATCGCTAAAGGGTTTTGAAGGTCAGATGGCAGTCGCTTTACGGAAAATATCGAAGATCAGTATCAATATCAGACCATGAACTGGAAAAAACGGACCCCAGACTTCAGAACGAGGAGTGGACTCACTTGAGCAGTCAAATTGTCTTACTCATTTGCTTATTTCATCTGATATAAGGTTTTATTATTAACTGCCCTCTAATTACTTTAACAACCACATCTTCACTTACCATCAGGTGAGATAGGGGACAAACGCGAGCCTATCATCAATAAAAAAATAACTAGTGGGACATTATTTTGATAATACATACATATATCAGTATCAGTTGTGCCATAGGACTAATGGAACCTAATCATACCTGTCCCTGGTACTGGGCCCATGATGGAACTAGTAAAAAAAAGCGCGCCTGTGCAATTCAAGCGCCATCTCCCCCCCTAACAAAACAGTAGATAGGGTCATCCCAAAATAATAGATGGCTCAGGAGCGGGTCAAGGTGCAAATGAAATGCCTTATAAGGTCACCTTAAAACCCCGGTAATCGAGACCCGAGACGGCGTGCGGTTTTAGTCGGGTCGTGTTTCCACACGAAAAAAAGGTAGTTCTGATCTGTTTGTGACCGATATCTCATTCATACAAAATTATAGCGGCTGCATTTTTAGACACTAAAATTAGAGTTTTATCAAGGAAACATTGGGACGTACTAAATCCTGCTGCCCTAAATTAAAGATTAGAGTCTTAATAAACAAAATTAAAATAGACAATAAATCAGAACGCAGCCACCCCGGCCCGGCACGTCAATTTGACTTTACCTCGCCTGATGGTAAGCTGAAGGCATAGTCTCAGGAAAGAGGGCCACCATTATATACTTGTGCCATATTAACAATGGTGGCAATCAGCTTGACAGCCTTATCAGATACTTTTTCACGCCCGCTTAAATGACCCGGGAAGTAGGAAGTAGGGAGAGGGAAACACGTGAGCTGGCGAGGAATTCCAGGTCTTAATGGTGCGACAAAGGAAAGAGTAACCGAACCGTTTGGTACTAGAAGAAATATTCTGCACCGTATGCGGGTGAAATCTAAGCCCTGCACATGTTTGGGACTAATTGGAATAGCTCATCAGAACATTCGCCATGGTAGAGACGGTAAAATACTGCCAAGGAAGCAACATCTCTACGCATCTGAGGCTCGAGGGTACTCGTGACCTCAGGATTTCCGATATGCGGACCGCACGTCGCTGCAACCTGCCGAGAGCATCTAATAAGTACTTTGCGGATTTATTCCAGAGATGCGAGCAGTATTCCACGCAGGAACGAATTTGTGGCTTGTGTAGAAGACACCGGTCTTCTATACAAGACATTCTAATCTCGGCAGGTTGCAGCGACGTGCAGTCCGCATTCCGAGTTTCCGAATTGCGGAGCAACGGTTTGCTCCGGCGTGAAAACCCGTCACACTCTGTTCAGGTCTCCAAGTTTACGCGAAGCTGTTTTGATGATACTCTCGATGTAGTTTTTGTTATTCAATTTGCAGCGAACATCCAGATATTGAGGTTGTCCTGCAGTGGTACTGGCGTGCTCTGAAGAGTGGGAAGGGGAAGGAAAGAAGATACCTTTCCTGTAAACGCACATGCCTGCATCTTCTTGGCATTGAACTCGACCAAATACTCAGAGCCCCATTGGGAAATGTGGTTCAGGGTCTGGTCAAGCTCAGTGATAAGAAGCTGCCTTTTTTCCACGATATCCGAAGGCTTATCCGCAGGACATCCATGATTACTCCAGTGCAAGGAGCTATCGTCTGCATAGCAATGAATGCTGCCGGTACACAGCATGTCATTTATATGCAGAAGAAAGAGAGTGGGTGACAGGACAGACCCCTGCGGTACGCCGGCATTTACCTCCAAGAACTCCGAGGCTCGTCCATCACGAAGGACGCGAATACGGCGCTCTTGCAAGAAGCCGGCAACCCAGACTAGAAAGAAGCGATTGGTGCCAAACTCCATCGAAAGCTTTGGCGATGACTCACCGTGTTTGACCATAGCCTGACCCCAAAGATGGGTAACATACGCCAGAAGATCACCCGTTGACCGTTTCGGCCCGAAGCCATATTGCCGGTCATTAATTAGGAAGTGATTCTCAAGGTGATGCATGAGCTGCATGTTGATTAGGTGCTCAAGCACCTTGCACAGCCCTCTGAGGTGATAGCAATGGGTTGATAGTTGTTTGGGTCTGAGCGATCCCCCTTCTTGGGGATCGGCTGTACGTTCGCCTCTTTTCAAGCCGAAGGCACTGTACCAGAACTGTAGGATAGCCGGTACAGCCGAGCAAGCATTGGAGACCAACTATCTGCACATTTTTGCAGAACCACCGCCAGAATACCGTCCGGATTCACATTTTGGACATCGAGTGACTGCAGTACTGCACGGACATCGCGTTGCGAGATACGAAAATCAGACATCACATGGTCACTGATGGGCAGTGTCGGTGGCTGCATACTACAATCATCGACTCGGGAGTTGGCCGCAAAGAGATAAACTACCAAATTTGCTTTCTCTTACGGCTTGTGGGCCAGGGATCCATCGGGATTGCGCAGCAGGGGCAGCGAAGGCTGGCAGAAGTTAGCTCGCACGGCTTTAGCTAGTCGCCAGTAGCCACGGCTGCCCGTGGGATGCGCCACTAGCTCCTGACCAAGCCGCGCTATGCGCTGGGCATCCGCTCTGACGTAAGCCCTCTTGCAGACCTCGGTGGCTCTGTTGTACGCCGCCTTGAAGTGGCCCACGCTGGGATCGGTCGTAACGCGTGCCCCACCCACGGGCGGAACGCAGACCGTTTATGATCAACAGCGACCGCGCACTCGCGCCCGAATCAAGGACGCCGCGCTCCGCGGATACCGGCGACAGCAGTTGCGCTCTCATATTCTCATGTTCTTACCGTGGTTTTCGTGTCGTGTCGTGGGTCGTGGGGGCGCTATAATAGGCATTTCGGAACGAACCTTACAATGGTCGGATTCACCTAAAGCGGCGCTCCCCGAAACAATGTACTGGTCCGGGTGACTCGTCAGCAAAAGGTCTAACAGAGAGGGCTCATGGTCCGACCTTTTAGGTATCCTAGTGACCTCGTCGTCAGGTCATGCGCCAGAGCAAATGCATGGGCCGCTCTTCCCGCATGGGTTGTTTTGGCAGAGCCCAACCAGATCTCGTGGTGGGCGTTAAAATCCCCCGAAAACACCAGTTCAGCGTTCGGAAACCGCTCCTGCGTATCATCTGCCGCCTGACTTAAGTATTCAAAGAGTTGAGTTGTCTCGGCATCCCCTGTACGGGAACGGTAGAGGCACACATAGATCTTACTCGTAGAACCATGGTCTATGTGTACCCAAAGGGTGGAGAAGGATGGGTTCTCTAGGCAGCGCAAACGGCGACAACCAACATTCGCCCTAACATACACGCAATGCTGATTTCGCCGTCTCCAGCTGTTGGTGGCCGGCGTTGGGGTTTGTATGGAGCCCACAGATGATCATGGACTCCACCTCGAATAGCAAGATTAGCAAGCCCGAGGGAGAGTTTCTTTCCGCTGCTGTGTAGACCAATCTGCTGTTGTTGTGCGGATATTAATATGCGCGACCTGGTGGGGCAGCCTCTCAGGGTAGTTAGTCCCGGTTGGGCCCCTGTACTATGCCGCGGGCGGCCAGCGGCACCACTGTTTCTAAAGGGCTCCCCGTTCGGCGCGTCGCCCCGCGCCACCCTCCACTAGACTACGCCAAGACCCACCAGTCCCACTTGTGCTGCGACCACAATCCCCCCCCTGCCCGGCTATGCACTTGCTGACCCTGAATGCAATCCAACCGAGATTGAATTACTATGGAAGGTTTTTCGCAATAGTGCACACTGGTCAAAATTTGTGACAAATTTGTGCCATCAAATTTCTACCACCCCAATTTTCGACCACGGTTTTATTTATATTCATAAGATAATAAAATTGTATAATATAACTAAATAATCACTTAACGACAACTATTCTAGTGATTAAACAACAAATTTCAGAATAAAACGTGTAATAATTAGCAAAATTTACCTATTAGTGCGAGTCAGTCATGTACGCTTTTTGTAACTTTCAGTACATTCATTTACCATAAATTCAACATGGGAACTAAGGGGGTCTTAATTTGGTTTAGGTGAGTGCGATATTTATCAATTTAGTAAATTACTATGCCTTACTTAATGCCAGCCATAACTATTCAAGAATGGTGTATAGTGAACTCCTTGTTTATATTTTTTGTTGAAATTTGATAGTAGTTAATGAGTCGCTTAAAAGGCTGTAACCTGAAGGGGGGCGGCGAACTGACCCTACCCTGTCCTATCATTATATCCAGTCAACTCAAAACAGTCTCCTCCACATTTTGGAGGTAGAATCGCCTCCTTGCAAAAGGGTAGGGAAATCCCATGTAATTTTTGAACAGAGCAATCATCTCTGGCAAGCATCTTTCCATAGCTATAGCAGTAGTGTATTAGAAATACAGTATAATCTTCATAGGCTAATTGACACAAAAGTAAACTATGCAACCCATGCATATGCCTCTTCTATTTAGATGCATGAACATTTTCAGGCCATCGGCACCATGAACCTAAAGATCCCAATATACAGCTTTGTGAGGATCAGGTTAACCTTAAGTAGCAGCCATGACAACTGCCAACCCCAAAAGGCTTGTACGGTGGGCATTGGATGTGGAGATGGCCATAGTATTTTGTCAGTTGCCATTTTTAGTTTTGAATTGTCATTTTAAGTAGGATACTACTTAACTAGTTTTTCTTACCTTTTTCCTAAGCATATCATAAATAATATTGTTAATATCTAAATATTCTACAACATGCAAGTGAAATGGTACTACCTACTATGCGTTTCAAATAAGTTGATAACTGTCATAATGACATTTTGATACGTGTCGATAACTTCATTGTGTAACGTAAGGTCAGCAAATACATTTTTATACTTCACTGTTGTTAATATATTTCCAATTAAATATTTATGATGATTGTTGAACCATATTCCCTTTTCAAGATAGATAAAGATAGGGTAGGATAAGTACATACACATTAAGTAAAAATTAAATTATCGGTTCTTTTTATATTTATTTATTTTTGATCGGGCGGTAATTTTGAATTTTTGAATAATTATAATTACTAAAAAGTTTGATAAGTGCTTAATGAAAAGAATTTAATAATTAGGTCGTTGTTACCATACACGTATGAACCTGTCCTAAATGGAAATTTTGTTGTTAGCTGTACATTTTTCATGAATACGGAATGAAGTTGCCGCGGTCGCGATTATCTTCTCATTTGAAACGCATAGTAATATGTGGCTTCACACACTAGTTGTAGACACTCTGTGTATTTCATACTTTTAGTCTGAGTCGTAGCATAACAACTGTTTGATCAAAGAGAGTAGAAATCTGGAAATCAATTACCTGTTGGGGAGGATTATGAATATAGCGGGCAATGAATCTTGTAATCGGATGGCGATGGTACTCCCAATGCTTCGGTTCATATCCAGCCGGGATTGGACACAACTGTGCAGGACCAATGAACACATTGGTGTAGAAGATAATAGCGCCTACTGGTATCAGTCCAACCATGACGTACAAGTGCAGCATATCCTTGAATTTGTGCCATTGCCATCTGTAAAGTTTAAGTTTAGTGCGTTTAGGTTATAATTGCGTCGTAATGATAACATGTACCTATGTATGTTTGTGAACAATGTGAACCCACCAGCACTGCATAAACTGACTTTTTTAAGTCAGGGGGTTTTAAACTACAAATAAAATTTTGTTATGTTATGGTCCGCAAAGTTGATTAGGTAATCATTGAATACGGCCATACCTGGATGGTTGAAGAGCGAACGTCTTGTGTCCATGACTTAGAGCTTTGCTTGTAGAAAAACTCACATGTTGTATTATTTGGGGCTGTTTAACGGAGGCTTTATACAAATTGATTCCAAAAGATCGCCCTAAAGCACTCCAAGACACCATTTTTATTTTTGCACTATTTTGAATTGTCAATATGACATTTGACAGCTGGAGCTGGGATAATACGTGTTGCCAAATAGATAAAATAATTCATGGCTGTATGGCAGTGTTGAATCAAAAAGGTCCAGACATCGAATTGTAACACAAATAAATCTGGTGGCACGGCAGTGCTTCCGCCAAGTCAAGCAAAAAAAAGCGGCACTGTCCTACCATTCTTTTCTCGAAGCAATTCAGGCCATTTTCGACCCCTTATAATTTCATTGTGGATGAAACAAGAAGTTTGAACTTTCAGTTACCAAGCAGACATTGTATAAACACGGTATAAATTAAAGTTCCTCAATTTTATCACTCACTGACCGATCATCAAAATTCAAACTCACTTCTAGCAAACATAGAGAATTCAGTGTATGAATCAAGAAAACACTTAAACATTTTTCAATTTAGGTCCCGTTTGCTAGATATCAGCTGATTTATGCAGTTAATGCATAAATAATTTTGTAATCACATGTTAATATATAGGATTACAAAGTTACAGTTGCAGTTAATTATGTACTTGGGAATAATAGGTGTATAAATTATACACCGATTATTATAAAGGTAATTTGTAATATGGTCAACGGAATTGTGAATGCAGGGTGATTAAACGGTAGTGCGATATGGTCACTATAAGATTTTGTTAGGTTAGATAATTACGTAACAACTTAAGATAGATGTCCCTTAAGTAGGGACTGAATAAATTAATAACGACTTGGTATTACATGAATTTCACAACTTTTTACGGTAGAATGACTGAGTTGCGAGACTTGGTTCTTTGATATGTATTGTTGTTTTTATGAGATAGGTACAATATTTGCGCTGGTAATGATTTTGAAGAACAGAACAATGTGAACCCACCAGAACTGAATAAAGTGACTATTTTAAGTCAGGGGGCGCAATAATTTGAATTTGAGATGTCTTGCGCCGCTGCAGAAAAGGACATTATAATACCTATATCGCGATAGAGTTTGTATGTAGTGTAAGATCGCGGCATTGTCTACAATAGGTGTAAATTCGAATTTTTATGAATTAAATTGATGAATCTACGTTCATAACTACTTCTTGAACGACATTCAAAGGGGTAGAAAACTGGCAACAGTGGGTTGTGATTCATCGTGTTGATTCCAACACTTCATAGGAGTCTATAGATAGTAAAAACTAAGCTACTTTACTGGGTTGGACATTAGGTAGGACTACAACTTTGAACTTTAGTTCATAGTTATATGACAGAATTTGCTTGACTTTAACCAAATGAAGAGAACGCTGTATGGTATTGAATTCTTATACAATTACTTGCCACCCGCATTAACTATATTATTGTATGACGATCATATTGTATGGGATCACATAGAAGAAGAAGAAGAGAAAACATTTTGAATCGAATTTAGGTTACCTACCTAACTGCGCTGGGATGATAAAGAAGAATAATTTTCTAAAATTAATACACTCTTCAAGCATTAGCATTCTTCATCGTCATAAATTGCGGTGCGGGGACCCTTAATTGATGAAATATCACCATATTTCGTCAACAAACTACAAAGATGGTAAGATGAACTTCGGCACCTAGCACCATTATATTTTGTAGTCTTTTCATGAGATATTAGTTTACTCCGAAATAAGAAACACTAAAAGTAAGTAACTAATCGTAGGCAAGTAGGTACCTATTAGGCACTCAAATTAGTACACCCCAAACCTAGCTTTCACAGGTAAGTATACCTACAGTACCTACACCTATGAACTAAATGCTATAAAATTAATAATTATACCTAGACTAAACAATTTAACAGTTTCTGTAAAACCAACCACCTGTTGGTAAAGTTTTTTCGCAAACATTCGCTACGTCGTATTGGAGTATTGATTTTCCTGGCCGGGCATGCTCAGTAGTCGTGCTTACGTAGAGCTCTGATAAGATACACTTACACCCACTCAAACAACGTTATTCCGCAGTGAATGTTACACTAAATACTCAACATGTTCGTAAATTCCCTCGTTTAATTCGGGAACTGTTTTCAAAATGATGTAAATTACTAGTGTGTGTTAGCAAACGAAGTTAAAGAGACATATGGGTCAGCTGTCATGGAGGAACTACTCCAGGATATTTTCAAGGAAGCTTCAGGAGTAAAATTTACTGCTCTAAGGAAATCATGTCAAGATGCACTAGGTAAGCAATGAATAAGCATATAAAAATAATTCCTACTTTAATAGAACATCATGACACAACAAACAACCCATGAATTCAATACTTGCAATGATCGCCATTGATATCCAGAAGTGCATTCGATTGCCTTTGCATATTGATTTATATACATGTAGGTTTACATTCACACCTTTATTTCAGGAAAGTAACGAGGTTCGATAGATCATAAATAAGTAGGTGCATTAACTTATTATAATCTCCTGAGATAATCTCGCTAATCTCGTTTCCTATGCCTTTTGTGAGTGATTAACAACTACGTACTACATTACCTAATACTGGTAAAATTTCGGTGTAGTGCATCTCTAACAAAGGGTTGTATATATTTTTTGGGGTGTATAAATGTCTAGGTAGAGAGGCGTATCGCACCCAGTTTCATTTGTTGATCCACTTCTTAAGTTTTGTTTGTTGATCTGACGTCATACAAAAATTATAGAGATGTCCATTTCCCTTACATTATAGGAATGGATGTGTTCTATCATCATATTTCGCCTTGTTTGTTAAACTAGCGTTGTTAGAATACGATCAAATTTAACAAATACTTCACCAGATTTTGTTGATGCCATCATATAAAACAAAAACACAAGCAGATCGAATAACGTAGGTTACTACTCATCTTCGTAAATAAAAGTCTACACTACACTGTAATAAAACCGACAGAGTAGCCAAACGATTGATTTTATGCGGCTATTTATATATGTCGTAAATGCATATTTTAGTAAGACTCTACAACTTCTACGAATCTAAATTTGCAATAAAGTTCAGGGACTCTGAGAAAACTGCACAGTTCCGCGAAGGCTAGGCTAGGCTTAGGTATCTTAGAAGGATAAACTGACAAAGCCTTGACACAGTTCAGCTGTAAACTGCAATCGATTTTCACACGTTGACGTACCTATCTAAAAAGGCAGCCAGTGGAATTCTTCGCAAAGTTCTTCAAGTCACACATTTCAAGATACGAAATGGCATTATAGGTATTTAAACTGTCTTGGTCACTCACATTACTATTAGAGATATCGGGATATTTACTATGTTGTATTGTTTCGCGATTCCGATATTTCGGAAAAAATATCGGAATTAATATCGGAAACTCGAAATAGTGCAACATGGTAAATATCCCGATACCTCTAATAATAATGAAATGGCAAGTCCTCCCATTACTATGAATGCTGAAAAACAACGGAACCGTGTCAATGTAAAAATGATGAAGAAAATGCCATTTAACTTTATAGAAGAGACACTTTGACATAGGTAGCTCTTAATTTAATTTCAATATCAACCTTTACCTTTCTACCGTTACACTGTCAATCCAAATATATACCAAACTAACTCAAAGGTGACTGACTGACTGACATAGTGACCTATCAACGCACAGCCCAAACCACTGGACGGATCGGGCTGAAATTTGGCATGCAGGTAGATGTTATGACGTAGGCATCGGCTAAGAAAGGATTTTGATTAATTCTACCCCCAAGGGGATAAAGTAGGGGATGAAAGTTTGTATGAAACTTTGTCAATTTTAAACCGATCGGGCTGAGACTTTGCATGCATAAAGCCTATGTTGACTCATCACTAAGCGATAACCGACATCCAAGCGGGCGGAGCCGCGGGCAACAGCCAGTTAATCAGTAAAATTGAAGACCTACAATTAAAAAAAATATATCCATTGAAGTAATTTTGCTAGTAGCTAGAATCTTATTAGCTATATATCTACCATCCTTCATACCTACTTGGTGCTAATTTCATCAGAAATGAAGTCATGATACAATTATTTGCAGAGTTACTTTGCTTACAAGAAAGCAATGCTCGTCGGCCATCTTACGAGCTGCGTCGAGCATGCTTGCTGCCACTGCAGACAGCGCTAGAGTCCAAACGCCCACGGCTTGTTACATTCGCGTTGCAGGGTTTCCATGTAAGTAGCAGTTACAACCGGACAAGTTGCTCAAAGTGCACATCCATCCTACAACCTCGTGTACCTAATTACTTACTGCACGCTACTGCGGAACTTTCAAAACTACTTCATAGTAATCAAGAACTACAAATAACAGAGATGCATTTGAAGACTGCATAGGCCTGTCCTCTGACACGCATCTTTGATTCTCTGAATAAGAAATAGTAGCTATTTAGTACTTAATAAGTAGCTACTTAGATACCGCAGCCACGAGCAAGGAAAGAGCACCCACCACTCTAAAAAAGTCATTATCGCCAAAAATATACAGCTTCCGACTTTAAAGTGGTAATCAGCCTAAATTGACATCTTTTTTTTTTCAGAAAATTCTACGCGATGATAGGTTCCACAGAGGAATTGAGCCTGAGGACGATTCGCTGTGGATGCCTTCGCAACTACTGTGTGCGACAAGCTCCGTCATGTATCACTTACCTGATACACAGGTGAGGCCTTCCGTTACTCGCTTACCTTCATCATCATGCAACATCTGCATATCTAATATAGTGTTGTGTCCCAATCGTATTTGAGGCACTTGCTCACTTTACCTAGACCAAAGAAAGCCTTGAATATGTAAAAAGATATTTAACTTAGCAACAAATATTCAATTTACAATCGAAATAAATTATTAATTTTAAGTCCTTCCGAATATACTGCGAAGAGGTTTTCTAGCCTGGCACCTCTTAACTGAATTACTTTTATTGTTTTTGCTTCCAGGTACAAATATTCCGTATGTACCTCTCTCTGACACTTTCGCCTCGGCGTACCCTGAACGGTCGGCTTTGCGTGTGGGCATGCGGGAGATGCGGTGAGGCCGCTGCGGCTCCGCCACACGTGGCTGCCGCCGCCAGGGCCGCAGCGGCCCAAGCGCTCAGAGCTTACTGCGCACAGCTGGGTGAGGCTGTTTATTTTGTATTCTAAGATTACTTCACTAAATTTAACCATTCACGTTTTTATGAAATACAATTAGATGTACGAGAATTGATGCGTCCATAGTCGTACCAGTACCATAATATTGTTAAACAAAACAATTACGTAAGTACACAATAATGGTAGAGTAGGATAGACGCTATTCGAAGAACTAAATTATCTAGAGTTAATGAAGTATCAGCTCAGTTATAAGCTCAGTCACCCTGTGGTCGTTCTTAGGCACAATATACGACCTTACAAATTGATGCAAGGAGGTGGACAACGAACAAAGATAATCAACCAGATGAGGGCTAGGTACTACATGGAACTCTAGAAACATACAAGTTTTAGTGAATAATAATAAAAATAATATTTCAGATGAGGAGTGCCAAGAACTCCTTTCGGAGGGGTCTCCTTTAGGTAGAAATCATATAGTAGCTGTGGGATGCTACAGTGAAGTGATTCCAGTCATACAATATTTATGCAGCCGACTGTCTGAGACTCAACTGTAAGTAATAATAATTTTCTGAGATCATTTATTTTTACATCAAAAGAAAGAGAAATATTATAAATTCTCTAATACATATTGGATCGTCCTAAAGCCGTCCCCCAGTCGTCGACAATCATGCTGCATACGAAACTTTCAATTTGAAACCTGCCCCTCTAGACAAGTGGCAATTCGCTAGCGGCGTTTGATGGAATAGAATGACGAATATATGGGATTTGACGTATATGACAGTCGTTAACGCATGTCAAATACGTAAAATCCCATACATTCGTCATTCTATTCCATCAAACGCCGGTTAGCCAATTGCCACTTGTCTAGAGCGGCAGGGATTTACTTGTTCCTTCGACTGCTTTTGATTTGGCTTAAATACCTTTTATGGGAGCGATTGCCATCTGACCTCCCAATCCTGAGGTCCAAGAGGAAAACCTGCTTTAAAGCCTCGTCCGTTAATCCGTAAGTTTATCAGTTCGCAGGTTTTTATTGTATTTATATTTTATACAAATGAGGTGGCAGAAAAACACACGGCCCACCTGATGGAAAGTGGTTACCGTGCCCTATGGACGTGTGCAACACCAGGGGGTCACACTTGTGCCACCGACCCTGTAAACACAAAGAGTTTCTGTGCCGTCAGTAAAGAAGACAAAGCAGGAATAGCCTTTGGTATTTCCACTGACTGCACAAAAATTCAGATGAGGTTGACTTGACCTTGTGGGTCTTGGTAAGGCACTAGTCCAGAATGGCCAAAGAATAATAACAGTCTGTTTATAATTTCTCAATTATTTGTACATACTAATTTGATAAGTCTACTTAAATTGTTTACACTTTCTGGTTTCTGCGATAATATCTAATTAATGAACCTCTGTTACAGGACACCAAAACAAAATCCCTTGGCTCTATTCTTCCTCGATTGCTTATTAACTCTGATGTCGAGCTTGTCAGAGCGAGTGAGTGGCAACTCGCACTTCACCACATTCCTCTGGCAGAAGTTCTGCCCGGCGCTCATTTCTTTCCTCGGCACTCCTAGAGTGGATAAGAATATCAAATCCAGGTAAAGGTCTGTCTGTCTGTCTGTATGTTACGCTTTCACGGCTAAACCACTGAACCGATTTTGTTGTAATTTGGTATCGGAATGGATTAGACCTTGAGAAAGGACATAGGCTATTTATTGCATGGCGGGCAAAAGCTATTATAATATAAAGCATCTTAAATGAAATAAAATCTCGACGTGTAATTGAATGCTTATCATGGCAAGTATGCATCAGATCGGTATTGACTGGTAGAGTACTTAATGAAAATGTATAGGTACTTTATAAGTTGGTCCAACTCCTGAAATAACCAGGTAGATCAAAATCTCTAGTACCTGCAGGCTCGAAGTCTAAGTAGATATACAGAACAGTTGTACCAATACCATGTATTTTTTCTAATGCTTGACCGATGTATAATCCTATGAATTAATATTTCAGGGAGCACGAAGGTCACCTAGTAGACGACTCTGGTAGAGGCTCAGGTGCTCTAAATTCGGCACCGAGTTTTAACAGCAAACAGGCTAAAGCTATTTACAGGTGGGTATTATATTCGTCAATGTAAGAGACAAATATATTATTTTCAAATCCTGTATCCTGTACCCGGTATTGAGCTGTATATACACTCACTATGAATCTACTCAAACCTATATAACACTGTAGGAGACCCATACAAGAGCAGCGTGTGATCTAATTGATGTCAATAGCAAGTTCGAGAAATTCGTGATCTTGCCTCTATTCTTCGTACCTCGTATTGACAGTACCTAACTACCAATAAAAGGTAACAGCAAAATGAATTCTCTACACCTCTTAAATAGTACTTTAATTTCTGAAATCGTTTTTTTTTTTTTATTTATATGGAGCACATCAATTTGCCTTCACCTCTCCCGATGGTAAGCTGAAGGCAAAGTCTCAGGAAAGAGGGTCACCATTACAAACACGTACCATGTTAACAATGGTTGCATTCAGCTTGACGGCCTCATCAGATACTTTTTCACGCCCCGCTTAAAGGACCCGGAACTGTAGGAAGAAGAAAACACGTTACGCAATTAGTTCTTTCATACAAAAAGTTTAATTTAACATAAATAAATGTCAATATTTCAGCATCGCGAACCACTTGGTGCGCCTAGTGGGGTCCACATCAAACCTACGCCCAGTGCTGGAAGCTCTGTACCACAGGATGCTACTGTACCCGCCCGTGTCACATCGAGTAGAGCCATTACGGAGCACAAGAGAGCTACTACAGAATCCGAAGAGACTCTGTCAATTGGTGCTGCTGAAGAAAGTGGACCACCACGAGAGACACAGCGATGATATGGCAATTGTGCGACTGTAAGTTTTAAATGGTGTAGTACCGTCCGATAGAAAGTTAAGGAATTTTGTTTCGAAACTCAATATGGTACATGCTAAAGAGAGGCCCTACTTAATGAGCTCTTATAACTGGCAAAAACGTAAGTTTCCTTTTCTCTCGGACGAACAGTCCTCAGAGGGTGGCAAGTGACACTAGTGTCGCACTTCAAGTTGTAGTTACAGCTTATTGAGAAGCGGACCATGTTTTTTAATGACATTTTACTATGCTATTGTTTTTATTATGTTATTTCTTTATGTTATATTCTTCTTCATCTTAGCGTTAATCCAAATCACATCCGAAGCTTACAACTTGGAGTACGGGGTCCGCTTTTACCAGCCTAACTGCGGATTTGGCTGAACTTCGATGTTTTCTTGAAGCGACTGCCATCAGACCTCCACAACCCTAAGGCGATATTGAAGCATTGCAGCTAGACCAGTTGTTGGACTTTTGAGGGCTCCAACTACCCATAACGACGTGGATGTTCGTATGGCAACCGGGACCGACGGCTTCACGTGCTCTCCGTAGCACAACCAGACTAATGAAAATAACCATATTCATGCATACAAATATTTGCACTGGACGGGGATTGAACCCGCGCCTCTTGCATAGCGGCCGCGTTTCGTACCGTTCGCCACAGAGGTTGCATCTAGTTAATTAATGTATGGCATTAAATAACTCCTTATTGTACATTTCTGTAGGTACCTATGGTAACAACTAGTTTATTCCATTCATCACAAACAAATTACCTGAACCTCCACTTCTTTTTACTTACCACAGGATCATGGACGGCATAGAAGAATGCGGTCGCAGCGGCAACCCAGAAGTTATTGCAGCAGCAGTAGAATGCGTGGTCTCCCTACTGGATGCTCTGGAGAAGCTGTGTACCGGTTCTATAGAGTACATGAGCCCGGAGCTGGCCACGCTCATATTGGCCCACTGGCCGAAGTTGCACGACGCCGATTACACTGGACCGCTGACTTACCAAACTTTAGCCAGACTACCTAGTCCTTACAGGTAAAATATCTACATTCAGTTTTAGTTTTTTAGGTGGATAGGTGTTGAATTTCGTTTTACGAAAGTACAGAATACTTCGGTCCTAAGTCGAATACTTAGCTCAGTACCCCTAGCACGAACAACTGTAGTAATCGTATGGTAAACGTTTTGAGAGAACGAAGCATTGCTATTGGCCGGTTGCCTACTTTGCACTGTGCATGAAGCTGGCCAATCGCATTGCTCCATTCTCTCAATACGTTTACAGTAAACAGCGTACAGTACGTAAAAAGTATACTGTATTTCTAGATAGCGTTGTGTAGAATGTAGACTATTATTTATTTATTTATTTTATTTCGTTACGGTTTGTGAGATTACTGGAGGCTTTACTGCCTTTTTTATCTTTTCCCATTTCATTCCCTCTCCCTCACCACTCTGCAGGTAATAACTGGAGAGAATAACGTTTATTATGGCCTCGCTATCGCTATCGGAGTGAGCTATATGGGTTACTTAGGTAATAGGTAGTAAGTATAAAAAGTTATCGCTAATATACAGGTTTCGAACACTCTCTCACGATTAAATATCAAATGTCAAACAGTACCTGATGGCAGGATCTTTGTGCATCACTGTGCAGTTAGCCAACGAAAGTAGTACAAAATTATTTTCTGTGCGAAATTTTCAGAGACGTGGTAGCCGTTTTACAAAGTAACGAACCGAAGGAGCCCGACTCATCAGACACGTCGGGCCCAGAGAACGTAAGCTCGGGCAGTGATGGCGAAGCGGATTCTGACGCAGATAACGTGTTCCTACCGTCGCGAGCTAGCAACCCTGCGTCCAATGATGATGATAAAAGTAATATAAACAATAAACCTAGAGCTGTGCCAAAGACATTAAATTTGGGAAGGTGAGTAAGGCCTACTCGTACCTGTAATATTACAAAAAAAGCTTTAGAACTTTTACTAGATTACGTACGATTACGTTAGTATGCAAAAAATATCTACACTTCAAGCTTTAAAAATTTTGCAATAGAGAAAGCTGTTATTTCAAATCACAACAATAGCTAAACTAAGTGCTGTCTCTTTTCTCTTCATGACTTTGAAGTCTATTTAACTAAATAGTTTAATTTCAGTTGAAGCGACCAAACTTACCTATATATATTATTAGTCGGAGAGACTCGACAGACATGAGTCTACCAAGTCATGGGCAAGAGCGAACTGTTAAAATTGTTTTTCTTTAATCAGGTGCACCATAACCGAATGCAATGTGGATCTAGAAAGGCATAACGCAAGGCAATTCATCAAGACGCTGCAAAACTCTTTGCTGCCAAAGTTATTGAATCTCCGGACCTGCATTGAGGTGATTTTATACTATTTATTGTTCTATCATCACTACATAGTATAAAACAAAGTCGCTTTCTCTGTCCCTATATCCCTATGTATGCTTAAATCTTTAAAACTACGCAACGGATTGTGATGCGGTTTTTTTAATAGATAGAGTGATTCAAGAGGAAGGTTTATATGTATAATACATGTTTAATATAGTAGAGGGTGCAGCGGAAACGGGATCTGAGGCCACGCGGGCGGAAAAATATTGGCGGTACGAAGTTCGCCGGGTCAGCTAGTAAACTATAAAGTGTACTTAGGTATGTTTGTGAGTAAGGTGCCTGGTGATAGGTAATATTGACCTGATTTCAGTCCCTTTAGACACATGGCAATACGTTTGTAGCAGGGAATAGAATAGGTTGATCAATGTATGGGATTGACATACGTTGACGACTGTTATAAACGTCCAAATACTTGTCAATCTCATACATTCAATATTCTAATCATCAATCGGCATATTGATGAATAGAATAATGAATGCCACTTGTCTTACCACTACAGTTTAGCTGTTTTAATTTTTTTCTGTTTTATTGATTCTGGTCCATACCTTTTTTTTACGTGTAGTAAATCCGGAGCCGGAGGGAGAGGTTATGTCGGACTCGAACCGACTAAACCGCACGACGTCTCTGGGTCGTAGTGCTAGGCCGAAGGTGAGGTTGTCATGCGACATATCCCTCGCACCCCGGCTGACCCAGGGCCATCCCTCTCGGTCTGGCCCTCCTCGGGAGGGGGGACCGCGCGGTCCCCGACTGAGTGTGGGGAGGCGCGCATAATATTGAAATAACCGTTTTTTACTGCATGCATCAAATCAAACAAAACACACTTCACGGTTGTGATGGGAGATTTCAATGCGCGGGTGGGCATTCGGAACGGCGATGAACTGAGAGTAGGGCCATTTGGATTTGGACAGCGTAACCAAAGGGGTCAGCGATTGGTCGATTTCATGGAAAAGGAGGGACTCTTCGCGATGAACTCTTTTTTCAGGAAGCGGCCGTCCAGGAAATGGACGTGGCTGCACCCCGGCGGTCACAAACGCGAGATCGACTTCATCTTGACGACCAAGAAGCGAATATTCAATGATGTCTCTGTGATCAACAGGGTCAAAACCGGTAGTGATCACCGTATGGTCAGAGGCACATTGAATCTTAACATTCAGCTGGAAAGGTTTCGTCTGATGAAATCTACTCTTCGCCCTAGTCCTGCTCAAATTCAAAACCCCGAGAGCTTTCAATTAGAACTCCAAAATCGCTTCCAGTGTCTCGCCGAATGCGAATCAGTGGACGAGTTAAACAACGGGCTGGTAAAAATTTTCCAAGAGGTCGGGCCCCATTTCTATAACACTCGACCGAAAAGTAGAGCTCAGAAACTCTCTGAGCATACTCTTAAACTCTTGGCAGAGCGTGGTGAAATGAGATTGCAGTCTTCAGTTGATATGTCAAAATACGGCATGCTCAATAGACAGATCTCCAAGTCCATGCGATACGATTTGCGTCTTTTTAATACTAACTGCATTAAAAACGCAATAGCGCGTAATAAGGGCTCAAAAGTATTCGCAAGGGATCTTACTATTGGACAGAGCCAGTTGACGAAACTGAAGACCGACAGTGGCAGTATCGTTTCGTCACGGGCAGAGATTTTGAGAGAACTCGAGAAGTTCTACGGAAAATTATATACCACATCGCAAAGTCCTGCCCCTAGCACGACTAGCGATGCCAGAGCCCGATTAACTCGACATTACACCGAAGATATCCCGGACGTCAGCCTATACGAAATACGGACTGCACTGAAACAGCTCAAAAACAACAAGGCACCAGGTGAGGACGGAATAACCACTGAGCTTCTGAAAGCGGGTGGAACACCAGTACTTAAAGTCCTTCAGAAGCTCTTTAATTCCGTCATCCTTGAGGGTACAACGCCAGAAGCCTGGAACAGAAGCGTAGTGGTACTGTTCTTTAAGAAAGGAGATAACACCCTCTTGAAGAATTATAGGCCCATTTCGCTTCTGAGCCACGTTTATAAGCTGTTTTCTAGAGTAGTAACAAATCGTCTCGCCCGAACAAGCCGGTTTCCGAAAAGGCTTTAGCACCGTAGACCACATCCATACGCTCCGACAGATTATACAGAAGACCGAAGAATATAATCGGCCGCTATGTCTAGCGTATGTGGACTACGAAAAAGCCTTTGATTCTGTCGAAACCTGGGCAGTGTTGCGGTCTCTACAGCGATGCCAAATTGACTATAGGTATATCGAGGTGTTGAAATGTTTGTATAGCAAGGCCACCATGTCTATCCGTCTCCAGGATCAGAGCACGAACTCCATCCATTTGCAAAAAGGGGTGAGACAGGGAGACGTTATTTCTCCGAAACTGTTCACCTCTGCATTGGAAGATGTTTTCAAGCTTCTGAAATGGGACGGGTATGGCATCAACATCAATGGCGAATACATCACTCACCTTCGATTTGCCGATGATATAGTCATCATGGCGGAGTCGTTGGTAGACCTTGGAACTATGCTCAGAGACCTCAATACCGTCTCTCAACAGGTGGGTCTTCAAATGAACATGGGCAAGACAAATATTATGTCAAATGCCCATGTCACACCCATGCCAGTACATGTTGGGAATGATATAATCAAAGTTGTTGACCACTATATCTACTTAGGTCAGGTGATCCAACTTGGTAGGTCCAACTTTGATAAAGAGGTCAGCCGACGAATCCAACTCGGATGGGCAGCGTTCGGAAAGCTACGGCATATCTTCTCGTCACCGATACCACAGAGCCTCAAGACAAAGGTCTACAATCAGTGCGTGTTGCCAGTGATTACTTATGGCACCGAGACGTGGTCGCTAAATATTGGTCTCATGCATAAGCTCAAGGTTGCGCAACGAGCTATGGAAAGAGCTATGTTAGGAGTTTCACTGCGTGATAGAATCCGAAATGAGGAAATCCGTAGAAGAACCAAGGTTATCGACATAGCTCTTAGAATATGCAAGTTGAAGTGGCAATGGGCAGGCCATATAGCTCGCAGAACCGATAACCGCTGGGGAGTAAAGGTTCTCGAATGGCGACCGCGAACTGGAAAACGAAGTGTAGGACGGCCCCCCACTCGATGGACCGATGACATTAAAGCGGTCGCAGGAAGTCGGTGGATGGTGACGGCACAAGATCGTTCGGCATGGCACTCTTTGGGGGAGGCCTATGTCCAGCAGTGGACGTCTATTGGCTGATAGATAGATAGATAGACTGCATGCATATGAATATAATACGGCAAGTAGTACACCAAAATAACATTTTTTACAAGTTTTTGTCTGTCTGTCTGTTTGTTCCGGTTAATCTCTGAAATGGCTAGACCGATTTTGACGTGAATTTTATTGGCAGATAGCTGATGTAATAAGGAGTAACTTAGACTACTTTAATTTTACAAAAATTGCGTTGACTCAACACTAAGCGATAACCGACATCCACGCGGGTAGAGCCGCGGGCAACAGCTAGTAACTTATATATTTTGACAGGTGGATGAGGCGATGCAAGAATTTGCATCGAAATGTTGCCAGCACAACGCGGCGCAGCCTCCAGCGACCGCATGCATCATGAACGCTGATGGAGTATACCTCGCTACCTACGCAGCTTTACTGCTGACCCTCAGACAGCGGAGGACAAATTACTATAATCAGCCTACTGTAAGTATTGTTGCCTGTGGAAGATGTGACGTTTGTTATTCATTTTTATTATGAACGACACTGAACTGACGAAGTTATTTCTTCATCAAAGCTTAAATTACAAGGGTTAAGTTGGTACTATCGAGCGACCGCGAACGCTGTACAGCTCCCATGGTACGCGCGGCGTCGCGGGGGACGAGGTTAAAACAGAGAAAGAATAGTACATTACTGCCGCGACCGCCAAGTGTAATGTTGCCGGACGATCGTGAATAAGTCTGAAATAGACATATTGTTAATTTGATACATAAGACCCATCGTTTATATACAGTACAGCGGTCGCGGGCATACTATACTTAACGTCGCAATGAAAGCTCTTCATGGTTTTGGTCTAAGAGCCCGTGAACGCCAGACCTTCGTCATTTAAAAAAATCTGAAAGTTTGCCAGCGCATGCTCCCAACAGGTAAGAACGATGGCCCATTATGAAGTTTTGGTCATAGTGGTTTTGGCAGATAAACGGTAACAGTATAAAAGTTAATAGAAAGTAGAGAATTTTTCTTATTTTTTTCGAGTAACCATGAGCAGGTTCATCCTATGGTGCCGCCTCATCCTTGAATTTTGAGGCAGGTTTCATGAACATAAAGAATACAGTAAAGGTAAAATCTAAAAATCACACTATATTATTTGACGAAAATACTTAGATTTTCTCTTTTCATAACTTAAGTATCGCCAAAGCCACTAGACCTAAACTTCATAATCGGCCATCGTTATCACCTGTGTTGGGAGCACGCCCGGCCTAACTTCCAGCTTTTATAAAATGATGAAGTTCGGCGTTCACGGGCTCTCTGTCTATTTGAGCTATATATTATAATATGTAAAGCAAAGAAGATAATACAAGTGTGCGGCCTTACGATCGAGAGATCCCGAACCCATTTCCAAAATACGAAATTAGCTTAACTGGAGGGGTTAGCTCGAACATTAGTAATTTCGGTTACTAATATTCGTTACAAGAATCTGTACCCCAATCTAGAAACTCTTTTTATTTCATGATAAATATCTCTTCCCCAGAAAGTTCAAGTCTCCCTGACTGAGGATGAGTTTGTAGAAGAAGTGCAAGGAAGTGGGGTGTTAGTGTATCTATCAGCAACCTGGCTGCGGGAGCTCTACCAACAAGTCCTCGCCACCGATCTGCTAAAAGAAGTACCTAGTACAGACCATCCCCTCATACATTTACTATCAGGTGAGAACGTAGGGCTCGTCTAAAGCTAAATGATGCACTCTATCAATGCCCTTACCCACACATACAAATTATTGACTAAGATTGTTTTAGGATTTGTTGGTCAAGTAGTTCATACAATATGTCAATAATAGTCCGTACACAGAGCGTCCTCGGATTTATCACGTGATGAGTCGACTGCAAGGCTCGTAACATGTTATAGTACATGAAGCAATCGACGTTTCAGAAAAAGTAAATATGTAAAGCGCATCATTTCAATTAGGACAAGCTAAAGATAACAAATACTTTGTATTGCAGATCTTGGAGGATTAGACCAGAGCCCAGTGATGTCAGACTGGCAGAAATTGAAAGAGGTCTCCTTATTGTACAACAATACCAACGACTCGCCTCAATATCAAGCCGGCTTGCGTTGGGCTAGAAGGTAACTATGGTAATTTAATGCACGGGTATCTAGTACGAATTTTTCAACTTATTTATTATAATTAACTAAACTGAATGAACTGTGACAACAAGTACTCTAATCGATTTGCTACACTAATATCAGAAACGCAAAACTTTGGATATGTAGGTAGATATTTAGAAGGATTTTTATTACTCTTTCACGCAAAAGTGAGTGAACGAATCTGGACGAATTTAAACATGTACCCAGTATGATATAAGATCAGATCCACCTGGCAGCAAATGTGACTTTTATTTCAGAGACTGAATATTTTAAGGAACTCGCATGAGACCAATTACCCTTAGGTTGTAAACTTCTTATCGTCCTCATTAGTATAAAAACATTAAATCATTAAGCTTAAGGCTACTTTTTCTGTCTATCGCGATGTGTAACCAATTCCTTAATTTTTTAAGGATCCTTACATGCATCTGGGACTCTATGGTGACAGTTTTAAGCGTACCTCTAATTGGATATAGGAATAAGAAACAGAAACTGCACGGCATAATATCAAAGAAGATAAATACTTTTGGAAAGAGGAAGCGTATTGCTTGGGAGGGATTGACAATACAGTGCCTAGAAGGACTCCATAAGGTAAGAGTGCAAGGGAAATACGCTGCGTAAAATATGCATTTTTAGACTAACCAAATTAGAAGAATGTATGGGATCTAAGCCTCCCGAAGAGGGCCAGACCGAGAGGGATGGCCCTGGGTCAGCCGGGGAGCGAGGGATATGTCGCATGTCAACCTAACCTTCGGCCTAGCACTACGACCCAGAGACGGCGTGCGGTTTAGTCGGTTCGAGTCTGACATAACCTCCCCTCCGGCTCCGGAGGGATGGGTACCCGTGGGGATTTCCCGCACGTAAAAAAAAACGGGATTTAAGTACTAATAATAGTTAACTTTTCTTCATCCAGACCTTAATTTTTACTATATTGTTCAAATTATAATACACACATAACGATAATATAATAGTGATGGCTCATTATTTAAACATTTACCGTCAATAATTTTGAAATGACAAATAGTGTGTTAAAGATAAAAAATTATGGAGATACATGTTAGACTTATATATTGACCTTTAAAATACATTGTATGTTTGAGAGATTACTGATTGCAGATGTTTATTAATCTTTCTCTTTTTAAACTAGGCAGCTAGAGTTAGCAACATATTGAATTTACAAAATCGGTGTAGCAGCATCCTGGCTTTGCTTGCCAACTCCGCGATATCACAGCCCCCTAACGGGAAGATATTAGCAACACATGCGTTGTCTTTGGACATATTGATTACAGGTAAGATCTTAATTCATTTCATGAACTAGCCTGGAAATTATCCATATGGATGTCTTATTTCAGCAAAAGACGCAAGGCCGTGAAACAATTAGATAATTTGATTGAATAACAATCAAAGTATACAATGTCACTTGTGCTTGTCCACATATTTTTAACCTGACCGGTTTCACCTCACGGCATTATGAAAGGTTACTAAAAACTATAATATATATCTAAATACCACATTTTTTGATATTTGGGTAGTTTTAAAACTTTTTCCCAACATTTGGGGATGTTCCGTATAAAAAGTAGATATTTTATTTTTTATAGACACGTCAAAATGAATTAACCTCACCTAAAGCTGAAGACAAAGCCTTCAGGAAAGCGGGTCACTATTACAGACATCTAGTAAGTTACAATGGTGGCCCTCAGATACTTTTACATTAGGTAGCTGGATAGGAATAAAATATAAGTACGGTTGCATTATAGACGACTGAAATATTTACTTCAAAGCATTATTATTATACGGGTGACTACACTGAAAAAAAAAAACCCAATAGACCCCTCATTAAGTTCGGTCACCCTGCTAGACTGGACTGGTGACCGGTATCTCTTGATATAAATGTCACGCATTTAAGATAACGTTTCGTATCTCAGGTGGACTGGAACTCGGATCAAAAGCACCAGATTGTTGGGAGCACATATTTGCTGCTTGCCAATATGTGTCGAGCTTTGAGCACTCCCTGTTTGGACAGCAAGGCAATAACACCACGCCAATAGTGGCCATGCAGACCGGCAGAAATAAAACTGTGTCTATACTGCAGGCTGATGCCAAACTGGGATTGGATGGAAGAGACGACGAGACTTGGTATGATAGTAAAAACGATGTAGTGTGAATTTAGCCGCTATACTTTGATGATGTTATGCTAGATGAATGGTTTTTGTTTTTGCAGTGTGGATGTCTTCAATTTCTTACAGCCAGTATTTGATAACAATGTGAACAACGATATGTCTGTGGCAAAGATTGTAGAGACATGTCGACAAGAGGTAATATTTTTAGTTTTTTGTATCGTGATGATGTGGTTGAAAATGGAACTCGCTTGCGTAGAAGTATATTCATTCGTAGCCTGAAGAGTCCTAGATTTTACTTTTCTGGAAACATTGATTATCTACTTTCACTATAATAACATACTCCTCCTCCGGTTCCATTAAAACATATACCTATCAACCAAATTAAAACATATACCTATCAACCTTTTTCAACTCAGTTGGGATCACAATTCATTACAAAACGGCCGAGCTTCGATATTTTCTGTGAGGCGACTAGGCGAGGAGCCATCAATCCTGAAAGCTCCGTGATCACGCTCTACTAAAATTCTAAATAAAAAAAGAAGATATTCATGAATCTATCATCAAAACGCGTAAAATGAAAAAAAAAGGTTTCCGTGATAAAGGATAAATTTTACCCCCCTAATCACACCATTTAACTAGGACCTTCCCGGGTAAAATCATTGGTCGGCCGGATATTTTCTCAAAGATGATATTTACCACAAAATTGTCTATGAGATTGATCAAAATTCGTAATGACAGAAGAAAATTATGGAAATTTTATTAATATAAAATTTATTTATAATGTTTTCGGCCAATTAACTCCACGCCGACCAAGCGAATTTTATTCATCTGAGTGTTAACTTTTATTTTTAAATAAAATTATAATAAGTCTGATCCCGTGAACAGGCTTATGCTTTCAGGATTGGTGGCTCCTGGATTAAACCCACTAGCAATATCGACATACTGTTATCAGTCGGAATGTTTAGGGCTCAAACTAACCGTTACAAACGTCAGAGATGCTAGTATAGCAACCGGGTCAAACATGTTTTCACATTATTCGATTCGATATCGATATCAGACGCCGATCCGATATCGGAGGAAGTAAAATGTACCTATGAAATATGTATCTGTCTTTCACATTGTTCAGTCCGATATCGAATATCGCAGCTGATACCGCTGTGTTGTCAGTTATCGTTAACCAACACCGATATCGGATCGGCTAATGTGAAAACGCTCGAACGTGAATGAAAAATTTAAAGCCAATGTATGTTTGGTAGGGAGGCAACGTGATCAGCGGCGCAGGCGCAGCTCGCGTCTGTTGCGCGCTAGCAGCGGCGGCGGACGCGCTGTTCTCGCGCCTGGCCGCCACCACCACGCTGCCCACGCTCAGCGCCGCGCTGCAGCGGCTCGTGGCGCACCACCACCGCCTGGTAACCGTTTCATCATCACAGCGTTAATCCTGTTTGCATGTAAAGGTATCATACCTTCGAAGCTGACCGCAAACCGCAGCAGTAGACGCAGGCAGCAAATACACCGTACCGTAAAATAGACTGAATATGATAATTTTGTTTTTAGTTTTAATTCATTGCGGCTACTCAATGGATGCGTTTACCTGTATCGTAGTTTATGGCGCCCACTCACTAACAGTCCGCCTGCAGTCCGCCTGCAGTTTCTGATCTGTCCGGCGGCCTGCAGTCCTAAGCCGATAGCGCCCACACACTAAAGCGATTTTAGCCTGCCGGCAATTCCCTGTTGTCAGTTTTGCGACCGCACACTAGCGGTTGTGAGTCGTCAGTTTTACGTCGTACGATCGCCTGCTGGTAATGGTCTGATATCAGTTACATAGAGACTACGAAACAGTGCAAGCGATTTTCGACCTTATTGACGTTTTCTTAATTACATGTTTTTTCGCATAAATAAATGCCGCTGATCACGAATATAAGAAATAAAACTAGATTTGTTGTGATGTCAAAATAGCTTGCACTACGTATTCTTATATAAGTACGTGCTAATCATTGTGAGAAATAGGTGTAAGCTATTTTGAACCTTACGGACTATGTGCATAAGAAATACAGACGATTATGTTCATAAAATGAATAAAATCTTAGTAAAAACTAGAGAAGTAGGTACATGTCATCATAATGTTACTTCAGACAAAAGAATAAAATTAATTCACTGTGTTATTCTGAGGTTATTACGTAAAAATGCTGACACGAGACGTTGGTCGACAGGCCGCCGGCCGACTGCCTGATAATGTGTGCTCGTTCGCCCTGACGGCCTAAGACTGTCCGGAATCGTTCGGCGGCCACACACTATCGGATCGTATTAGTCGTCAGTCCAAAATCGTTAACGAAACTGAGTGTGTGGGTTATTGCGATTAACTGACAGATTTATATCGTCCGGACGACGGAACGAAACTGTTAGTGAGTGGGCGCCTTTAAAGTAATGGTTTCTGCTGTGGTCTGCCGGCTACGAAATTTTACTTTAAGGATTGCACATGGGAGACCAATGTCCGCTTTCTCGTCCTGACGAGCCTCATGTTCGCTTTTACGGAACCGTCAACTGTTTGGTCCGCTGAGAGCCTCGTTCCATTTTATATTCGAATTCAAAAGTTCCACATAAGGTTTTGAAGACGACGGCCCCGGGAACGCGAACGGAATTGTACGCAGATGAAGCCGTTGGTATCAGCTAATATAACTTAAATATATCTGTGTCCAGCTGTTCTCGTCGTGGGAGCAGGACGTGGCGAACAACAACGCGTGGTGGTGGCGGCGCGGGAGCGTGGCGGGCGCGGCGCGGGGCGGCGGCGAGGCGGCGCGCGCGCTGTGCCGCGCGGGGGACGTGGCGCTGCGCTGCCTACGTGCGGCGCGGCCGCTGGCGCATCGCATGGGGATATGGACTGTCGTCGGACCGCACTTTATGCAGGTATAGCTACCGGCATTTATCTTGACCTCCTTCTCTCTCCGGAAAATTATATAGAGCTAACCCTCATTTGTACCTCAATTGGAAGAGAACTCTAAGGTGCATTAACTACAATCACTTTTTGACTAAATTGTACCTATTACCCGCAAAGGACGAGCCTGTTTGAAAATAATTGTGAAAGTAAACGAAGTGAAACGCATATGCAAGGATCATGAGTGGTATCCAGTATCTACCCCAATAAGAAATATATCTCTCGCTTAATTTAGTTTTCTCAGACTTATCTATTATTTTACTGTTTCAGGCGGCCTGTCATAAAGACATCCAAATAGCAAGCCTGGCAATACAATGTCTACATGACTGCGCAACAGCACTCTTGAACCAGCAAGTAGAGCTTCCACATTTTCACTTCAACGAAGCACTGTTGAAACCCTTCGAGAACCTTCTGTGCCTAGAACTCTGTGATGACGACATACAGGTACTAAAAACTTCCATTAGTATCACCATTTCAGAAGTTCAGTAAATGGAATGAATAAATTGAATGGACAGATTCAAAAATCTTTAAACTCTTTTGTTTTCAGGAACAAATCATATCATGCATCTGTGAATTTGTTGAGACCAATAGAATGGAAATAAGGTCCGGATGGCGACCTCTTTTTAATACACTACGAGCTGCTAACAATTCTAATCAATACTCTGCTATTTTAGAAATATTTAAAGTATTCTTGAGCACAGATAACACATTAGTTTTTGCTAATGCTGCACTTGACTGTATACTATGCCTTTTGAGTCATATCAAAGTACTTCACTATGATGAAGTCCAAGCTACTGAAGTAAAACCTAAAAAAGTTACCTCTCCAGTTCAGCCAAAACCAAGCCTCAGTCTCAAATTTTCTAAAAACAGTAAATTCATCCCACTCAGCGAGGAAAAAACCGAAAAAGTTATAGTAGATATGTGTAGAGAAGCATTATACCACTTGGAAAGCTGCGCAGATATCTTGACAATGATGTATAATATGCCTAAATGTCCCATCTTCAACACCGGCAACAGAATCAAAGGCGACATGCCTCTATGTGTCGTTGATCCAATAATACCAAGTAGCTCATTAGATATCACAAAATTCATTACAAATGAAAATTATGAAGAAGATCTCATTTCATATAGAAAGTTGTCTACAAGTCTGCCTCCATCAAACACAACTAATAACTGCCTCTTAAAACTAGATAAGCCAAGCAATATATTGAAAGTGTGGTATGTACTAATTGAAGGACTAATCTCAGCTACTGTAGTGTGTTCCAAGAAAAATCAGCCAGCAGCAATGGAAACTTTGTTCAAGTTACTGAGAAATACAGTCGATGTACCTGGCACACATTTTGGTCTTCACTGCATTAACCATCTCCTTCTACCAACAGTACAGAACTGGCTTCGACAAATAGCTAACGTTAATACACACTGGGATAGTGTAATGCCAAATTTCAAACAATGTTGTGGTATGACCACAGATACGATTGTTATATATTTGCACCATTTGCAAGCAATAAACGTAGAAAGGTCAACAGTTGAAGAAAAAGATGACGAAGAGATAGAACCTATCGAAAGTGTCGAAGCAACATTTGCTTTGAAGCAAATCATGTTGATTCTAGTAGAATGTATTGCTCAACCGCAAGAACCTATTGCGAGATTGGGAGCATCATGCATAAGACATATAATTCTAACTTCAGGGCACTTGCTAACGGATAACCAATGGGAAATCATCTGCACAAGTCTTCACAGAGCTTGTAATGTAAGTTTGACTCCTCTGAAGCAGCTCACTTATGCATTCAGAGAGAATTCAAACAGTTTCTATGGTGATCTAGCTATAGTAAAGGTAGCTGCAAGGCGAGACTGCTCGGTAAATGATAACGTACGGCTCCATGCAATGGCGCAACAAGTATTTCTAACAGAACAACAGAAAGGAGAAGGCCAAGTTAAAAGTACTCCTAAGAATTCCTCACAGAATCAAATCTTAATCGATGACAGAAGCTACATTTTCCTAATCTATCTTCAAGAGTCTGTCAATTCCCTAAATCCGGAGCTCTACACTTGCCGAATACCCCACAGGGGATTAGTAGTTGGGTTGTTAGCCCATCAAATACTAATACAAATTATTGCTACAGTTCTCATACAAGCGTCCTCAGATGTATTTCAAGGTATTAACGGAAGTTTGCTGGACAGTCTAAAAACAGGCTCAAATATTTGCAATTACAAATTCTTTTTAAATTGCGACAACACGGATTTGTTATTGAAAGCTTTAGAATTGTCTTTCACGAGGGCAATGCAATTTGATTCAAGGCCCGGTTTAAAGTTCCTCGTTCAGAAAGTATCAAACTTAGATTATGCTGCTAATTTATACAAACAAACTACTTCATCTTGGCTTATCAAAATCATAGCATTGACTGAGATTTTCTTTAGCGGCGTTCACCGATTTAAATTAAAATCTGCAGATGTTTCTATAATACTGCACAATTATACAACGACCATGAATATGACGCTAGAGTACGATCAATTTGTAACAAAGATATTTGACTTGAAAAACACTTGGGAGTTGTTATGTCATAATTATGTGAAACATCTAATAAGCGTATCTGATTTCGACGATCATGAAATTAAGGATAGGATATCTTGCAGTTCAGTAGAAAGTAATTCCTCATCAAATCATTATGAAGAATTTTGTACAGAAGAATCACCACAAAAATCTCATGTGTCAATGGTTAATAAGACTGAATGTTCTGAAGCTGTAGATAACACTATAGATAAACCGAAGCCCTTTACCTTTGCTGATTTTAAAACAAGTGGCCGAAGATCAATAAGTGTAGAAATTCATCGTGAAAACACTCCACCCATTATAGAAGAATCTGATGCTGCTGAATCACTTGAAATTGAAACAGTAAAAAATGAACCTTCAGAACCACGAATTGATAAAACGCTTATTATAAAAACAACACAAGAATTAGAACAGACGAAAAAAATAGCTAGCGTTTCAGATATTGGTGAGAGCCATATGGACACCCGTAAAGTTAATATTACAATATGTGATGGACCTACGTTTGAGAAGACTAAGAATATAGAACCATTGTTGCCACCGCAACCTGTACCCCCTGAAATAGAGCAACAACGAGCTTTAAGTATTAACAAGGTAAGGTTTCAAATAAATAAATTTGTACGTAAATATTAATATATTTGAATAGATCACTCTATAGCCTCCATTAACTTTTACAGGATACGGAAGTGCAACGACATTGTTTCCAAAACATTTTAATGGCTTACCTAGAATTAATTTTGACATTTTCGCTGGAGAGATTCCAACTGATACACCCAGTTTTACAGAGTGGATTTGTGCAACTTGCCAAGACAGTAACGGACCCGCAGCTACTCGATAGAATAAATATATTTTTCGATAAAAAAGACTTATCTGAACTTAATTGTAAGTAATCAACTATTGTGATAATATAAAACTCACATTGTAATATTATATTCCTCGATCGTTCAATGTTATGTGCAAAATAAAATCATATTATGATGGTCAAGTTTTTATTTCAATAACTTTCACACTCGTGAACAATATAATCTCAAAATTGCTAAACATCTAAAAAGAAACAACAAAGTAATAATTGTAACACATATTTGGTTTAGAGACTACGATTACTTTATAAAAATGTCTTTTTCAAAAATGATATAAAATGCTTGTTGCAGTCTATCATACATTATGTGCATGTAAAGGCATCAAAATCACATTACATCTACATATAATGGCACAACGAACTCACGTTATGGTCATGACTAAATACTTTGCACCTGATTTTAAAGCAAACCAAAGCATAATCTTTGTAATCTTTGTATACGTTCCTAACAATGGCACTATAATTAGATAATATATAATATTTACAACCATTATACAAATGTACAGAACGTGGAATAGAAATAATTTTAATATCTATCTTAATATGTAGTTGCTTAAATATACTATCAAACAAGTTAATACAGATGCTATAGATACGCTTATACTACTTGCACCTTGGGTTGGGTACGAATGAACAGTCAGTGCATATGTTAAAGAACTTAAACCTAGATCACTAGATATTAGCACACTCTCTTTGTTTATCATATCTGCTATCTTTTCAGCCTCTAGTATACATACTTTTAGTTGCAAATCTGTAGGGTTGTCCAGCATAGATTCAACTGTTATAAATATTTCCATCTCTATTGTAAGGTAACCTCTTAAAGCGCATTCAGCTATTTTAATATGTCTTTCTAAGGCTACCAAAATATTGTTAAGATTAATAACCGTTGCTGATATATTAGTCCCATATAAAGCTCTATCGATTTGTTTCTTTGAATAAAGAATTCTTAGTGCTCCGCCACATTTTGGGCAACAAGCACCAGGTGCAGTAAATCCTAAACAGTTAGCTTTCTTGAGTTTAGGGCAGATAATTCTGTCGAAAGTACACTTTGGTTCCATGGCGTCTGAAATTGGTCCTACAGCAAGGCAGGGACCTATGTAATCCACACTCACGAATTCAGCCCAAGCAGCACATTCAGATATGTAGGTAACTCCATTAACACCACAAACCGTACCGATCTGGAAGAATTAAATAATGATACTGATTGTCTTGTGAATAATAAATTGTAAACGATTGAATACACGAAAATGAATCTTATTTCGAAGACTTCATAGCAAATTAACACATACAGTCGTTAGCTTACTAGCATGTGAAAAGAACTTCATTTGTTTAATTTAGGGTAGATTTTAATCGTGTTAAGTAAATATCTTTATTCATTTTGGTGCCAAAGTAACACATGTGATCGTCAAGATAAACTCATTCATCAAACAATAAGTGTTCCGGTTTGCAGGTGAGGTAGGCTTGACCTAAAGCTCTTAGTGTGATACACATACACCCTTACACATACAATATCAATGCTATAAACCAAATAGTAATTAACTTACAGAAGAACATCCATTAAGACAAACTCCCCAGTAAGCGAACTTCCTTCCGCTCATGACAAGATGGCAAGGGTTGATGTGAGTGCGACCATCTGTGTCGCATACAGCCATCGGGGACTGAGAGTTGCAATTCACGGTGCTTACTGTAAGGGCATAAGAAATTTATTCATTACCGTGTTGAAAATGTGCCTTCTTCACTTTGCATAGATCATAATTTTCATTATCTCCCTTAGCTAATAGATGCTAGTGATCATGATTAGGACGTTCCATTGCAAAACCACCTGCCTCTGCAAATCAAATCATCATTATTTCAGCGTTCCCAGCTTTCGTATTTTTACTTCTCCTCATCCCTTACACCTGATAAGTGAGCATTTCTTGAGTCTACCCCTCGCACCGTTCAAAGGTGATTGATAAAAAAAATCTGTACATAATAGTAGTTTATGATACTGTTGCATAATAAGAGTTCTTATAATACGAGTGTGTTTTAAAAAAAACGAGCCGTCGCGTCGGCGAGTTTTTTTATAGTATCACACGAATGTTATAAGACCAAGTTATGTACAGTGTCATACACTACTTTATCTACTCTCATGCTATAATACATAAACTAATTTATTTTACAAACAAAACCAAACTTTGTTTAATTTAAATGTAAAATGTTGGCGCCAAGGCGCAAACATCGATTGCTCATGCGTGTTTCTTTTTTTTTTCTTCCGAATCGGTGGATTCTTTTTTTAAAGTAGAGGTTCAGTCCAGATGGAGGTTGTATAGGTGTATCGTTATAATTAAAAAGTTATTTAATGATATAAGTGTCCATACAAGACCTGTATCGTAATAAAACTTTTTTTTAGCCTGTGCGTAATGTTAGTCATAAGTGTTTTGATTTCAATTTTATAATCTTTGTATTATAGTATCAGAGTAGATAAAATAATATTTGATAGTACATATAATAAAGTGCCTTACCACAGAGGTGTTGTGGACACGAAGTCTGCAACTTGGACAAGCAGACGGTAGGTGCCGGCACGCACGCGTGCTGCCGCCCGCAGTGCACACGCGCACAAGGCCCGCCGCTCCCGAAGTCCAGCTCACCGTCCGAAGCCCCTGCACACCTGTACACAAGAATGTCGAATATAGACATTGTTTTGCGAGGATGATGAAGGGTTTTTAAGTAGGGCGTGAAGAAGTATCTGTAGAGTATTTCAAGGTAGACCAGCATTATAGGTTCGAGGCATCAATCTATCAAAAAAGATATCTGCTGGACGTCACCTTAGTTTCCAACTGCGTTTTGCGATTGAACCCCAATCAATTGACGGACTGAACTTAAAAAACCGACATTGGCTGTTAGATGGAAAGAGGTGTAATCGGCGAAGTAAGTGTATTGTAAGTCGACAATGTGAGTGTCGCACCTAAATAACTTTAAGCTCAGCCGTTCAATTAACTGCCTAGGCTGTTAACTAAACGGCGCTTATAACAACATTTAATAAACTGGCTGGTTAATGCTTAGGCCATTTATTGTAAGATAGAGCACAATCCCGCAATAAGATACAACATTACATACATATAGTCTCATCCGTAAATCCCCGAGGGGATATGCCGAATTGTATTCACAGAAAATAAGTGATAAGTTTATTGACAAAGCTGCACAATCCGACTTAGATAGGTTAGGTTAGAAGGATATGATGTACTCGTTATTAAACGATTAGGTACTCATACAATTACAATCTAGACCTTGAAGCTGATAATTTTCTTTTTAGTCTTCTCAGTATGTCCGTGTTGTCAAGTAGCTGGATAGCCTTGACATTCACATGATGAAGAAGCCTTTGTTCGTGTGCTTCGGCGTGTTTTTTTATAACCTCAGTTACAAGATCCACTCCAAAGTCTCTGTGGATATCATCGTTTCTGACGTACCAGGGAGCATTTACTATATAGTCCGAAGTACCTTATTCTGTAATCTTTGTATAATTTCAACGTTAGTCCGTTTTGTACATCCCCAAAGTTGAATGCCATAATGTCCATACAGGCATGAGTAAATGCAGTAGCACGGCGCGCTCGCCGCCGGTCAGTGTACTCACTTGGCGAGGCAGGCGTTGGGGTAGGGCCGCTGGCGCGCGCGCACCGGCAGGTGGTGCGGCGGGCAGTAGCACGGCGCGCTCGCCGCCGGCCAGTGTACTCACTTGGCGAGGCAGGCGTTGGGGTAGGGCCGCTGGCGCGCGCGCACCGGCAGGTGGTGCGGCGGGCAGTAGCACGGCGCGCTCGCCGCCGGCCAGTGTACTCACTTGGCGAGGCAGGCGTTGGGGTAGGGCCGCTGGCGCGCGCGCACCGGCAGGTGGTGCGGCGGGCAGTAGCACGGCGCGCTCGCCGCCGGCCAGTGTACTCACTTGGCGAGGCAGGCGTTGGGGTAGGGCCGCTGGCGCGCGCGCACCGGCAGGTGGTGCGGCGGGCAGTAGCACGGCGCGCTCGCCGCCGGCCAGTGTACTCACTTGGCGAGGCAGGCGTTGGGGTAGGGCCGCTGGCGCGCGCGCACCGGCAGGTGGTGCGGCGGGCAGTAGCACGGCGCGCTCGCCGCCGGCCAGTGTACTCACTTGGCGAGGCAGGCGTTGGGGTAGGGCCGCTGGCGCGCGCGCACCGGCAGGTGGTGCGGCGGGCAGTAGCACGGCGCGCTCGCCGCCGGCCAGTGTACTCACTTGGCGAGGCAGGCGTTGGGGTAGGGCCGCTGGCGCGCGCGCACCGGCAGGTGGTGCGGCGGGCAGTAGCACGGCGCGCTCGCCGCCGGCCAGTGTACTCACTTGGCGAGGCAGGCGTTGGGGTAGGGCCGCTGGCGCGCGCGCACCGGCAGGTGGTGCGGCGGGCAGTAGCACGGCGCGCTCGCCGCCGGCCAGTGTACTCACTTGGCGAGGCAGGCGTTGGGGTAGGGCCGCTGGCGCGCGCGCACCGGCAGGTGGTGCGGCGGGCAGTAGCACGGCGCGCTCGCCGCCGGCCAGTGTACTCACTTGGCGAGGCAGGCGTTGGGGTAGGGCCGCTGGCGCGCGCGCACCGGCAGGTGGTGCGGCGGGCAGTAGCACGGCGCGCTCGCCGCCGGCCAGTGTACTCACTTGGCGAGGCAGGCGTTGGGGTAGGGCCGCTGGCGCGCGCGCACCGGCAGGTGGTGCGGCGGGCAGTAGCACGGCGCGCTCGCCGCCGGCCAGTGTACTCACTTGGCGAGGCAGGCGTTGGGGTAGGGCCGCTGGCGCGCGCGCACCGGCAGGTGGTGCGGCGGGCAGTAGCACGGCGCGCTCGCCGCCGGCCAGTGTACTCACTTGGCGAGGCAGGCGTTGGGGTAGGGCCGCTGGCGCGCGCGCACCGGCAGGTGGTGCGGCGGGCAGTAGCACGGCGCGCTCGCCGCCGGCCAGTGTACTCACTTGGCGAGGCAGGCGTTGGGGTAGGGCCGCTGGCGCGCGCGCACCGGCAGGTGGTGCGGCGGGCAGTAGCACGGCGCGCTCGCCGCCGGCCAGTGTACTCACTTGGCGAGGCAGGCGTTGGGGTAGGGCCGCTGGCGCGCGCGCACAGGCAGGTGGTGCGGCGGGCAGTAGCACGGCGCGCTCGCCGCCGGCCAGTGTACTCACTTGGCGAGGCAGGCGTTGGGGTAGGGCCGCTGGCGCGCGCGCACAGGCAGGTGGTGCGGCGGGCAGTAGCACGGCGCGCTCGCCGCCGGCCAGTGTACTCACTTGGCGAGGCAGGCGTTGGGGTAGGGCCGCTGGCGCGCGCGCACAGGCAGGTGGTGCGGCGGGCAGTAGCACGGCGCGCTCGCCGCCGGCCAGTGTACTCACTTGGCGAGGCAGGCGTTGGGGTAGGGCCGCTGGCGCGCGCGCACCGGCAGGTGGTGCGGCGGGCAGTAGCACGGCGCGCTCGCCGCCGGCCAGTGTACTCACTTGGCGAGGCAGGCGTTGGGGTAGGGCCGCTGGCGCGCGCGCACCGGCAGGTGGTGCGGCGGGCAGTAGCACGGCGCGCTCGCCGCCGGCCAGTGTACTCACTTGGCGAGGCAGGCGTTGGGGTAGGGCCGCTGGCGCGCGCGCACAGGCAGGTGGTGCGGCGGGCAGTAGCACGGCGCGCTCGCCGCCGGCCAGTGTACTCACTTGGCGAGGCAGGCGTTGGGGTAGGGCCGCTGGCGCGCGCGCACCGGCAGGTGGTGCGGCGGGCAGTAGCACGGCGCGCTCGCCGCCGGCCAGTGTACTCACTTGGCGAGGCAGGCGTTGGGGTAGGGCCGCTGGCGCGCGCGCACCGGCAGGTGGTGCGGCGGGCAGTAGCACGGCGCGCTCGCCGCCGGCCAGTGTACTCACTTGGCGAGGCAGGCGTTGGGGTAGGGCCGCTGGCGCGCGCGCACCGGCAGGTGGTGCGGCGGGCAGTAGCACGGCGCGCTCGCCGCCGGCCAGTGTACTCACTTGGCGAGGCAGGCGTTGGGGTAGGGCCGCTGGCGCGCGCGCACCGGCAGGTGGTGCGGCGGGCAGTAGCACGGCGCGCTCGCCGCCGGCCAGTGTACTCACTTGGCGAGGCAGGCGTTGGGGTAGGGCCGCTGGCGCGCGCGCACAGGCAGGTGGTGCGGCGGGCAGTAGCACGGCGCGCTCGCCGCCGGCCAGTGTACTCACTTGGCGAGGCAGGCGTTGGGGTAGGGCCGCTGGCGCGCGCGCACCGGCAGGTGGTGCGGCGGGCAGTAGCACGGCGCGCTCGCCGCCGGCCAGTGTACTCACTTGGCGAGGCAGGCGTTGGGGTAGGGCCGCTGGCGCGCGCGCACGGGCAGGTGGTGCGGCGGGCAGTAGCACGGCGCGCTCGCCGCCGGCCAGTGTACTCACTTGGCGAGGCAGGCGTTGGGGTAGGGCCGCTGGCGCGCGCGCACCGGCAGGTGGTGCGGCGGGCAGTAGCACGGCGCGCTCGCCGCCGGCCAGTGTACTCACTTGGCGAGGCAGGCGTTGGGGTAGGGCCGCTGGCGCGCGCGCACCGGCAGGTGGTGCGGCGGGCAGTAGCACGGCGCGCTCGCCGCCGGCCAGTGTACTCACTTGGCGAGGCAGGCGTTGGGGTAGGGCCGCTGGCGCGCGCGCACAGGCAGGTGGTGCGGCGGGCAGTAGCACGGCGCGCTCGCCGCCGGTCAGTGTACTCACTTGGCGAGGCAGGCGTTGGGGTAGGGCCGCTGGCGCGCGCGCACAGGCAGGTGGTGCGGCGGGCAGTAGCACGGTAGCGCCGCGCCGCGCCCGCACGCCCGCCGCGCACATACTCGCTCACCGCCGCGGCACGCGCACGCGTTACACTCCATGTAGTACTTCTCGCCTGCACACATACATACATAGCTCAAGCTCCATACAGTGCACGTTCGACCAGCGCACACATAGGCATTGCTTACGGAAGCGATTCTCAAAACGTGCGGGAGCACTTCGGGCAAAGCCTCATCTGAACACAACTTCTGTCAATGGATGATATTTGTTCGAAAGCAAAATACCTATATAATATAACACATCAGCTGTCCCCCAAGGATCATTTCTGGGTCCACTCCTGTGTGATATTTTATTGACAATCTATACTTTGTAAGTTCAAAAATATAGTGGTCCTTTATAAAAATTATAAAATAATTATAAAGGACCACTCTTAAGATATCAAAGCCTTGTGCGTTGCCGTGCCGTGCCGTGAGCTTAAGATAACCAAATCTTCTTAAGGTATCAAAGGCTTTATACCTTAAGAGGATATAGTTCAATTCTAGGAATACTGTAGATGGGACAAGCTAGAACTTTGTGATTTTTGAGTTTAATATTCCTTCGCACGTAAACCCAGTACGCTACCCTATTAGTACAACTAAAAACACCACATATTTAAAAAATATTGCCCTGAGTACCGAAGTACTTACCTTGCATTACTTCGCGATCATGAAGCTGGCAATTCTGTAACTCGACACACGGCAGAGGTTGACAATCAGTAAGCCCTCTGTGACCGCAACGACAGATCTTGAAGCAGGCCTTCTGAACCGAAGAGGCCATGGGCACTCGGACCCAAGAACCTATAGGAACCATTCGAGTAGCGGCGTCCCCTGTAACAACACACAATTAAAAAAATGAGTTTAACTGGAAAAGAACTTTATTTGCTAAAGATAAAAAAATTATATACATCTATACTCACTCACGCCTATATTCCCCAAGTCTAGCAAAGTGAGGCAGAATATTTACCGCAGTTCGCTAAACCCTGAATTTCCTTCCGTAAACTCTTAGTAGACTCTGAATATCCCTCAACCGGCTTCTAAAACTTGCCCCTGAAGTATGCAGCAAAGACATTCTATGTTTTTTTCTCGTTTCCGGATAATCAGGATTTAATCCTATAATTAAAAAAAAATTAAAACATTTATAATTACCTAGTGGACATCCATCGACACAAGAATATCTCTGGCAGGCTCCACCGTGCAGACAGTTTCTATTGATGATGCAGAGCTGTGAAGAGTTACACGGGGACCCCGTACACGGCGACGTCACAACTTCTTTAGCCGACAGCAGAGGGGGCTCTTTACCTAGTCAAATGAATGGAAGTTACTATACCCGTGGCACGAAAAGCTATCGTAATTGTATGGTAAATGTATCGAGAGAACGGAGCATTGCAATTGGCCGCCAATCTGTGCGTATGCGAAGCCGACCAATCGCAATGCTCCGTTCTCTCGATATGTTTACGATAGTTTTTCGTGATAGGTGTACATTACTCGGTTCTTGACGATGACCACGCTGTACATTGACGACACTATGTCATTCGCGATCCCTGAGCCCCTCACTACCCACAAGATGAGATGACAATCATTAGATGCAGAAGTTAATTAGATTCCTGGTTGAGAGAACCTTGTACAAACTGTGTAATATGGTAATAACTGCTGCAATGGCACGTTATGCGTTTTCGGCTGTATGTACCCTACTAAAGGACTTTGGGGCCAAACTAACCTAACCTAACCGGCTCATTAACAGACCACGTTCTACCGCAAACTTTCCTCTTAGGTTTGTGAAGGGCTCTCGTTCTCCTAAAGGAGGAGATGAATTTGTGTGCCTGGGAACATCGTTAAGATTCCTACCAGGGTAGAAGAACGTACGTACTGTGTGCCATGTACTGGTCCAGAGGCACGCAGGGCGCGGCGGGCGAGGCGGGCGTGAGGCGTGCGCAGAGAGCCCTGGCGGTCAACGTGGGAGGCGCCCGCGACCACTCCACGCATGACGATACTACACGTGTGCAGTCGTCCTCGCATAGGAGGCTGCTTTGTCCCTGGAACAGTGTTCATTATGTTCAACTTCGACTCTTCACATCTGTATATAACTATATAATAATGTCCACCGCACATCAGCGTCCCTCCGGGGGGGGAATCGACCCCTCCTCGGCCCCTTCACTGTAGTCGGTGGCTATAAATACGCATGCAGCGCTGTGATCGCCCCTTACTACGACCCTTCTACATGCCAGGTGATGTGTCCTACCAACTGCTGCTGCCACAGGTCATCCTCGTGGACCTGAACCCTCGACCCGTTTCCACTCTTGTATAGCCGAACGAACGTATCGAACGATATAGGTGCTGTAATTCAACATTAAATATCTTAATTCTACACAACTCTTATTTGTTTTATACCCTCGTGGTGATAGCTAAGCCACTTCGTTACAGTTGGCGCCCAACGTGGGACTAACTACTGGACTGGCAGTAAGGAGTGTGAGGATCAATTAAATTGGTATCGCGGAAGATCACTAGATACTTGAACAGTAACAATTTTGTTACAGAAAAATTTGGTTTCCTGTAAAGTCGGTATACGGGCGAAAGTTTTACGTGACAACGACTTTGAGTGGTAAAATAATTTTAATGTGAATATTCATTCGTATAGTAGGAAGAAGGATGAAATAATAGTAACAATTTAAAAATGTCTGTCTCTCTCGCTCTTAGGCGGGCTAACCATGCCCGAGTGGAAGGGACGCGTGCCTCTCACTCGCTCTCATTGTGAGCGCATAACGTGAGCGGAGCGTAACGCAGTTTCTTGAAGTGTCACCCGGCAAACCAATTTATAAGACGTTGTCACGTCAAAATGCGCTACATCTATACTCTGCCGTGTAGTATTGGAAGTTCATAGGATTTTACAGGAATTTGGAACGGAGTGCAGAAATTAAATCAAAGAAATTTACAGCGAAGTTTTACCCAGAATTAAAAGGGACCTAAATGAAAATTTCATCTAACTAAGCAAAGGATACCCAACAGTTACTTAGCAGATTGCTTAGTTCGATGAAATTTTGAAATATTGAATATTTGATATTGATTTTGAAGAGAGTTTTTGAGAGTCGAATGAATATAAGTAATACTCACCTTTGCGGTGCAAGGTTTCACATGTAAAGCGCAAGAAACGCTTTTCCAAACGTCAAATGGACATAGAGTAGAGTTTTTCAGCCGTAATTCCATGCCGGATATTACCAAAACTCTGAAACAAACCAAGATAGATCTTAATATTACCCTCTTAAACGATTGACCAATTATTCCACATAATTTTTTCCTAAAAGCATTGTAACTATTAAACTAAAACTATGAAATTATACGGAACTGACTAGTCCTTTCATTTATTAACGTAATAATTCCATTCCAAATAATAAAAAACCTTACCCACTTCCTTTCTGCTCTGCCACTGCTAAATGCGCGTCGAGATCCGCCTGCGCTGTACACGACCGAAATAAAGTCGTCGGCCTATTGTTCAGTTGGCTGCAGTATGTCAAACCTGCGCAGCCCAACGAACAGGGAGCATCCACTGTAAGGAGAAAAAATTATCCTTAACAAATTATTAATACCCTTATACAACTTGAACTCAAACCAACATCAAAGCAAAGTATTGATTTCAATAAGTTTAAGTCTCCCTGCGCATCACTACCTGAAAGCCAATACACAGGAAAAAAATAACACCCTAAGTATTTTGTTTTCATTGAAAAATTAATTAATGTTCAGACTTTTTTGAAATATTAGGGGTTAAAGTATGAAATTGCCGATTTGTACTGACAAATTGAAATTCGTTTTTTTTTTAATTTAACGTATTTATTTAATCAAAATAATTACCATTATTATCTATACATTGCTGCCATCTAGTAGGAAGGTCATTTATGCCTTTGCGATAGAACTCTGGTGATCTAGATTCGACAAACTGTGTGAAAGCATTTTGTACTGCCTCCTGAGAAGAAAACTTTTTATCACATAGAAAATTGTCCAAATCACGAAAAAAATGTTAGTCTGTTGGAGCAAGATCTGGCGAATACGGAGGGTGACGGATAGTTTCTAATTGCAGTTCCTGTAGAGTTAAAACGGTTTCTCGTGCTGTATGAGGTCTCGCGTTATCATGGAGCAATAATGGTGAAGATCGATTCATGAGTCGGGGCTGTTTCACTGCTAGTTTTGCTATCATTGTTCGGAGTTCGGCACAGTAGACATCTGCCGTTATTGCTTGACCAGATCGTAGAAAGCTATAGTGAATAACACCATGCTGAGACCACCAAACAGTTACCATTACCTTTTTATTGGTAAGCTTTGCTTTAGGACACTGTTGTGGCGTTTCACCTGGGGTCAGCCATTGCATTTTTCGCTTACGGTTATCGTAAAGAATCCACTTTTCATCACATGTCACAATTCGATCCAATATTCCTTCATTTCTGTATCGATTCAACAAGGCAACACAAGTTTCAACACGCATTTCTTTCTGCAGATCAGTCAAATCATGAGGTACCCATTTTTCACATTTTTTTATTTTATTGATTTGACGCAAATGCGTCAATATTGTTGGTAAGGCAACGTTAAACCATGCAGCTAATTCCTGGGTAGTTTGGCTCGGATCGGCTTCCACCATGTCTTTCAATTCATTGTTATTCACCTGTGCCTTCCTCGTGGTTCGTTCTTCAAATCAAAGTTTCCATCACGAAAGCGTTTAAACCAAAATCGCACGGTGCGTTTATTAGCAGTCCCCTCTCCAAACGCAACATTGATATTGCGAGCTGTTTCTGCCGCGTTAGTTCCGCGTCGGAACTCGTATTCAAAAATCACTCGAATTTTCGAAGTGTCCATCTTTCTTGTCTAAGCTGAATAAAAAAAACAACTGAAAGTCGATAATCGAATGTTGCACATTTTTAAATGAAGAACTACATAGGTACCATGTGGAAAAAGTTTCACTCAAAAATCTCAAACCATGAAGGTTCTATGTCAATTCGAAGTACCTATTGCAATGAAACGGCAATTTCTTACTTTAACCCCTATTAAAACCGTTGAAAAAAAAAACTACGGTAGTTTCATTATGGAACTGTTAATAGTATTTAGTGATAACGAATCAATATTTATATCCTATACGTGGTTGCTCATAATTATCATAATTACCAATACTGAGATATACCTATGTCCACTAGTGGCCTGCTATAGGCTAATAGATAGATTGATTGATAGTGGATAGCAAAAGGCTAACGCTAATTGATTGAATGATACACAACAATTGAGTAACCGAAATACCTCTATAGTTCTAGTACACTAATTTAAGTATACCGAATAACGGATCGGACTTAGTATAACCAGTAACTGTTTACAGCCAATACTTACACGCCGTGCAAGCACATACAACATGATCAGTCGCTTTCTAATGCAAAAAAGGTGTTGGCATAAGAAACCGCATCATTTTATCAAAGTGCATATTAAAACGGCCACCGAATAATGAAAAAATACCCGTGGACAAAAGACGTTAACTTTAGAATTAGCTTAAACTCACTAACTCTACTCCGTTTAATCGGCTACAATCTGTTAATGATGATGAATATCTTCTTAGCATCGCAAAGAAAACAATTGCGTCTCTAGGATGAGTGACAAATTTGCTGGTCGAGCACATAATATCCTAGTCGATAAAAAGAGGCGTGAGTAAATTTAAAAATAGTTAAGCCTACATGAATTCAACGTTTCAATTTAAACTTACCGTCATCCATACATTCAGACAGTCTAATCTCCTGAGGATCACCCAAACATTCTAAATAGAACTTCTGCCCCATCGTTTGCCAGCCAGTATTAAATGTCTCGAAGCATAATCTCCTGCAGTTTATTGTTGCTGCCTATAACGACAAATATTCAAATACAAACTAATAAACCACTCACTATAGGAATAGAACGAAAATTTCTAATACTATACCTTTGAACAACAATGAAGTTTGGATATATCATGTGAAATAAGATCTTTTACTGGAGTTGGAGTATCTGTCTTCAAGAAACATTGCCAGAAACCGTCATGTATAGCGGGCGCTCCACAATCGTCTTCTAAAGCAACTAGGATTTCTTGCAATATTTGTGTACTTCGGAGGACTCTCTCACAAGTTGGTTGGCATTCTTTTCTTTTAGATTCTCGACAGCATGGTAAATCTGTTTAAAAATAATAAGATTAAAAAATAATACTTCTGCCAAGTACTAGTATCTATTCTGTGCTTCTGCTCAAATTTATCAACTTTTAGTGTTCAATATTACTCAGACATTTGCCGGGATAGATACTATTAGGAAATAATCCGACCATTCCACCGGTGCCATCATAAGACTGAGTCAAAGTTAATTATTTTGATTCTGGATAAGCTGCTTGTTATCGAATTTCGAAAACGAAAAGAAGTTAATGGCAAACTGTTGCTCCTAGCTGCACTAGAGGCAGAAAGGCTTAAGGAAATGTTTATTTGTATGTACCTAAATACTAACTATACCGGCACTTTCAATAACCCACAAGACTCCACCACTACACAAGACTTTAATCTATCTTCAGGTCTCATTATATCCAGGATACATAGAGCTTTTCTGTCGTTATTAAGTAGTTATGTAGATAACGTACATATATAAAAACTTTATCCACTTAGAAATAGTAGTATTCTTATGAATTCTTCATTCTTATGAATGTCATATTTTTTCAGTAATATTGATGTGTTTTTCTTGCAAAAATAACTTACATTTCAGAGTATCAGTAGACACTGCCGAATTTGTGAGATCTCTTAAACACGTCATCAAATCCGGTGACTCTTCGCATGTTTGCAGTGCCGTGGATGTCGCCGGTAGGTCGACGTGTGAGTGACCTAGACGCCATAACGCCTTCTGACATTCATGATAGCACGTCAATGATTGCGTCTGCGCTGCGAATATAAATGGAAATGTAGTTTTTCCTTATTTTTGAAAACACCTTGGCAAAGTAATTATTTCAAATATCAAATAGCATAAAAAGGCTGTATCATAATTTTTGACATACTTAACATACTATACGATTAGGTAAAATGGAAGCGAATAGAGAATAATAGAGAGGAAATAATACAGTGATATACCTATTTGGAAACTATTAACCATAAAAACAAAGTAGGTAGGTATACACACTAGTACAATATTGGTTATTTTAGACTTTTTACTGGAAATCGTGTTTAATTCTGGTTATTTAAAAAATTAAATTACATTTCTGGTTGCAGACATTTTATGAAACTTGGTCATTTACAAATCTAAAAGAAAATAACAGGGATTCTTCTTAACCTCAGTTGAGGAGTTTAAAAGGGAAGATTCGCGATTATTATAAGTAATTTTACTTCCATAACGTAAACCTCCATAGTATTAATAATCTACTTCACGTGATAGTAAAGATAGAATGAGAAGAACCTTTTCTGTCTCTACTTAACGTAGTTAACATAACCAAAGTTACCGATTCTTTTCTGTATACGAAATTACAATACTCCGATAATGTGATGTGAAGAGTCAACACAAAGAAAGGATTCTTCGACCAGGCAAGGTTATCATGTCAGACGAGCTCTCTATCTATAACTATTTAAAAAGAAATCGTACCTATAACTTGGTTATCTTTTTTATTAGATACTTAGTTGTTCATATTACATTCAATAATTCCGGACCCTTCAATAAGAATGTAACAATACTCACAACAGCAATGCTGGGCCTCCTCCTGCTTCTGCACACAGTCAAAGAAGACGATCTCATCAGATCTGCGGCATACTCCAGCTCCGATGAGCGCACTCTGGTTGGCCACGGTCGCACACGCATGACGACATCGTACCGAGATGCCGAGGGAACAACACGCGTGTCCCCACCAGCCTGAACCTGACATCACTTCTGCTTGAAGGTGAAATAAGTGAATAAATTTTGATTTGAGACTTAGACTAGATTTCATGAGTGAAAATACATTTTAACTGAACTGAGTTCTCACGTTTTACTCGATGTTTTTTATTGAGTAAAGACGCCCAATCAGAAACTGCGGCCAGACTGCAGGTGGACTTTTAGCGAGTGGGCGCCTTTATACATGGTACTGGCAGATCTTCGCAGGACAATAAGATATTGGGTGCAAACCAACCTGCAAGCCAAGTACACATATCGATTGATGGATGAGGCTCTGGTGCAGGATCTCCACCCAGGGTTTGGAGGACAGACCGCAATCGCTCTTATAGAAGCAAAAGCAAACGAACAAATTGCGGAATAAGAAAGTGTACTCTGAGCTCCGATTTATGAAGTTTGTATATTATTGAAATAGGTCCAAACATAGAGAAGAGAATGTATTGAGCAAGAATTTAATTGTTCTTAATGTCTATCATTGGTCTTATCCGCTCTTTCGGTACCTCACGAAAGACAAAAGTACGCGGAATTTCATGTCATGAATATGAAATTAGTTGATGAACACCACTTGCTCATGCTAATCTTATAAAGAAATGTATAAAAATATAATAATAAATACCATGAAGAAATAAAATTACCTTGGATTGTTTTATTCATGCAGATCCAAAATTCAATCTGCAACAAAGCATGACACAACATTACAATACCTGCATACATTACCAGACAATACCTAATGATCGCTGTCATTGCGCTAAAGTGCTTTTTTATACTGCCTTTTCTCCATCGCTATTGTTTGAAGTAACTCTATACATTAGTGAGGTGCTTTGTGCGAAGGCAGGAAACTCTAAACCCACCCCAATTACAATACAATACCGATAGGCGGTTTATTGACAAAAATGAATGAAGGTTTATTTCGAACTGCACACTCAATACATGAGGCCTAAACTGTGATTTTCTGAATGGACGGTGTCGCCTTACTCCCTACGATCTCGTACACTTGATGTTTTGAACATGAGCCCAATACTTAATAGATCACGTAATTTTGTACAAGAAATGCGTGAGACTACAGCGGGTTTCATTTACATCATAAGATAAAGTTAGCACAGTAAAGGGCTATCTCTTGAAATTTAATTCTTAAGAGTTTCAGTGTTACATCATCTGAGACTTTTATAGGTAAGAATTTCTACAAAACGATATAGATCCGGTAGTCGCTTAGATACAATCTGGAGAACTGGAGATTGGAAATCTTAGTAGTAATACAATATTAAGTAGTTTCCGTTGGATAGTTACCAATTGCGGCGTACAAAACTTGTAAATGTCAGGTAACCACTGTTCAAATGTGGATGCGTTTGAAGCTACTTCTACTAGTGACATCTGGAATAAATAAAATAAAAATAAAAATTCTCTTCTTATACATAATCTACACATATCATTGTAAATTACATGAATAAATCAATCACATAAATGCTTTGTGTAAGTAATCGTACGTATTGTATAAAACTCTTGATTACTTTTATCTGCCTTCCTTTGCAGTTGCCGGAGATTTTGTAGTTGTTCATTGATATGTTTGTGCAGGACAAAATATAACAACTGGCAGAGGCATATGGGTCCCACAAAGATCTAGAGTTAATCCAAATTTATCTACAAGCCGATAAATGTTCTGCTTAACGGACGAGGCTCTGGGGCAAGCTTTCCTCTCGGGGATAGGCGCTACTGCTGGTATTGACGACACACTTACACCAGGACCCTATCATGATTAAAATGGTTTTCTTCTTACGAAATTTAATGTTTGTTACACTTGTTACTGTTGAATCTGGTATAAGTATCTACAGCAATCTCAACAGTGGGACACCCACGTTCATCGACAAGTTCTCATAAATATAGTTCGAACAAAACCGTCGAGTAATTAATAACAAATATCTCTTTAGTTCGATTAGGTAATCATGTTACTAAAGTAGGTAAGCAAGAAGCATTTGTCCACCCAATGGTTTTATTTAATGCAATGCATTGTAGGTTGACTGAATCTCATAAAAAATCTATTTAAACGTCGACCATTGCAGATCAATATGAAATTTTCCCTTTTAAACACGAAGTAAAAGCAATTATTTGAATGTGACAACATTGCTGGACTTGTGTACTATGTGGCTAACAATAAACTTAATTACAGCCAGAGTTCATAGAATAGATAATAATCGTAATTGTAGGACTATTGTACTTCGTAGTTAGTAGTGTCAAATGGTGTACTGCTATGTCAAACGTTCAGGGCCGAGTAAACCCCACCTGCGAGCGGGCACCTGCTGAAAGTCCGACGAAGCTTTGGTGCAGATATTTCTCTTCTTGTTGGGAGATCAGACGGCAGTCACTCCCTTAAAAGTCGTAAATGCCATACCAAGATGCGGCGAAGGATTAAGCAGGAACAACGCTTAGATAATAATGATGTTGTAGTATCAAATCAATTTTACTAGAATTCACTTTATATTAAAAGCAATTGCACATAACCGTACAGTATATCTGTCTGTGTACCATGAAATACAGAAAGAGATCGAATAGACAGAGTTGTTTCAAAAAGTCCCTTTATATCAAATCAATCGTTTATCAAATCAATCGTTTATTTGCTTCGAATATGGTTACAGAGATATCTTAGAACTAGTAGATACAGCATATTCTGCTCCATAGAGCGTGCAAATATTAAGTTAATAAATCAATAAATAGTGTCAATTTTATTCATTCCATGCAAGTGAATGTTATGATAATAATGTCTATAAAATATATTTGTAATGTCATAAATCTAATAGGTATTTAATTTATTATTTTCGGTATTTTGTCATCTAGATATTCTCTTATACGCTGTAATACATTTTGCTCATTAAGAATTCGAATAATTGTTTTTTGAATTTTCTTAAGGGTATAATACCTGTAGTGACTGTGGCAGGGGCAGGTGGCAGGTGATTATATATTAAAATTGCCATACAATGTGCATTGCTCTTAAATAATTGTAATTTTATAGAGGGGAGTTTAAATTTTAAATACACACGTAACATTTCGTTGCCCTTTTACAAATGTATCTTAAAGAACACCATTATGTTAGCACATCACCGCCAATCATAACCGTAAACATACACACATTAACAACCACATCCTCATAATTACAGCATTAGGAACGAGTAACAAGGAATAATATTTGTAATAAAAGTTGTGCAACTACGGGGCATGTAACTGATGTTGGCTGGGAACTAACACGTGTTCCAAATGATATTATTGGGTGGCATAACCGTAGATGTGGAGCAAATAGAATAGAAGATTAAATAAAGAAAACCTTCTTAAGGAATATCCGCTAATTTGTGTTTTATCCATTCAACTTCAAAATATTGTAAAGAAATAAAATAGTAAGGTATACTGCGAGGATTAGATTCGATTATTTAGTTTGATATACCTACAATTTGACTGCATTCTGCCTGATGATAAGCTTGAATGGTTCAAGTCACCATATCAAAAGCTCATAGTTATAAAATGGTGGTGAGTTAAGGAATCCCAGATAACCTGTATAAAGTAACAAGTTTAGGCGAAACATTAAAGTAAAGTTCTTTATCTCATAAAACCTTCCTAATATGATCCTCCAACATTAAAATAATTGTAATAAAAAAATTGACCAATGAGATCACCCAATTTCAAATATCTTTCTCGTTCTATTATTATGCTGGCTATGGCTGTAATACAGACAACACCCACAAGCCCTTTTAATGACATTAATTGATGTACGAACATGTTGCCCAACAGTAACGAATGACAGTCGTCCCTTTTAAAATATCCAATTACATCATCCATTTTTATGTCTCTCATTGGTTTAATTAATTAAGTATTTGTGCTTGGTCTTTGTAGCTAAGTTTTGTAGTGATGTATCTAAAGTTTATTGTCATCCTGTAGGTATTATGGAGAGATTTGCAGAGAAACATTCTGCAAATCCTAAATTAATAAAGGTAGGTAGGTAGAGAGAATAGGTAAAAAATATATTTTAGAGGCAAATTCTCTCTTCGGCAACCTATAAAGTATCTTTACGTTACAAATAAACAGTATTAAACAGGAAGTTGTGGTTTTAGGAAGTGTCATTTTAGGAAATTGTCGTTTCTAACCTAAGGGAGTACTTGCATTAGGTAGATCTTCATTGTATACTTGCCGGTGACTACTAGAGCTAAACCTAAGGAATAGATCAGCGAGACAAGGCCTTATATTCACGAAGGTCTTGTAGGGCTGTAAAACTTTTATAGCATGAAATAGTAGATTGTATAACAAGGGAGCTAAATAGTATTTTCACGGCGAGGACGCTACTTTGAAAGTACATCGCCCGAGGGAAATAGAATTTGCTCCCGAGTCATACACTTTTCGGAAAGGAGGGTTGAAAAGTAAAATTATGCATCTCCGTGTAGTAAAACTTACCATTTCATGGGAACATATGTATTAATTATATAACATAAGTACTAATGATTCGATATACATAAGTATTAATGACAATCAAATTGAGAATAAGGTAAATAACAATTACTCTTATGTCTCATGAATGTTGCCAAGTTCCGATAGCGCAGTTGCTTTGGATAAAATGAATAATAATATTTTGTAAGCTATAAAATATTTATACATTTTGACAAATTACCTGTCCTTTTTATTTATTTTCTTCGGCTTGGAGAATTTACTTTATCTTATTTATCAATCTAAACGATTTATAGAATTTGTGTAGGCAGAGTCTAAATAAACAAAATAAATCTACAAACATTAGGTTAGTTACCTAATAAAAAATAAATTTAAATCAAATATATTTTTAGTAAGTTACTAAAATAAAATATTAGGTGAAGTGAACACCGCCGCCGTTAGGATTAACACGCAGAGCAGTCCGACTCGGATATATAGGTTAACTTATTACTATCCAACATTATCGTCCAATTTGTTTAATTATTTTATTTTTCGCAATATTTTAAGAATTAGTCCATTTGATAACCCTCCGATACGACCAGTAAGAGATTGCAGTTCTACCCCCATAGGGAGTTTAGGAATGTGCTGTAATAAGCTCTACGCCTTATTAGCCATTATTTTTAAGAAAATAATACAAACGACGCTAATGTGCCACGAAATTACATTTAAATTATAAATCAATTAAACCCCGCTTTTATAAATAATATTGATAATTTCTATTAATGTTTGTATGTTTGTACCTTTTATAAATATCTTCATAAGATCTATTCAAATCACGCGTGGGCTTAAATTATTTTGCGTTTCGTTATGCTATCCATTTGCTTTTTCTGGCACATCAAACAATGTTATTGAAATTATCAAAGAAAATGAATCAAAAGAACTGAAAGTAAATTTATGTGTACAATTACATTCTACTATATTCGTGAGATAATGTAATTAAGAACATAGGCGCCAGCTTACGCAATGAATCCGTGCAATATTAGAACCAATATACATACATGACATGACTCGTAGGGTACGTACCCTCAAAAGCAGTGGATGAGTCATGGTGACTTTTCTTATCCGTATTGACTACGTAGTCAATACGGATAAGAAAAGTCACCGTTAAGTAGACTTTACGACTGATAGTTGACATATTTGACTACTCCAAATATATTAAGTAACTACGGAACTCTACATTGCGCGTTACCAGACTTTTTTACCGGTTTTTATATAGATACGTTTAACTCCACCATATGGTTGGCCAGAATCTAAAAAGCATCCAATATAGCTATATTAAACTGGAGGCCACCATTTTAGCATTATTAATACTATAGTGCTCAAATGGTGGCCTCCAGTTTAATAAAACAGCGCTAAAAGTACCAATAACTACAGAAGGATCGAAACTCTAGTTAAAATATTCCAAGTTTTTTATGATGCGGTCAAAAAAAGGTTCTATTCAGTTCTTGTTAGTAAAGGAGCTGTTGAAATTAGCAAACATCAACAATCTTTTTATAGAATTGCCGTTCATGTACACAGAACTTTAGTACAAAATGTGTCTAGTAGGCCCAGTTATCTCGATGCGGTGCTTAGGTTATCAAAAGGTCGCTGCTCCACTCCAATCTCTCTCACACTTAAGAAACAAACATCTCCTGATATAGGTGTTCATTAATTTTAAAGTAATATAAAAGCATCACATTACGTATATTAAAAATATGAAATATGTATTCAAAATCATGTTATTTTTTATAGCACTAAGGTGCTAAACAAGCTCAAAAGTAACCTAAGGAAATATACCAATAATAGGCAAACTATGTGCTACGAACTGAAGGCCTCACATGCACTTGGGACACAACGCCTTAATTATCATGATAATGATTAACAAATAACATATGGGGTTGTCAGCTCCTTACAAATCTTTTCACATTACGTACTTATAAAGAATATCACCCGCAAAATTTTTGAAATGATCAAGACAACCCTGAGTTTGGCTTGATCATTTCAAAAGTTGAGCTGCTATGTAAATTTCTTTAACAACCTATAATTACAACATTATATATTTGTACCCTATCCTAGCTGCATCATCTAAAACGCTTGCTCAGTCCCAGGGAAAGTTAATTTCTCTTAACACCCGCGACGAATTTAATTAGAAGTGAATTGGGAATTTACTCCTTAGTAAATCGGGAGACAAAGGAGCCAAAATGTGACAATGAACTACAAAAAATAGAATTGATCAACATTAAACATCTATTGAATTGATCTAAAATAAAATATGAAAATTTCGTCAGACCGACATTCCTTTCACATTGCTTACACTTATAAAATCGTAAAACAAGATAGTCGCCATAACAATAATTATAATGCGACCCTATTCTGCTGAAGATACATTATTTAGAATTTAATCGCCAATGCTGACGTCTGTGACTACTCTGAGTAAGTAATTTACGATACTTTTCTTAGTGTCGAAACGCTACAGCTATTAGTGTAAAAATATAACCACGGCGACAAACTATAAAATAAACAGCCGTATGCATAATGTATTCGAGACTATTAAGCCGTCACAATAAGATCGCAAAGAAAATATTAAATTGTGATAATACATAATGCCATCGTTTATCCCCTGACAAGTGTCGGAACAATGAACATTGTATACAAATCAGCATTGGTTCCAGGACTAATTCGGCCCACACCAACTGCAATCACGTCCTTCGACAATCGACAAATTATAAATTTGTATTCCGATGCATGTTTAATGATAATAATCCATCGTGGAAAAATAAAATAAAATATTTGTTTTTGGTTATTTGTTCCCCGAATTACTAGCTAATATTTGTGACTGTTATCCGCAAGTTTTTTCCTCTAAACCGGAATATGTAGAACATCAAAGGAACGAGTAACACATTACTTTAATAAACAACCTTCCTTACCGTATGTATGCTACGATTAGGTATGTCCTCTTACCGCCTTAGCATCAACTATTGCATAATGTAGATGCCTACAAAAGGAACCTTCGTAGTCCCCCAACGTCATTAGGACGCTTGCTTATGAATAGTTATGACTACGTTCTAATTCCTTAATGGACGGCATCAGAATAATGGGAATAAATGCGTTTGTCATGCCTATTTCATCCTGTTTAACTATCCTGTAACCGATAATTAATAAATTTGAGTAGAATTTTATAGTAGAGATAATATGCTTTTTCTAAGCACGAACAGTGATGCGAACGAAGGCGTGCATACGTAGCCATGTACTGAATTTCCAATTACCTTTCTTTTCGTTTTGCCTGCCCACACGCTTTGCGTGTGACGACACGCAATTACCATGCATGGATGCGTTATTTTTGAAAAGTATAAATCGTTCATTCGCACAATGAATCACACTGCCTGCTGTTCGGACTGTTATAGTCTCCGGACGAATTCTCAGCCACAGGCCACAGACATACATTGTTGGCAGCATTTCTATACGGCTTTATAACTTCCTAATAAGCTTGACACGATTATTAAGCTCAAAAGCCAGGTAAAGCTAAACCAGGTTAGGAAGTTATACCGAGGTGATTAGGGTAAACTCGTTTGAGAATGATGTGGAAGAAGACTCGTCGTCGTACAGAAAAATGGAATTCTGAGAATTTCCACCAAAAATCACTACACGTTCAGATAAAAAAACTTCACCCCACAAAAAAAGAAATATTGTTCAGTCCGTATTGAACATTATTTTGTCAGTGGTATGAATGAATAAATATTTTTAGATTGTATCACAGTTATGCGGGTGGTATCTCGTAGTATTAGCATGGAGACAATCGGATGTGGTTGACATCATTGTGTTGGCAATGACGCCATGACAGTTGACACGTCCTGTCATACACGTGTTCGGAATGATAAGTGATGCAAGTATTCAATCATCGCATGCTTCCTAGATATGTCGGCTTTAATACTAACGTTTACTGAGCACGCCTATTGACTTCTTGATTAATTTACCTCTATTTACAATCTGTGTATCTACCACAAGGCACCTACTCAAATAGGTAGGTATATAGGTACTTACTATGCTTTATCGATAACTGTTTCGCTTGTTCTCCACTAGCCCTATTGATTCTATCTAATTTTAATCGGTATGGATGGAGAAACAGTGTGCCTACTAGAAAGTGTTAAAGAGTTCGTATACCAGGCGAGAAAAGGGGGTAGGCATATGCACTTTATTTACTTCCATTCTTCTTTCTTGTCAGATTTCGGAAGTTTTAATACGTTACGTACATTAGGAATGTGGTTGAGTTCAGATTGCACACTCAATAAATCGCATGCAGTTATGCACATTTATTCATTTTGACTATATTCGCATCTTTAAAAATTATTAATGATTCGAACTTAATTATTAATTATAATAAATAATTAACGACGCAAACTGACGATTTACGAGTATTCAATCAATCAATCAATCAATTAACCCACTGCAGTCCACTGCTGGATATAGGACTTTCCGAATACGAGTATTGCCTTTAACCAATTAAGCTATACAAACACGTTCCGTCTAAAATACCACCTAAAACAAATCAATATCCTAACCAATAAATTCGATTAAGTACAGAGCGAGCGCAAAACTCCGCTGCGTAATTCAAGACCAGGAAGGGAAGTGGACCAAGTAACTCAGGATTTATATAAGTCCAGTGGCGTGATTTACATGATCACTGTGAAATTACCTGCGATAGCGGTAGACCCGCGAGGTCCTCGACCTGCGCTGTGACAAATAGCACCATTCAGGGCATCCGTGAAGACAATGAATCTATTAGAATTCGGAGCGCACACACGGGAATTATTCTGCATAGGTATAACTGCGTAATTATAATAACTCTAGATAATAAAATTTAACTACTCTCTCGAGTATTTTACGGTGAACTTGCGCATAACCTAGGTCGTTTGCAATTGGTCAATGCTGCTTATGTAACAAAAAAAGTAAAAACATGTGTTTACTTTTCATCTTTCTCCATACACTTATCAATTACGTTGTTATGATTACTGTTATTTTTATTATGAACAGTATTTCCCTGATAAATAATACTCTTACTCTTAATTACATCCAACTCGCGACATATCACACAATTTTTACCATACAAAACGTTGATTTAAACAAATCAACGTTACTCAATACGTTGTCTCTTATTTACCCCTATTAGTTGCTCCATCAATTTTACAGGGACCTCTTCGTTTTGTAACTATGTTTAGTTGAACAATGTGAGAAAATTAATATATATATTTTAATACAACACAACACTCAATAAAGATCTCAAATGCCATTTCGAAGCTAATTAAAACACAAAGGGTTCTCAGTTGACAAAATAAAATGACACACACAACGTACACCGAGCGATGCCCTAAATAGTTTAGCAACTACCCGCTTGTAATTATTACCACGGGAAAGCCGACGGCTCGTGGCAGCGGCTACTTATGTACCCCAGGGTTGCCGCTAATGTAATTTTACCGACATGTACCCATCGATTGATTTATGTCCACAGCTGTAACGTCAAATTACTCAGTGCTGCAATGCTTTTGTTTTCAATCGTCAATCTTTCCTAATTTATCAACCGCATCACACCTCACCGCACAGAACTAAAATAGCGCGACGAGACAAACTCAGCCCGTAATCAAAGGACAGAATCAAACGGCGGCATCAAAACAGCTTTGAAGTTTCTTTGTATCTTGGTCCTTACGCCATTCCTATTGCTTGATTTACATGCCAACCTACACAGTGCCTTTGAAAATAACTGACGTAAAGCTGTGTATCTGAAACACGCCAACTATCAGCAGTTTTTTACTCAAATAGTTTGTAAACATAATATTCGAAGGAAAGAATTTTCAAAGTTCAGAGAAACTTTTCATTTGTTGTTAAAATATCCACGCAAGGCAAAGATTTACAACATAAAGTATTAAAACATTTATTTGAGGATTGTTATTTTAAAACAGCGATGACATTTACGACACTGGGACGTGTGTCTTTATCACTGAACTCCTTGTCGGGGAACTAATAAAGTTTGGCCAAAACGTTGACGACGTCACAAGAACGCCGACAGAACAGTGATTAACGAGCTGGTGACATTCTGTTCCCCTCCCCCTCCTCTCTAACCTCCCTGATAAAACGATTTCTCTAAGAACATTATTATTCTCTTAAACAGTTGAGATGCACAGCTGGTACTGATTTAGAAGGTACTTTTTCAAGCGGTTTTCGTAATGATGGTCAACTAATTTTGTTATTGTTGGTATATTTTAGATGCTACAATTTTGCAGTAGTCTTACAGATTTCAAATAGACTTCATTCCAAAAATAACTTTACCCATGTTTCGTTAAAATGGACACCATCTAATCGTATTTTATCGTGAGTTTAATAATACACTGGAAGGTAATTATTGTGATTTCAATTTTCAGATGATCGGCTTTTGCTGTTGACTAATATTAGTCTCTTGAATATAGCTCTCAATTTTAATGAGATATTACGTATCACCTTTCTCGAATGATGGTGTCGCGGACGTGGGACGGACGGACATCAGACATGAAAGGATTTCAGAAGCGTCTATTTTCACCCGCTTTGAACCAAGTCTGACACATTTGTTATTTGTTTTCGCAACTTTCAAGCAGGAGGGCTCTGCAGCGGATTATGATATTACTTTAGAACTCATTTATTTTGTAATTTATCGCTTCTCATAATGAACTCAAGTTTGGTAGTAAAGTGCGCTAGTTTAAGACTTTGACTTAGTTTGAAAATAAATTATGTGCATGGAAGTTCATTAACAAGACGTGAAAATTCATATATATACCAACCTATTTTGGATATCAATAGCGCAGCAGTATAGTGCGATTGCTGTGCAGGGCAGGGTTAAATAGTAGGTCGAGCAGAAAGTGTTAAGTAAATTTTAACTTAGATTTTTTTTAAACACCTTTATGTCTAGAGAAGTATTCGGTTGATGGCAGTTCACTTGCAGCCAATACATAGGACCCGAAAACAGCTGATAGATTGTGGGTATTTATTATACTTCATACCCTTTTGCGAATATTTATAGGCAAGACTACAATATCCTCTAGCGTAACATCTGAAATTAAATTGCTATGGCGTTTTATTCATAAAAACATAAATTTATTATTCGGACATCTGTCACAAAATTATTCCAACTCGTGTCATATATCAGTAAATGCCTCTGAAGTTGGTACTACGTGATCGCATCCTATAGATCGTCCGGTTCGGGCATCCCGACACCGCGTTATAAATTCCCAATAAGTACGACAGGACCGCACTGTGATTGTACTACAGGACAGCAGTAGACGATTTGCGCAGCGATGGCGATGTCACATCAACCACATAATTATGAACGACGGTGACGTGAACGCACACAATCTTAACTAGTCAAATACACTATATCAATGACAATATATAGCTACGTTAATGGGCATATATTATGTTTGTTTACCTAATGCACGGTTAACGGCTACAAAAATGGCTACAATCAATGAATACTAGCCAACTGCAAGAATCTCATCTCCAAACAATTTCATTTACCTTCATTTGATCAAAAGTAATTTGGATAATACATTTATAGTAATTTATGAAACTGTTGCATAATAGGGGTTCGTAAAATACGAGTGTAAGTTAAAAAATGAGCCGTAGGTGAATTTTTTATAGTATCACACGAGTGCTTTTTCTAGTATTTTAGCAGGTTTCTTTTCAATTTTTTTTAATGTTGATATTTCAGTATGAGAGTAGAAAAATACATTAAAATATTCCGTGAAAAAATACTCAAATGGCTGTGAAAAACGATTTCAAATCCGTTTCTTGGTAAGAAGAAGTTAGCGGAGAAATGGATAAAAGCGTAAAAGTAACTTCTTTTTATAGGTGTGATACTATGTTATAAAGTTCCTTGGTTGAGCCAGACAAATCTAATCCCTGCTTTAAAAGCAATTTACTAACTTGCAAACGAGAAAACAATGTCGCCGCACGTCTAAATATAAAAGATTAACTTCAAATCTTAGATGAGTACAGTCAACATGTAAATAAAATAGTACAGAGGCGCATTCAGTGTGTTTGATTGCCACTTGACTTGCCCAACCATGAATTTGAATTGACGCAATCGCGAACTGACAACTTGATGACACTCTTATAAACGTGACCAATAATATTACTGCTTGTATTTTTTTCTTACCTCTGCAATATTTATGATGGACAAACAAATTTAAAAACTGCCACGACAACCTGGCCCATTCGCTTGCGAATCAAAGGAGCCGCTATCTTTGATCTAGTTGACTGAAACCGTCATACACATAAAGCTATTTACAGCTGCAAATATTAATAAAATGTTTTCACGCGGTTAAGCAGTGTGTAGGTACGATGAGAGCCATGAACAACATTTGCTTCGATGGATATTTAACAAGTACAAGATCACATGTCAATGAATACGCTTGTTGCTTGCTTATTCGTTTGTTGGACAAACCATTTACTGCAGGGTGGTCCTTTGGTTAGGAAGGAACACATTGAAGCAGACATCCTTTTTTTTATAAATCTAAACGTTTATTTATTATTCAGTTGTTCAAACAGCAAACAGTGGTAATGCTTTAGCTAAATGTTAGCTTAGCACACAGGTCACAGACCATGACCTGGGCCACAAAATAGCACACGCAATTAATTAAAACTGTATTTGTAATACGCTGTAGCTATTTAAAACACAATACACAGGCTGATAACACAGAAATATTTACCCTCTAATATTATTTTAGAACTCGGTATGCTTTTGTCAGCTTACCCGACGCCGCAGACCACTATCGCTCGCTAGATTCATCACTGTCAGGTAATAAATGCCACTACAATTTACGATATTGTTACATATGCTAAACTCTATAGTTATTACTATGATGATATCACAAAATATATGTGAATTATTATTTTTAACAAATAAAATATAAAACAAATATAAGAAATCCTGAATGACACCGGATGCAATGTGTTCATGTATTTCAGGATTACTAAAATTAATGACACTGAATAAGAAATACGAGGCATGTTTCCTTCAAGCTAAAATATTTTCAATGCTCCTATTGGTATTATTAGCATTGTTTTTTACACAACGGGTTGACACTATTTTAGTACCGAATGTTTCCATAAATTTCTTTGTAGCTAATAAAATACGTTTCGCTGTCACCAGATAGCAAGCAACACTATTTACATAAAAGGTTATAGGTTCATTTATCATTAACTTTGATAGTGTAAACACTATTTTTTCAGGAAAACCCCTTCAGAAACACTGCAAAGCTTTAACCTATTCGGACTTTTTCATGTCATTACCCTGTCCACCGTAGTAAAATGGCTGTGGGTGGACTGTGGTATGACACTACCCTGTTATCTAGTACCAATTATTGTCCTATACGTAGAAAACAGTAACATAGCCGTATGTCTAAATTACAGGCGACCATTATTTTGTCCTTTAATCATTTTTCTATTCATAGAAAGCACATTTCGTACTCGTATATTGGTTCAATTAATTCTCAAAGGGTTTTTACAAGGGGTTAAGTACGTTTAATAGCCAGTTTAACGAGGAGCCACTTTATTTAGATTGTCTCCGTCTCATCCCCGCTGAGTTGTGATGTTCAAGTTCAACGGATTGAATTAGGGTTGTGGCTTTTCTATCCTAACGTTTGTTATCAATAACGATAAAGAAAACTGTGACCACCGTTTAATAGGATAATTAGAAACTTCAATTACTCTGGTGGTATCTTATCTTTTTACTGGAGGTAATGTTACAAAATATGTAAATGGTGGGTTATAGGAGTATCGGTTGCAACGTTATCGTCTCGAGAATCACAAGATTATGAGTCACAAAAAGTTTATTGACTACGCTTATGTGTATAGAAAGAAAGTATCGATACAAACACGTAACGTATTCAAACAGTGTCGCGAGGGAGGAAGCGACCGTCACGCGGTGTTCCCTAACAAGACGGAATTAAATACGAATGTATTAGTCCACGCCGTCTCTTCTTACACGTTAATAATTTTAACTTTTATTCACTCGACGCTCTTTCTTGGAACAGAGTGCGTTGTGACGCGATTCTTGATTAGGATCGACGGTTGCCTCGAATGATTTCCTTTAGCATAATATTTCAATAGCACAGGAAGAACCGCCCGGTATGGAAATCATAGATGATTCTGTACATGTTGACGTCTTCTTTATTTGTTTTATAGATGAAACGTTACATCAAAGAATCGTACGGATTCTAAAAAAGGAATTCAAAGACTGGCGCTGCTTTTGTGGTTTCAGTACAAAACCATTATGTTGAACAAAATATTGAATGACCTCGACGAACAGGGATAAAAATATCGACGGCCGAAAAGTTTTGGGGAAGCAATAAATCTACTTAATTAGTCAATTTAGCTTTCCACTGAAAACTTTGATTGAATTTTTTTGGTAACGATGGAGATTTAGCGGTGGAGGGTTATTTGGCAGATTACAAGTTGTTGTACCTACTAACGAATCATATGGTTGATTTGACCATTTTTATGGCTAAACTATCATCATCGTCATCGGGTCGTCAGTGAACTTACTATGACGTGTTAAAGCGTCCGTATTCCAGGCGAGAAAGAGAGATGGAGCAATTTAGCACTCGCCCGGAACGCAGACGCTTTGACACGTCATGGTAGGAACTCAGGCATTACCCATAAACAAGCTTAACCGACTTAATTCTTGATATGAGTCTATCAATCCAATTGTTATACATATTTTTCACTCAAAAAAACACTTGAAAACTGTTTCCATCATATTTAATACACACACCGCAGGCAGAATTAGCGGAACACAAAAAAGGAGAGTATAAAATAGTTAGCTTTATTTTTAAACAAGTAATAATAAAACATGAAACAACAGTCAAATTAACATGTTTTGACATTAATTTGCAACACCATACTTAAAGATTAATTTAAAAAAAACTTGATTACATAAAATGCATTTTTCTTAGATTTTTCGCAGCATGGAAACCTTAATCAGAACCCGAGGGGGAAACACTAATTCTGCCGGTGTGTGTATTATTGTTTTCTTCCATTGAGTTCTATGTAATGTTGTCTTCTCTATCTATTGTTTAACTAAACCACAGTGTTACTATCTTTAAGCCTACCAGTAGTTCGACTACTTTACGCACAGAAAACTCAGTCAAAGATCATGGTTGTCACAATAAAGGGTAGTTTAATTTTGGTTTGCTTAAGGTCACCTTCCTACTCCATCATCAGAATATCTACATGGTACCATATTAATGCATTGCCATCCAAATGGAAAGTGTTTGTAAAATTTCATCAAAATCGGTTGACGAAATCTGTTTCAAAATCGAGTTGAAAGTTTTGACCCGAACAAAACATAGTTACATGCATGAAATACCTCCATTGTAAAATTAATAAAAAGCTTATAAAAAATAATGCCGACGAATTGAGAAAAAGGTTTTTGTCGGCAATACACCCCTGACAGATTAGAGTGCGCAAACAACGCCTCTCGCTTCCCCTGTACTCCTCATAGTACACCCGCGCAAGTACCGAGTATGATAAGAGAAATAACTAAACTCTATTGTACTCACCATATTTTTTTTAATACTAGTAATATGCCCTGTGACTCTTTGATACGCTATAAAGATGAGTGCCTCGAAGGAATCTACCGTCAATACTGGTTGCATCGAAAGGTTGCCATGCAAAGCCCGGGTTCCGCTCTCTGACCTTCACCGGTAGCAGCCGAGTTTGTTTTGGGCCCCTGATACCTTGGTAGAGCCCTACAGCCTTATACATCATCCGGATATCCAGTACAATCGTTTTTTTTTACATATACCTAGTTATATAGTACATTATTTGTGGTTAAATTGAAACTATTAAATGCTTCTTCGCAAGTAAATTCAGTGAACATACTCACCTTATTGCATACACTTCGACAAGTCCCCTCAGCTTTATCACAACATACTGTAATATCTGAAACAAAATTACAGCATGTTTTATAGCATCGAACTTATTTGTATAAACGCACGCTTGGGATCAGTCGGCAGGGAAGGAGCAGCTGGTGCCAGACCACAATAAAGTAGCTGTGACAGTTACAGATGACGTTATAAAGCTTTTGATCTATTCCCTCTAACGACCGTTTTTATTCATATTACTGGTTGTTATTCCAGCTATTCCATATATTAAATGAATACCGACTACAAAGTAAGTACTTGACCTGGAAAACCTAATTGATATGTTAATTATAATATCTTAGTTATAACCGTGATTTTTTTACTTCTACGAGTAGAAAGATCAAACAGTTTGTTTGCTTTTTATTTGACGTTTGCATTTTTTTAAGTATTTTTCATGTTAAATATTGAAATCGATTTAAATAGAAATAAATAGATGAAAGTATCGTTGTTAGGGCATAGTCTGGTAGCTTACTGGTCAAAGCATTGCCCCTGTAAGGCTAAGATCACGGGTTCAAACCTCGCCTAGACCGATTTAATTTTTTCTATAACAGTGTTTTTGAACTAATAATCAAAGTAGAGAAAAGAAAATCGCTGGAATAAGACTTGTATCGTCATTCTAAACGCAGCCTGCTTATTAACAGTGGGTACGTAAACATTTTGTAAGTAAGTGGTCTCACACTACCAATATTGTTGAAGACCTGGTGAAGTACAATAGAAAAAATAGGACTTCTAAAAGTGGCATCAGAAGTTGTATTAACAACTAGGATAATTCCTTAGATAATGTTGATCTCTATTTATTCAAACCTGTTTTGTACATCTGTGAAAGGGTAACCCAGAACGCCCACATCTCGCGAAATGTTATTAGATTCTACAATAATCAGAATAAATTCGTAACAGAAAACCCCAATATCTGTTTTAGTCCGAACGGACCAACCGTCCGAAGGGTAAGAACATAAACAGACCAGCGTTTTTTTTTGCTGAAGTCAAGAAATAAATAGCCTCCAATAAAACCGGAGAAAGCAAGATAATATAGCGTTTATAAAGTTGTTCAGAAACCAGTTTAATAAGTCAATTCCCTAGAGCTAGATTTAGTTAGAACCAAATTATAGGAAATTTATGAGCATGGAAGTAAAAGGTACTATAAGATAAGTTTACACGAACGTACCAATGTAATTCTAATCTCAATGTTCTCTTCTAACACAAATGTTTGAACAGTCATTAATCAGATAGAATCGAACGTATCTATTATCTGATTGAATTGATCTCCCGCGGATATTTCTCACTAAAAGCTATTACTATTACCTAAAAGCAGCATGAAAATTTTATTTATATCATATACCTAATATGAAACAAATGAGAAATGGTAGGATATAGCAGTAGTCATTCTAGTGCCTAGTACGTAGTATAATGGACATCACTAGTCACCATATGCCTGCTTGTCTCAATTATACCTGTCATCCATGCTTTGAACATTCCCAACAACGTTACTTTCCTCTCGTCTCACAATAATGCCGGTATTGTCCATTCCATGACAATTATTTTCACTATATTTTTATTTGGAATAAATTTAATTCAAGTTTGAAATACATACTAACATAATTACAAACTATAAAACGTCATCTTTGATATTTTACACTAGTAAGAAACAAAGAGAATTCACTGAATATCTTTTATAAAAGTTGCCTTCGGAAACCTAAAAAGAAAAATTGTGCTATGAACACAGAAAGATAGACGTGTTATTTAAAACAGGTCGTAATGAGTACTCAAAGGCCAGTTCAGAGCCTTCAGTTCTTAATCTAGACCTGGGCTAGGGATGTATTTTCAGCTGTTCACTGCAGTGTCTGATCGTAATTGTAATCCTGGGGTGCAAAACTTGAAAAATTACAAAACTTTACATATAAAGTCTTCTAGGCTTTTAAAGAAACCGTTATTTTAAACCTCTCTTGCCTACTGTACCTAGTGTTCATATGTACTCAACAATTTTCTTCCTTATGGCATTTATACTTTACACATATATTTGTGACAACAAGCTACTTCATGACTGTCAACTAAAACCAAATTTATGTCTTAGTAATTGTGTATACTGTGGTAAAGGACTCGATATACAAGTATTGGACTGTTAAAGCAGGTATCCACTCTGATAGGTAACGATTATGTTGTCGCTGAACCGGATAATCATATCACATTATTCTTAAGAGACTTTACTAGCCTACATTGCCTACTTCCAGGTTATTGCTCACCAATCGATCCACTCCCTATAAAACATGGATAGAAATATCTATTAATATTTCCTCTTCATGCCAGAAGTGAGATAAGAATATGTACCGACCGAATTCCGAGTGAGATACTTCAAAGTACTATGAGAAAAGTTAAATCACCTTCTCACAGTAGCATCTGTGAATAGTGTATTTTTCTCGCCAATTCTCTCGACTCAAGTTTTTGTCATTTTAGTTTGTTCCCATCTACCGAGACGCATCAACTTAGAAGTATTATTTTTTGTTATATTTAAATATTATAACGAGGTAAAAAACTTATTTCAAATGATTTTTTTAATGAAATGTAATAAAATGTGTAATAATTTCCTTACGGAGCTTCGTCAGGGAAAAGAGCGGTTAGACGCAGAATAATTGGTACTGGACTAGAGAATCTAGTCTAATTATATCATTGAAAATATCTTTGTAGCCTATTTTTCGAGGAATGTTATACTAAAATGTTCTTTGTGCACCAGAGCTCTTCCTCTGCTGATTACAGTAAATAACATCTTTTGTTTGAGATTAATATTCACATTTTAATCTCTATATTTACACTATAAAGAGAACTCCCAGCTAATTTGCAGAAGATGTTAACTAAAGAAGGCAACTGCAATCATTTTACCCGTAAACTCAGTGAACAAATTGAACATACTACTATTGCGAATTAATTCACACGTTTAATGTTACATTCAAGCGCGCATAAGAATATTGAAATCCGTTTCGTTCAGCCATAAATAAAGCAGTTTCTACTATTGCAGCACGTACAAATATATTATTTGCCTTACCTTTTGAATTCACACAAGCTAGAGCAACTGCAGCAAATATGAGGCTGGATTTCCACACATTTCCGTATCGTTGAAACCTACTGCAACTTTTAATGGTCTCCATATTTTTTGAAATGTAACAATTTCTTCTACATCTGTGAAAAGAAAATATAATAACTGAACACGTGTAGCTATTTTTAGGACTTACCACCTATAAGTAGAATTATTATTGTAAAAATAGGAGCTCACTGGAGAGTTTTTTGCTGTCAGTGGGAAGGCCAAAGACTACTCCTGCTTTAACTTCTACACTGACGGCACAGAAACTCTCTGTCTTTACAGGATCAGCAGCATGAGTGTGACTCCCCTGGTGTTGCACACGGCTATTGACCACGGTAACCAGCTTCTATTAGGTGGGCCGTGTGCTTGTCTGCCAGCAAAGTTGTATAAAAAAAGGGAACAATTTTTCTCATATAACGTTTACTACACACGTTGTTGGAATACTCTATAGAACTGTGGGTGCTAGATAGGTATAACTCTACCTACCACTAGAGGATGCACCTATTTTAACACCCATAATTCGCCAATTTCTGTCACCAGTCATTAGGGGACGAGCATGTAAAAAAATAATTCGAGACTTCCACCAAGGATCTTTTGTACTCGTAGAATAAAATCTCCAAAAAAAGTAAGACATTGGACCTAATGCCACATGCACAGAAGTTGCACTAGACATCGCTACAACACCAATGTGATATAAAACGAAGAGTCTATCTGTAAACATACCTATCTACATAGTATACGTTCTGAGTAAGTCATAAAGATCAATGCGTTGAGTCGCTACTAAATTAACTCATAGTGTTTCAATATAGTCAGTCGGCTAGTTGCATCAATAAATCAGTAAGTAATCTTACTAACATTCCATATTTGTAACGAACTAGTGTACCTACATACCAATGTGCCAATACTCAGATCGCATACTGATTTTATTTTTATTTTTTCATATAAAGAAGCTATGGTATATCACCTACTTCTGAGTATGTACGATAGTGAAGGCAACCGCTTTGTGATATTTTTCTTTTCAGGGACGAATTGGATCGATGTCGCAACTATTGGGTAATCTATGCAATTACTGGTAGTGGCATGTCAAAGGCTCAAGGAACCAATGATACCTATCCAACTATAATCCTGGAATAGTCATTGAACGAGTTTTGCATTCAAATCTGTAACAGACAGATATATGGATGAGAAGCAACTTCGCGGTTGTGAAATGCGAATTTTCAAATATATGGAAAATAAAATATTCTGAAGGACGATATCATGTGGCCCTTCTGCTGAATTTTAATATATAAATAAAAGCGAACGCATTTAAGAATATTTCAAGTACTACCTACATCCTCTATGTTATAACCAATCAGTAGATAGGCCATCTGTTTCTAGTACTGCTATTTTATTTCTCCCAACAAGTTTTAAGCACTAACAGCCCTAACTACTCTAGTAATAAGTACATATAACACTATTGCTAAGTGTTACTAACACTACTACTAAAACTACGTGGGCGTTACAAATATCTTGTGGCAAGAAAATAGTTACAACCTATGGCGCATCTATAAATTATAATACTAATTTATTTAATCTAACATGTGTCATATCTGTGTAAATAAAGATTATAAAGCTTACCGTCACTTCCTATTTGCTTCATAGTAATTTAGATGACACTTAAACTTTACACGTGAGGAACAATATAATTTATTTAAACATATTTTCCTTACAAATTAATTATTGTTTACATAGAATTTTATTAACCCTACCGAAGTGTAAAATAAGCTTTTATATGAAAGCCGGCGTATAAGGAAGAGCCGTTAATTTATCACATTACCATCTTTATCGCCGTGTCGTGGAAGTGGAACTAATTAGTGCATGTTCCCGTTTTCAAATACGACACGAGCGACACGTTTATTTATCACGCTTGATTAAGATAAGGGGGGTAGCTCTGAATGACCGACCTTTCATTAATTTATCTTGTTATAAAGGATACGGTGCATAAGGAATTTGGAAATTACTTTCTTTATGAAAAACATCCTGTACTCAGAATTACTATACTAGCTTTACCTCATGTATAGAGTTTAATATTCAATATTTGATGCTCTTATTATTTATTACCCGCGGTGCCACCCTATTCTTACCCCGTTCCTGCAACCAATTCAAAACTATCCCTGTACCATATTTCAGCCAAATCTGTTCTACCGTATGAGCGTGAGTAAGTAACAAATATTCAAACATTTCCACAAGCTTGCACATTTATAATAATATTTGGATCAAATAATAAGACATCAGATATCTTAATCTATATCCAGAATATAATTTATATTCTCGTCAAGATTTATTATTTAAGTACGCGTAACGAGGACCACAGGTGTTCTACTCTCTATAAGCCTCAATAAACGCTTACAATTCATCAAATTACCTTAACTTGCTGCATACTTATTTGTTAATCAACTACGTGAATTACCGTTAATTAGTAGTTTATTCATTCTATCCTGTATATATCCATAAGATTTACTTTATAATTCAATGTTGTGAGTTCGTAAATAGGTCGTGTTCGCCCACCCAAGTCCCTCAAGACCAAGAACCGGTACACAGATGGAGGACACTCTGGCGCAGGCTTTCCTTTTGGGATTGAAGGGGATCAGATGGCAGTCGCTATAAGAGTCAATAGAAACCAAATCATATAGAGGAGTAGGAGAGTGAACCCTGTGCTTTAAAGTTATAGCTTAAGTCAAGGTGGAACCTAAACCGATCATATACATTTGATAATGTCACTAGCCACGGTAAACTCAACATAAACTGGCTTTATAATAGGGGTTAAAGTATGAAATTGCCGTTTCATTGTAATAGGTACTTCGAATTGACATAGAACCTTCATGGTTTGAGATTTTTGAGTGAAATTTTTCCACATGGTACCTATGTAGTTCTTCATTTTAAAATGTGCAACATTCGATTATCGACTTTCAGTTGTTTTTTTTATTCAGCTTAGACAAGAAAGATGGATACTTCGAAAATTCGAGTGATTTTTGAATACGAGTTCCGACGCGGAACTAACGCGGCAGAAACAGCTCGCAATATCAATGTTGCGTTTGGAGAGGGGACTGCTAATGAACGCACCGTGCGATTTTGGTTTAAACGCTTTCGTGATGGAAACTTTGATTTGAAGAACGAACCACGAGGAAGGCCGTCCACACAGGTGAATAACAATGAATTGAAAGACATGGTGGAAGCCGATCCGAGCCAAACTACCCAGGAATTAGCTGCATGGTTTAACGTTACCTTACCAACAATATTGACTCATTTGCGTCAAATCAATAAAATAAAAAAATGTGAAAAATGGGTACCTCATTATTTAACTGATCTGCAGAAAGAAATGCGTGTTGAAACTTGTGTTGCCTTGTTGAATCGATACAGAAATGAAGGAATATTGGATCGAATTGTGACATGTGATGAAAAGTGGATTCTTTACGATAACCGTAAGCGAAAAATGCAATGGCTGACCCCAGGTGAAACGCCACAACAGTGTCCTAAAGCAAAGCTTACCAATAAAAAGGTAATGGTAACTGTTTGGTGGTCTCAGCATGGTGTTATTCACTATAGCTTTCTACGATCTGGTCAAGCAATAACGGCAGATGTCTACTGTGCCGAACTCCGAACAATGATAGCAAAACTAGCAGTGAAACAGCCCCGACTCATGAATCGATCTTCACCATTATTGCTCCATGATAACGCGAGACCTCATGCACGAGAAACCGTTTTAACTCTACAGGAACTGCAATTAGAAACTATCCGTCACCCTCCGTATTCGCCAGACCTTGCTCCAACAGACTACCATTTTTTTCGTGATTTGGACAATTTTCTATGTGATAAAAAGTTTTCTTCTCAGGAGGCAGTACAAAATGCTTTCACACAGTTTGTCGAATCTAGATCACCAGAGTTCTATCGCAAAGGCATAAATGACCTTCCTACTAGATGGCAGCAATGTATAGATAATAATGGTAATTATTTTGATTAAATAAATACGTTAAATTAAAAAAAAACGAATTTCAATTTGTCAGTACAAATCGGCAATTTCATACTTTAACCCCTAATATTAAAATATGTACTAGCCTTGAAATTCAAATAAGTTGTTTCTATTCCTAAATCCATATCAACGATTAAAAAACGTAAAAGATCACTTTTCACAAAGGAACGGAAGAAAGAAACAGACCGTAACTGTCATCCTGCATCAAACCGGATAACGGACTCAATTCGAAATTAATTAACACCATCGCTTAGTTTCTTTTGATATTCTTGATATCTGATACTTAGAAGATCAAAGGTCTCGAAAATATTAATTTTTATGTGGACGGACCACCGCTTTAGATCTATAGCAATAAAAAAAATTATAGCCTCTAATATGACGACCACGATAAATGCTTTCTCACATCTCGCATCTTGTACTAGTATCGGGGATTCATGAAGAGCAAATCATGCGTAAGCAACAAAAATAATTCTATATCGTGTGAAAGAAAGGATATCCTGATCCGTTTGGTTAGATCCTGAACCTCTGTCCTGTACGTATCATGCTGGATAGAAAGGGGTGGAGTTCATTAGAAGACCTCGTCGGAACACTTGTCATGTTCCTCTACTATGGAAAGTGTTCCGCTAAGATGACGAGATCAAACTGTCACGAGACTTCACGCAAGGGATTGACAGTGTTTATATTATGTGGTATCGGCAGTTACAATGATGCTGACAGTACACCGATGTTGAAGGCTTAAAGTTATTCTAGAGATAAAAACAATAGGTATTCTTGGGAGGAATGAGCTTGTTTCTGATATGTTACAAGAATTTATTACTTCGGCGTGCAATAATGTATTCTGTCAGAGCGTAGTCAGAGGTAAGTGCACACCTATGTTTTCTTTTGATTCGACCGTGTCATAGGTTTTTGGTCATGATGTCAGTATTGACCAGTTAATTTGGCCGTCACGTGACCGCCATCACGCCATCAATTTGTGAGTGGTATTTAAACGATTTAAATAGCAATCAAGTATACAGTCTAATAAACGGTTATATTAGTCAATGAACGCGCGCAAATATCAATTGTTAGACCATAGATATGGTCACCGCTCGGTTTAGCAACCGGGACGAAAGAGTTTTAAGGTCTTGAGGATGGTGTCACCCATCCAAAGACTGACTTGGCTAGTGTTGCTTAACTTTGCAATGCGAACCTATGTTAACCTATACGGGTAGGTACCTCTTAACTAAATCCGCGGGGTGCTTAAAAATCTGTATAACAACTGTATTCTTCTCCTACATTCGACCGCTAGTCCTTCGCCTTTTTTAAATCCAAATTTTGGACCCCAGGTTCCGCTGTCCTACATTTCCAATATATAATTTTTCGGTAGTCCCAACCGCAACGGGAAAAGAAAATGACAACGATAATTATATAGCCCAATATCAAAGTAGTTAGAGTTCAATCAACTTAAGAAGACGACGGAATTATTATTCTATTATAGTCAACAAGTTCGTTCGTCCGAATTTGACCTAAATAGAACAGCGTTAATTAAATCGTCGGCAAAATCAAAGTACAAATATAGGAGAGCATTACAGCAGCTGTAGATTCACAATAACATATGTTCAGTTGTACACTGAGAATGTCAACATTTTTTAAACGGTAATTCAGGAGGTAGATTGTTTTGTACATCACTTTTCACTTTCTTTTCTTTTATATTTTTTTTATTATGATTAATTACTATGTTATATCTTATTCTACTATCCTACTCTTAGACCATTATACAGTTTGTATATTATTATAGTATAAGATCCTATCCTACTAAGTAATACTACTAATGTAGAAGTTTTTAAAGATATTTGTATATTTATTATCCGACCTAGCTGAATTTTGGTACAGGGATAGTCAGATTGGGAAACACATAGACTTTTAATCATGGGTATGGCCCTATGGGTTACGGGGACGGGTTCAAAATTAATATAGTAGGAATAAAACCTTATGACACTGTTGATTTTTATTGAAAACGCGTAGAGAGCAAACAATAAAGGGTTCTACAGGGTCTACGGATTTGGATATCAAGCATACTCTGGGTGAAATGGCAAATGGCCCACACTGAAGGGCAGTTCACCCGTCCGGCCAACGGCGTCCCCTCATGGAAGTAGTAAGTATGCTACACGGTACTAATTTGATCTATAATATTTATTCTTCTTTTCTGTTGTCTCCTGTTTCTATTTAGGTTAGTACAACCATAGCATCATGATCGCAGACAACAGGCCGCAAAATTAGGCCATAAACGGTCTCAGGCCCTCAATTAGAGAAACACTGACTTAATGCCTTGTGTATGCCATTTGCGTATACATTTGTCGACGCAACTTTTTACACAAATCAAACATGCCATGCGGATCGTGTGAACCTGCTTTAACTGAAATAAAAATGCTTTATAGCCAATAAGTTCATACACAGACTGAACTGGAAAAGAACTAAGCCCCTTACGTTCTTAGAGCGTTTCTTACAAGTCTGGCTTTTGAAATGGAGGCAGTAAAATATTCTTTGAAGAATTATGTCTATTAAAATAAACCCCAAATTTGAATACGTACAGAGTTTTGATCTGATTGACTGATAGATAGAGTGAATCGTTTTCTATGCTTTATCATTTCGAGTTACAATCATTAACATTTTGTAGACACATTTTGAGTACAGATACTTATTGATCTTCTAGTGAAAGCAAAATGGTGAAATTATGCCTAACACCTAGTAACGTTTACTTATACAAATAAAATACTTTATTAAAACAAGTAGTAGCATATAAATTAAAATATTCATAACCTTCACAATAATTAAGCTTTACGATACAAGCATGGTCATTAAGAAAAGTTACGGAATGGAATATTATGAGAGGGGAATTTATGGTGATTTATTTTGGCCAGTAAAATACTTAGTTTAAAATCAGAACGGGCAGGTACCACACGACTTGAAAGGACTTTTCTTCTGGCGACTCGACGAATGTTTTCAAGATTACATACTGGCAAGAAAAGAAAAATCTACGATCATATAGCCAATTACTTTTTAAAGTCTAAGTCCATTTAATCTGTTTCAATCATTAAACGCCATTTTGCGTGTTTATATTAATCTAGAGTACCTATCACCTAATCATCATCATCATTACATAGTATTAAAACAAACTCACTTTTCCCGTCTGTCTGTCCGTATATACCTATGCTATATTTAAAACTGCGCTACAGATTTTGATGCAATTTCTTTTAATAGATAGACTATATCAAGAGGAGTTTTATATATATAATACATGCTTACTATAGTAGTGGGTGCAACGGGTACAGGATCTGACAACACGTAGGCGAAAAGAAATTGGCGGTACGATGTTCACCGGGTCAGCTAGTCAAGTGATAATTTAAAAAATAAAATATATCAAGAATCTTTGAATCTTTAAGAATATTAGAATGCAGTTTTGTTTCTTTTTAAAAATAAAGGAATGTTTCCTTTGAGTAAAATTCGCTATCTCCATTATTTAGAGTACTTCTCCTCCAGGTGAGGTTAAAATCTTCCACCCTGTATATAATACATGCTTAATATAGTAGTGGATGCAGCGGGTACCGGAACCGACAACACGCAGGCGAAAAAAAATTGGCGGTAAGAAGTTTGCCGGGTTAACTAGTCAAGTGATAATTTAAAAAATAAAATAAACATCGTAGTGCTTGTGAAGATGTTTGGATGTCTGTTATTCAATTACGTTCAAAACGATGAATGGCTCTAAGTAGCTGAAATTTGGGACAGTGATAGATTTTCCCTGGAATAGATTCCCATGGGATGCGGAATCGAAATACGCCGATACTATTACTACTAGTACTATTGAACACGAACTTTTTTGTATCGGAACTTTTTAAAGAAAAAAGCAACTCAACCAATAAAAAAATACTCACTTGTGAGTTATAGCAACGAAAAGTGACAATTTGATTACAGGTCATTATGTGGTGAAATTATAATGACTTTATGAGCAAGTGTGTTGAAAAGTATAATACACAATAATTAAATACAAAATACAATTAACTTGTGCTCACTACTCATAATATTCATAACAGCTCTAAATTAATTGCAGCAATGAATAGTGTAACATAGCATTAAATTTTAAGAGCGGATTTCGCCATTGAGCGTAACCGCTATTAAGTTTAACATTATGGTTATATTTCACTAGTCAAAATTATCAAGCTCGCTTTTCATGTCAACATATTTCCATCGCATTGATTTCACGCAACCAATTGAGAAATTCCGAATAAACTTGTAAAATTCGAAATAAACCTATGTTTCCTAAATTACCTACCGTAACTAATTCAAATATGTTAGATGTAAAAGATCTGTCACTATGATTTATAAAGAAATTTTTGTCACTAAATTAGATCAAAGAAACATGTTCCTTTTCAAATTAGACCGCATAGAGATTTTACTACTGCTCGTGCTCTACAATGGCGTAGCTAGATGATCAAATGCGTAAAGAAATAGGGGCCCACGTTAATTTTTTGTTTGCGAAAACTTTCGGCCCTCGCAACTCGTCTTGCCGAAGTAATCGATGAAGTAGGCATATGCATGCGTGCCATGGGGTTCTAATCCTCCCTTTTTTTCGCGTGGAAATCCCCTTGGATACAACCCTCATCCGCCATCGGGGGTGGTCATGTCGGAATTGGACCGACTGAAACCGCACGTCGTCTCGGGTACTCAGATGCCGGAATGTAAGGTTGCCTAGCGCATTTCCCTCGCCCCTCGGATGATCCGGGCCATCTACTGTTTTAAGGAGGCCCCATCGAGTGTGAAAAGCAAGGCATTCTCTTCGAGACCTGGAAAGGGGGGCAAACGTCGTTCTGCGGCGTCCACGGGGTGAAGGGTGGCCGCACCTGTAACCATACGCCTGCGCTTGGCCTCGGCTACCAGTCCACTCCTTGCCTCCTCTTCACTGTGCCCTCTGTTAGTCAGAGGGACACGTGGTAAGCCTCCAAGCAGCCTTCTACAGGACGAAAGGGAGAGAGAGATGCGCTGCCATCTTCGTTGCTAAGTGTGCACCGCGTGGTGATTCCAGGCCCCGCACCCCAATCCTCCCTTCTCTATAATTAGGCGCGTATGGAAACAAAACGTCCCTCCTCTCCTGTTTTGGTGTGCAATTCGACATGAACACCTGGTGAAGGTGTTTATGCCGGAATAAAAGAGTATGTATGTATGTTTATACATACATACGTAGGTATGTGGGTGTCGTTAGATTCGTATTTACTGTGAGGGTGACACTGGGTAGATTAAAATATAAAAGGAAAACTAAATAGCGGAAATTAAAAGACGATTACAAAAATATATATTTCATAACTTAAAAGTATAAATTAAAATAAATTATTAAAAATAAAAAACCCGACTGATGCTGAAAAGATCGACACAAGCTTTATATCAGGCGGTGCCCATTTGCAAATCTCAAACCCGATGAAATTTAATGGTTACCGCTTACTATAAAGCTTGTTTCGATATTTTCAGCATCGGTCGGGATTTTCATTTTTAATAATTTATTTTATTTAAGAATTTCATGAATAGGTTACAGACAGGTTTGAACCTTGCCTAAACTTGCCTAGACTTAGGATAATATTCAGAATACCTACCAGCTGTGTGTGAATCATATCAGTAGAAATAGTAAATAATTAGAAATCTTTAGAAATTGAGATCTTTAGAAATAGAAGATCTGAAGTTAAACTTTAGAAGAAAAAATGAGCATTTTACTACTTTTTTTTTTTTTTTACGTGCGGGAAATCCCCACGGATCGGACTCGAACCGACTAAACCGCACGCCGTCTGTGGGTCGATGTGCTAGGCCGAAGGTGAGGTTGTCTTGTGACATATCCCTCGCACCCCGGCTGACCCAGGGCCATTTCTCTCGGTCTGGCCCTCCTCAGGAGGGGGGACCACGCGGTCCCCAACTCGACCCGGTATGGGGGGGGCGCGCATCGTCCTACGATGCGCGCCCCCCCCCCCCCGTGCCCCCCGCGCCGCCGTGGCCTGCTTCTGCTAGAGTGACGAGCGGCTCCACCCGTCACCCTCAGGCCCGCGCTCATGGGGGGCGGAGGTCGGTTTGCGCCCTCCGACGCCCGAGCCGCCTTCGAACGCGGCCAGCGATGTCCGCGAGTCTTTCTCGCTCGCTGCGCCGCGCCCGCTCTGCTGTCTCCTTCACGAGCATGACCTGCTCGCAGAAGGAGGCGCTGGCCGCCCACGCATCCGCGCAGCGGACCATCGCCGCGAGCAGGGTGGAGAGCGTGAGCACTCTCACCCCCAGGGCCGTCACAAGCTCCCGCCTCGGCGCTTCAAACGCCGGACACTCGGTGAGCGTGTACAGCCCCGAGTCCACGCTCGCGTCGCAGTGATGGCACTCGGGCGTTGGCTCTATGCCCATCAAATGCAGGTACCGCCCGAAGTTACCGTGTCCGGTAATGACCTGCGTCTGACGGTACGAGAGGCCACCGTGTGGCCTCTCTAGCCACTCCCCCATGATGGGTCTTACCGCCGCAATCACGGCGTGCCCTGCGCGTGGTTGCTCAAGTCGTAGCTCCCACTCGGTTACCATGGCCCTGTGGAGCCGGGACTTCTCGGCCCGATTTTCTTCGGGCTCGGGATCGAGTCCCCGCCCCCGCGCCTCCTTTCGGAACCGATAGAGTGCCGAAAGGGTCCTCGCTTCCAGGATCCACGGTGGCGATCCGGCCAGGAGACTCGCCGCTTCAAAGGATATCGTGCGGTACCCCCTGATGGTCCTGGAGGCCGTCATCCTCTGCGCCGCTTGGAGCAGAGGCAGGAATCTGGCCCCCAGGGTGTCCGCCCATACGGGGCACCCATATAGGGCCATGGACCGCACGACACCCGCGTAGAGTCTCCTGCAGGAGTCCTCTGGGCCCCTCAAGTTGGGCAACAGCCTGCCCAAGGCATTCGCCGTTGCCACCAACTTGGGGCGCAAACTTCGGAAATGTTCTCCGAAGTCCCATCGACCGTCAAGCACCAGCCCCAGGTATTTCAACCGGGGCTTGATGTCGATGGGAGTGCCTCCCACTGTAAGGCTGGCTCCCGGGTCTGGCCTGCGCCGAGGGCCATGAAAGAACATGGCCTCGGACTTGTGCAGAGCCACCTCGAGACCCAGAGCATTGTACTACTAAACAATTCAACAACACAAGATCTCAAATCGATGTTTACACATTGATAAAATTTAGTGGTAACAAACTTTACAGACCTACATTCTGTAAACTTCACAGTGTTTTACTTTCCACAAAAAATATAAAAACATGTTAAGTACCTATTGATATCAGCCGTGTGTTGTTTCTAATATCTGCAAGCTATTTTTGTACTGTGTCATTTCATGTGTCTTCAAAGTGTAGTCCCAGACAAGTCTTATCTTTATTGTGTGTACACAATCGAGCTTCTGCATCTAACAAAACTGATGCATTCACCACACTTCACATATTTTTATTAAAGTTTTCATTATAAATCGAAATTTAAAAAATAAATCCAAGAACAAAAAATTTACTATTCACTTTTAACTTTCCACATTCACTATTCCGATATTACTTATAATTCGCGCGCTTTTTTTAAATCCTCCAGTGTAACCTCCCTGACAACCTTTCTCGCGCCAAATTGACGCGTTACTAAATAGACCGGCATAAATTCATTCAACTCCAGCTTCTACACTATCTGTCTTTATCACTCGATAGTTTTCGGGTATATGTCTATCTCATGTCTACGCTTCCGCTTGATGAACCCTATAGAGCTCGTTAGTCATTAATTAATTCTGCATAGGAAAATTACTTTTAATTTAAACAGTGCACAGATGTGACCAATTTTGTTCAGGAACAGGACTTGATAATAAAATATAGTTAAGTTATTTATTTAAGAATGATTTATGGAGTTCTTAATTTACTTGCGTGTAAAGCACTAAATTAAGTTTTATGTTTTTTCAAGAATTGAAAAACAAAGGCATTGGTAACATACTTTATGTACTACTAAAATAAACCTCTGTTAAGTTAATGTAAGAAGTCATAAAATTAATCATAATCAATCAGTGATTAAAATAAAACTAAGAAGTAAATATTTTAGTTCAAATAATATAAATAATATTGAACAAAAATCCTTGTTAGCGCCGGGCCCTACCTGCTGAGAGTCAAGTGCTACGAACTTGGTACAAAAGAACGGAAAGGTTCCACTTGACCATGTCAAGTGGAGCCAAGCGATGTGCTTGTGTTGTAATTAGGTACACGACACACGAAACGTTACTCTTTTATAACTTGATTTTAGAACAGAGACAATTTTGTCTGTTATTAAAATCATGATTTTTTCGACAGTGACAGCTATACATCACAATGTTCACAAGTAAATGTCAGATGCTTCGCTACAAAGGGATGTAGCTTGTAGCGAGAAATTACCTTTATTATAAATAAATCGGTAAAATAGTATTTATTATTATTACATCGTACTGAACATAGGCCTCTCCCATAGACTTCTAGAACGACCGATCTAAAGCAGCCTGCATCCAGCGCTTCAATCTATGGGAGAGGCCTATGTTCAGCAGTGATATCCTGCTACTTATCCGTCTACTTAATATTATAAGTGTCAAAATGTGGAGATGTTTGTTATTTTTGTTTTTATTGAAGGACTTTGTCACTTCGCAACCACATCGCCCTGTGAAGACATACACAATTACGCAAAACAGCATACATTATACACATAACACACTTATCTACCCCAAACCTTATTAAGATAATCTATTTCAAAAGTATATTAGCAACCGAAGTTACCAATATTCCCTCTAACCCCTCCAACTAAGCGAAATTGCTTGTGCTAGGAGTGGGTTCACGTCGGTAGTGTAATGGCCAGGATTCTAACCCGGGACCTCTCGATCGTTAGGCCGGCTCCTTAAACACTAAGCTACCGACGCTTGATCTATACAGTGTGTGAGCCTCAGCCGACGCAGGGTAGGCCAGGAGGCACGGAGCACAATAACAACCACCACAATAACCTGGTTATTATGCTCCGTGCCAGGAGGCTATTGCACAGTGTTTGTTATTCAATCATGTTCTACCGGCTGAACGAATATGGCTGAAATTTTGATTACGGATAGATTACAGACTAAAATAACATATATGTTCCCATGTTTCCAAAATTCCAGTCCAGAACGGGTCACGGGATTATTTAGAGAGAAATATTACATTTTAATGTACACATGTTTTCATGTCATGTCATGTTCAATTAAACTCAATGATATTTCCTGTCTACATGGAAACAGCTAAATGCTATAATTAAGTAATATTTTTGAAGCTAATTAGAAACCTCTGGGTATAACTAATATTTCTGAAGCCGTTCCCTAGTCCATCTAGTTATTATTTATTACATTACTGAAGTTTATCAAAAACGATAAATAAAGTTTGAAGTCAATTAATCTAGTGATGCTTTAATTGACACCTCTCGTCGTTCTGATATCATTTGGGGTCAGCATCAGCAGGGAGTCTAATTACTTAGATAAGTCATTAAGTACTTAAGTCCTATTTTAGTATCAATCCAGTATATTACAGAGGTATCAGATAAATATAAGTATTACCATAAAACCCTCAATAATATCTTATTTTTAAAAATGTTTTCTACTTTTACAAATTACTTGCCAACCGGCCAAAACAGTGGCAATAGGAAATGCAACCCTCAAGCCTTTGTGAAGTTTCGGCACGAGCGCGAACTAAGACGCATATCGCGGTATTCCTTTATTTTTCGAAATTAGTGTGAATTCAAGTTTTTACGTATAAAAAGGCTTTTTAGACATAACGTATTGGACAATTCACAGAAATGTTGGAAAGTATCATTTTACAGTGAATTGTGGCATTTCGTGTTCGTTCCAAATCTTCCTACGGAGCTTTTAGTAAAATCCCCACCACTTTACTGAGGCAGCAATCATCAATCATCGTCATCATCAACTCATTATCATCATCATCAACAAATGAAGATACATATAAATGAGGACATGGCTTAAAGGTGTTGTAACCAAGCCAATAATATTCATTAAAAAATCAAGCTTTTATTCATTTTAGAAACTAGACTTTCCAAATCTAAGAAGAAGAAACCTTACCGCAGAGCCTCGCTCATTAGTCGTTAGGTGTTCTGACTTACTTAGACCCGTAGATGTCCGTAGGACCCCATACACCCATATTTTTACGTAGGTACAGTAGTTATTAGATAGATATATTAAAACTTTCAAAATAATCGCACCCACACAGTCTAATATCGCACTATCCTTCAAATTGCTACAAAATATTGTGTACTTTAAACCCAAAAGTCAATTTTATCCTCATTGCTTAGATCTGTATCAATGCATAGGAACACACTTTCATGAATAAATTTCCATGCTAGTCACGCAGACGTATCTCACGGCTTTCCGATAAAGCTCGACCGAAGACACCGACTACGTAAGCTTTTGGTATGAGCTTGGTATGAGTAGGTACTGTGTACAGCATATGAAAACGAAAAACTAAATCTTGGAAATTATATATTTTATTTAACAGACATATTGTTGGATGAATGTCACGTACATCCTGTTGATATATTCGAAGTTTATTGTACTTATAAGGAATCAGATGAATTAAAGTTTTTGTAATTCCTTAAATCTATTCGGCTGTTAGTATGGAAGCGTTCTATCGAAACCATAGATATCTAACCAAAGTATATAAGGTATCCCCACAACTATGCCACATGGAGGGAAATATAATCTATCTTAAATAATAAAGATAGAAAATTTAAATAAATGAACCCGGAGCTCCGCGGTGAAAGCCTTAAATGCAACGGCAAATGATGATGAGAGTAATAGAAATATGAAAGTAATTAAGTAGGTAAATCAATCTGTTTAACTTGTTTTCATTTTTTTGTCGCAATGAAACGATCGTTCCGTACATACGTATTTCTCTTGATGAAATCTCTAACAAACAATAACAGACCTTATTTATTACCGCGACACAATCAATCAATTAGTCTATAGGACAAAAGTATCTTCCATAGTGTGCCATTTTTGCCGATTCTCCGCGTTCCGCAATCTGTAAGTAGGGTACATCTATAACAAAATATTGCCAGTTTTTTTTTTTTTACAAGAAATAAGTTCTAATACCTCCTGAACTACAGCTAATGAGAACAAGAGCGTTAATTCAAATAAGCTAAACAACAATTTAACGATGTTAGAACTAATTTCGCCATTGCCGTGAACCAAACAGTCGATTCACCGAGAATGCCAACTACATTCAATTTGTATTTCACTTTCACACATATTTCTATTTCAATAGATTCTAGTTTTGACGTTTTCTATAGAAGCATAGATTTGGTATAAATGCTTGACTATAGAATGGTAGGTATGTGTTGCTTTAGAATCATATTCCTAGGAACCTATATATTAATACTCAGTGAAAATTTCAAAAGCCTTTTTCTCCTGTTTGTCAAAAGCTGTTCTTTTTATGTTATGTGACTAGTCAGTTTTCAGTTTTAGCAGTAAGTTTATTGGAACCGGTTTTTTTTACCGTAACTCATGCTTTTCTCTTCATATCAACTCATGGGTTTGTTGCTATCGTTACTATGTATGAGTGACTACTGAAATTAATTGCGATCAAGTGGAACTAAACTGAAAACACCACACACCACATGCAAATATTATTCTAAAATGTGATAACGTTCTTTAATTGGTTCTACAAGGTTCGGTTAATGCTTTATTTACTTTATTGCAGTTATTTCTGAATGTTAAATTTTATGCTCATTCAATCTATTTTATTATATATCTCTAGACGAAAGCTAATTATTTTGTAGCTTCAACTGTATTTCTACAACATTCAGCAATCTGTAAGTGCGGGGGACAAATGGTACAATTGAAATAAATGGTCGAGTATGTTGCATGCATAAAAAGTTTGGACAGTTACAAAGTGGCAAAAGCTCACACGTGTGGCAATCGCTAGAGCTGTGGGACGGGTTGTTTATTTGTGCTGTTGTCCCTCTCATTACTCTCGTATGTTTCCACAATCTCTTTAACGGCATCGACATGTGCACTCTTTATTTTGTTCTCGTTATCCAAAAAAACAATATTGATAGAATTGATTTCGCAATGCTACTCTGTGCTCCTGCTTCTACAATGTGCTTTCCTTATTTCTATACCTCCTTAATTCAGTATATTAGGTTGTATATGTGAGTTTGGCGACATTGTTTCCGCTATAGAGTCTGTCCTATCACACTTCTAACAGTTTTTTCTGTTCTGTGATATTAAGTGTAAAATTGGAAAATGCCAACATTCAGGACGAGATTTGAACCGACATTACTCCCATTCTGGGGTTGTGCAGGTGAGTGGCAGTCGTTTCACGGGAAATATCGAAGTGCAACCAAACCGATAGTTGGACTGGAAAAGCGGACCCCAGAGTTCGAGTTGAAGGCTTCGAATGCGAATGCGACTGGGATTAACGCTAGGACGAAGAAGAAGTGAGATATAGTCCCATTCTAGGGGAACTGGACTAATACCGGGGGCCCTTATGATCTTAAAGCCTATTGTACGGTAGTATACATTATATATTAGCAAGTCAGTTACATAATAAAGCTGTAACGAAGATAAAACCTAGATATACCCACTTGGCTGAATCCTTTCAACCTAACAGTCTATGGAAACAAATGCACTCTTCAATCATTGATCGGGTAAGTAGAACAATAAACTGAGCTCAAGAGGTTTCGTGCTGAGCTCCTCATCAGGTGCTAACGCCGTTTTATTGTGCACATAGTGACTTTGGTTTTTTATGAGCGAGAAAGATATAAAAACCTAAGAAACTTAGCTCGTTGTTTTATGTATTGTAGAGTACTCCGAGTCCTTTCTTTTATTGTTTTTTTTTTCTTTAATATTCTGACGCCCGTACACCTACCCTTAACGGTTTGCTAGTGTCTACATACTTTAATTTTGTTAACTATGTTTTCGTGACGCTACTAAAAACCTAATACCACTTTGCGCGATCCGGCAATTGAACTGGAGAAAGAAATGATCCATCCTTGTTGCAAAGAAACATTACCCTTCCATAATAGACTAATCGCTAAGGAATCCCACCTATACGAAAAACTTAATTGAAGGTAGCGATTTTTTTCTTTATATTTCAGCATAAGAATGAATACATTTTCCTACTAATGATATAGATAAAAGGGAGAGATGGAAATATGTTTGGATGTTTTTTATTAAATCACGCTCTAACGGGTGAACGAAACGGGCTGAAACTAGGGAGGGTATCCTGAGCTCCGATGTGAACGCCTCCGATACAACCCGGCAGCACACTATAATGACAATGAAATTAAAAATAAATCGAATTAGCTTCACGCAAATATCAAACCTATCTATGTGGTGACGGAAGAAGAATACAAGTTTTATCGCCAGATTTCATCCGAAGGATGTCGTGAGAGGTGACTATCAAAAAATACGCCGACTGAGGCTAGAAAATATCAATACGAAAGAAGGGAATCTCGAAGTGAAACCCTGTACCAACCCGTCTGGCCAGCGTAGAAATATAGTTAGGCCAAAGCTTTCACAACATTGGGAGAGGCTGTCCAGCTGTGGGCTGCGATCGATAGGCTAATCGAATGAATATCAAAAAACCTAAACCTACCAAAAAGGTGTCAGCATTTAACTGAGATTGTGTCATATTTTCCTTTCTTTCTTTTACCATACAGTTAGACTTATTCGCATTTGTACGTACAAGGACTTCACTCTAAACGATTTATCATTTCCACAGCATTTTCTACTGCTGTATAAGTTATTTTTATGCAAAAATATACTGCAAACAACGTTGCCTCGCGACATTGACGAATGAGTCCGACGCACCGCCTCAAATGGTGCAACTCCGGCGCCACGCTCAATTTCCTATCCCACTCCTTACCGTGTCGGTTATTTAATCTAATTAACGTTATTCCCGCCAGAAATAAAACTTGTATCAAACGTTTCAGAGCCCAAAATGTTTTAGAACAAGCTGAAACCGCTTAGGGTTTATTTGATGTTATTGGCCGAATATGAAAGAAAGAGGATGTAAAATGTGTTATTTAGGTCACATAATAATATCCCGAAGTTCATGATACCGATGTTCATCAAACCTTTGGACGAAAGACTGAAGTTTAAAATCCGAAATGTTTATTTGACCTAATGTTCTTTTGACCGTAAGTTCTAAAGCCCGAAAATATGATTATATAATTTTCGCATAAGTGAATACTTATGCAGAGATAACAAGTACATTTTGCTAAACGTTTAAACGTTAAGTTATTAGGAGTAAACCGATTGCTTTTAGTATTATATCAATACATAATTTCAAACAGAAAGTGCCGTCACTTACCCAACCCGGAACAAAATACTTAGCCATTATTTTAGGTAGATTTTTAAAAAAGCATCATAAAAATTTACAATATAATGTATTCTAATGGTAGAAGTTTTAGAAAACGTGTACCTACATAGTTCCTCCAAACGTGACCCTGGGCGCCGAAAATGAGCTCCGTTTAAAAGTTTAAATGTAACACAGTGAGGAATAAATCTATGAGCCACGAAGGCACATTAAAAATTTCTCCATTAAAAACAATTTTCAAGTCTCATCTTACGAATAGACCCAATTTCAATTTACTGATGTATGAAAATTAACCGACCCCAAAACACGACGACTTTCATTTCAAGAAGAATGAATTGTAATGTACTTTATTTAATTTAGTTCGTTATCCCCGGGCAGGGCCTGATTAACCCTTAGGCTAATTAGGCTGCAGCCTAGGGCGCGAGGATCAGGAGGGGGCGCCCGGTGAAATCGTGTCTTCGCATGCACTAATCTACCATCATTGCATCTACCCTACATATTTCAACTAGACCGAGAAATAAACTAAAATTAAATGCGCTTGAGAGTCACTCATTTTGACAATAAATTTAGAAATATTCAAAAGTGCGCGTACGTCAAACGCTGACTTGTTACTCGAATCGGTCGGTGGTCGAGCGAGTGGGTGAGCTGGCAACAAAGTGCCTAGTGCGAGTTTTGTTTAATCTGCCTCGCAATAATGGGCTTAAATTTAACTTCATTTTGTATGGGAAATTCGGAATTTAAACAGTGCAGCCTAGTTGTGCCCTGTTGACATTTTCACACTACTACTCTTCTCACTACTTTTAGGCCGTCCGTAACACACCTGGCAGGGGCGCGTCCTCATAATTAGCTTAGGGCGGTCAGAACTCTTGATCTGTCGCTGTCCCCGGGAACTTTGAATCGATTTTCGTAATTTTTTTTATTATATTGGACATACTTATTTTCAAACTCTCTCAGTAACAATAAATATAATATCACCCAAAACTAGGGCGGCATACATGTCGATTGTTGGACACATGGATTTCGGTGATAATTTTTTAAATACAAATTACAGAAACATGGAGTAACTAAATCTAATCATATTCTATCCCTCCGTATCCAGAAGACAAAATTGTCAGAAGATATCCTATAGATTTAGCGGCCTAATGATCTCGTCACAGTGAACTCTCTAGTCATCCTGGCTAAGATAAATTAAAGTAAATCACGTCATCTATTATTCTAAAGCAAATACACAATATATCAGTTAGCATAAAATATTCAATCCGGAGAACTTAGCGACATTGATAAATTGACTTTACAAAATGTACCTACGCCTTAGAGTGTGTCAGAATGTTGTGATATTATTGTCTATCTATGTAGTCTACAATTGTTCAAATAAGATCATTAATACCCCGGTCAAGATAAACATCCGATTTACGATATCCATATCCATACTAATATTATAAATGCGAAAGTAACTCTGTCTGTCTGTCTGTCTGTCTGTCTGTCTGTCTGTCTGTCTGTCTGTCTGTCTGTCTGTCTGTCTGTATGTTACGCTTTCACGCCTAAACCACTGAACCGATCTTGATGAAATTTGGTACAGAGGTATATTAGAGCTTGAGAACGGACATAGGCTACCTTTTATCAGGAGAAAGGGGATTTAAGGGGGGAAATAGGGGATGAAAGTTTTTATGAAAGTTTGTCATTTCTGAAGATATCTTTATGAAATTTGATACAGAGGTAGATTAGAGCTTGGGAACGGACATAGGCTACCTTTTATCGCGAAAAGGGGGGTAGAAGGGGGGGGGACTAGAGCCTTGGGATGAAAGTTTGTCATTTTTGAAGATTTCCTGATGAAATTTGGTTCAGAGATAGTTTTGAGTTTGGGAACGGATATGGGCTACCTTTTATCGCGAAAAGGGGGGTAGAAGGGAGGGGGGGGACTAGGGCCTTGGTATGACAGTTTGTCATTTTTGAAGATTTCTTAATGAAATTTGGTACAGAGAGAGTTTAGAGCTCCTGGGAACGGATATGAGCTGCCTTTTATCGCGAAAAGGGGGGTAAAGGGGGGGGGGACTAGGGCCTTGGTATGACAGTTTGTCATTTTTGAAGATTTCTTGATGAAATTTGGTACAGAGATAGTTTAGAGCTTGGGAACGGACATAGGCTACCTGTTATTGCAAAAAAAGATAGAATGAGAGGGGGAGGGAGGAGGATGTGGCTATGGGATGAAAGTTTGTCTTTTTTGAAGATACCTTAATGAAATTTGGTACAGAGGTAGATTAGAGCTTGGGAATAGACATAGGCTACCTTTTATCGCGAAAAAGGGGGAAAAGGGGGTGACTAGGGCCTTGGGATGAACGTTTGTCATTTTTGAAGGTTTCCTGATGAAATTTGATGCAGAGATAGTTTAGAGCTTGGGAACGGACATAGGCTACCTTTTATTGCGAAAAGGGGGGGTAGAAGGGGGAACTAGGGCCTTGGGATGAAAGTTTGTTATTTTTGAAGATTTCCTGATGAAATTTGGGACAGAGATAGTTTAGAGCTTGGGAACGGACTTAGGCTACCTTTTATCGCAAAAAGGGGTAGAAGGGGGGGGGATATGGCTATGGGATGAAAGTTTGTCTTTTTTGAAAATATCTTGATGAAATTTGGTACCTACAGATATAGATTAAAGCTTGGGAACGAACATAGGCTACCTTTTGTCGCGAAAGACGAGGTTAAGGGGAGTCTTATAGGGGATGAAAGTTTGCCGGTTTTGAAGACATCCTGATGATATATTTGGTACAGACATGGATTAAAGCTTAGGAACGAACATAGGCTACCTATTGACGCAAAAATGGAGGTATAGGGGGAGGGGGGTAATAAGGCATGAAAGTTTGATAGTTTTGAAGATATCCTAATGAAATTTGGTACAGGGATTAATTAGAGCTTGGTAACGGACATATGCTACCTTTTACCGCGACTTATGTGGTAAAAAACAAAAGGGTTTCCGAAAAAAGGCAACCATTAACTTAGCACTTTACGATTTTTTAAGTACAATAATGTCAAACGTTGATAGTAATACACCTGTCTGTGCACTGTTCTGCGATATGACGCAGGCTTTCGATTTCGTTGCTCACAATAGCCTAATCAATAAGTTGGAAGCCTACGGAATACGTGGCAATATCTTGAACCTATTCAAAACATATTTGAGTGACAGAAGGCAAATAACAACAATTTCCAGAATAAATAGTCAAAATCTAGAAACGAATTATTATTCTGAGGAGCGCACAGTTAAACAAGGAGTTCCACAAGGCAGCGTTCTGGGTCCTTTATTGTTTATTTTATACATCAATGACCTACCAAAAATAATCAAGTACCCTATTACTCTATTTGCGGATGATAGTACAGTAGTTATACCATCGAATAATTCTGACGTATATGAATCTGACATAAATCAAACCTTGACATCTATTATATCCTGGCTCGAAATTAATAACTTAAAAATTAATTTAAATAAGACAGAAATAATGCATTTCAGTCAACGCCAACCACATTTTCAAAATATGGTTATAAGCGGAAATGGTCAGCAAATATCGGTTGTAGATACGGCAAAGTTTCTTGGCGTAATCATTGACAGGAAGCTAAATTGGAAGGCTCACATTGAGGAGATTTGTAAAAGGGTTAGCAGTTCGGCATATGCATTGTTTAAGCTCTCCCCAATCACTAATACAGATTGCCTACTTACCGCCTACCACGGATTGGTAGCATCCGTCCTGCGTTATGGCATTATTTTCTGGGGCAATTCTACCGACAAGGAAATTATATTTAAAGCTCAAAAGCGCTGTATTAGGTCTATTTTTAATCTTAAAAAGACAGATAGTTGCAGAGAATATTTTGTGACGTATAATATTCTTACACTCCCGTCATTATATATATATGAAACTGCCATATTTGTGAAAGCTAATCCAGAGCTGTTTCCCCGAGTGGCGGATGGTTCTACACGCAATCAAAGGGATAGCAGTAGACTAAGGTTACAAAGTTCTAGAACGACGCTCATGAACAAGAGCATCTTCTGCCTAGCCCCTAAGATTTTTAACAAATTACCTAGATCCATTAAGAATTTGCCTATGAATCCCTTTAAAAAGACCTTGAAGGACATACTATGTCGTAAGAGTTACTACAACATAATGGATTTCCTTAATGATAATTTTTAAAAACATTGTTATGCATGACATTCTTGGCTAATTTTTACTTTTTGATTTAATATACAATTTATTTTTGGGAATTTGACATTTTATGTATTGACATTTTTAAATTTGAATATTGACATGAACTATTTGATTTCCTATTTATGCTATTGACTAGGTTTAATGTTTATGTAATTTGCTATTTTATTCTCATAATTGTGACATAACATAACTTTTAATTTAAAATATTTATCTACTCTGATACTATAATACAAAGATTATAAAATTGAAATTAGAACTCTTATGACAAACATTACGCACAGGCCAAAAAAAAAGTTTTATTACGATACAGGTCTTGTATGGACACCTATATCATAATAGTAGTTTATGATACTGTTGCATAATAAGGGTTCTTATAACACGAGTGTGTTTTAAAAAAACGAGCCGTAGGCGAGTTTTTTTATAGTATCACACGAGTGTTATAAGACCAAGTTATGTACAGTGTCATACACTACTTTATCTACTCTCATACTATAATACATAAACTAATTTATTTTACAAACAAAACCAATTTTTTAAAAATTGTAATGTGAAATGTTGGCTCCATACATTGATTGCGCATGCGTGTTTCTTTTTTTTTTCTTCCGAATTGGCGGTTTCTTTTTTTAAAGTAACTGGTTCAACCTTCTTGGTCCAGATGGAGCTTATATAGGTGTATCGTTATGATTAAAAAGTTATATTATGATATAGGTGTCCATACAAGACCTGTATCGTAATAAAACTTTTTTTTTGGCCTGTGCGTAATGTTTGTCATAAGAGTTTTGATTTCAATTTTATAATCTTTGTATTATAGTATCAGAGTAGATAAAATAACTTTTTAATCATAACGATACACCTATACAACCTCCATCTGGACTAAACCTCTACTTTAAAAAAAGAATCCGCCGATTCGGTAAAAAAAAAAGAAACACGCATGCGCAATCAATGCTTGCGCCTTGGCGCGAACACTTTTTTTTTTGTTCTATACATTTAAATTAAACATAGTTTGGTTTGGTTTGTAAAATAAATTAGTTTATGTATTATAGTATGAGAGTAGATAAAGTAGTGTATGACACTGTACATAACTTGGTCTTATAACACTCATGTGATAATATAAAAAAACTCGCCTACGGCTCGTTTTTTTAAAACACACTCGTGTTATAAGAACCCTTATTATGCAACAGTATCATAAACTACTATTTTTCAATGATCAATAATATAATTTTTGTACGCCTGTCTGGGCAAAACATGTTGGCACAATAACAAACGATAATTATATTGAAATAACATCCATGTTAATCCATGTAACCCGTGTTTATGAAAATAAATGAATCTGAATCTGAATCTGAAAGGGGGGAGGGGATAAGGACTAGATAGTAAGTATGAAAGTTTGTAATTTTTGAAGATATCCTGATGCAATTTGGTATAAAGATGGATTAGAGCTCGAAAATGGACATAGGCTACCTTTTATTATATTGAAGGGGTGGAATAGGGATAGGGTATGTAAGTTTGACAATTTTGAAATTATCTTGATGAAATTAGTATAGAGATGGATTAGAGGTTGGAAATTGATATGCGATGGATATCGCGAAAAAAGGTATAGAAGGGGAAGGGGAAAGGGAATAGGGCTATGGGATTAAAGTTTCTCATTTTTCAATGGCACAAAACAGGGAGGAATATGGCATAAATAGTAAGAATTTCTTTTAAGATGTCCTCATGAAATTTGGTACAAAGGTGAATTAGAGCTTCGGAACGGACATAGTCGAGTAGCAAACCAAATATAGAAGCGAGTGGAGAGGCGTGTAGAGATTGTTATAGGGACGAGTGGATAGGCGTGTAAAGATCGAAAGTTGAGTAGAGTCGACTACAGGGGCGAGTAGATATGCGACTAAAGAGCCAGTGGAGAGGCGAGTATAGAATCAAATAGAATGCAGTAAAGGGTTGAGTAGAGAGGCGAATAGGGAGGCGAGTGGAAAGATGAATGTAGTGGCGAGTAGAGATCGAATAGAAGGTTGAGTAGAGGTGCGAGTAGATAGGCGAGTGGGGAGAGTAAAGTAGAGAGGCGAAATGAGAATCGAATGGATGAGCAAGTAGAGAGGCCAATGAAAAGGCGATTATAGAGAAGAGTACAAAGTCGAGTAGAGAGGGGAACAGAGAAGTCAGTGGAGAGACGAGTATAAATTCAAGTATAGAGGCGAGTAGTGAGTCGAATATAGAGGCGAGTAGAAAGTCGAGAACAGAGGTGAGTACATAGTCGAGGACAAAGTTCAGTAGAGAGGCGAATTGAATGCTCAATAGCGTCGGCTCAACATTAAGCGTAACCGACATCCACGCGGGCGGAGCCGCGGGCAACAGCTAGTTTACTATAATTCGCACTAGGGATTGTACCCGCGATTTCCCGGCTCACGTAATCCCGGCATTTCCCGGGAATTTTGACCCTTTACTTAGTACTATTAATTATTCTGTGCCTTTACACAGTCCCGGTTCTGAAAACAGTTCCCGGAATTTTTGGGACTACCAGTCCCGGTAATTATATTATGTAGGTAAATAATTATTTATTTTAGATTATTTTATTATTAGCTTCGAGTTTTAAATGTACCTAATTATATTTATCACTATTAATTTCAAAGATTCGCGTCATTCTTCATCCCAACGTTAATTCCAGTCGCATCTTAAGCTTTCAGCTTGGAATCTGAGGTCCGCTATTGTAGGTATAGACTTCACACCGTAATTATTATTTTACATATGAATGTGTACCTATTTTGTTTGGCTATACATAAATAATTATTTTTTTAACAATGACGCTGAACTGGACAGCCAGAATAGTAGCACCCAAGAGAGTAGCAACCAAAATCGATAGCCAATTTGCTTGAGCACTATTTTTTCATAAAAGAAATGTGAATAATTAGGTTGTGTGATAGTTAGGCTATTAAATAATAATAGTCAGACTATTGATAATTTATTTAAATCAATTTCGTCATTGATTTCCAGGAATCGTGTTTTAGGGATCTCCCGGCACTGCGCGGGAAATACTTTCTATTGCATTAGATTTGCATACTATTTCCAGCTTTGTCTAAATGGAATAACATTGATACTAAACTATCGCATCAACACAGTTCGCGCATTTTTCCGTATGGTTTAGGATGGCGGAAAAATGAAAAATACATTATTTTGAACTTATTTTTAAAGGACGTACAGAATGAAGAAAAAAAATTTCATAAAACGATCTTCCAGGGAACTTATTTGATAACGAAAATCAGAGCCAAATTGATTTTATTTTTTTCATTTGAAGGCGTATTCTGAGCAGGCTGAACTTTTGACCGTGAATTTAAAAAACCCAGGCACAGGATTGATTGAGGACTTTTTAGAGTTCGTTTATGATGGTGTTTTGAACGATTCTACTAATTTTCTGCCGCGTTCGAATTATTGTAGCCTCGGAGGTTTATCTTGACCGGGGTATATGATTTATATGAATATGGTTTACTTTGACCGGACTATAAGTAGGTACCATTTAGTTTATAATTTTGAATCGTCGTTAGATATTATTTTGGGGAGTGTTAACATAGCTTCTTCCAAGCACATACGCAAATAAGCTTGACAAACAAATCAAAATAATTAGCGAAGAATATAAGAGCGAAAAATATAAGCTTCGGGCGCAACAAGGTAATCGCTAGGAAGACGATGTTGACAAGTCCGACTGTCCGATAGACAGATACACTTTGAATTAGTCGCTCACAGAACATATTTCGCTGTTCTGAGCAGTCGTTAGACTCGCTAGACGTTTGTTGATTTTTTTCGTAACTATATCCCCATGCATACCAGCCGCGACAGCCTGAATAATGTCGGACTCGGGCCGACTAAAGTCGCACAGCGTCTCGGGTCTCAATTACTCGGGTATGAGGTGTAAAGTTGCTCTCGCACCCCGGCTGTTCTGGGTGAACCATCCAATTTCTAAGTGTAATTTTACTTATATTGATAGTAGGTATCTACTGATTAGGTAGGCGTTTGTCAACTGTTTCCGTAGCTACATGGATTTTAGCCTTACGTAAGCTAATTTTATAACAATGCATTTTTGTAGAAATGGTAAGGACGGACATAGCTATTTAGTTCTACATACAAACGAATGGAACCGTCTGAAAAAACAATCAAGCCCACCGGAGAAGCCTCAGAATGCACAAAAAGAATACGTGAAATCTTTGAATGAGAAGTCGCGCGCCTGGACAAAAACATGGCCGGACCATGAACATGTATGTATCATTTAATCACAGTTTTAGTCTGCCGCTGGTATCATGTAAAACAAATGGTTGAACTGCAGCAGTACACAAATCTACTTAGTGACTACGATTTTTTGCCCGTACCAACCCAATTTTGAAAATAATTATTTTCATTTTTATATGTTACCTACTAGCTGACCCGGCGAACTTCGTACCGCCAATATTTTTCCGCCCGCGTGGCGTCAGATCCTATTCCCGCTGCACCCTCTACTATATTAAACATGTATTATACATAAAAACCTTCCTCTTGAATCACTCTACCTATTCACAAAAACCGCATCAAAATCCGTTGCGTAGTTTTAAAGATTTAAGCATACAGAGGGATATAGGGACAGAGAAAGCGACTTTGTTTTATACTATGTAGTGATATGCTCGAATATACTGAAAATACTAAGAAAACCATGATTTAACAATACACCATCCCTTTCTTTTTTAATAAAAACGGACACCCTTTAGGGCTGCAACCCAACGTACTTTACCGCTGGCTCCGGAGAGTTCACTTCAATTCGGTAGTCAGACTCCAATCAACTAAGACCACTCGAGATGGTTCTTCATGAATGCTGAGTTTTCGGGGAACTAGTGACGAAGTAAATGTCGCCTTTATGCCTCTAGACTGCTCTCGCTTATAGAAATCAGAAACCGAAAAAAATACATGAACAATTTAATAAGACTGAAAATAAATGCAAAATCGATCTTTATTTTCAGTATTAAATTGTTCATGTAATTTCTTCGGTAATTTCTTCAACTGCTACTATGAAGTGAGTGTTAGGTTATCATGTCTACTGATATTTAGTTTCGTAAAACAGGGACTTCTAGTCAATTATGAGAAAAAACTAAAACGTCGCCGTGATGCTGAAGAGGCAGTTGTCAAAGCAGACAGGGAAAAACGGGAATTGGATTTACAAAATATTAATTTAGAAGCAATTAAAGAAGCGAAACAGAAGATTTTCGATACGAGTTGTTATGGCAATAAGTTATTGAGGTAATTATTTTTAATTTAAAACTGTAACATATCATACCTACTCCATTCGGTTAGGTAGGTACTCAACTAAACATAAACAATCTTGACAATATTTCTATTACGTTTTATTTAAAAACACAGTTTACAAATATTTTTCTGTTTAAAAACTTGTTTTGAAAACTAAAAACCGATATCGAACCACTAATTAGTCAGTTAGTTAGCCTAGTTTATTTTTTAATGTGTTTTATAAAAAGAACCTGCCTAACCGATAGGAGTAAACATATACATATAGTATAGTAACATATAGTAAATGATGACGAATCGAATTTATAAGTGCAGTGTATTGTTTCATTAATTTTCTTCGGGCATATTTTCGTCATACTAGGTACCGCTTACGCACATGATGTTTCGTAAATGTTGTCCTTGTCTTTTAGAATAGCAAAGAAAACCTTTAAAGGTAAGGAAGCTAGCTTGCATAATGAACATGCAACACAACAAGTCCTTTAGGAACTCTGGTCAGCCTAAATAGCCTGAGTAAGTAATTATATCGAGTAGGTACAACACAGTTAAACCTGTGGTTCTAACAGACCGCTATGTATTTAACAGTGCCCTCCTAGAATCCAAAGCGCTAGAAGAAAGAGACGCACAAATAAAGTTTCTAAAAGAAATAAAGGAGAAAGAAGCAATTGAAAATAAAAAATACACAATTTCAGCAAGCTGCTCTTTAGAATTGGATAAATACGAAGTCGAAGAGGAGAAATGCCGAAAATCTAAAACTATTAAGTTGGCTCTGCAGAACAAAGCAATGCAAGTAGACAATTAACAACTATGCACTTTTCAATTTAAATTACTCTGAATTCATGTGCTAATTACATTAACTTATTACCTACCTAAAAATGTTCTTATTAAGCTTTCACTACATACAAATAGCCAAAAATGGCAAGTTTGACCTGACACAAGTTTCTATTAACAGACATGTCCCAAAACAATATTAAGAATCAATCCCATACAAAATCAGTTTTCTTTCACCTGTTTATAATTAAGTTCATATTCAGGTATGAAAAACAGAAAGCAGATGCGACTAAAGCAAAAGAAGCCCAAATTCAAGGTGATCTGGAAGATATGCAAGAAATGAGAAAAATGCTTGACTTGGAACAAAAAGCTGAGGTAATCTTCAAGTACCTAGATATAATTTCCCCGGAGGATGTGGCAGGCAAAGCATCGGATACTATGGCGTAGGTAAAGTCGAAAAAGGAGATACGGTTGCACCTTTACGTACGACTTTATATGAAAAAGTGTGACCGTATCTCCTTTATCGACTTGTACATTGAAATTAAGAACCGCATTGTAGTGAACCGCAACAGACTTATCAATATCCATAAATCAAAACAATTTTATATTGGGGTGTCCAGTTTGTGTAAAACTGAAAGGTCCACAACTCAATTCCTCAATAAACCAATGCCCCCACGCTCATAAAAATGCTCTAAAAACTCGCCTGCTTTCGTAAGTAGCTGAACTGACATACTGTAAGATCCTGGCACAAGATTCATACCCTAGTGATCACGGAAGGCCCTGCCACAGTCAGGGCGAGGAGTAAATCCTACCTCTTTGCACAATATTCTACAGGAACGAGTCAAACTCTTACAAAACGAAGCAATGGAAGAATATATCGTTGCGGACAAAAAGGCTAAAGAACAACGAGCTAAGACGGTAGCGGATTATAACGCTAAAATTCTTAAATGTCAGAAGGAAAAGGAGGAGATGAGTTGCAAAATCAACGACGTCGTGGAAGAGGTTATTTTTAAAACAAATATTTATTTACACTTTATTTAGGTATAGGATCAGAAAAATGGTGACCATTAAAGTACCCAAAACAATCTGAATACCAAAATTTCAATTTCACCCAACATTGTCATTTAAACATATTTTGTATCCTATTCTTACATAGATAGCGATCCTTTAATTTTTGCTCTGACTTTTGTATTTTTTTTATTCGTGACAATTGCTTGAGCCGTAAACTATTAAATACCATTGGTGAGAAATCCAGTACGAATACGTAAAAAATACATACGAAATTAATGCCACAGAGGAGTGAATAATAATACTTTTTAAACCTCATATTACATATTTTACTATAACATTTAGTTCAAATAATGAATAAATTTCTAATGACATGATTGTTAATAAATTCCTTATTTCGCCTAGATGTCCAAAGCTACAGAACGACCATGGATAAAACAAGTATATGAAAATCTGTCTAATCACCTTGAAGAAAAAAGAAAACATGAAGACAAGTTAATGGAAATTAACTACAAATTAGGAAACTTTCGGTAAGTAAGTACGATGCTTTTAAAGAAAATATTATTTTATTGTTTGCGTTGATCAGACTCTCAATAACAACATCAACATCATCAGCATCATTTTAGTTAGGTATAGGCCATTTATTATAGAATAAAGGTCTTTCTGAAATATTTAGCACTTTTGCAATGTCACGTCACCTTCATTCTAGTTTGTGTCCCGTTCAATTACCAGATTTGATCCACCAATCAGCAGGCCATACTAAATAAACCCGTTCAAAAGTGACACCCCTCAATAAATATTCTGTTTCATTAGCGCCGATAAACGAGAAAGAAAAAATAAGGAAAAAGAAATAAGAGACCATGAGAAACGGCTGCTCGTAGCTGACGCTAACAAAGTATTGGCCAAAGAAAGAAAATACACCCAGCCGTCGAATAAGTGTAGTTGCGATCGACAAAGTCTAATTGTAACAAGTGAAGGGAGTCGTGTGAAGAAAAAAGAAGTAGATGAATGCAAAGGTATGATTATCTTTTTACGAAGCGCTTCATGCAATATTGATACCACATATATATAAGTAGTCTATGTATTATATCCAATTATAGACGCATTGTGAAAAATTCATCCGTTTGATGGCAATCGTACGATGCCGAAAGGTGGACGCTTTAGCTTATAACATCAATACTGCGATCCGAGAGCCAGCCCGCCTCTTACCTACTCTCCACTGTGTACTCTGCTAGTCAGAGGGACTCGTGGTAAGCCCCCTAGCCTCTTCAGGGCCGCTTCCGCTTTGGCTGGAACCAGCCGTAGGCGGGGAGGAAGACGCTGCCGTCTCCGTTACTTCAAATTAAAAATAAAAAGCCCAACTGATGCTGAAAAGATCGAAACAAGCTTTATAGCAGGCGGTACCCATTAATTTTCATCGGGTTTGAGATTTGCAAATGGGTACCGCCAAAATCCACCATTTTGGTTTTTTTTTTAATTTTGATATACCCAGTGTCACTCTCACAGTAAATACGAATCTAACGACACCTCTCAAGCTAAAATCTATCGAGCCGTTCAGGCTGCAGAGCGTGCCAAACAATTATACATACATACATACTCTCGAAAAACATCTTCTGGCGCGGGTGAATACAGCATTTATTTTTACACACCATAGTTTGTATTTCTTGATAAAAGTAATGTCGTAAGTAAGGATTGACTTATTGAAGTGGATGGTTACAAGGGGAGGGGAAGACCTAAAAGGAGGTGGATGGACGGTGTAAAAGATGATATGATTAGGGAGGGAGTGAATGTCGAGATGACTGCAACCTGAAATGAATGGAAATAGCACACATGTTGCGCCGACCCCAAATAAACTTGGGATTAGGGCAGGAGTGAGGGATAATTTTTGAAGAGAAACTTGTTAAGCTCGCGCGTCAGGATCACTTGACCTTTGACCCGTAACCGACGACTTTGTAGGACGATATGACGTCATACAACATTCCTAGCTACAGAGTGTTTATTTTGCTAGGTACGCTAAGCTTCGTAGTTTAGCGGTAAGCGCTTCGACTGTAAGTCCTTATGGTTTCAGATAGTACCGGGTGCGAACCTGGGCTTCTGACACTTTTTGTGATTATTTTTTCTTCTTGTAATTTATTACTTTTTGTGATTATTTTTTCTGTTTGTAATTTATTAATTTCTTATGACAGAAAATTAACAGAAGATTAGTGATAGGTTCTATGATTTGCGCTATATTATAGGTATGGTATGGTATGGTATGGTATGGTATGGTATGGTATGGTATGGTATGTTCTTTTTATCTTTTTATCTGTATATAACGAAGAAAGAAAGAAAGGAAGGAAAAGTTTACACTTCTGCCGGCACTCCCGGAGTGCAACCCGTCTTTTTTTATTTCAGAGAAACCTCCTCCCCACTTTGGGCCATGTAATAAATTAATGTCAGCGCTCAAGAAACGAATGCACCAACCGTCGCCGTGGACCGGCGTGGCCGCCGCACACCAACAGTTCGCGCGAAACGCCGACGACATACTACGGGAATGCAAGTACAAGAATACCGGGAGGAAAGTTGTTGACGTTAGTTTTCTTCTTCTTCATCCTAGCGCTGATCACAGTCGCATCCGAAGCTATCAACTTGGAGTCTGGGGTCCGCTTTTACCAGTTCAACTGCGGATTTGGCTCCCCGACATTTTCTGTGAAGCGACTGCCATCTGACCTCCACAACTCAAAGGCGATATCGAAGCAATGCAGTTAGACCAGTTGTTGGACTTTTGAGCGCTCCAACTACCCATAACGACTTCCATAGATGTTTGTATGGCAACCGGGACCGACGGCTTAACGTGCTCTCCGAGGCACGACCAGACCAATGCAAATACCCATATTCATGCATACAAATATTTGCACTGAGCGGGGTGGAACCCGCGCCTCCTGCGCAGCGGCCGCGTTCACTACCGCTACGCAACGGAAACTGGCCACGTTGACGTTAGTTTTCTGTTTCATCTTATTTAAGATTTGCAATTTTTTTTCAATAAACGTGTCAGCTCCCAACCAGTACACAGTCTAGGTACTGTGTGCGAGTTGTGTCTTGGGCAGAATTATGTTATCCCCGATTGTGTATATGTTAGTATAATTTTTCTTTTTTCATGCCGATGTCCACGGTTCTGGAAACCGGAAACGTCTAAAGTCCACATTTGGCCAAGACATCAGTCTCACCCCATTCATCAACCACACCTCGTACGATTAGAACGCGTCTTTTGTATTCAGTATAATAAACAAAACTGGTTTGTTATCGGCCGGCGCGTCTTCGCCCGGCCGTCGCGCGTCGATTGCGCTAAAGTGGACTATATTCTGAATGGATTACGAATGCATTCAGAACAATGAGGAAGAGACGAACACCTGCGATGTTACAATAATTGAACAACAAATAATAGAAGAACCAACACAAAATCTTTCTAACGAAAATATGATGGAGACGACCATAGAACCAACAAATAAACGCTCGAGAATGGAAGGTGAAGATGATGAAAGCTGGCAGACAGTATCGAGAAGGTCTAAAAGAAAATCTAATGGTCTCGGAAGTACTACAGGAAGGGAAGAAAGTGGGCCACAAGTCAGTATTTATTCTAAAGAGAAGTTACCTAAACAATTTGCACTAGCCGCGTTATTACAACAGAATGACATAACCGATATCATTAGAGTAAAGTACATTAATCCCTATAAATTGTCAATAACCTTCAATAATGAAGATAGTGCCGAAAAATTGGTGTCATGTGCTGCATTTGATGACATGGGTTGGCGTAGACAGAAGAGTTGGGAAGTGGGTCTCTCTTACGGCATAATCAAAGATATTGATTTAGACCTTTCAGAGGATGAGCTCTTGAAACATATTTCCTGTGACAAAACTGTGGTTACCGCTAAACGCCTAAATAGGAGAAACGAGAATGGATGGACCCCAAGTGAATCAGTTCGCATAGGTTTCAGGGGATCGTGTCTACCCACCCATGTTTATCTATTAAACCTTAGGATCAAGGTCCAGCCATATGAGTTCCCTGTTACGCAACGCTCCAAGTGTTGGAGATATGGTCATTCGTTAAAGGTATGCCCGTCAGTCAAAGTTATTTGCCCAAAATGTAGTGGACAACATGCGAATTGTGATATATTGAGCTTTAGATGTGTCAACTGTTCAGGTAAGCATATGGCTCTGTCGAAAGAATGCCCTATTTTCAAAAAAGAAAAACGGATCCGAGAACTCATGGTCGAGTTTAGGTGTACATATCAAAAAGCCTCCATCGTATATGTGCCCCCTACCCCACGCAGTCGACTTGATAGAACTCCGATAAGGGCAAAGACTACCTATATTCCTCCTAGTAGAAGCTGCAGTATGTGGTCACTTCAAGAACCAGCGATTGTCTCATCACCACCTGTTGAGATGCGGAATAGACATTCAAGCTTAAGCCGGCCTTTGGAGAAAACTCCTACAAAAAAGTCTCGCAAAAGAAAAAAGAAGATACCTATACACATAGCCGAAAATGTTATAGCTGATATATCTGTCACAAACTCCGAGGATTCAATTAACGAACATCCTCCAGGAACTGCAGACCCTGAGAATGAGAACATATTACACGGTCCTCCTCTTGTGGAAAACACATCTCTAGACAGATTATGGAATAAATTAAAACAGGTAATGATTAATATAATACAAGATTGCATCATTAAATGCAAGGGCTGGTTAAAATCTTTTATAATAAAGTTAAGTACACTGCTTAGTAATATAATACCTGATAATATGTCGTCGATCAATAATGTATTTACACTTTTCAATGGATAATAATAATGAAAATATAGTTAAGTTAAACATAATACAGTGGAATGCATGCAGTATTAGACCCAGATTAAGATCGTTTGAAAATTTGTTAACTCAGGAACATATACATGTCGCAGTTGTTAGTGAAACATGGCTTGAACCAGATGCCCCCTTGTACATAAGTAACTATAATATCTTTCGTCATGACAGAGGCGACCAGCACGGCGGGTTGGCCATAATCGTGCACAGATCGGTTCATGCACAAATGGTTCAGATACCAAATAATAACCCCAATATTGAGGTAATTCATGTGAGACTTTTTAATTGCAACCAATTACAACACATTATTGGTATTTATTGCGCTCCAAACGCTTATACCAACTCACAAGCTTGGGATAACATAATGTCAATTGAGACTACAAAGTGCTTAATCTTAGGGGACTTTAATGGCCACCATACAAATTGGTCGTACAAGACTGACACTAGGGGAAGTCAGATATTGGATTCAATACTGGATTCTAATTACATAGTTTTAAATGATGGTAAACCTACTCGCATTCAATGGGTGGATGGTGTTTTGAGGCAGTCCTCGCCCGATATTTCGTTAATATCCTCCGACATCTCGTTAAAATTTGATTGGGTATTAACTAAAGAATCACTTGGTAGTGATCACGTAATAATCAAAATTTCTACCACATTTTATTCAACTAGTCAATTAAAGAAAAAGAGAAATTTTAAAAAGGCAGATTGGGTGAAATATCGTACATATCTGGAAGAGAAGTTTTCAAGTAATAATTTCACTCTTCCTGAAAATCCACAATTAGCGTATGACGTATACGTAGGCCTTTTACACGAGGCTGCTGATAAATCTATTCCGTATACAAAATTTAGCACCAACCCATCTGGATTATTCCGCCCCAAACCGTACTGGACCCCAGAGTTGTCGAGAGCTGTCGCCCGACGGCGATTAGCTCTAGCCACATTTAGACATAATCCCACCCCTTTAAATTTAATCAACTACAAAAAAAGTATAAGCGCATCGCAGAGACTCATCAGACAAGCTCAAAGAGACTCTTGGCACAAATTTTGCTCTTCAATTGATGAAAACACCTCTGCTAGCGATCTCTGGCGCAAAATTAAATGGATTAAGGGATATAAATCTAAAATACAGTATGTAGACTCAGATCAAGCCGATCGTTTTTTGCATAACTTGACCCCTGATCACGTTTCTTATTGTCAACCCACATTTACTTCCAATAATCCATCGCTCAATCAACAAATTACTTTAGATGAATTAAATATAAATATAAAAGATAAAGATACTGCTCCAGGATGCGATGACATTTCATATAGCATGATAAAAAATCTTCCACAGAATGCCAAATTAATTCTTGTTAACTTATATAATACATTATTTTCATCAGGTTTCGTTCCCCATCAATGGCGTGAAATTGCCATAGTACCAATCCCAAAACCGGGCAGAGAGCTTAATTCTGATACAGCCTTGAGACCTATTGCACTCATATCATGTCTATGTAAAGTATTTCATACAATCATACAGAGACGAATGGAGTGGTATTTCGAAAGAAATCACATATTTTCTATAGATACAATAGGCTTCAGAAAATGTCGGTCAACTTCGGACAACTTAAGTCGCCTGGTAACACGAATACAAACCGGGTTTTGCAATAATTGCGTTACTGTGGGTTGTTTTATTGACATAGATAACGCTTATAATAATATAGATATAAATCAATTGTTACATAAATTGGACGACTTGGGGATAGGACACAAAATCTGTAACTACCTTTGGCAATTTCTCTTTGAGCGTTTTTTAAGGATTAAAGCAAATAACACGCCTTCCGTGCGAAGTACTGGGCGTGGCTTGGCCCAGGGCGATCCTTTATCACCATTATTATTTAATGCAGCGACTGTTGATATATGTAATAAAATCAATAATAATTTAATTCATGTGTCACAGTACGCAGATGATTTTGTTATTTACTGCACTAATAGCAGCTTACAGGAAGCTACTGACCAATTACAGCTATCTCTAAATGATTTTACAGCGTATTTAACGAACATGGGGTTAGAAATTTCGTCATCTAAAAGTCAGATATGTGTCTTCAAAAGGGGCCCCAACAGACAGGCAGTTAAGATTAAAATGAATAACACAGTTTTAACGGTTGTGGAAAACGTTAAATATTTGGGTTTGTGGCTAGACCGTTCTCTCAGATGGGCCAAGCACATAAAGGAAATAAATGAAAGAATATCCAAACTGCTGAACATTTTAAAATTTCTAGCTGGTAGTAATTGGGGCATACACCCTAAACACTTAAGGAGAGCGTATATTTCACTTATTAGAAGTAGACTAGACTATGTATGCTATTTATACGGTGATAGTAGCCAAGCCAATCTCAATACATTGGAAATATCTCAAAATCGGGCGATGAGAATTATTGGAGGTTTTATTAAAACAACACCTGTTCACGTTATGGGCATTGAACTCGGTATACAGCCGTTACACGTGCGGAGATGCTACTTAGCTGGTAAATTTATTTTAAAAAGTAAATCCTTGTCAGATAATAACATCATTATAAAATTATTGAACGAATTCTCTGTTCGGATTAATTCATGGCGCAGAAATAAAAATCCCATACTCTTTGTGGTACATAATCAACTAAAAGAAATACATGTTCAATGTAGCCAACGTTTGGAAATGTTTACGAACGAGATATGGATTGGTTACTTGAATCTTGAATGTAATATTAAAGTCAACATTAAGCCCATGACTAAGTCTAAGCAGCACTATCGTCCGGCTGCTTTAAAAGAACTATGTTGCAATTATCTAGATAGTCAGTATGCAGAATTCTACAAAATATTTACAGATGGTTCCAAAGACAGAGGTGACACTGGAGTCGCATTTTTTGATCCCCAATTAAATACTCATATACTTTTCAATACTAGTTCAAGATTATCCATCATGCATGTTGAATTACTGGCTATAAGCGAAGCCTTGTCTTATATTCGCACAATTAACCACAACAAATTTGTAATCTTAACTGATGCTAAAAGCGCGCTCCAACACGTGGCTCGTTGTACCTCGACAATTCGAGGAATACCGATTGCTTACGTAATTATCAAACAAATTTTAGAGTTAGGGCAACTTTCTAAGGAAGTGCAACTCCAGTGGATCCCCTCACATGTAGGTATTATTGGTAACGAGATAGTCGACCAATATGCCAAACGGGCTTGTTCAGTGGGCACCCCTCTCACGGTTTTGCCTTATTATTCGGAGTGTTTGTACACAGTTCGAGATTATTGTCAGCGAATTTGGAAGGAGTATTTTGACGAACGTTCAGTGGAAAAGGGCATCTGGTACAAGACCATACAACCTGAACCTTTAGCGATTCCTTGGATTGTTAACTGTACCCTTAGTCGGCAAAAATGTGTATCTGCTATGAGGCTACGTTCCGGACACATTCCATGTAGAAAGTTTACCCATCTAATGGGCATATCGCCATCTCCTAATTGCGAAATATGTGATAGAGTAGAAGACATACATCATTTTATAATGGAGTGTGTGCGAAGCGGCCATATCAGAACACAGTTATTTAGATTAAATACGTATAATTTGGGGCAGTTAAACAGTGTTTTAGCGAATCCAATGTCAGATGCTGCAAAAACACTGTATACATTGTACTTGAAGATGATTTGAAAGTGGCTACGACGGAGCGACGTAGTCAGCATTGTGACTAAGCTCCATAAATAAAGAAAAAAAAAAAAAAAAAAAAAAAAACATCAGTCTCAAGTATGAGTTTACAGAGTCTGCTTTCCTGTAGCTTGTCGGTATCGGCGTTATCACTGACTTCTGAATTCATATGCACGAAGCAGTCCATTTCTCAACACTTTATGCCATTTATGAAATATAACACCGATATTTCTGTTCCAGGAATACATCAAGTACAACAGACTGGAGTCCTTAGACGTCCCAAATTATCACTAAAATGTGTACAACATCGAAATTTTCGGGTATGAAATAAAATGCGGATTCGACAATCATAATACTACATTTTATTTATACTACAACATTACTATTTACAAGTATCTGTCCTTACATAACGAAACCAACGTTTTCATGTCATCTTTCCTTATTTTGACTACTAATATTATATAACTTTTACGTTTTATATTGAATATCAAAATTCGATTGCAAACAACGTTATGCTTATGTATTAAATTACAAAATAAATAGCTCATAATCACAAAGTATAGGCGCTGTCGTAGAAAGTTGAAATGTAAGGTACAGAATAATCGACAGCGCCAAGTGCTTTCTGTAGTATTTTCCACGTAAAAATGATTGCAGAAAGGCAAAATATAAATTTTATTAATTATTCTAAGTTTAACTTTTAACGTTTAAGTCTCTGTTCTAATATAAAAATTTAAAACAAGAACTCAACCGTCAAAATTGGGAAAATATACTTACATAATCATTTAAATATTTACAACACACAAATTTGAAAGTACCCTCATTTGGTCGATTAAGATTTTCGAGCACAATTTTGATGAAATGTATGAAGATTGTGTGTTGTATCATTACTAAGGGTTGATAGATTAGTATGGCGACTCTTTCTGTTTGAGTACGGCTTGGACGCACTTGGCCATAGTCGGGGAGGCGCGGCTAATGGTGTCGGTCATGAAGTAGTCTTCTAAACTCTTCAGCTGAACATCTAACTTGCCTGACACGGGCTTCTGGAGACTCTGTAACATACATTAAGATGTTTAACTACCATTAGTAGATCACAACCTGTTCAGAAGTAGGGTAGCGCAACCACGCTTCATACGAAGGAAGGTCTGCTGTACAATAGTTTCACAGTCTGCTGAGATCCTGAGCTGAGAATCCTGATGATTTTTTTCCTTGCTTAAATCTGGTACCTACGATTACAAACTTCTGTGATGGAACACCATGTATATTAGTCAAATAGATTCCAGTGTAACGAGCGTTGGTTAATTTCAGATGCTAAAGGTGAAAGGAGAGCTTGAAAAATTACTATAAAATACTTTTTTTACCCGACTCGTGGCCAAGGACCAATGCGTCAAAAAATGCCAAGCCGATGCGATGAAAAGCCAAGCTAAGCCGATGACACTTTGGCCATGACCGCTTCATCCGACTGATCGGAGGGTGCAGAATTTTATTCCTCTTGCTCTGGTCTTGAGTGTTCAGACCCAAGCCAACTACACCTGTAAGTCAGTACACCTACTGATTGACAGCTCGGGCGCTGGCTTCCATCTCGCGGTTGGGAGGTCAGTGGGAGGACACCAGTCTCCCAAATGATAGCTTCGGACGAAACCGAGACCATCGCTAAGCTGAGGATACACACATATAAACACATAAATAAATAAATAAATAATTATTATCCCCTTTCTTCCTTTTAAAAAACTTACAAATTATACTTTTAAATACATATAGAAAAACAAACAGCTATTTAAAAATATAAAAAGTAGTGCCCCACCGGTATCGGATACAAGGACTAAACGACCGGTGGTTAGGGCTCCAGAGAAAGGAACTTTCTCACGATGCGCGCCGTATCAAGGAGCACTGCCTTCTGCATCTGGCCCTTGATCCAGCCGTCTAACCCGAGCCTCTTCAGGTATTGGTCGAGGCTCTTTGCTATCAGTCCGTTGACTGACACGACTATCGGTACAATGATTGCTGATTCAACATTCCACATGTCGGCAACCTCGTGGGCCAAGTCCAAGTACTTGATCTATTTATCTTTCTCAGTTTTCACGAGATTCTCGTCACGAGGAATGGTGACATCAACAATCAATGCTCGGCGTTCGGGTCGGTCTATCACCACAATGTCAGGCTTGTTGGCTACAACAGTCCTATCAGTAATACACGATTGATTATTACACGCCTCGAGCATGGGCTGTGAGAGTCTCGCCACTCTCCTCGATGCGTGCGATCAAGGCATTAGTAGTTGTAACTCCATGTTGTAGTTACCTGTGCGAGGGCGCGCGCCTGTGCGAAGTAGTTATTGTCCTGCACGTCGCCATAGGCCACGAGCGCGGGGCTGACCTCACTGAGCCTATCGCGCACCTCGTCCAGCGTGTCGTATGGAAGGCGCTGGCCGATCACCTCGGATATTGCTCTGGGGAGAAAAGGAACGGTGATATGTATATTCAATATAAAGCGGGGTACTTATGAAAGTTAGGGTAGGGTTCACTGTGTTCTTAATTTGAAAATTGAGAATCGCTCTTTCGAAAATACATAATGTATATACAATGACTTATCACACTTAAATGTAGGCCTTGACAGTACTTTACCATCTCTACCATGGTGAATGTTTCAATTAGTTCCACCCAGTCCCTTCCTACACAGGACAACACGTGCTGGGCGTTAGATGTCAACTTCGTACGATGCAGAATATTCCTTCAAGAACAAAGCGAATCGGTGACTTTTTCCTTTGTCGCACCATTGAGACCTGGAATTACTTGCCAACTCACGTGTTTCCCTCTTCCTACAATCTCGAAGCGGGGTGTAAAAAAGCATCTGATGAGGCCGTCTAACTGAGCGCCACCATTGTAATAATGTACGTGTTTGTAATAGTGACCCTCTTTTCGAGACTTTGCCTTTAACTTACCATCAGACGAGGTGGAGTCAAATTTATGTATATGTAAAAAATGTAGGAGCACAAAAGTTGTTTGATGCAAGGGTATCAAACTATCAATTCGATAAAGAAAACGCTACAAAACTGAACCTGGTCGATTTTCAAATCGAATCCGATCCGATAGCGGTGTCGGACGACGATAGCTGACAGCTGTGCAATTTGTAACGTAAACGTATCGAGAGAACGGAGCATAGAGATTGACCGCCTGTCTACTGTGATCCAACCGCAATTCTCCGTTGTTTCAATACGTTTACGTTACGAATTCGAATGTTTTTCATGCTCGGGCCACTGATAGCCGCCAACATAACAGTGTCGGCTCCGATAACCGCTATCGGGCTGGTGAATATGAAAGACAGTTACATCCGATATCGGATCGGTGACAACACCGATATCGGATCGGTTAATCTGAAAACGCTCGTAGCCGGATTCCCATTGTTAGTACTACTATGAGTGCGGGCCTTACCGGATGATCTTCCAGTCCTCGCGCGCGAGGCCGGGCGGGCCGACGGCGGCCAGCGTCTGCTGCGCGCGGCCCTCCGCGTTGACGAACGTGGCGCGCTTCTCCGTGTAGGCCGCGCCCGGCAGCACCACGTCCGCCAGCGCCGCGCCCGCGTCGCCGTGGTGACCTGGTGCCATACGCATTCAATTCTTACGTTTTCATAATATAACCACAGTATAACGAGTCATACAGTATGTTGACGAAGCCGTCTAGACAGAGCAATCGTGCGGGGTGAGCGGAATGGCGGGAGAAGGGGGTACTTACCGAGTCGCCATTCATCTAACTCGGTAAGTACATCGTACTCGGGATTCAGGGCTGTCTAATTTGTAGTCACGATTTTATCTGAATATATTTTTTTGTTGACTCGTTTTGTTTCTTAAAATTGTTTTCGTAATTTTGATTACTATTATTCATTTAGCGATCCAAGATGGAGGACTCGAAATTTTCTCTAAAATTGATATGGGTATCGTTTTCAGGGTTTTTGGGGTTGCTGATTACGAATACATCATCCATTTAGCGATCCACGATGGTGGTCTCGAAATTTTCACTAAAATTGATATGGGTATCGTTTTCAGGATTTTTGGGGTTGCTGATCACGAATATATCATCCATTTAGCGATCCAAGATGGTGGACTTGAAATTTTCACTAAAATCAATATGGGTATCGTTTTCAGGGTTTTTGGGGTTGCTGATTACAAATACATCATCCATTTAGCGATCCAAGATGGCGGACTCGAAATTTTCACTAAAATTGATATGGGTATCGTTTTCAGGGTTTGTGGGGGTTGCTGATAACGAATATATCATCCATTTAGCGATCCAAGATGGTGGACTTGAAATTATCGCTAAAATCGATATGGGTATCGTTCAAAGGGGTTTTTGGGGTCGCTGATCACGAATGTCACCCATTTAGCGATACAAGATGGCGGACTTAAAATTTTCACTGATATTGATATGGGTATTGTTTTCAGGGATTTTTGGGGTTGCTGATTACGAATATATCATCAATTTAGCGCCATTATTTGAAATACATAAATTTACAGTTTGGTTAGACTTGACTGCAATTGATTGAGTGGAACCGGAAATACAGCTAAATCCGAAAACCGTCATCCAGTCGCAGTCGAGGGTATCAGCTAGTATTGTTATAAAATTGTAATGTATTTATGTTTATACATTTTATATAGGTACATTTTTTTTAATTATTTACCATCATAAATTTCTTGACTTTTACGAGAGTCACTGCCGTCTGTCTTCCAACATTGACATTCAAATTTAAATTCAAAATAATACGTTTGTTTGATCATCATTAATTGAATAGAACCGGGGATGTGACTAAAAGTCGCAATAACCGACATTCATGCGAGTGGAGCCGCGGGCTTCAGCTAGTTATTTATATTAGTGTGAGTTGATGTGCCTTGAGAGTACAAACATAGTAAATAGGGGTTAAATAAATATTGCAGAAATTAAATAAAATGTACAAACGAATGTGACAACCCTAACCAAACCACAAATGTCGGCATTTGCGCAAGGCGATGACATACTGTATGACTCGTTACGCTGTGATATAACTTTGTAAATATATCTGTGTATATTTTGCCCACCTAAGCCAAAGTCTAGGTACACTTAATTCAAACGTGCAAATCGAATTGAATCGAAAATCCTAAATTATGTACCACAGAGTTTCCTAAATTAGAAAACGTATATATGTATATTATTCTGCAAGTACTAACCTTGATAGATAACAAAAGCATCCTTCGGCAACTGATCCCGGGACACAACCCCGCTATCGGCTCCCAGGAGGTACACTACTTTGGGTCCCTCCTGCAGAGCCTTGCCCACGCCGGGCTGGTAGCCCAGGTCTAACGCAGCCACTTGGGACGCCGTGCGTTGTAGTACGTTTAATACCTAGAAAACAGATAGCAATTATGTTGAGACTAGCAGTTTCAGACGGCTCTGTCTGCGTGGAATTCTGACCGCAAACCGTTTCCGAAATGATTTGATGATAAATAAATGACTGATTCTGTAAAACCATCTAATTCTTTCAACTTCTCACAGGTGATCAGCGTTTTCAAACAAAATGATACTGCCCCCTAGACAAATGCAATTCCTTAATATAATAGAATAGAATGATCAGGGTATGGGATTGACATAATCTATATATATAAAAATGAATCCGTATTACCCTTAGTCACGCCATTACGCGTGAACGGTTAGACCGATTACAGTAATTCTTTTTTTTGAATATTCCTTGCAAAACGGGGATGGTTTTTAGGCAGAGAAAAATTTTAAAAAGGGTTAAGCCGTAAAGTTAACGGGAACAGAATTCCACGTGGTCGAAGCCGCGGGCATCAGCTAGTACACAATGTTTACGACTGTCATAAATGTCAAAGTTCTAGTCAATCGCATACATTGATTATTCTATTCTATTATGCTGACGATTGTACCACTTGTCTAGAGGGGGCTGAACTAATACTCCGAACCGTTTCATGGTTACTAAAGTCAATTAATCTCACAACATCTTTAGCCGATTTCAAAAATTCTTTCACCATTGGAAAGCTACATTCACCCTGAGTAACATAGGCTATTTTGGATTTCCACGGGAACGTTTTTACCACTCGTGCGAAGCCGGGGCGGATCGCTAGTTACCTGTATAATTAATTAAACATACCTTCCATTCCTTATCCTGAAGCTTATCCTGCAGTTTGCAAGCGAGTTCCTGGGTGTAGGCCAATAAAGCAGGTCCCTCGGGACCCTTCAATTGGTCCGCGCCAATAATGACGATGGGTCGCTTGGCTGACTGCAGTCGTTTCAATACCTCGTGGTTTGATGAGCCTGTGGCGAGGTCTTTTACTGCAGACGCTGAGTCGCCTACGTACTAGGGCGAAAGAGACAGGAGTTTGATAATCTGAATAAAAATCAAGCTAAGAGAGTTGTGTACAGGACGAACGCCGACAGTACACTGAGTAAGGAGACGCCTACTGTCATGACGTCAGGACCTAGTTGAGAATTACAGTGACAGTTTTTTTATAACAGCCCCACCCTTAGTCGCTTTTCTGGTTTAGAATTTGACGCACTTACGTTGTTACCTACACATAGATTTTTTTTGCTGCTATACATCAAACGATAACAATGTCTAACATTAAATTACAATGTAGGGGTTCGAATCTTGGCTATAACATTATTGACGTGTACCCATTTCTAACACAACAATTTATCTTAACTAGAGCCATGGAGACTAGAACTTAAGGAGGGCAATCGCTTATAGAAGAAAAGTTGAATAAATGTCCAGCTGTATGCGCTAAATAACAGTTCAAAAATCTGGCACAATGGCGCTGGCACAGGGTTTGCTATGAACGTAGCAATTGTAGATGGATTGAAGCCGATGATGAGAGATGAGACGCCGAGTTAAAAAAATTCTATCATTGTCAACTAAAGTAGTTTATTATTGAGAATTTCAACAACTTACGTCGTATAAAATATTGTAGTAAATATAACCTTAAAGGAATCATGCATTTAGAGTACATAATTTTATTTCGCAAACTTAGTACAGTTATTGACTTAACTTAGCGGAAGTTTTCTGTCCTTCTTTATTTTGAAGCTAACTCTAACAATATTTGGCGCTTCTTTTAAAAGTTACCCTATATGCTTATGTGGCGCCACCCTAATTTAATAAATTTTGACGGACACTTTTTCATATACTAGATTGTCCTCCTTATAGTTCTAGTCTCCTTGAATAGAGCGGTTAAGGGAAATATTAGTCATATTTGATAAATATTTATGTTACCATATCCAAAAAGGACTCGAAATCAAAGTCAATATTCATTAATTCTTCAGTAGTAATTCAGACCATGAAAATGGCACTTACTAATCGATAAAATTTTAAAAAAAATTAAACACTAGCTTAGCACCATATAGACCACCAGTTCGAAACGCAACCCCGACCTGAGAAGACTCCGGTATTTTTTTTTGTGTATAAATACACAAAAAAAACATTACCGAATTCAAGATTACACATTTACTTAGTCTAAATACAATAGTGTGCTTGAGTAGCAGTTGAGTGGACAGCTTATTTCCATTGGCTTTAAAATAATAGGATTTTTTGTTTGTGCTTCCATTGTTTATCTAATATTATAAAATTCTCGTGTCACAGTTTTCGTTGCCATAGTCCTCCGAAACGCCTCGACCGATCCTCATGAAATTTTGTTGGCATATCGGGTAGGTCTGAGAATCGGCCAACATCTATTTTACATACCCCGATTCGCGATAATCGACATCCACGCGGGCGGAGCCGCGGGCGACAGCTAGTAGTATATAAGTTTGTGAGTCACAGTCATTGTGTACCTATGTACCGTGTGCCCTGTAACCATCCGTTTACAGAATTAAATTTATCTTTCTTTCTTTCTTCTTTCTGTATATCTGTGGTTAGTTACCATGTAGTCGTAGGTGAGGTCGACCTGGGGCCCGACGAGCGCGACGTCGGTGTCCTTGTGCAGGAACGCCTTGCGGATGCGCGCGTTGAGCAGCGGCGCCTCGAAGCGCACGTTGGTGCCGATCAGCAGCACGAAGTCCGCCTCCTCCACATCTGCGGATGATCACTTCACGTCAATTTTATACTATCTCACTCCTTTACTTGCGTTATAATAAGACCAACTGACCAATAGAACTAAATTATCTCTCTTAGAAGTGAGTTCACATTGTCTGTCAATATCTTCGACCTTAAATACCAATCCTAAGCCGTTGTTCCGTCACCGATCTGCCTTGTCTGGGCATAGAACTCAATACAAAGAGGGCCAATTCTTGTAATATTTGTTTTTTTTGTAAAATTATGACATTTCGATTTGACATTACTGTTGATTTTGACAGATCGAGATTGAATTTTGCACAACTTTTTATTGGGAGTAATGAACTTCAGGACCTCCCCTCATAGTAGAACAAGATATTACAACAGTTTCCAGTCGTATGGATACGCCAAAGAGCGTTTACCATACTTTTAGTCGAAGACATTGACCGACGACAAAAACTTACTTCTAAGAGAAACAATTTAGTTTTATTGTTCAGTTGGTCTATTTAGCATACTGGGTTTACTCAGAACATGTCAGGCTCATGACTACTGGAAAAATTATATTATTGATGATAATGAATAGGTAACTAAAAATATTTTTATGATTACACATGTATAAATGAAATGGGAAAAGCTGTTAAGTTGGGATAATAAAATTGCGGCTCACTAGCAATCTTCGTGTTTAAGAGATAGGAAGACCGAAGATCGATGCCGGCGCCATCTAGCGGGAAGTACTGTTCGGTGCACGTGTTCTCAGAGCCAAGCTTGTTCACCAGGTCTTTCAGGGCAACCAGGGATTCGGCGTCAGCCATATCTCCAGCGACAGCTAAGAGCTACGAACAAATATTTTCAGTGAAACTATGAGCTGTTTTTTGTAGAATTTGGATAACATATTTTTTATAAATGCATAAGTTGTGTCTACAATACTGGGGTGAGACATTACCTAAACCATTTCCCTCGCATCGCGGCTGACCCAGAGCCGTTCCCAGATTCAAAAATAAAAATATTCATACCAGCTAACTGCCAATGAAAGCCCTGCCAAAATCCAAATCAATTTACTGCAGATAAATGATGTTTACTTTTCTTTAAAACATATCTTCACGCATAAAGTCACTGGAAGCCACAAAGTTCGTTTACCTTGCTTGGAGGGCAGTCCCTCAGAGCACTGGCGACGGCTACGAGGGCGTCCTCCCAGTCCACAGGCCGGAGGCTGCCACTGCTGTCTGTCATCATGGGCGACACTAGCCGTTGGCGCTTCAGACCGTCGCACGCGAAACGGGATTTGTCTGACAGCCATTCTTCATTGATCTCCTGAAATTTTATGAAAAAAAAGGATATTTTTAACATAACATAAAGGTATCATCCTTCTCATCATCCTTGAGTTAATCCCAGTCGCATTCGAAGCCTTACCCCGGAGTCCGGGGTCCGCCTCTACTAGTTGAATCGCAACGCGAGCTTCGATATTTTCCGTGAAGCGACTAATATTAGCCGCATCCCATAAAATGCTCGACTGAACATAACATTTACTCATTTGATCTAATTTTGCCACAGACACGCCAATTTGCTCCAACTGGTTGAACCAGCCTGTTTGCTCAAATTACTTGAACGTCTATGGCGGCCATAATTTTTGACAGCACTAGCGCAGTGGTAGCAATGCCTTCGATGCCCGATTTGGGTTATTATTGGGACTTTTTTGCCAAATGTTTCTTAATTGCAGCACAAAGTCTAGGAAATCTATCTAGTTTCGACAATACATACTCGCACTAACTATATACTCAAGTCACTAAGGAATTAGCAGTTAAATTACGTGCAAAACGTCATGGCGTCATTGAAATATAAAAAATGTAACTTATGTAATGGTTAAGTAATGGCGCTTTCCTTTACCGCACTTTTTAAACCGGGTATTCCCAGCCAGCTCACGAGTTTCCTTCTTCCTACAGTCACGGATCCTTTAAGTGAGGCTTGAAAAAGCATCTGATAAGGCCATCAAACTGAGTGCCATCAATGTTAACATAGTAATGTATGTATTTGTAATTTTTACCCTCTTTCCTGAGACTTTGCCCTCTGCTTACCATCAGGTGCAGTCAAATAGATTTGCACTATAGTAATAATTAACTACACTATAGTAAAAAAAAAAATAGTAATATTAAAATTGTAATGTCTGAATATAGGGCCTTATTATTAAAGCTCTATATTCAGACATTACAATTTAAATTAAATACATGCAAATTGATTTTCATTGTTTTCATTAAATATTTCTTTGAATTATTCTATTTTATTTTTCATCAAAACTTCACTTTCTGCTACTTCAACAGTGTCTGTATGCCCCTTATTGACAAAGGCCTCCTCTACCTGACTCCATATATGTCTTTCTGTGGTTATTGTTGTCCATCTAGCACCTGCCACTGTTTTTATGTCATCAACTTTGCACTTTAGATAGATAGATAGATAATACTTTATTGTACACCATAAAATTTACAGTAAAGACAAGTAGGTAGCATGCATACATTGAATGTACAATGGGCGACTTTGTACTATATAAAAAAAAAGTCATATGTAATACTACAGTATATTACCTCATTGGTCCTAGGTAGAATACGAAGGACTTCGTTCGTCCGCGTGGCTATGACGATATTACTGCCAAGGGGATCTAGCACATCTACGGAATCAATCTGTAAAAATATAAAGTTATAGTGAAAAAACTAAAATAAACTATTATAGTGTTTAAAGGGATGTATAAAGCCCTGCATATTATCTCTTGACCCCAATTCTCGAGAGAAACGAGGCCCTACCTCACGGATTGTTTTGATATAATCTATGCTGGGTGAATTTGAGCTCCGCTGTAGCACCCTGTGCTATCCTCAAGACCCCAAAAAAAACGCGCACATCACTAGAGCACATTTTGGTGTCAACATGTATGCCAGCAACATAACACATACCGTCAAGTAGATCTGTATCCAATAGAACTGCAACTTACCCTCCTAGTTTCCCAGGGTCGCGCAGCAAAGCTGTAGGGCTTGGAGGTCAGAGCACCGACAGGGCACAAGTCAATGATGTTGCCAGAAAGCTCTGACAGGAACATTTTCTCGACGTAAGTGCCAACCTGAAAATATCAATGGCACTGAGTGAAATATTCCATGTAAATAAAGAATTACGTTAAATCTATACTATTATATAATTGTAAAGTAGTCGTGTCTGTACATTGGATGTATTTGAAAAATAATACTTGGGGTATGTTATATTAACGATACTGAACACGAAAATATATTTTTTGGAATTCTTGTCTGTTTGTCTGTTTGTCTGTTTGTTCGCGATGGACGCAAAAACTACTGAACGGATTTTGATGCGGTTTTGTTAGAAAGGGCTTGCTCAGACTTAAAATCTTACGTTTGTTTGATCGCAATCGGTTGAGTAGAACCAGAGATGTGAGCAATAATGTCGCTTTTTTGCTTGAGATTATTTTTATGGTAGATTTTTTATAGCTTATCATATCTAAGCAACTATGTGAATAAATAGACTTTATTTTTACATACACAATTGTGTATATAAATTCGTATTTAATCAATAAACTAAAATTTGTAATTCTATAATTTAGTTACAAAAATACAACTAGATGGCGATCACGCAGTTTTAAACAAGATATTGTTTCGTTCACAACAGAATATATAAGAACTGTCATTTCGATTAGTAAATTTTCTTATTATTATATCTCCTGTAATTTTGTGCCACCCCATCTCTTCCCACGCGGTGTAGTACAAGGCGACTACGGGATATAGGGCTGATTCACATCAGACAGATATGTACAACCCAGATTCAGCCCCAAATTCATAGCCCGAGTCAACAATAGTGCTTTGAATACGACAATAGGCTCACTCCCTATTACCTGGAACCAGGTCCGCTTTTACCAGTCTAACTGCGGATTTGGCTGAATCTCCACAACCCAAAGGCGATATCGAAACATTGAAACTAGACCAGTTGTTGGACTTTTGAGGGCTTCAACTACCCGTAACGACTGCCATAGCTGATCGTATGGCAACTGAGACCGACGGCTTAACGTACATTCCGAGGCACGACCAGACCAATACAAATACCCATATTCATGCATACAAATGTTTGCACTGAGCGGGAATAGAACACGCGCCTCCAACAGCCGTGTTCAGTACCGCTACGCCATTGATCCTTAACATCCTGGGTAATTCATACTAATATCATAACATAACGAGTCTGTAACTCTGTATAAAAGTTCGTTAGACTGTGCTAACATTATAAAATGTGAAAGGAACCCTGTCTATCTGTCTGTTGCCTTTCACGCCTAAAACGCTGAACTGAACCGATCTTGATGAAATTTGATGCAGAATTGGATTAGAGTTTAAGAACGGACATGGACTAACCTTTATAGCCAATAAATATTTTTTTAATGAGTTAAGCCGACAAAGGGAACAAAAAAGAAGCACTGAAAAAAAAAGTTACTGAAATTACAGCTGTTCTGTTAGAAGTCGGTGCAGAGCCCGATAAATCATATATAAATTGATTACATCATAGTACTTCAGGCACATTCAACAAAGTTGGCACCGACTTCTAAGAGTGTTTCTTGAAGTCGGTTTATACTGAGTTTTAAGTATGTATCTAACGGATCCATCGTTGATCATTTGCTTAGTTTGTTATTTGTTCTTATCATCAGTTTAACATCATGATTTTAGAGGCAAATACTCAAATTATGTAAAAGTAACAAATACAGCATCTTTGCCTACATTTCAAGGATTTCCATAGATTCCTAGATTCTTACTCTCTGGATCCCACCATCTGATTCTGACTCCCTTGACCAAGTACCACCCTTCTCTTTCCAACAAAAAAAAAAGATCAGAAATATTCGTTTCGCAAATTATGGCCTTAACATATAACGGTTCATCACCTATTTAGCTCCCTTAGTAGTGAAATTCTGAGAAATCCTGATACACGAATACATATTTTGTGGTAGTGGCGAGGGGTCCATATAACTCAATACCTGCCAGCTTCCTTTTGCATATAGATGGTAGAGATGTTCTTCCACCGACAACCATTTTGAAAATTTTCGCTCTTTGCCACTGTTGTGGCTTTACTGGGGAACATTCTCCCTACCAGAGCCGCTGAGAAAACGTACTTAAGGCTGATAAAATCACTGCATTTATGTACACAACATATATTGATCAACATGTACGTGCTGTAGAGTGTTATTATTTAGTTGAATTTTATCAATTTTGACTATACTGTAATTTTAATAGAAAGCGCCTAGACATTCATTTTTTGAAAACGAAACGACATGATTGCTACCACAAACAAAATAGGCGCTTTTTCCTATTATTTTGAAGTCTTCTCTCAATTCATTTTTAGCAATATAAGCTTACAATTTGCACCAAAGCGCTTATTTGCAGTCAGTTACATAAATATACATTACATTAAATTAATTATTTATATGACAAATTTCTTGAAATCATAAAATTATTAAAAAAACGATGAAATTTTAGGCATACAAATACTATAAGTTACACAAATATTTTGTTACAGTTGTAGCGAAGACACCTGGCTTATCATAAAATATATCCGCAACTGGATCCTTTTTCAAAAACTCCCGCTGAGTCGTAATATATCAAGACCGATCAAGAATGATCTGATATGAAGATGGATGGGTAAATAAATGGATAGGACCTCGGCATCAGATGCGGACTTCTTCGATATGGGATCCTTCTGTGTACCCTATCCAAGACCATAGGAATTATAAAATTCCTTTCATAATTTCCGTTCGTTCTGATTTTGATACCGTGATAAACTAACAAAAAGCATACCGAACGAATTGTGATCTTTCTTTTGAATTAAAATTCATCAAAGAATAAATCCTGATGAAATAGATAGACCGATTAGAGCTTGGGGAAAGACATAGTGGAGTAGAAAAGAGAGACAACTGGGAAGGAACAAGTAAAGGGGCAGAGATGGGAGTAGAGAGTCGAATAGAGATGCAAGTTACAAAGTTGAGTAGAGTGGCGAGTAGATAGGCAATTTTTTTAAATATTCTTTTGATGATCTTAATACTAGACAAATGTAAATTCGTTCATATTTAGTCTTAAGAAATCACTTTTAGTATATTGACATTTCAAAATGCTGCAATTGAGTTTGTTGCTGCACTACTACGTGGTAAACTTAGTTTTAAGCGGAATTTGACAGCAAAAGATGTAATCACGTTGCACAATTTAGGGAAATAAAGAATTTGAATTTGAAGTAGGGAGTCGAGTAGAGGGGCTATTAGAGAGATACGCAGGTGGAGAGGCGAGCAGAGAGTGAAAAAGGGATGATCAGAGGATCGAGTAGAAAGGCAAGTAGGAAGTCAAGTAAAGAGTCAGATAGAGAGGTGTGAAGAGTATCTATTAAGCTCTGAATGTTTGACTCTGCGCTAAAATTTACGACACTACGCGATAAACGACTTCTACGCGGGCGAAGCCGCGGGCAACAGCTAGTTTTAAATAAATTAATGATGGAAATTAAACATATTTGTCATGCATATGTCGCAGCAAACTAGCTCAATCGGCCGCTCAATTAGCGGCCTGAATGATTTTCAGCCATTTCATTAAACGGCTAGGCAAAAGGCTTGGATCGAACGTTTAATTACTTGCCTACTAGGCAATGCCTAGCCCTTTTTCAAACAGCTAGGAAAATGACTTATTTTGCATGATTATTAAAAAACATAACCACGTAGGCTAAGCCTTCTAACCTAACCTATCCAAGTCGGATTGTGCAGATTTCTCGATAAATCTATCACATTTTCTGTTAATACACCTCAGCCTACCCCCTCGGGAATTTACGGGCGTGATTAGATCGTATGTATGTATGCCCTTTTTGTCCTTTAATGAAATGGCCTAAGCATTAGCCAGCCAGTTCATTAAAGGTTGTAATAAATGTTACGGCTGAATATCATTTAGGCCGGTCATTTAGTTAACAGCCTATTCTGGTAATTGAATAGCTTATTAAGCTAGTTAGCTGTGACACATACATAATAAATACACATAGTAGCATACATCTACATTTGCACACACACACTCATACATATACAACCGCTCACATGTCAAGCACACACACATCCACTCATACTCACACACACACACTCACACCTTAATCATTAAACATGAACAATCACACTTGGACTGTGCATCATTTATTTATTCATCTTAATAGTTTATAACTTCTTTCTTTTAGATTAGAAATTATGTTTTTTTTATAATTTACCTGCATGTCAGTACCCCTGCCAGTGGTACCAAATGTATCAATGCCAGCCACTTCAGATGCGAACCGAATGCAGCGTGTGCAGTGGATGCAGCGCGTCATTATAGTCTTGATAAGTGGGCCCACATCTTTATCTTCAACTGCACTGATGTTTGCAAACAAAAATAAAAATAAATACTACACTGCAAAATGAAATACTACTATGTAAAATAATGGACAGATACGTTTGCATTACGTTTTCAGTAATAAATATGCCTCACTGAATAATTTAAATCCTAAACCTAACCTCGATATTGCTTATAATTATATTCACATTGGGAGAGGCCTATGTCCAACAGTAGAGTGCGGTGGGCTAATTGATTCATTGACTGATATTCTTTCTTGCTATTATAAAGTCATAAAATAATCTACACCATAATAAAACATATCTTACCGTTTGCCAGAGAAGTGGATATCAGTAAATCGGCTTCTATCAGACCCAAAGGCCATAGACTGATCTTGAAGGTCACATTCTCCACCCTGGTCACAAATAGGACAGTCGAGCGGATGGTTCACAAGAAGGAACTCCATGACACCTTCACGGGCCTTCCTTGTCAGGTCAGAATTGGTCTTCACTCTCATGCCCTTCATGACTGGCATAGCGCAAGCTGCTACTGGTTTAGGAGACCTCTCAACTTCAACAAGACACATCCTGCAGTTGCCTGCAACGGCAAGACGCTCATGGTAACAGAATCGAGGTATCTCTACACCAACTTGAGCAGCTGCCTGTTAAACAGAATTAAAGGTAATTCATATCTACACGTATAGAACTACTACAACCTATAAAATTAAATAAGCTTTCCATTTTGGGGATTCCTATAATATCAAGAGTGATTAAGAAAAGATTGTGAAATCTTTTTTTTGAGTATCATTCAAATGTTTTTTACATTTTCTTTAAAAACAGAGAACTTTTTAAAAATAGAGTAAGTCAATATTTAATTGAAAAAGCATTTTATTCAATCAATGAATTTATGGGATGTAGTAAATGATAAATGATTATTCATGATTGCTTGCGTTATTGACTTTGACTATTAATTGTTATATAAATATCTACACTTATAAATTGTTTGCAAATTATTATTTCTTTCCATTCTTCTGTTTAAAATTAGCATCTGTTTTGACATTTTGAGATGTTATTTGACTTATCTACTGTATACATGCTGTCATTAATGTAAATTTTCTTTCTTTTGTATTTTAAATTATGCCTAATTTTGCATGCTGCTTTCAACATCGAAATATGTTGGACGAACATCAATTGTAATATCTATGTACTTAACCATGTTTCTGCAATAAATGAATTTGAATTCTGAATTTGAACAAGGCTACAATATACTATTTACAATAATCATAAAAATTTTTAATCATAAAAAATAAAATAAAATAAATAATAATAAGAAATCTTCTCCTTTTGAATGTACTAAGTTGTCTTTAAAATCTATTTCAAAAACCAATAAAGCATCATATAAGAAAATAACACAAGAGTAATTCAACTCCAAACAATGTGTGATATTAGTGCTCACTAGCAACCTGAATGTTTAGTTGGACTAGTGAGCAGCCACCAAACAATCCTATCAGCCAAATAAAATGTCTGTGCTAAAACAGCTCCAAAAACATTACAATAAATTGTAGATAAAAGAATGTTTGAGAGAGTTATTTAGTAAGCAGATAAGACAATTTGTGGATTGATTTTAAAATGACTTTAGTAAACATCCCATTTTCTATATGTACTAATTATCACTACAGCACCTTGACTTTAGCAGTACAATTCACTAAATCCATCAATATAATAGGCATCAATTTAACATCATAACAATGAAACAGCATTCTTCACAATGACTTACTTGTAAGACAGTTGTTCCAGGTGCCACATACACAGGCTTGTCATCAATGAAGACTTCTACTTTGTCAGGCTGTGCTGGCACGGGGGCAGAGTACGATCGAGTCGCCAACGGAGCCGCGCGTGGAGGCGAGCTCAGTGCAAGCGCCCGGTATAGCGGCTGGCGCAGCATTTTCTGCAGCAAACGCCAATCCATACACAAATGATATCGCACGAATTTAATAACTTATAACAGACTTTACAACACAGTAGAAGTACTAGAGATTCTTATAAAGGAATTAAGTATAATTTAAAGTTAATAAGATAAATAAACTGCAGGGAATACAAATAAATCCACTGTTATTATTACATAAGAATGAACACCTAACCTAACCAATTATTATCATAACAAAAGTTGCGTATACCGCGTTAAATAATTTTGATGTGGGTCTTAACCAAAACGATTATTTATTACAATTTGCCTTATATTTCCAATAATTTCATACCTAAAAATGTATGTTTCGAAAATCTATAATAAAGTGACAGATCTGCAAACTGTCAGTCAAATGTCATTTATACATTAGGAAAATACACACTAGCGAAAGCAAAGTTACGGTTTTATTCATGTTTAGTTGATAATGAACAATAATGTGTCAGGCACATCCTTACGATGACGTAACCACTTTATACTTTTCTCGTTCTCCCAATTGCCTTCTCTTTCCTTCTCGCTCGCATTGTGCCGGGGTGTGTAGTTATCGCTGGAAAAGAATAAGTTTTTATTCGAAAAATGGCAGTGGGAGATGTTAAAACCGCAAAGGGCCTTAATGACCTGAATACCTATTTGGCAGAAAGGAGTTACGTATCAGGGTAAGTATTATTAAAAGACCCATACCACGTCAATATGATGCAGATTGTAGGAGTCTTTTTATAACCTCAATTTCCAAAGACTAACTAAAGTTTCTAGTCAGTTTATCAATGTCTTAATAAGTGATATTAAAATAATATTTCAGTGCTTTCAAAATGTAATTTAAACTTTAATGAGATTTATTCATAGAAACATAGAGTGACCTTGATAACCAGCTGTAGATAGTAAGATAGGTGACATACTTATCGCATTAACATTCATTTACAGCTACACACCATCCCAAGCCGATGTTCAGGTATTCGACCAAGTCGGCAAAGCGCCCGCCGCTAACCTTTACCACGCTCTACGATGGTACAACCAGATCGCCTCCTACACACCAGCCGAGCGCAAATCATGGGCTGCTGGAGTGAGCCCATTGACTGCCGGTGGCAAGCCCACGGCACCCGCACCAGCCGCTAAAGATGACGACGACGATGATGACGTCGATCTCTTCGGCTCCGGTGACGAGGAAGAGGTTAGTTATCTGTCATGCACAGTTATTTTGTGAAATCTATGGTCACTATTTATAATCAATTGCTTAACAACTTGTTATTACATTATAGGATGCAGAGGCAGCTAGAGTTCGTGAAGAACGTCTGAAAGCCTATTCTGACAAGAAATCAAAGAAACCCGCCCTTATTGCTAAGTCATCTATCATCCTTGAAGTCAAGCCCTGGGATGATGAAACAGACATGAAGGAAATGGAGAAACAAGTCCGTTCCATTGAAATGGAGGGTCTCCTGTGGGGAGCTTCCAAACTTGTTCCTGTAGGATATGGTATCAATAAACTACAGATCATGTGTGTAATTGAAGATGACAAAGTGTCAGTTGACCTTCTTACTGAACAAATTCAGGAATTTGAAGACTTCGTCCAGTCTGTTGACATCGCTGCATTTAACAAGATCTAAGCTGTCAATGCCACTTATTGTTTAAGTTAAAAAGAATAAAATCACTTTTTTCCACAATTATTGTACTTTTATTTATACATATAAAAAGCTATTTACAATGACAATCTATTACCAATCAGTCAAATAAACCAGGTGCAGACCCAGATTTTTCATTATTTCATATATTTAAACATATATTTGAATAGTAATGAATGAAAAAATCGAAGAAATGTATGTTAGAAATTCAAATATTGACTGATAATGAGATTAAATTCAGATACTTATCTAACATCATTTAATATTCAGATTTACACAAGACACATGCTAAATCATTCCTTAGTACAATGTGGTACATGACTGGCCAGAGTAAAATCATTACAGTGCAACCCCTACACTATGTCTTAGACACAAATTAAACAATTAACTATTTGCCTAGATCTCACAAGCTAATGTCTTATTAAAATATAGGTATGTATAATTATCATGATTCAGACGATTTCATTTATTTAAAATTACAACAAGATTTATTGGAAGAATTCCAGAACTCAGAACTGTCCCTGATATACTTAGGGCGTCTGCTGCCTTGAATGTGATCCCGAGGCGTCTTAACGCGAGCGCCGTGTACGACCAAGTGCCAGGCACTCTAAAGCACCACTCAGTGAGAGTTCGTTCTCCACATAGTGATTCTACATCAATCTTGATTAAACAAATAAACTAATGGATTGTCGACGTCGTTCGGTTCGTCATCGGTTACCAATTAAATAATGCAAGTGTGCACACATGTATATTACAAATTTACAGTACTGGCGGCGCTGAGCTACTTGCCACGCGGTGGATCACGTTCAAGACAGATGATGCCCTTACTGGCTCTTACAAATTATTTAATGACTAGCAAATATTTCGATGGAATTATAAGTGTTACTCATTCAACATGAACACTTTTAGTAATGGGCACACTATCGCCAACATTAGCCTGCAAGAACATACTAGGAATATCGTTACCAAAGTATATCTTATTATTTAGTGCAAGTGCTTCATATTTCTTTAACTCTAAGTATTGCTTAGTTAATAGCAGTTTATTGGCTTCGGCTTGCTTCGTCAGATGGTAGAAGTCAGCCTCAGCTTTTGTTTGTTGTTTGGCTTTATGAATGCTATCTTCAATAAGTTCAATTTTCTGTAATGATTCTTTCTCCATGATTTTCTGATCGTACTGAATTTTCGCAACCTGAGCTTCCTTCTCGGCCTCGATGACCGCCTTGCGTCTTGCAGTTTCAGCCTCTTTTTCAACGACCTATTCATAAAAAGCTTTCAATAATTTTTTTTTTTTCCGTAACAACAATGTTAGGTATTGTAATTACTAATATTTACTTCCAGCTAAGCTAAATTTCTTGTATTACTACTGCTACTACTACTGGGGTATCAAAATTATATTTTTCTGGTTTCTCAAAAAAGATTACATACGGGTAATACGTGGGTGCTAGAACATAGTTGAGGAATGCTATTTTAGACAAGGCTAAAGCTAAAGCCATGAATAATACTTCGTAACAAGAAACAATGAAACCCATAGCACCACTGGACCGTGGTGAAACTAAAAACTATCAGATTAGTTACGCCTCGCCTGCTTAACTCCTTCGCATGCGTACTTAATATTTTACGATATCTCATAAAGATATCACAAAAAGCAACTTTGTAATCCCATGTCACAAAGAGCAACTTTGTAACGGACCCCGGTACCACCACATGCAACACGTCATTCATCATATATATAGGGCACCCTGCGTGGTCCCAGAATCATTCCTTCTTCGAGCTTCACGTTATTCAGTTGTTCTTATTTGAAGAATATAATAATCTACAAAAGTCAGCAAGTACTTTTATTTAAACTCTCTTCCCAGTCTCTTGCTAATAAGTTATTAGTATAACGTATATTGAACTTCACGAAGAAGTCTCTATCTCAAAATATTTCAAGGGCCTAGGGCCTGAACTTAATTTACATACCAATAGGTAAACAAAATATAGTTTAATGCTCAATAGAAAAGAAAGCACTATTGCAAAGCAGTATATAGGTACCTTTTGATGCTGAGCCGCAATGAGTAACTTTGACTTCTCTGCTTCCATAAGCTCGTAATTCTTGCGAATCGTCTCTGGTATCTTGGGTTTTGTGACACGAACTGCTTGCACTCTGAGACCTGGTGCCATTTCATTCAGATCTTTTTGCAAAGCCTGTCAAAAGAGCGTGCAAGGAATTCATTGGCAGAAGAACTTTTATATAAAGAATTACACATGTTAACACAGTGCGACTGAGAATGTTACAGTAAGCTTACAAGTTGTACTACGTGAGCGACATTACATAGGTACTTCACGTGACATATTCACGCATCACATCACAACGTACCAAACCAAAAAATAAAATAAAAAATAATTAATGGAACAACGCTCACATAGGACAACGCCTTTGACAAATTTGTGTTTGGTTTTAGCATCTGCTGCTGAACTAGGCTTTTGGCCTGTATCTCAGCTAACAGTGCCTCCACCCTACGCTGAATATCCAAAACAATTACAACTGCATTAAGAAAAACTTCATGATCGTATACCTAATTAAAACAATAAAACAAGTGTGCGCGTGAGTGTGTGTGTGTGTGTGTGTGTGTGTGTGTGTGTGTGTGTGTGTGTGTGTGTGTGTGTGTGTGTGTGTGTGTGTGTGTGTGTGTGCGTGCGTGCGTGCGTGCGTGTGCGTGTGTGTGTGTGTGTGAAAAAAATATGGTGTGAAAATGGTACTTCTCTGTAAACTTTTTTGCCGGAGCAAAAATGAAGTTGCAAAAATACTAGAGAATGGCATCAATATTAACTATTCAATTACTTGAAGTAGTGAAGTGGTACACAACATTATTTTTAAGAGATCCAAGCGCTAGAACTGGTTGCATCCACGATTCCACCTGATCTTGGATGTTCAATCTTCTACTCCTTTTCACCTCATGGATTGGTTAATCTTGACTCTTGGCTTATGCTTCGATATCGCCAATGGGTTTTGGAGGTCAATGGCAGTCGTTCTACGCGCTGCGTTTGGCCCGAAAGAGGTGAATATCGGATTCTCGAGATTAGGCCTCGGATGCGATCATTATTAACGCAAGGATAATAATGAACCTTGGCTCACGTAAGATCGACTGCCATTGGAGCTTGGAGCCCCGAAAGGTAAGACTGAATCAGAGCCTTCTTCGTCAGTCAGGATGTTTACCGGCTTGCAGATATGGTTGGCTTGGGCCATATATCAAAATAAGATGACAATACTAACGATGTCAATATATTCCCATATACATATTTACCGTTCGTAAATTCTCGTCAATCTGGTCGAAGAGGTCGATGTAGACTTCATGCAAGGTGTGGGCACTACAGAACTGGTTCAACTCGTGATGCACCTTGTTGAAGATCAATGTCTTGTCGTAGTCTGCCGTGAAATTACGCACCATGTCTAGCACTGTACAAAAGAGAAAATCCGCAATTATTCCTATTTTTCTTACTTCTCGCACCATGTCTGACACTGTACAAAAGAGAAAATCCTCAATTATTCCTATTTTTATTACTTCTCGCACCATGTCTGGCACTGTACAAAAGAGAAAATCCTCAATTATTCCTATTTTGCTTACTTCTCGCACCATGTCTGGCACTGTACAAAAGAGAAAATCCTCAATTATTCCTTACTTACTTGTTAAATAATTCTACTTCCTATCTTACTGATTATTAAATGTGAAAGTTTATGAAAATGTTTGTTATTCAATCATGCTCTAATGGCTAAAGGGATCGGGCTGAAATTTGGAACAGGGGTAGAATAGATTATAGTATGGAATAAGTGTGTGCCTATGCAGCTGGCGTATGGGCTGGAATAGTATACTTTGTCCCGCAAATAGGTTCTCATGGGTACCAACTACCAAGAATGGGATTAAATTTTCACACGGCCGGAGCTGCAGGCATTACCTAATAAACAGTAAAAAAGAATTCTAGGATGTTCCACACAGTGCTATCTTGACCACAAATTAAGAGTAGCTTAACCACGGAATGAATGAATAATAGTATTATCCTGGTTTAACTATAATTCTCAAATACATATAAATATGTTTAGATACTTTTTTTATATTAATACATACACGGAAACACTTAGACCAATGCAAATGTTCATGCATAGAAATATTTGCAATTAGCAGGATCAAACCTGCAGCCTCACTTAGTAGTCTGTACACCCTAATGTTATTGCACAGAAGTCTCAAATTAACAATGACAATGAAACAACAATTAATGATAATGGGACCTAATGTCTCCCATTATTCACTGTGTCATAGTTTGCCTAATAGATGACCAGTAATCAATATACAATTAGGTAAATGTGTAGGTGTAGGTCAGTACATGTGTAGGTATCAAAATTCAATCCCAAACTCAAATGTTAGGAACAACCACTAAAGGCCAATTGCAACTATTTGAAGACAATGAATATGGTGGAGAAGAATAAAGTAAAAATAGTGCATTAATGATAGGATTTGCTTTGCTAACTTATAGATCATGACTTCATGAATCTCATGACTCATGAAGTCATCTAAGGTTAGGATACAAACACTCTGACTGCTGAGTAATAAGTGAACATTTATTGGATAATCATTAGTATATATCTAAAGTGTACAATGGATTATGTAAGTAAGTAAGTATCTCTTTATTGTGTACACCAAGGACAAGACATTTGTAATTAATAGGTACATTGCAGGTATAGACAATAGGCGGCCTTATCGCACAGTGGCAATCTCTTACAGGCAACCTTTGGATGGAGAAAAGAGATAGAATTCATATTTGGGAGTATGGTGTGCAAAGTCCTAACAATATTTTTTTTATTAGTAGGTAATATTTACATAGGTGTCGGAGAGAATTAAAGAAGAATGCTATTTAATTATGAATCTGATGTTGGTGCCAATATTTTCCATACTAGAATCCAGTTCATAAGCCAGTAACTACCCTCCAACAACAATAGCTTTTCAATCAATCAATTAGCCCGTTGTAGTCAACTTGGACTCAAAACATAAACTAAAGCTATATAAACAGGATATGTTCCTTCCTTACCGCTGACAGGCTCCAACTTGTTAACCACTTCAATCCTTTCAAAGTAGATCATGACACCACCACTCGTACCACACGGGACATTTTTCACTTCATCTGTCTGAAGTGTTGTCTGTCAAACAAATTACATAACATGATTATTATGACTTTTCAATGCTTTTCGAAGTTATGTGTGTATTTATCGCAGGTTTATAAGTGCCTGGTTAATGGCAATAGGCTCGCCACCAATTACATTGGGAGCTAAACATAAACTGGTGCAATGTGTGTGCTAGCACCTCTGCCTACCCCTTCGGGGATATAGGCGTGAGTTTATGTATGTATGTTTGTATGTATTATTTTTTATTTACCATTCATGTTTACAAATTAGCACATATAGCACTATTAGTAGAATAAAATAAGTTTTACCTGTATAGCTTTATATGATGTGAGAAGTGGTATCATCATGTGAAATCCAGGCTGACTGGTCACAGGCAGTAGTGCTCCACCCTAATCATCAGAAATTTAAATGAGAAAATGTATGAATTTATTACACAGTAGTACAGTATACAATCAAACTTCTTAATAAAAAAAAAACCAATCAAATTAAGAACCTGCTACTTTTTGAAGTTGGTTAAAAAAGGAAAAATCCTTCCCACTTGTAGGTATACCAATTCATAGACCTCTCTTATATCTCTTTTTTTTTCATACAAGCTCATGCTCACCAGTTACAGATACACTTAGCCTGGCCTCTCCTTTTTAAACATTGGGTTCAGTTATCTAGGTGTGAAAAGGTAACCACCACACAAGAGATTCTTTAGTGTTTATTACAATACCAGGTACAGATGATAATTTGAAATACCTCTAAAAGCTAACTGTATATATAAAGGCTAGGATAATAGTTACACGTCATTGTACAAGTAATAACATTGAGAACTCACCCTATAGTAGACGCCGACATGACCTTCCTCAACTTTATGTAAAGAAAAGTGCACCGTGACTCCCACTGTTAGTATGACCAACGCTAACACTGACGACTGATCGGCCATAGCTGGACTACGAGAACAAAACGGGTAAATAGATAATTAACAATAAAAAGAAAGAAGTCTATAATCGCGGTAAATTTTACCTCCACAAATCCAAGTGTACACTCACGATTAGCGGTATGATGAATGAATAATAATGGTAATTAATGAATTTAAGACGTTATGAGTTCGTTTACTTATTTTTTATAAGCGATTTAATGTAAATATGATGTAGAATAATAATTAATTACAATTTTCTGCGATCTCGGTTGGTTTTACTGTAATTCTGACAGATTTGACATTTCTGACATTTACAAGTTGGAGTTTTGACAGTACACCTTTAGTTCAGAAATATAGGATTTACTTATCTCATTTTATTAGAAACTATATCAATGAATGCTTATACTCATAGATATATATGTCTGTGCTTTTATTACTATCCTCGTTACGTATGATTTATCGTGGATCATATAAAAGCGTTAATTGAACGCTCTTCGTAAAATGTGAAAAATGTGAAAATGTGCGGTAGTGAACGCGGCCGCTACGCAGAAGGCGCGGGTTCGATCCCCGCTCAGTGCAAATATTTGTATGCATGAATATGGGTGTTTGCATTGGTCTGGCTGTTTCTATGTATAATATGTATGTATTTACAAAAAAAAAAGTATCTAAGTATGTTTATCCGCATTCTAGATTCCATAACACAAGCTAGTTAGGCTATGCTTACCGTGGATCTAGATAGCGTTGTGTGAAATGTTGTGGAATATTTATTTATTTATTTATACAATCTTATCGTACTTAATAGCCAGTAGTTTTTGTAGGAGGTGGGACACGACGCTATTTTCGTCCAATTGAGCAGTCCGGCTGGGCAAGTACCTGGTGTAGTGTTCCCAGTCAGCGGTGAGTAGTAGCCAGAGCTAACTGGAGAGTTTTTGTGTTGTACGAAAGAAGACCATAGGCTTGTCCTGCTTTATCTTCTACACTGACAGCACAGAAACTCTGCGTTTACACGGTCGGCAGCACGAGTGTGACTCCTCCGATATTGCACACGACCATCAGCCACGGTAACCACTTTCCATCAGGTGGGCCGTGTGCGAGTCTGCCACCTCAGTGGTAAAACAAAAGGGTAGTAGCTTGTCCAATTCGTATTACTTTTCGATTAAAATAGGATTTAGCATTCAAAATGCTTGTAATTTTTTTTTTCAAATATATCATTACTTTTAATGAGAATGGCGACGGTCTTGCGTCCTTTTCTATCCTTTTTCAATTATTAATTTCGTTGTCAACTCGTTTCCTTTCTAAGGGTAATAATCAGAAGAAACGATATATCATTAAAAAAACCAGCTAAATTCCTATGAATATTCTAGATTTATTAACTAATACGTATAAATATTAAATCAATAAGTATCAATTATCTAGTTGGAAAAAATTCTAGTAGCTGAACTTTGATGAAGGATGAAATCGAAATCAGTTTTAGCAATATCGCATTCAAACTTATCCCCTTTGTCTTCTTGACTAGTCCCTTTAAATTTATATAACAATGCAAATATTGAGAAAAAGCACTTTTCATTTTATTCATTAGTTGTTTGCTCTGTAGCATATTGATACGTTTTTCCTTCAGCATGTATTCCATCCAGTACAGAATTCATTGTTCCCTTCAATGCTCGATATTCCTCCAATGCTTTAGCGCAGAGCTCCCCTTCTGGAGAATTACCTGGTTCGATAAATAACATTTCCAAAGCTAGTTTCAAGTGTTTTTCTGCTGTTATTAATTCATCCTGTAAGAGTCACTTCGTTTATAAAAAATACAAGGAACTAGGTGGGTAAATATTTTTTTCTCAAACATGCTTGGAAATGTGAACATTATTTTGACAACCTTCTTCGAGATAAATCGAAATTGCTGTACATGCGAGCAGCGGCCAGCAAAAGTTGTATGAAAATCCATATCTGTCGTGTTTTAGCGGCCAAATAAATTATTATGTAAACTCATATCTGTCGTGTAATTTAAAAATGGAACCAACTTTTACTCTGAACCATGGCAACCAAGGAGGTAACTTATCCAAGGCGTTATTTAAATATAGAACTGGCTTGCAAATAGAATTTCTAGAATTTTGTTCTGCCTAGATACTACTTAGTTTTAATTTCCGCGCATTGTTTGAGAAAAGCACTATACAAGCCTTGGCCACAACTGAGCGTTGCCGGACTCCGTAATGCGTGCCTCGGCTGCGCCTCGGCCCGCATACTTCACGATCGTCCGGCAACACTACAATTGGTGGCCGCGGCAGTAATGTACTATAAATTGTATTTCTTCTTACCAGATAGGCAGAACCTGTTATTTCACGCCCGTCAAACAGTTTCTTGGCTAACCCCGTTATTGCAGAATGTAATTCATATAACGTGATGGCTGCGAAACGATATTTTTTCTGTAAATACACTCACTAACTATTCCTAAGTAATGGATTAATAATAAAGATAATAATGTGTACTACGTCACCCTCAGTAGTTTCTGAACACTAATAAACAAACGACATTTACATTTCAATATATACAAATTCGCTTGTCTTGTGTAATAATACCTACATGAAATTTATGTTACCTTTCGTTCTGGATATTCCTGGACATAGTTTATCAAGCACAGGAAGAATTTCTTTACATAATTCCATTTTTCGTTTCATTAGCTTCTTCGTGGGACGTGGTTCTCTATTAATAGTGTCACGTAGAACGCCAGCCAATCGCTGCTTAGCCTCAAGTAGCAGGTAGTGGTTCGGAGCAAGAACCAGTGTTACGTTTCTAATATATTCTTCTAGCTCTTTCTCATCCTTTTTATCTGCAGCCAAAATATTTTTCCTTATAATAATCAAATTTCTATCATGTTCGTATTAGAACCGGATAGAAATTAGATCCAAAAGTACCGCTGTTATATGTACCTACTCATCATCATCTACTTGCCCTGGTACTAATTATTTGGAGTTGGCGCAACATGTTATTCTCCTCCATCTAAATACATATACTTAACTCAAAGGTGACTGACTGACATAGTGATCTATCAATGCAAAGCCCAAACCATTAGACGGATCGAGCTGTAATTTGGCATGGTAGATGTTATGACTTAGGCACCCGCTAAGAAAAGATTTTGATTAATTCTACCCCCAAGGGGATGAAAGTTTGTATGAAGCTTTGTCAATTTTAAACCGATCGGGCTGAGACTTTGCATGCATAAAGCTACTATGTTGACTCAGCACTAAGCTATAACCGACATCCACGCGGGCGGAGCCGCGGGCAACAGCTAATAAATTATATTCCTGTGAGATGTCATTTCCTCAATTACTCCCTTCTTTACCATATCAGCTTTCAAACAAATCCATCCATCTTTTCTTGGGCTCATCTCTGCTTCTAAAGCACTCTACATTCATACTTTGAACCTTCCTTACAACATTACCACAAAATAATTAATAGTACTACATTACTTTCCTCACTCCTCATAATATGTCTATATCACGACAGTCGCTCGCTTCTCAATTTTTCATTCAATGGTGCCACAGGTGCCACTGTTATATATATATATACATACTATTCGCATTGAAACGTGAACAGTAGTACCTACCATATATTAGGTACTATCCTTTGACCATAATCGCTGTACCGCACCTTATTGGGTATGTGCACCAGACGTCAGATTTGGTCAGGCTATGACCAACCGATCGAGGCAATATCTCACTCGCTCTGGACTCATGCATGCTCTTTCTTTACATCGTCCCCCGACACACCACGCGTAGCCGTCGCAGTCAATCTATAATATTATTACTTCCTGCACCTACCCTGTGAGTGTGAACACTGAAATAGGCCACTACTTATGGCTGATAAAATTGTCTACTTACTAATAACTCCCAACTTTTCCGCACAGCATTGGACTTTGTAGTTAATTTTGTCGTCCGCAAATGTATTTTTGCAAGTATGGCAGGTCCACTGCTCCGGCGATGATTGTGAAATGAAACCAGTCTTGCAGTCGGGACATTTAGCGGAACTTATGTACGTATCCATTTCTGTGGTATCCGCACATCTGTTGCACGTACATTTAAAATATTTCCCGATCATTAAATACTGCTGTCGTATAGACGTACCCTAGAAAGTTAATTAGCATTTTGTCATCAAAGTATTATTTTTCTAAGTGTGCGACAGGTTATGGGCCCAGTTAATGGAGCTAGGTTTTTTATAAATCGTATGTATATTTTTGGACGTGTCTTCTCTCAACTTAGATCTATTGTATATAATCGAAAGCGGAAGCCCATATGACTACAATAGTAACTTAGGGTACCTCTTCTGTTATAGGTACCTAATGTATAATCGCCACTAACCTTTAAAGGATCCGTATAGTTATAGTAAATGATATCACCCTTTTTGATGTCAGTGCTAGCATGGCATACAAGCACATTATTATCATTCATGCGCATTGCCGACGCAGTCGTGGGCCAGTAATGCAGCCTTGAGGTACACTCCACGCAGGAGTTCGGCACATCCTATAGCTGGGATAGCTGGACCACGAACTTCAAAGCTATTGACGTCAATCACCGCACATATTTTCTGGATCAAATTTTCATCCACTACATTGCCTGTGACAGTCAATGACTGGATAAACTGCAACAATAGAAGGCGCAAAGTTAGTGGATGAGTTCGATGGTATGAAAAGGGAAAAAATAAGCTAAGACCATGGAACAGCCCATCTGATTATAAATTACAGTAAATAGAGAAGGTTGAGGAAAAATAAATAAATAAATGTTCACCTTAACAGTATTACCACAAGTTTCCCAAACACTCGTGCCCTTCCTTTCATCTAAATGTGTCTCGAGTCGCATAAATTCCTCCCACGCTTGAGGTTCTACATTCTTTTTCATAAATGCTCGAAGAGCTAACAAGGATCCTACATTTTGAACCATCGTCATTGGATGCAAACCGTTAGTCAGCTTTAGAGATCTGAAAAATTCGCATTCTCTGGTGGTATGCCATTCTGAAATTGTCAAAGTAGTCTTAGAATGTATGTTAAGTACAGTCTTACTTAGGGATATTTTTACTACAGACTACAGACCAACACTTTTACAGCTTGGTTCAAATGGTTCGGGCCAATTGGCTTTTGACTCGCTCTCTTCTCTCAAATGTAGATTGCTCTGAACCTGCGGAGTGTCGCAGTCGTACGAACTTCCATGACGCAAGTTTGAACCAAGGTATACTATGATTTATTCGTCGTGGCATTAAAATAGTCTACTTACTTTTATAAACGAGGTGGTCTGGACACCCATCTCCTGGGCAGATAGGTGCTACCGCACAGTTTTTGCACACCACAAACTTGCTGATCAACGGTAAGTAGCAGTTGAAACAGACGAGTGAAGTATCATTGTGTGGACCCAACACGAAAGGCTCATCGGAGAGTATCTTCTCACCAGCTTTTAGATCTTTAGCAGCAACTAGGTATCTGTGACATACCAATCAATATCTAAAGTGAGATGATTACCTGTGTACTTATTTAATGTTAATAATTTTTAGCTTTTAATCGAATCTTTATTTTTAGTCGTCAATCCGTCGGTTCCGGTTGCCATATTAACATCTATGGCAGTCGTTACGGGTAGTTGAATTCTAAAAAGTCCAACAACTGGCAAATGGTTATTTGTCTAAACTGGATACCACCAGTTGGTTGTTAAATTCGGCTAGGCTGGAACGCCAAACACACATTTGGCAAAAGGAGGATAGAATAATAATTTCTTCGCAGTGGATACAGAGGATAAACCGATGTTAGGTGTTTGTGGACCGCCCAATGGGACCCAATCAACTTCACCTGCAAACCGAAACACGGCGATTAAGGAACGGCGCTCTGGTGCAGGCTCTCCTCTCGGAGTGGAATAAATTTATTTTCATATCATAGTAAGCAGTCGTATCTAAGATTTTAAATAATATTTTCTAAATTCTATAGGTAACTATCATATTATTAAAAACATGAAAATAATGTCTAACGCTGGTCTCGTTTATTTTCGAATGCGTCCTTTATATTTGCCAGATACACAATATTGTATCGCTATCGTTTTTCCGTACATATATTCATGCCCCCCTAAAAATCCAAGGAACCCTCTTAATCATTTATTTACAAACAATCCAGTTTGACACACCTGCCGAGTTTGTCAGATGTCTGCACTTCATAGCGGGCAGTCATGATCCACCGTTTAATGAATTGTTCACTATATAATGGTGGCGAACAGTCAGCACCAAGCACGAGCGCGAGAAACTGAACACTGCCGTATTTATAACTACAGTGATTTATTTTTAGAAATAGTCACTCTGCGATATTCGGTGTGCGTTCGCGCAGCGGAATGTTGTTGAATTTAAAGATTTTAATTGTACAGATATTTAGTGTATGACGCCGTGTAATTGTGTATGGTAAAAAAAAATTTGTGCATGCAGCCATTGTGGAGAAATTCGCTAAAAATTGATTCCGCTGGGCGAACGTTGTCCTGGCGGAACTTTTTTCTAATCCATGGACTTAGAAGAAAAGAAATGAGTCAAAAAATTAGTGTGTATTTGTGTGTAATTGTGTATGTATGAATAAAATTAGTGCATGCATGAACTTCGGAGAAATTCAAGTTTCCGCTACGCGAACGCTTGGCCATTAGCTAGTTTTCATATAAAGCTCTTATATAGAGAGCTGTAGATTTTTACATAGGTTGTTTTGAATTTGTTTAAAAAACAGATTTAGAAGAAATCGTAGGGTTTAAAAGATAAAAATATAAACGTGAAATACGCTCATTAGGTCTTAGTTCGTGGAGTAGCCACTTTCGGGTCTAGATTTTCACGTTTATACAAACCTTGTTAGTGTCTGCAACATGTTGCCAAGTATCAATGATGGTTCGTTAGTAATTAATGAGTTATAGGACAATTTACTATGAATAGACCACTGTTTGCAAAGCAGTCAAATATCAAGACGTTCTAAAGTAATTGCATAGTAAAATGTATTCCAATAATTAGTGTATTAATTCAACTACTCACATGCAAAATTTAATCTCATTAAATTCTGTAATTAAAGAGAAACAATTAAAATACTGACAAAGCATCGAAAACCTACATAACCCGACCAAGTTCGGATGGCTACAAAAAAGCGACCGTGCCATATTTCTAAGTAACGTTCTTAACCTTCCAGTATAGTATTTATTAATATGGTACAGTTGCGTACACAAGCGTTAGGAAAAAATAAAACAATTGCATGTCTAGAATGAAAAATATTTTTTTAATAATACCGCCCCTATCTGCGATAAGAATAAATCTTCAATTAACAAGTTCTAATTAAACATCAGCTTCTCACTATCACTCACTCAATATACCTACCACATAATTATTTTAAGCTTCACTGTTACACTATAACATTAATGTCAATATTATTATGACGGAGAATTGGCGATACATAGCAAAACAACAGCGCATACGCACATTGTCCTTGAGTGCAAATTTGTGAATGGGGATAAAACAAAACCAGGTTCAAGTTCAACAGCAAAATACGCGGAGGCCGTGGCTTATGTGAGTTATGAAAACATATTGCGCTCTCTTTTCTTCAAGGATGGAAGTACCGTTTCAAGAGGGAAGCCGCCTCTATCGCTCGTTGCGCGCAGCGCGTTGTCTGTTTTTTCTCACTAGTATAATATTTTTGATCAATTCCTAACTACAATACTTAGACTATTTAATCAAAGGACTAGCCTTAAGTGTACCGCTTCGAACAAAATAATTCTGAATATTTTGGTGGGGTGCGCGGGAACACGCCCACATACATAAGTCCAATACAACGGTAATATCATATAAAAAAAGCTATAAAGTAGCTACGTAAATAGTACTTACTGTCATAGTCAAATACATTTAAAAAATCATGACATGTGTAGAAAAATAAATGACCTATAAATTATATCAAAACAATTGTGTTATCACCTGTACCAATTAAATACCGGTATTATACTGTAAATTTTAGAATGTTACCTAGATATATTGAACGGCCGCTTTTTTATATCTATCCGAATTTGGTACGGTTATGTAAGTTTTCGATGCTTAAGTATTTTATTTGTTCCTCTTTAATTAATGAATTTAATGAGATGAAATTTTGCATGCAAGTAGTTGAATTAATACATTAATTATTGGAACACATTTTACTATGCAATTACTTTAGAACGTCTTGATATTTGACTGCTTTGCAAACAGTGGTCTACTCATGGTAAATTGTCCTATAACTCATTAATTACTAACGAACCATCATTGATACTTGGCAACATGTTGCAGACACTTACAAGGTTTGTATAAACGTGAAAATCTAGACCCCAAAGTGGCTGCTTCACGAACTAAATAAATAAATAAAAATAAAAATGTTTATTTGTTATCACAATTTTCGTAAATACTTTATCAGTTGGAATTTCCATATAAGCTATCAAAATGCTTGTGTTTGGAAATTTCCCTCTTCCACAAATGTGTTATCTTATTCTAGGTATTACAAGGCGGTATTTTCATTTTAAGTAAGTATAATCAAGGTAAGTAAGGTAATTAGTACTTAAGCTAAGTTTAAACAAACAATGATTTATGTTAAAGGTAAGTGAAGGTGCACTTATTGTATTGTGTGTTTATGTGCGTGTGTGTGTGTAAGAGAGAGAGAGTGTGCGTGGATGTGTTTATGTGTGTGTGTGTGTGTGTGTGTGTGAATGTGTGTGTGTGTGTGTGTGCATTTGTAAATGTATGCGTGCGCTCGTGTGTGTGTGAGGATGTATGTATATAGTGTATATACTGGAAATGATGCAAAAAAGTGGAGAGATGCTATAAGTTAATTGCCTGATATTATTATTTCTATGTCATCATGTGTTTTGGTAGTAAACCAATTTATTAGAGCATTTTTACAGTCTCGCAGTGGAAGGGAGTAAATGTCTATCTCTTTGCTGATTAAATTATACAACCGCGTTGATTGCCTCGTGTATTGTCGGTCAGCGAAGGTTGATTTTACAAGAACTTTAGGGGCTACAAAATTTTTTCTTCTACCGATTAATCTTTTAGGGTCAAATGTCAGTGATTTGTGCTTCTTTACAATTAATTGAATTATATAAAGTTTTCTGACAGTTAATAGAGATGAGTTTTTATAGAGGCTTTCTGTTGGAAATCTAAAGGGCTTGAAAAACATGACTTTAAGAAGTGAGCGTTGAGCTCTTTCTAGTTCCAAGAACTTTGTTTTAGAGGCTCCTCCCCAAACTGGTAGACAGTATACCAATACTGATTGTGCAAGTGAGATGTAAATTTTTTTTATTAGGGTTTCCGATGTTACGTGTCGCAATGCTTTAAACGTCCAAATCAATTTTCTGACCCTTGTCATTAAAAGTTCAATGTGGCTGTGCCATGATAGGCGTTGGTCGATCATTATGCCAAGATATTTTATACATTTAACTTTCTCAATTTTTGTACAAGTACACACTGCGTTGGAAATACGTTGGCACTTATGTATTGTTATATTGAGCTCTGGAGGTTGTGAACACTCGTACTTAGTAAAACAGATGAACTTGGTTTTAGAGACATTTAGAGTTAGTAGGTTTAGGTCAAGCCAAGCTGCTATCTTAGAAAGACCAACTTCAGCATTTTGCTGGACCTTTTTCCAAGACCGGCCACTAAATACTATAGCGGTGTCATCTGCGTATGAATAAATGTGAGCTCCGGTAATTTTCATATTACAGAGGTTGTTAATATAGAGCAGGAACAATGTTGGGCCTAGGACGCTGCCTTGACCCACTCCGTAAGTTACAATCTCTTCAGAGCTAGTGACTTCTGAAATTTTAACTTTTTGCTTTCGGTCAGTGAGATAATCCTTGATCAGTTCAAGCGGACCTCCTCGTATGCCGTGTTGCTCAAGCCGGTTCAGGAGGATGGGAACAGATACAGTATCGAAGGCCTTTTTTAGATCGAGGAATACAGTAAGGCACTTATCTCCCCTGTCTACTATATCAAAACTAAGACACTAAGACCTAATGAGCGTATTTCACGTTTATATTTTTATCTTTTAAACCCTACGATTTCTTCTAAATCTGTTTTTTAAACAAATTTAAACAAATTCAAAACAACCTATGTAAAAATCTACAGCTCTCTATATAAGAGCTTTATATGAAAACTAGCTAATGGCCAAACGTTCGCGTAGCGGAAACTAGAATTTCTCCGAAGTTTATGCATGCACTAATTTTATTCATACATACACAATTACACACAAATACACACTAATTTTTGGACACATTTCTTTTCTTCTAAGTCCATGGATTAGAAAAAGTTCCGCCAGGACAACGTTCGCCCAGCGGAATCAGTTTTTAGCGAATTTCGCCACAATGGCTGCATGCACAAATTTTTTTTTACCATACACAATTACACGACGTCATACACTAAATATCTGCATAATTGAAATCTTTAAATTCAACAACATTCCGCTGCGCGAACGCACACGATATTCGAATAATAGCACGCTTTGTTTAGTACGTACTATTTTCCATTGAATAAAAATATAACATCGCGTTACAAGATACATATGGAAATATGTATTTCATTAAATAGTTTTTGAAGTTACGTGAACGGAATTTCGCATCATTTCATGGTTTGTTAGCATCCGAAAAAGAAATCAGTAGGCAGAGTTAAATTCTGTTTCAGGTACGGAGACCTGTCATTGACTGTTCAAAAAACCTGATAAAAAAAGTGGAATTAACTATCCCGTAGGGCGTAGACCAATCTCAATATAATCTCAGTTCTCATTTAGAATCGCGTAAATATGTAAAATATGACGTCTAAAGAGCAGCCCTGGATCTAAGGGGGGGGCAAACCGGGGCACCTGCCCCGGGCGGCAATTTCATGGGGGCGCGAAATCCTTGCGACAAGAATTCGAAATATCAAACCAATGAAGCCTCTTTTCCAACAACCTCACACGTTTTTATCAAGTAATTGAAGCTTAATCTTTTTTATTTCCATACGCCCAGTTAGTTTATGGACACATACTGAGTGATAAATGAACGCATCTTAACAGATCAAGTCATTTTTTTTAACGCGTTTTTAGTGTGCGTGGTCTTTCTGCTAGGGGAATCCTAGGGGAAAACTGCCTATGCGACAGACTTTGAGGAGCTAATAGATTCTTTCGCAGAAAAGAAAGCACGTTGTATTCTTTCCTGGTTATACATTTTTAGTGTTATTGTAAATATTTACACACCATATAATGTAATGGTAGAATGTACATGGGAGGCCCCTTTTTTAAACTATTTTATGTACCTACATCGTAAATAAATGAATTTGAATTGATTTAATTTGATTTGTGCTTCTGTTTTATGACAAATGACAGTTATTAGATAATATAAAGTTTAAATTTATTAAAGTATTAATATTTTCACAATTGGTTAGGTACAAAAAATGCCCTTCGGAGCAGAATGTACAAAACGCAAAATGAGCATCACAAGCAAAATGTACAAAACGCAGAATGTACATAACGCAGAATGTACAAAACGCAAAATGTACACAACTCGCAAAATGTACACAACGCAGATTGTATACTTTAGGGCTTGTCTGTATTATATGTATAGTGCGTTAAGAAAGTCATGTAAATTGAGGGTGGCCGTGATCACTGACTGCATCAGTAGCGCACGTCCACCGTCACGTCGTCGAATCCGTGGGGTGGAAAGTTCTTCAATCACCCACACATTCACGATATTCTTTAAATTTCATTCCGCCTTGTTCTATGACCGCGCCAAAAATTGAGATTGCACGTGTCGTATCACTGGACTTCATGTTGCAGGCTTTGTTTTCGTTATTTGCAACTAGTCCGAAGGGTAATTTAATAAAATATTTTTTATGTTATCCGTTATTAATTGCAACTTGGCGAAGGGTAGTTAAGGGCATAGCAAATTAAATAGCAATCAGGCTGATAATGACATTTTCCTAAAATGACAACTTCCGAAAACCGGAACGACAACTTGCTATAACGTCCATTCTAAAATATTCATATTCCGAAAATGACAACTTCCTAAAATTACAACCATTTTAGGAAGTTGTCGTTTTAGAAAGATGTCGTTTTCAGCGTGAGAGGTACTTCTTAGTTGCTTTTTATATACAGACAAGCCCTAAGGTGTACATTCTGCGTTGTGTACATTTTGCGAGTTGTGTACATTTTGCGTTATGTACATTCTGCGTTATGTACATTCTGCGTTTTGTACATTTTGCTTGTGGTGCTCATTTTGCGTTTTGTACATTCTGCTCCGAAGGGAAAAAATGCTACTCATTGGCAGTTTTAACAGTTTTTCTCAAACACTGTAGAGAGGGGGCGCCGCTATCAAGGTTTTGCCCCGCTTCGAAAAAATCGTGGAACCGGGGCTGCTAAAGAGGGACGAAGATAATGATCTCCTGCTTACAAAGTTCGAAATCTGAATGTTGTAATCAATTTCTCTTGGGACAGGATTAGTTTGTAAAGAAAATTACCTTTATATAATTAAACATTGTATTTTATTTTAGTTATTTACAATAACGTTTACCTATGTCAACGTGTTCTTAGGACTAGTAAAATATTTTATTTACAAAAACATTATGTACATTTACTACATAAAAATAAAACAATTTATTCACATTATATTAAGAAGTGAAAATCTTTATTCCATGAATTATCGCAATAGTATGTACAGCAGTCTTACGTAATGATGAAATGGTATAATACTAAGTCTAGTTTAAAGTTTTTTTTTACAAATTATGACTAATGAATATATTGCTGAATTTTTTCGATGGTAGTCAATATTAGTGTCACATATGCTTATACTATATCTATATAAATAAAAAGTAAACCCCCAAATGCACGTACGCGCATAACATTCGAAAGACTGCACCAAATTGGATAATTATATTTGTTTTGTGTTGGTTATTGTCTGGCCAAGGCTTGTGTTTAAAAATGAATAAAAATAATTTGTCGATAAAGCTCGTAGGGTCAGCTAGAAATATAAAAGCTTTGGTTAAAGACGGAATCACTTATCGCGAGTTAACATTATATCGTATATAAACTTAAGTTTTGTCGGCTAATTTTGAGTAAATGAAAAGCCCATTCGGGTATTGCTTAGGCATTATCACCGAAAACGTAAACATACATATAACGGCGTTCAAATTATCTCTGTACATTTAAGCTCGATTAGTTGTGTACTAATTATTGTGACTGACATGACATAGTCAGCTATTTAGTTATGCAGTCAAAAGTACCAAATTCAAATTTCAATATAAAATTGCTGTTTAACTACTTAGTGAGTGCTGTTAAAATTTTGTAAAAATTTGTAAAAAAAATCAGGTGGTTGGTTATCGATTTCATTTAGATTTTTTATCCTTACAATCATTACTTACAGCGTCAAACTGGCTGTATACATTAACCAATTCAAATGTACAGACATGTGAACTAACAGCTTTACGACACAGCAAAAAAATAAAAATAAGGCACCATATGAAGTTTGTCGCAAAATTCATGCTAGCGAGTTCTATGAGAATAGCGGTAGCAGTGTATGTATAAAGTTTAAATTCCTGTACAGAGTTATATGAGTTAGATTTAGTATGGAAGTGTAAAAATTGAAACATTTTTGTTTAAATACATGTACATATTTCATAATCTTCATCTAGAAGAGGTCACAAATAAAAATCTATCACAATCCTCAGTACTACATTATGTACACAATAGAATTTTTACCTAATTGTCACTTTGCCTTTGTGGAATTAGTTATGAGCTGATTGTGTCCACTTATACTCCTTGTATGCAGTAAACTTGGCGGCTCAAAACTAATCCAGATATTGAATAAAAGTATAAAAAACGCAAATTCAACTTGAAATTCAGGCGACGCCGCTTAATATAATATCACGATTGACCCTGCAACAAAAGTAAATATTATACATCTATATTAATGATAGTCGACCCGCCTCCGTTTCGCCCGTGGCGTATTATGAAACCTCGTATCACCCCTTTGAGCCCATAATTTTTAGTCTTCAAATAATGTCTAGAAATCTGACAGATTTGTTGAAATTTATGATCACTACTCTGCTCCCTTTAGTAGTAACCTATAACGATCGTCAACAACAGTAAGCTTTTTTTTTCAATTCTAACCAGTTGTTCGCGATTAGCGCGTTCAACCCAACAAACTTACCCTTCAGCTTTAGTACATTATTATCAGTATTTATTAGCTTTAGTATTTGGTATAGGTAAAGCTAAAACGTTCTAAATCTAGGCCCAAACTAATGGTAGCTACACACTTTCCAGTAACTTGCGAAAATTTAGATTTACACCAGTATACTGTAACGTGTGTTGGAAGATGCTTGCGCAAATTTCTAATAATTTACTCTTGTGCAAGTGTAGTGGAACGTGTGTGGCTACCTTAAGGCGCCCACTCACTAACAGTTTACCGGACGATATAAATCTGTCAGTTAATCGCAATAACCCACACACTAATAGTTTCGTTAACGATTTTGGACTGACGACTAATACGATCCGATAGTGTGTGGCCACCGAACGATTCCGGACAGTTCTAAACCGGACAGTCCTAGGCCGTCAGGGCGAACGAGCACAACGGGCCTGTCGATCGACGATTCGTGTCAGTTTTTACTAAGATTTTATTCATTTTTTGTACATACTCGTCTATATTTATTATGCACATAGTCCATAAGGTTCAAAATAGCTAACACCTATTTCCCACAATGATTAGCATGTACTTATATAAGAATAACGTAGTGCAAGCTATTTTCAACCTTATTGACATCATAAATCTAAATATTTTTCTTATATTCGTGATCAGCAGCATTTATTTATTTATGCGAAAAAACATGTAATTAATAAAATGTCAATAAGGTAGAAAATCGCTTGCACTGTTTCGTACTCTCTATGTAACTGATATAAGACCATTACCGGCAGGCGATCGTACGACCTAAAACTGACGACTCACAACTGCTAGTGTGTGGTCGCAAAACTGACAACAGGGAATTGCCGGCGGGCCAAAATCGCTTTAGTGTGTGGGCGCTATCGGCTAAGGACTGCAGGCCGCCGGACAGATCAGGAACTTCAGGCGGACTGCAGGCGGACTGTTAGTGAGTGGGCGCCTTTATGCAGGGCTTGTAACATATTTCATATAATATTGATATAGGCCATTATTTTTTAATTCAATACCTCGTCTCCCACGGACGTGGACTGGTGCGACGCGCTGATGATATCCTGCAGACAGCGCGCGAACTCTTCTATGACGTCACCGATGGGGTCGGTGACGTCACCCCTCGTGCCGCTCTCTTCGTCGCCGTCGCCTTCTCCCTCGCCCTCACCGTCACCGCCCGACACCGCCGCGGCAATAAGACATTGACAGACTGCCTCTATGACTTCTGACGTCATGAAGCTGCAGGGTTGTCTGTAAGATAATAAATACGTGATTGTTAAATGTTTTTTTTTTTATGGTAAACACTGTATAAAGATAACAAGGGGCTCGTGATTAAAAGTTAACCGAGTAGCTTGGTGCAAAGTAATGAAAGCCAGGTCAGTCATGCGATGCATGTGACCATTCTTAACACATTCAAAGTGAAAACACTCCTTGCCTCGAGAGTGGTAACACCAGAGGGCGCCGCACTCGCGCTGCCGACCCAAAAATTACGCCATGCCACACCACACGGTGTTGCAAAACACCCAATACCTGACTGAGCGAACTGTTTCAAGTCGCAATATGTGAGGAAGCATTCCCTGCCTGCCTATATCATGACACGACTACGAATAAGCTTTATCATAATGAGCTCTTCCGAGAACGCAATAAGGATAGCGGACACTGCGCAGACAAACTTTGATAAGTCATCGACACGAAAGAAGAAGAATACGACACTAACCGCACTTGTCCGACGGGCGCGGGCCTGAACAGCGGGTCGGCGAGCTTGTCCCGCAGCCGCATGGCGTCTCGCCGCCGCTCCAGCGTCTCCTCCACGTTGCGGCACCCCACGCACTTGCACATCGTCGTGCAGGCTATCTTTGCCTACGAAAATAAATGGTTTTGGTATTATAACTTGAAAAAGGTAGCTGGATGAAGGAGGGCGCGAATGGGTGCTATGTCGCCTAATAGGAGAGACCTCTATACCCAGTAGTGGTCTGCAATCAGCCAAATATATTAAGTATTTCGTGAAATACGTACCTGCACAAATTGTGCTATAATGAAAGTGATAACATTGCTGATATAAAAAGTTTAGATCATCATCATTATCATATCCTTTTCCAATTATGTTTTTTTTATAGGACACCAATTTTGAAATCACCTCAACAAAGCTGAAGGCAAATTCTCAGAATAGAGGGGGTTACTATTAGACATGAAGCATGTTACAAGGATGGCACTCAGCTTGAACGCCTCGTCAGATGCTTATTCACGCCCCGCTTAAAGGTCCCAGGACTGTAAGAAGCCATGTTAAGCTTAGACAAAATTTGTTACCTCATAGCATTCACAGTAGTTCTTGAGACATCCACTCCTTTTACAATTGCATCCTTTATTATGCCTTCTTATTATATCTGGACCTCCACTCTTAGCTTTACCGATCTTTGGCCTAAAAAATTAAAATATTAGTGTTTCTATACAAGTATACCAAGTGTTTATTTCATGTAACAACATAAAAATATAAATCAAAATAGATTAAATAATAATGTAATGTATTCATTTGCATCAGTTCTTTGCAGTCCTTGGTCATGGTCTAAAAGCATTTGGGTTTGGTTTTCTCTCCCAAAACATAAAAAATAGATCTAGAAGTATAATATTGACAGAAAATAAAATTTAGTCAGAAGGTGAACTCGAGATGAAGGCCTTGAATGCAATCTTATAATTAAAGCGTCAGTAGCTTAGTGGTTAAGGAGTCAACCTTACTATTGAGTGATCCCGGATTCGAATCCTGGTACATACATTACCGACGTGAACCCACTCCTGACATAAGTAATTTAGCTTAGGTTAGAGGGAATATTAGTAATATAAGTTGCTAATATTCTTTTAAACAAAAGGGGGTGCATAACATAAACATACCTAAAAGCATTAGGATTCCTATCCAAGCATGCTCTGATAGCCTTCTGCCTCAGTTCCTCGTTTTCTAGATTGTTGTGGCAGTTGTTACAGTTGCAGCGGTTGCAGAATTCTCCGTTGGCGAAGCAGTCGCAATACAACTTGAGACATTGGGACTTTGTGCAGTTACACGCCTTGCGCGGCCTCAACGACAGGTCACCTGGTACCAAGTCTGATAAAAACACATTCATTTTTAATCAGTTACATTAATATTATTATCTTCTAGCTGTTGCCCGCGGCTCCGCCCGCGTGGATGTCGGTTATCGCTTTGTTTTGAGTCAACGCTATTGAGTATTATTTTTTCTGAAATAAAAGTAGCCTAAGTTACTCCTTATTACCACAGCTACCTGCCAATAAAAGTCCCATCAAAATCGGTCCAGCCATTTCAGTGATTAGCCGGAACAAACAGACAGACAGACACAGAAAAAATTGTAAATGAGACGATATTCTTAGCAATCCATGGATTCTCCGTGCGGGTGCCGGGTCCATCGCGTTGCTGAGTTGGGAACTCGGGACAGTGCCTGGGACTTGCGACCCAAGTGTAGGTTTAGAAGGGGCCCCTTTTGTTGATGTACATCAACACTCACCTTCACTACCCAAGTTCCCCTCCCTGCCTAACGTAAAGTATTTTATTCATATGCATGTAGTAAAAGACGGTTATTTCAATATAACAAACAGACACTCCAATATTATTTATATGTATAGATGTATAGATGCATGTAGTAAAAAACGGTTATTTCAATATTACAAACAATTTATAAAAGAAAAGCATTTTATCCACAGTCCAGAACCTATAACACAAGCTAGTTAAGCTATACAAATTTTGGAGTCAAAATAGCACTGTGATGAATGTCATAGATTTGTTATTTTTATTATATTATCACTTACAACACTGTCAATAAATATAAGAAAAGGAACTCTACGGAAATCATCTTACTTTGAACTTAATAAAAAAAGTGTGTAATCTGGCAATTTATTTATTCAAAGAAAATATGTTGTATATCGGCTTCTGGAATCCATGTTTAGTTTGGTTAAAGATTATATTGCGTAATGTCAAGAATATTATTTATTATTCATTTCCAATTATTAAAGGTTCCTTGGTATGTCAAATTATTATGGATCACTTACCAGGTTCTGATGGAGGTGCATGTGATTGTTTTGGCGATAGATACGGCACAGGTTCTTCTTCTATGTTAACCTGTATATTGGCGTATTCCTTTGGTTCATGCTGAGAAATAAAATTGTTGATGATTTTAGCATAATAAAGACCAGTCATTGGAAGTTATTTTGTTATATATGTCATAAATTTTCTTAAAAAAAAAACTTGTTGCTTACCATTCGCCGCGAGCCTTCACTGCTCACTCTTATTTGAGCCTGTTTGCCATAATTGGATGGTATTACAATGAGCGGATGATCTTCCGATCTGTGGTTGGAATCGAGCGCGTCCATACTGTTTGGATCTTCTTCCACTGGCGTCTGAGGAAAGTAGATACTTTTTTTTTAAATATAGGACACGTCAATTTGACTTCAATTTACCTGATGGTAAGCAAAAGGTAAAGTCTTGGAAAGAATGTCACCATTACAAACACGTACTGTTAACAATGTCAACAAACATAATAACACTTAAAAAATACTATAGATTAGATTTTTTTTTTAATAAAGGGTGTAAGTTTTAAACGGGGCCTTTTAACCGTTGTAGTTACAGCAAAATGTTCTTTGAAGGCCTTCCGAAACATTTTGAGATATTTTGAACTACATTCACAGATTTTGGAAAAATCGTAGTCAGCAGGAGAAAGGTAAGCTAAATCAGTAGAGGAAAAGTCTAAAAATATGTTTTCAAATTCAAATTCAAATTATTTATTTGCATAATACATGTGAGAATCAGAAGGTCATAAAAACATAATAGTGGTCGGTACATTGTATTATCACCAGTCATGGCATGCAAATATTTATTATTCAGGTTCAGTACACAAATATAACGAAAATTTTATAATTCGAAATTATGCAAATTCAAGTATAAATACATAGCAATTATAAAATTTATCTGAAATTCAACGTCAATATATCATTTCATGTGAATATTAGCAGGTAGATAATGTCTTAATGTCAAAATATATAATGTCAAATACATACTGTCCATCCGATAGCAATGTCCAATGGATCATCAAGAAAAACAGACTCAACAATTAAGCATCTAAGGTTTTGTCATTTAAAAATTCAGATACAGAATAATAACATTTCCGTATAAGCATTTCCTGTAGGCTCCTCTTGAACAGACGCACATTTTCTGCATATTTTATATGTTTAGGCAATTTATTATATATATGTGGTGCCATGCAGAGTATACTTTGGTGCTTCAGGGTCGTTTTACTAGGAACCAAACACAGCTTATCAGCGTGACGAGCTCTTTGTTTTTTGTGAAACAGTTGCATATTCTGTTCGACAAACATAGCACACTCCTGTATGTAAATGCAGGGCAAAGTCATTAATTTATTGGCTTACAAGGTATGGTTTACAAGTGTCCATTTGTTTAATATTGAACATGGCTCTAATGCACCGTTTCTGTGCTATAAATGCACGAGACCAGTCAGTGGAATTGCCCCAAAAAATAATTCCATAGCGCAAGGTAGCTGTAACCATACCATGGTATGCTGTAATAACAGTGCTTAAATTTGCTGTATTTCGTAGTTTATACAGTCCATATGCATGCTGAGATATTTTTGTGCAAACATGTTCTATATGTTCTTTCCAATTAAGTTGCCCTTGGAAATTAACATTCGTGTCTTTCGATCCTATTTCACGAGGGGATCAAAAGACTAAGAGACCATATTAGCTTTAAATACTAGGAAAGACAGAAATCGCCAGACACGAGCATGCGTAGTGAAATAAATAGAAAATAATGCATGAAACATTTGGTCTACTTGAATTGTCTAAAGTGACGCGCTATCCCATCTGCTTACCCCTGTGGGAATAGGACGTTAGGTAATGAATGAGTGTAGGTACAATACGCAAAGGAGATAAGTAAATGACAGATGGCGCTGCCGTCACGTACACAACAGCTCTGTTATAAAATATTATTTAAAATAAAATTAACGACCAAATATCATTGAAACTATCGTGAAAGTGTATAATAAGAAGAAAACATCAAGTGAAATTGTTATCCAAACATAAACCATAATAAAAGTGACAAAAAAACCATAAGAAAAGTGTGTGATTAACTGTACCGCTGAAATCAGTTTGATCGACTGTGTCTATTCTATAAACATACTATATAATCATAATAAACCGTCATAACACTCAGTGTGCAAAATAATTGGATTTTAAGAAACAACAATGCATTTCAAGGAGTAAATTATATCAACTTTCAGTGTGGTGCGGTCTCCTTAGAAAAAATTCTTAACATTTTTGCACAATGACTCACAGAAACGACAGTACCTAGTTTCAAAAATAGCATCCTTCAAAACAAGCCTTCTATTTCAAGTTTACGTTGTAATGTTAAGGTGGCGGAGTCGTGAGACACTTCGACTGCTGCGCAACGTCCCTGCGTTCGATCCTGAGTCTCGCAAGTACTTTTTGAAATTTTATTATACATATTATTCTATGTAAACGTGGTATAAGGTGACAAAAATAAGACAGCAGTGCTCGCTATTGTGGAAAAATAACAAGCTAAATATAACAACATAATAAGTTATATCTGCACCATGAATCCAAACGGCATTGATAATAACGTTACTGTTCGACAACATATAACACGGGTCTTGTCGAGCAACTCGCTATATGATGACGCTTCACAGGATGGTATTGAATTTGATAAAAATCTAAGTTCCACAAGTATGGATGAAAGTTCTACACGATCAACTATTTTATCAGAAGAGATTGAAAAACTAAAAATAGCATTGAAAGAAAAGGAAAACATGCTCGCTAGCGCGCATGCTTTAATTGATAAGCTCTCACTCGAAAATTATCATCTTCGAAATGAAATAGCGGATATATCAGCTACTAAGGAGACTACAGAGAGCAAGACCAAAAATAATAAAAATACGACAAATATAACACGGAATATAACACATAATTTCATATCATCTGAGATAATGAATAACAATAGTTCAGCAACAGCAAATACCCCAAAAAAGGATATCATCTATAATGATCGGACCTTACGAAAGTCAAGGATTTGTCTTCTAAGTAGTGAAGCCTCAACTAGGATGTATAAAATAATGGAAACCTCCAATTATCTGAGGAAGTATAACATTTTTCATTTTCGGAAACCAAATGCTGCACTGGAATGCATACTGGACAAAATTGAGGACAAAATACGTGACTTTACAAAAGCTGATTACTGTATCATTAATATAGGTGAAGAAAATTTCAAGGTAACGCAAAACTATATAGATCTTGTTAAGTCTATTAGAAAAAAACTCATCGATCTGAACCATACTAACTTTATTATATGTCTACCAACCTATAAATTTAACTGTAATAATATCATGTATAACAGTAGAGTAGATTCTTTCAATGGCCTACTTTACATGGACAATGATACACACAAATACGCTTATCTTCTAGACTCAAATCGCAATCTCTCATGTGACTATAGTATGTTTGACTGGCGCACTGGACGTCTAAATTATAATGGGATGAGGCGCATTATTCTGGATTTACAAGACCTTGTATTGGATCTGACCAAATTAAATGTAACCGATATGACGCAATCTGTACAGAACAATTCGCAGTTTTTTCTCTAACACTCTGAGTATCCTCCACCAAAATGTAGCTGGACTTATAAATAAGTCAGACAGATTTCTTGTGAAATTAGACGAACTTCATAGTATTGGTACAACGATTGATGTCATTTGTGTGACAGAACATTTTATAGAAAGGGGACATGAAAACCTACTGCATATACCAAATTTTTGTCCAGCGGCTTTCTTTTGTAGAACTAATAAAAAACGAGGAGGTGCATGTATTCTTGTGAGAGCAGGAGTTCAATACAAAGAACTACCTGACGTAGCCAAGCTCTCAATCTCAGGAATTCTCGAATGTTGTTGTGTCGAAATAGTTTCTCATCAAATTCTAATTGTCTGCATTTATAGAAATCCTTCTAGACACTTTACAACATTTTATGAACAATTAGAAAAAGTTCTGAAAGGGATTGGTCCCTATTCAAAAAAGAAGGTAGTTTTATGTGGCGATTTCAATTTTATGTCTTAGATAGGAATAAAGAAACACTTGAATTTGAAAATTTTCTACTTGGTTATAATCTTACCTTAGCAATATATCAACCAACTAGACTTCGAAGCATGAGATGCATCGATAACTTTGCACATAACTACAACAAAGACTGCCAGGCAAATGTCGTAGATCTTGTTCTATCCGATCACACATCGCAAATACTGACAGTTCCTATTAATAAAACGTGTAAGTTAAAATTTTGGAAGACGAAAGTAAGGGATATCTCTAACGACAACCTAAAAAAATTTAAAAACTATTTGCAATCTTTTTCTTTTACAGAAGTTTATGAGTCAAATGATGCAAATCAAGCCTATGACAGTTTTATGAACGATTTTACTCTGCTTTACAAATTATGCTTTCCTCAAAAAATCATCACTATAAAAACTAATAAAAAATGTAAATGGATATCCCGAGGAATAAAAAAATGCAGTCAAAAACAACGTCAACTACTATGGGCATACAGGAAAAATCCAAGTATAGAGAACAAGATTACTTTTAAAAATTATAGTGCACTATATAGGAAAATAATTAGACTAACACAGAAAGCTCAAAATAATCATTTTATAAACACAGCACATAATAAATCCAAAGCTACTTGGCAAGTAATTAATAAATCAAAGTTCTGCCTGCCTACAGAAACGATTACCTTAATAAATAATAATAATAATACATCAATAACTAAACCTCAAGACATTGCTAATGAATTTAATAACTACTTTATCGATGAAATAGAAAATAAATGTGACAATAATCCAAATATTAATTTTGAAAATTTGACATTACACTCATTCTTTATGCTGCCCATATTGGAAGATGACATAATAAAAGTAACATGTCAACTCAAAAACACAAACACTGTGGGTTTTGATGGCGTGCTGACGAAAGTAATTAAGTATGTAGTGGAGGTAATAGCTCCGCTGCTAGCACACATCTTTAATTTAAGCGTTATAAATGGAGTCTTCCCTGAAAGTCTAAAACGAGTGATTATAAAACCCATTCATAAAAAAGAAGACAAAACTAGCTTAAAAAACTATAGACCTATAGCGAAAATTCCAATCTTTTCAAAAATTTTCGAAAAATTAATCTATCACTCTATTACTAACTACTTTAATAAGTATGATTTGTTCTGTCACGAACAAAAGGGTTTCCGAAAAAATATGACCATTAATATGGCAATTTTTGATTTCTTATCGCAGATCATGGATCCTGTTGATAAACGAATACCAGTCTGTGCCATTTTCACAGATATGACCAAAGCTTTTGACTATGTTGACCATAAAATCTTATTGAATAAAGCACAGGGTTATGGAATCAGAGGTAATATTCTGAGACTCTTGGAATCCTACTTGACTAACCGAATACAATACACAGAAATATCTACAATAAGTCCAAAAAATAATCTAGAAACCATACACCTTTCAGAACCAAGAGTGATCAAATATGGTGTGCCACAAGGCAGCGTTTTAGGACCTTTACTATTTCTAATATATATTAATGACCTTCCAAAAGCTACTAATAATAATAACATGGTGCTCTTTGCCGATGACAGCACAGCAGTAATAAAATGTAATGATCCCAATGAATACCAAAACGAAATAAATAATTCATTATCTAATATTATCACTTGGCTCAATAATAATAATCTTATAATAAATCTAAAAAAGACTACAGTAATGCATTTCCACCAAAGGAGTAGTATTCCAGATATAGAGGTTAAATATAATGATTTTAAAATAGAGGAAACTACGAAAGCTAAATTCTTAGGCATAATAATTGATAGCCAACTTACTTGGAAGCCACATGTAGATAATTTATGCAAGAGATTGAGTCAGGCTTCATATGCACTCTTCCAACTCTCAAAAAAAGTGAATCAAGAATCACTCTTAATGGCATATCATGGGTTAGTGGCATCCATCATAAGATATGGCATCATATTCTGGGGACAATCAAGCGACCGGGAAACTGTCTTTAAGATGCAAAAAAGATGTATCAGGTCCATGTGGGGTTTGAGAATGACTGATAGTTGTGTGCCTTACTTCAAAGAGTATAAATTACTTACTTTAACAGGATTGTATATAATGGAAACAGCTATGTTTGTAAAAATCAATCCTAAACATTTTCAACGAGTATCAGATGTTAGAAAGGGTCCAATACGCCGACAATATGTTGAAAAGCTCTGTAATGTAAAGTGTAAAACAGCCCTTATGGCAAAAAGTATATTTGGTACAGCGCCAAAAATATTTAATAAACTTCCAAGAGATATGAAATCTATGCCTGTATCTAAATTTAAAAAATCCCTACAATCTTTGTTAATTGACAAATGCTATTATACGCTTGACGAATTCTTAGATGATACTTCAATATAATGTAAGTCTGTGACATTTTAATTCTAAACTATGACATTGTGATTATGATTGTTTAATGTGACATTGTGGCTAAGTAGCTTTTAAATCAATTTGTATGCCCAAGTGGCAAAACATAGTGAACCTACTATTTATAATATATAAGATCTTTGTATACCTATGTTTTACAAATAAAACATTTGATTTGATTTGATTTGATTTGATATACACTACACCTTTGCACCTGCCGACCGATGGAGCCTCTGACGTAGGTACACTTTTCGGGATTATGGTCACACGGCAATCACTCTCACAAAAATCTTATCATTGACCAAATTAATCAAATATTAAAACAAGCGGAGCCCTCGACTGCTACCGAAATCAATGCTAAGATGATAATGATGATTAGTGAGAAAACAAAATCGTACCTGTTGCCTCTCAAATTCAACTTCGACTTCCTGCATAGTGATGTCTCCGTGCATATGAGTTCGAAGCTCTTCCTGTTGTTCCTGCGGTTGGTAATGGTCGACGGTGCCTCCTTCAACTTCACTCAGCAGCGCTCGCATCGAAGCCTTCGTGTCTCTCGACTCGTCCGAGCTAGACGTGAACTCGTCCTGACCTACGATTCCACTGTCTTCGATTTCTACTCGCTCCTCAAGTAAATCCTTCGTGTGGTCGATCTGTTCAACCGTTGATTCGATTGGCGATAATGGAGCTAGTAAACTCTGTGATGATCGCGAAGATTGTTGCTGTAATTTTTGTAAAAAAATATGAGTTTCAAAATTGTTAGTGTTAATATCGATGGCTGAAAGGCGAAAGGGTATAAGCGACAATGACAGTTGACGGCCCTTTTCGGTCAAATTCTCATGATGTCATTTCAGATGTGTTTTCTTTGAAAATTCGATGTTGTTTGCACTCTCTTGGTTTACAACCATCGATAATACGGAGTGGTATCTATTAAAAATATATCTATAGATACCTAGTACACAGAGATTGCATTCCCTACTGAAACTACATCGAATATCGTGGGTTCGATAAAAACATCTTAAAAATAGTATTCGTTTTGGGCAAATTGGATCTTAAATACTCCTTAATGACTAATGGCGTACAAGTCGCGGATAATTTTCATACATCGAAACTTATGAACGCAATTGTTTTTCTGATAAAATATAGTTATAATTTCTATGCAGATTGTTTTCACCCATAAATGATCATCTACTTTTCACACTGACTGTACTATGTGGCTTTCGAAACTACAGGAAAAGTTTGTTTATATAACTTTTGAATTTGAAAAATTATAATCACCAATGAAATGTAATTTCACCTCTATTTTTTCATGAAATAAGACGACAGATATATATATATATTTAAGTCAAGGAGGCAATTTTTTTTAATCAAAACATATTATATGTTTAATATTTTATAAAAAGTATTATATTGGCAAGAAATTGTAAAGAAAAGTTACAGTTTTCTATGATCACGTCTGTAAAAGCAAATGAAAAGTATGATAACTTATTAAAAACAAACTAGTTTACAAGCGAGAGTGTTGCGAGATTTCCTTACCGTGACAGGTAGCGCAGGCTTGGCGGCAATGGGCGCTATTCGTATCAATTTCTTTTGTGGTCTTGATGTCACTGCATAAGAAAAATAATTCTCATTAGCTGCTTCGCAATCGACGCACTTTTATCGGTTGTACTAATGACATCTGACTTTTAATTTTGAACCATTCCAAAAGATTATTGTTCCATGTTTAATATTTTCAAATTATGTGTTTCAAATAGAGAAACACATTTTTGTAATTAGAGTTGGTGTCATACCTATTTGAATTGAGTTTTTCATTTTCTACAATTATATTTATAAACAGTCAAATATTTTGCCAAAAAGTATGGCAACAATAACAAAATCATATCACGATATTTTACCGAATTTGTCCATCCCAGCTGTTTAGTAGCATTTTATAAGAAACAGATTAGTATCAAGTTACTAGTGAGTTTTAGGAATTACGTTAAAAAGCTAAATATTAAGCTTACTTTTGGGAGCTGAGGTACTTCCAGTGGTAGTAACTAATGGAGGTGGTTCATCACTAACTAAGCTTTGTCCTGGCATATAAATTACATTACCTGCAAAGTACAGTTCTACATAAGAAAGTATTAGAAATTTCAGTAAGTTATATACATCTTCCCTAAAACTGTAAAATGTCGATTTCAACACCCGCCTTTTAACCGTGTACTATAATGACGCTATGTCATCTAAAAGTAGATACCTATTACCAATTTGGTGTCAGTCAAGTGACAAACAAAAAATCATTCGTTCTGCCTGTACAATATACATGTATAATCAAATTAAAATACATCATAAGAATTTACAAAAATAATATAATAGAATGGAATGGAAAATTCAGGATACTTTAAGCTATATGCCAAATAACATTGCAAATTACAAGTCCTGTTTAATGTTTTGGTGCTGGCACTTATGAAACCTCTCTAAATTGGTTACTTTACCTTTTGTATCAGTCAGGACGAAGCTCTTCGGCGGCAAACTAACCGGCGTTTGCAGTTTCTGCGCTGCAGGTGTCGGGTTCGTAATTAATCGGAAGTACTGGATCTGTAAAATATTTGAATTTTAGGAGTATAAAGTGAATGAAAAAGATACTACTCACCAAAGAATGCAGAAAAACGTATACAGATATAACTTGACGTTTATTCTTATGAAATTTTAAGTTTTTTATTTAGCGGAGAATTATATTTATATGATAATGTATTTGATGACTAGGGTATTGTACTTACGCCTTTACCGGGAACACTGATTTGATGTAGTTGAGTCCTTTGTCCTTCTTTCGTACCTACCTAAAATAAAAAGGGTGGCATACTCTAGAATTCGTTTAAATTTTTTCAGTTTTATTATATTGTGACCGCGAGCACTGTACTGCTCCTACAGTACGCACGGTATGGCGGGGAGAGAGGAAAGAAAAGGAAAGAGCATGGCTCATGCTCTTTCCTTCTCTTCTCTTCGCGGTATCTCGATCGCTATCAGCTTTCTTTCTCTTTCTTAACCGCGTCCCCAGCGGGATAGAGCTCGCGGCCGGTTTATAAAAAAAAAAATTGCTTGAGCTTAAGTATACTGTGAGTGAATAAGAAGAATCTTTATTTGTGAATATGGGTTTTACAGTACTAGTACTTGAAAAGTACTCTAGCAATAAAAGCTATTCTCCAAGGTGTTCTCTACGCAGGCAACTGTCACTAATCAAAACATGTTTAGTCTCAGTTATGTTTAATTCACATACTTATATAGATGCATATCACAGAACATGAAAATTCAATAACATACACATTTTGTTTCAATTTCATACCTGAGCTGTTTTTGGAGGAGCTTTTAGTATCACATTTTGACTGGGATTGGATGTTATGACAACCTTCTTGGTAGTTGGAGCACCTACAACAAAACAATACAGAATACACTACTTGTATGAACTTTAAAAGAAAAAGCCTATAAAATGGTGACGAGGGCTCAAATGGCGAATAGAAGAATGGTCATATGAATAATTTGTTTACAAAATTTTAAGTGGCTAACCAGTTATTTTATGATTCTGGCCTTTAAAACACTATACACTGTAATAGTCCATAGCATAACTTATATAAAGAATAAACTGCAATTTTTATTTTTTATTTTTACTCATTATCTTATAGGTTCTTATAGTTCAGTGTTTGTTACTTTACCTTGAGTAGTAGCTGGTAATAATTTTGGTGTAGGTGATTGTATTGATATTATTTGCTTTTTGAATTTCATCCCCTGTTTTGTTGGTGAGGTTAATAAGACCTGAAATAAAATTATATGTTTTAGATTGTACTTTTACCAATACTCCTGCTATGGTTTAGCTAGCCAAATGATTTAATTTAAATGGCATGGTTCTGATATATAATACGTGGGGATGAAAGTAATAGAGTTAGGAAAGGCATTAACAAGGGAGTAGATCTAAGAGGAGATAGATAGAGAGAACCAGAGATGAATTGAAAAGCACAAATGTTATGCCAAACCAAAATAAATTATGCAATGAGGGCAGAAGGATAATAATGATAAATCATATTCATGCAAGAAAAGGGTTAATACCTTAGTCCCGCCGATGTTGATGGGTACAGTCTTCTGTTGCATCACATATCTTGTGTGGGGCGCTGTGCTCACACCCGACATTAGCTTTGTGATCACAGCTGGTTGGTTAGATGAGTCAGTGCTTGATATGTTAGATTGGCCTGCTGTAATAATTTAATATTTATTATTATACATAGGTTTCCATTCTGATCGGTGTTTTTGTTGTATTTTGAGAGATCCTATTTTCATAAAATATATAGTTAGTGAAATACTATTCTAAGGTTGAAAGCTACCAAAGCTACATATCATTTTAGTAGAGTAGTGCGTTTTTAAGTACGTTTCGTTAGGCGCAAGCCATAACAAATTTGGCAGTGCTTAGTGTTCAGCAGCGATGCGAAGATCAGGGCACCTCGGGTCGCCCGAATGTGCGGCGGCCGATCTACGATCTACTTTTGCCTTTGGCAAGAATACTGGTGTTTGGCTATTTTGTTGTTTTTAACGCACAGGCTGTAGGGCGAGGAAGGAAACAATGAAAGGGCGAGCAGGCAGGCGGGCCGCGAGTCGACTGATCACGCTCACGAACGACTACTAGCGACATCGGGCGAGCACGTGAGACTACGCGAGGCCCCGCCACACCCCATTCAATCAAGCGTTTCTATATCTTGTAACATTATAAATAAAGTTTATACTGTCTCGTCTCTGTGATTGTCTCGTTGCTATCAATTCAGTATGACTTGAGCCTTTACAAATAATTTAGCTGATTGTTAATAATAAACTTACACTTAAAATCATTATAAAACCTGTGTAAAGGATATTCAATGTTCTGTTTCTTCCAACCCATACAACCTAAATTACACACAGCAAAATATCAAATCAGTGTCAGTTTCAAAATGCGATAAATGTGGACCTAGAATATGTCCCTGTGGCACTCTTCTAACATAGTATTGTTTAGAATTTCAATTCCAAATGTCTTACCTTGAACAATAAATTTTCCAACTAATGGCTTCTGCACATTTGTACCAGTAATTTGTTTAGCCGAAATTAGTTGGGCCTGAAATATATTGAGAAGTTATTTGCATTGTCATATTATATACAAACAAATACATACAGACATTAAAAAATAAAAACACCCACCTGATCAGCATTAGCTCTCACATATTGCATTGACATTCCCGAACCAGATGAAACTAATTTTATTTTCTGGCCACTTCCTGCAGGTAACATGACTAGCTGTTTGCCAATTTGTGCTATAATAATAATCAAAGTACATTATTTAATAATAACTCACTTTCAAATACTACATTATTTAATCATTTTTGGTGCTGTATGCTCGCACAACATTAACACACATTCATTACCTATAAATACATTTGTGCAACATGCATAAATGTAAGGTGTAAGGCAATTATAAGTTTTCAAGAATGAGATATTTTTTTGCTGTAATTCAATGATATCGACTATTTATTATGAATACGAAAAAAAAAATTAGCATGAAATTAAAAAAAATAGTTATCAGCTTACTTAAAACAGAATTCCCTGTTTTACTGCCACTCTGAACAACCCCAGCGAGAGACATCTTCTTCACCAAACTGGCACCTTTATTAGCCACCAATGTGACAGGTTTGGGAGCGATAGCAAACTGTTTGCCAGTTGTGAAAGGCGGTTTGGATATTGTGAGTTTTGGTGGTTTTGGTGCTATTGGGACCTGTCGTGGCATTGTGCTTGTAGCAGGAAAATCCTTTTTAATGGTACGAGGCAGAGCTACTGCAGCCTGAAAAGTAAAATATTTACCAATTTAGTGCTTTGTTTAGAGATATGTAGATGATGTATATTCTTATGCTGAATTAGTGAATTCATATTTGAATGTTTGTTTTTATCAGTAGCTTTGTTTTTAGGTTTCCGTACCCAAAGGGTAAAAATGGAACCCTATTACTAAGACTTTGCTGTCTGTCAGTCCGTCCGTCCGTCTGGCACCAAGCTGTATCTCAAGAACCGTAATAGCTAGACAGTTGAAATTTTCACAGATTGTGTATTTCTGTTGCCGCTAGAACAACAAATACTAAAAACAAAATAATAATAATAATTAAGGGGGCTCCCATACAAAAAACGTGGTATTTTAGCCCTTTCTCATGGTTTTTGGCCTTTTTTCTGGTATGTAACTCTTCGTCTGCGAGTCCGACTCGCACTTGGCCAGTTTTCATTTTAAATTCATCTAGCCTAGTTTCGAATTTCACAATTTTAAACACTTGAAACTTTGATTTGCACTTATTATTTATTTTGTGAGCATTTGGTACTTACCTTGACTTGAATATATTTGGGCTGCAGAGGCACCTCATGAGCCACAGTTTGTGTCAAAGTCTCTGGCTCAAAGTGAAGGTCTATCATTGATTCAGACTGTGACAGCATATTGAGTTGCTAAAAATACAAAAGGAATGTTAAACACCATAAAATCACAAGCAATCCTTAGGCAACCCACAGTTGTGTATGTTTTATATATGGAAGTGCAAATGATTTATTAGCATAATCAATGTTTCCAAAAAGTACCATCAAATATTGCACTCCGAAATCAAGTTTCCAGTAACTTAAACAAAAAGAATCACTTTCTTAAATACAAATATTTCCGACTTTACAAAACACACATAATCATAATACAATTGCCATACATTTACATCGACTGTTTCACAAGCTCCCGTTGTACCTTCATCTTGAGTAGTATACTCTTGCAATGCAAACTGGTCGTTCATAAAATCTGAAACTGAACATAAAAAGATAATGTAAAATGTCATTGTATCAAACAATGCAAGCATGCCCCCAAAACATTATATATGGTGTTAATTTACCAATAATTTCTTCATTGCCAGTATCCATAAGCATTGGTTGCTCTTCAATAGGCTCAAACTCCATTTGTATATCATTTTCATGACCAGTTGTTTCAAGTGTGATATCCTCTTGGTTTACAACCACACCGGAATGGTCAAAGTCCATCTAAAACATTAGGAAAAGAAAAGTAAATTTAATGCTATAGACACTATTTCCTCCTAGTTATTCTTGGTGTGTTTTTAAAACATTAAAAACCTGGATGTAACAAGAATAACAACTCATTCAAAAAACCCATTCTATTTCTAAGGGAAGTCACTATGAAAACATTGTCAAAATTTATACATAAATGAAACCCACCACAAAACAAACTTATACTGCAATATAAATGGTATTTTATTTGTCAAAGATGTACATAAAGGAAATGTTTACATTAAATGTAATAATTTGAACAGGTTATTACCACTGAAAGATTTCATTACAAGTGTTCCCAGGTCTATGAAGAATTTCATGAGAAAATAGGTGAATTAGATAAAAATTGGTTGTTATAAAAATTGCAACAAATCATTATGGACATCAATTATGTTTTCTGACTAAGAGTTAATAAATACACCATTAATACAAGTTAGCAAGGAGTTGTAAGATGTGACAAATTAAAGTATGCCAAAGCTGCTACTCACACTTCCAATGGCACTTTCCAAGTTTAAAGAATCATCTAAATTATGATCCATATCTAAGATCGTATCTTCTGGATACTACACGATTTTACTATAGTTAGAAACAGAAACACTACACGCAAGAAAAGTAAAAATCATGTTTGAGTTCAAAAGAGGCCGCCATTTTATAAGTTGTCAAATTCTTCCGACAAGCTCCCGAAGTCTCTCCTGTCGCCACGGTTGAAAACAAATCGACACAAACATTAAACAATATTCTTAGACAAAACTTTGTCATATAGTCATTCACAATCACTTATATGTAATATACGCACGACGTTTTTCAGTTTGTAATGCTTAAAAAATGAAGACAACAATTAATTTACTAATAATTTGCAATAAAAGTGAATAAAATTTCAATGGCGCTTCTTTCAATTTTTGGATGTCACATGTAGCCAACCTAAGAAAAAAAATAATTAAGAGAGCACGTTCACAGATTGCAATATTGCATGAAGTGGTATAACTTTAATCCAAAATGTAAAAAAAAAAACCTGTTTCGTATAAATTCCAGAGAACGACCTTCACAGAGCTGGTAATGTAATTTATATCAAATAAAATATTAAATATGTGAAGTAATATATTGTAAATGGGGTGGTTAAAAAAATCACTCTAGAATATAGTGATTAACTTAACTAACTGATGCCTCGACTTCGTTCGTGCGAAATATTCAACCTATGGGAACGTATTCCCAATATAAAAGATCCATCACTTCTTCTTATTTCTATATACTCTTTGTCTCTCTCTCTGTCACTTCACTTCACATCAAAGAAGAGTACCTAATAAAAGTTACCTACTTCACATCATAGATAAAATTATGCTTTAACAATCTGTACTTAAAATCATATTGTTCATTCATCTTACATGTCAAAATTGTCAAAAGTCAATCAAAAATATCAAAATAGAAAAAAAAAGTCATCCGAGCCGACAAGCGAGAGTTGGAGAGTATTTTCTTGAATTTGTGAAATATCGGTGTTTTGAAATAATAAGCAATGGCAAAAATACCTTTGAACTTACAAGGAGTACGACAGTACCTAAGCGAGCTTCGGAATTCTGGAGGATTGCATAAAGATCAAGCTGAGAAGTAAGAATTTTAAAAATCAAACTGAACTGAAAATGATTAAAACTGATTGATTTATTATTTTTCTAATCCTTAATTTAAGGTACCGTAATGTTCTAATGGAAATTCTTAAAAGTCCAGAAACTGAACTGGCAGAATCACTAAAAGCATTTGTGGAAGCAAGTATGTACACAATGTTTATAATATCACCTATATACACTCATTAAATATATTTTGGTTATAATTAATATATATAATTTCAGTTGTAAATGAAAATGTCAGCCTAGTGATATCCCGTCAACTGCTAACTGATGTGAGCACACATTTGGCTTTGCTGACAGATCATGTTTCTCAAGAAGTGTCACACTTTGCTTTGGATGTTATACAACCTAGGGTCATCTCCTTTGAAGAGCAGGTAATCACATTATCTTATGATATTGTAATGAAAAGAGATATGTCACTGGCATCTAAAAATGATTGCTCAAGATCAGGTTAATTTACCTCTCTCTCCTCAAGCTTAAGTACAACAGGACATGCACTAATCCTTTAGGTTTGACTAGTTAGAATTCTAAGTTAGTTCTATGGTGAAAATATGCACAACTTACATTTTATTTAAACACTTTTTGTAACCAAAGATACCATATTAGTATTAGTTTGACTCAATATAACTGTCTCAGTGTGTCCTTATTTTGGTGGTTAACTGTGTATGTTTACATAGGAATAAAAAGAGAAGGTTAGATTAAAATACAATAACTTTACTTCTTTAAATTTTGTGGGTAATGGCATCTTGGAAATTTTTGGATACATTAACTTTACTGGGTAATTTTTAAATATTATTCTTTTATTGGGATAAATCAATTGTGCCTCTCCTGAATATTAATTCAAAATTTAAATGATCAAATACAATAAACCATAAAAATACAATATGTAATGGAAAACTATATCAACTATTACTAAAATAACTAATGTAGCATCATCTAAGAAGCCCTAGCATGGGTACTAAATGTAAATTCAGGCAGTGCCAGCGTCCTAACACCCTCCATTGCAATCCTTAATACTTTTTTTTTTTAAAGATTATAGCTCGGTTACTAAACCTTTAAGCCACTTCTTATTTTTTATTATATTATCTTAGTTGGAAAGATTGTTGATGATGATGACGATAAATGATGATTGGTGCCTCAGTAAAGTATTGGAGGCTTTACAAGAGGTTCCTCATAATTCTTTGTAATATGCCACTTGCATTATGTTTAAAAATCCATAATTTTATCCATAAAAACTTGAGTTCACACCAATTCCGGATAATAAAAAACCGCGATGCGCTCTACTCCGTGTTGGCGCCAAAACCCCAATAATACTCCATTTAAAAACATTTGTAGGTTGCCAGCATCAGACAACATTTGGCTGATATCTATGAGAGAAATCAAAACTGGAAGGAGGCTGCAAATGTGCTAGTTGGGATACCTTTAGAGACTGGGCAAAAGTATGTCAACATTGTTTCTTAGTTTGTTTTTTGTTTTGTTACTGTCTGGTTGTGATGGTTTAGCGAACCGCCTCATGAAGTAGCTCAAAGGACCACTATGTAGCCCCACTACATAGTGGTCCTTTGAGCCAGGTATGAACTAGCAAGCTATGGATTGGACCATATGCAATATGAATGTATGATGAATGTGCATGTTGAAGTTTATTGTTGATTGTACACCTATCCCTATATGTAAAGTATATTATTTTATTTATTCATATTATATTTTAAGCTTAGCTGTTATAAATAAATCCCCATTTTAATTATATTTCTTTTGAAATACACTTAGACCATATAATTTTTTGAATGAAATTTTGAAGCATTAACTGTGCTAACTTTTCAAATCGATTAAGATAGGAAAAAGTGAATCGCTCAGACGGGACTCGAACCCGCGATCTTTCCCTTACAGGGGGAATGCTCTGACCACTGAGCCACCGAGCCACGCCTGAAGCTTTATCATTCAAATTCTCCTATACTACCGTCTTTAGGGCGACGGTTGGAGCCATCTACCGACATTCGTACGAACTATCCCGCCTGAGCGATTCACATATCATTTTTTGTACTATCTATATTTCTTTTTGTATAGCATCTAGTTAAGAAACTTTTTATCCATTCACAGACAATATTCAGTAGATTACAAGCTAGAGACATATCTGAAGATTGCACGACTATATCTGGAGGTGGATGACCCAGTACAGGCAGAGGCATTTGTGAACAGAGCATCCTTGTTACAGGCAGAAACTACTAATGAACAATTACAGATTTACTACAAAGTTTGTTATGCCCGTGTTTTAGATTATCGAAGGTATGATGATTTTTTAAGAACATTAGTTAACGAAACGAATAAATAACAGTCGCTTTGGCGTGGCGGTAGTGAACGCCGCTGCTGCGCAGAGGGCGTGGGTTCGATCCATGCTTCGTGCAAATATTTATTTACATGAATATTGGTATTTGCATTGATCTGGTTGTCTCTGGGAGCATGTTAAGCTATCAGTCCCAGTTGTCATAAGAACAGAAGGGCTGATCACCCGTCCGATCAGCAGCTTCCCCATTAGCAGTAGTAGGACTGAGTACCTTCGAATCTGGCACGTTTCGATCCTAAGACCGACTCCTTAACCACTAAGCTCCCGACGATGGCTTGGCTAGAAGAAATTTCATTTAATCTAAACTGAATTTATTTTACCACACTGATTGTTAACATTGCCATAATGCATATTCGCTCATTCAGTGCAGTATGCAACTTGAATACTGTACTGTCAGTACTGGGTGTCTCATTAAGAACTTGAATTTTAAAAATTTAAAAATATTTATTTATTTAACATTTTTTTCTACATATGTATGGAGGTAGTGATGACATTTACACATGAAACAAAATATCGGTTAAATGGCCACCGTTGGTCTGTTGGCAGGTATGCACTCTTTTGACGAAATTTTGCAGTAAGGGCTGCTGGATTTGACGAATTTGACGTGCAATTTCTTCTTTGAGTTCCTCAGTTGTCTCAGGGTGCTTCGTATAGACCTTACTTTTCAAAAAACCCCAGAGAAAATAGTCCAAACAAGTTAAATCGCAACTTCTTGGCGGCCAGTTTTGGTCTCCAAAACGAGAAATTACACGACCTGAAAACTTGGTTTGTAACAAAGTCATTGTTGCCCTTGCGGTGTGACAGGTAGCGCCATCCTGTTGAAACCACATCTCATTTAAGTCAATTCCGTCTAATCCAAACAGTTGCCAAACAAAGTCTGTCAACATGGCCTGGTAACGATTGCCAAATCCAGTAGCCCTTACTGCAAAATGTACTGCAAAATTTCGTCAAAAGAGTGCATACCTGCCAACAGACCAACGGTGGCCATTTAACCGATATTTTGTTTCATGTGTAAATGTCATCACTACCTCCATACATATGTAGAAAAAAATGTTAATAAAATATTAAATAAATAAATATTTTTTAATTTTTAAAATTCAAGTTCTTAATGAGACACCCTTTATAAGGGAGATAGGGGGTCGACAAAGTGTGACATTGTGTGAAAAGAGGTGGGAGGGGTCCTAAATTTCGTGACGTCACATTTCAAAATCTATTATAATCTAAGTGTTAAAACACGAACTTTAAACTACTACTTGACGCAAACCTCAAAAGTATATAAAATATACAGTGCAGCTTTATGCTGATGAAAAAAAAGCAACAAATTGTATAAGAAGAAGTTAACAACTAATGGAAAAGTTTAAAAAGTAGTGACGAAGTTTATGAAAAGTAATTGCAAATAAAAATGATGACAATGAAATTCCGTCGTCGTTCGCAAAATATTAATATTTTACAAGTTTTTCCTGAGAAATTGTCACCTGTCGCCTGTCAAGGTTTAATATTTATTAAACAGAAATAAGTCAAATTGTCATAACAAGTCGACATTATTGTGGTTTTTCCACCGTGACTTATTTATCAGCAATAATTTAATTAAACAAAATATTGTCAAATTGTCGGATTGTCGCCTGTCGCCTGTCACCTGTCATTGTCGCGTTTATTAAACAGTTTTATAGCTTGACAATTTTATCAGTATTTGCCTGTCGCATTTGGACTTAATTGTCGACTTTATTAAACACCACTTGTCGCGACAATTCGACTAATTTGACAAAAAGTGACAAATTTGTCGTATTGTCACTTTTATTAAACAAGCCCCAGCTGTGACAAGGACAGAGGGAGGAGCAAAAACTCATGAAATTCGTGTGACGTAATTTATGGATGACCCCTAATGTATGTGTTTATGAACACACTGATTGATGGCTCTGGTGCAGCTTTTCCCTTTTTTCTCGGAGTTGGGATATCAGACTGCAAATTTGGCTTCCATATAACCTAATACCAATCAGTATAGGAAAAGGAGAAGTAGAAAGCGGACCCCAGGCTCCAAGCTTTGGATGTTACTTGCGTTTTTATATCAATATCTAAAAGATTATGGTGTATGCTAACAATATTTTTGGTCCACAGGAAATTCATAGAGGCAGCTCAGAGATATAATGAACTCTCGTACCGCAACATTATACACGAGGATGAAAGAATGACGTGTCTCAGGAATGCACTTATCTGTACAGTGCTTGCATCAGCTGGTAAATCCTACTAATATTATTAGTGTGAAAGTTGGTGAAGATATATTTTGATGTTTAGGTGTTTATTATTGAATCACGCGGTAACAATTGAAAGGGTCTGGCTGAAATTTGGTACAGGGATAGATTGCCTGGGGCTGCACACGCTTACCGAGTGTCCGGCGTTTGAGACGCCGAAGCGGGAGCTTGTGTCGGCCCTGGGGGTGAGAGTGCTCACGCTCTCCACCCTGCTCGCCGCGTTGGTCCGCTGCGCGGATCCGTGGGCGGCTAGCAACTCCTTCTGCAAGCAGGTCATGCTCGTAAAGAAGACAGCAGAGCGGGCGCGGCGCGATGAGCGAGAAAGATTCGCGGATGTAGGCGGCTCAGGCGTCGGAGGGCGCAGAAGGACCTCCGCCCCCAGCGCGGAGCGCGGACCTGAGCGTGAGCGCGGGCCCTGGCAGAAGCAGGCTACGGCAGTGGCGCGCATTGCGCGATGCGTGCCTCCCCACACCGGGGGCGAGTCGGGGACCGCGTGGTGCCCCTTCCCGAGGATCAGCCGGGGTGCGAGGAATATGTCGCCTGACAACCTCACCTTCGTCCTAGCACAACGACCCACAGACGGCGTGCGGTTTAGTCTTATCGGTTCCGACATAACCTGCCCCTCTACCCGTGGGAATTTCCCGCACGTAAAATAAAGGGATAGATTGCAGTCTGATTCATAACATATTGGATTTTTATCCCGTGAATTGGTTCCCATGGATTGTGGGCATGGAGCAAATTAACACGCGGGCAAATCTGTAACAGTCAGGCTGTTATAAAATGGTAGGAAAAGTAGCATAATTAATAATAAATTGCACTCTATAAATCATTCGCATTTGACAGAATTAAGGACAATAATTATCATCAGAATACTTTTCCTTTGACTATGTTTTATTTCCATATATAATGATATCTTTTCGTATCATTTAATAGGTCAGCAGCGATCCAGAATGTTAGCAACTCTGTTTAAAGACGAAAGGTGTCAACAGTTGCCTGCCTATTCAATTTTAGAGAAAATGTATTTAGATCGTATCATAAGACGCTCGGAATTGCACGAATTCGAGGCACTCATGCAAACTCATCAAAAGGTAAGAATATTAAATTACTTTAAGTAGCTGCGTAGAGATAGCCTCTTTGGCGGATTTCTACCGCCTTTATCAGGGCGAATGTTCCGATGAGCTCTTCCAATATCGCTCCATACAGTGCAAACAATTCCATCAAGAAACAATCAGTTCGATCACTCTTTTCTTTGCCGCGTCATCTAGTCTTGGAAATTTTTACCAACATACGTGTTTCCTTCTGCTCTCTCTATATGGTCCCGGTTCATTTAAGCCGGGCGTGAAAATTCATCTATCGAGATTGTCGAGAGACTCCCATTCTAGGGACTGTATTTGTATTGGTGGCGGACAACACTCCAGCTTACCATCATTTGACGACTTTGATATAAAAAAAGTGTTTTAAACTCACAGGCTGAATGTACTAAAACATTATCTCCTTTCTCAGGCCACAACATCTGACGGTTCCACAATTCTAGACCGCGCAGTCTTCGAACACAATCTGCTCTCAGCCAGTAAACTTTACAATAACATAACGTTTGAGGAACTGGGCGCATTGCTCGAGACGCCTCCCGCTAAGGCCGAGAGGATTGCGAGCCACATGATCAGTGAAGCAAGAATGAACGGATATATTGACCAGATTAGCTCTGTTGTTCACTTTGAAAGTAAGTACCTGCTTGAAAACCGACTTCAAAACGAAAAAGCACCAAAATAGGCACTAAAAACTAAATAACAATTTATTTTTTTCTGGTAATTCAGAAGACCAAGTAATGAAACTGCAGTAATGCGTAAACAAAAACCGCTGTAATACGCTGTGTAGAACCCTCGACTTTCTTTCGAATGACTCCATCAGATCGACTGAGACATCTGAGGTTTCTCATCTCACCGGTTTTCACTGGCCCCGAATATCTTGTTTGGGCTCTATGAACACTCAGGTATCTCCTAGCTAGAAGATGTATTAAATTCGTGATGTTAAAAAAAAATGTGTATTTCGAAGTTACAACATAAGAACACTCGTAGGGAGCCGATTCAGTCAGCAGGTATGCGTAAGTGTAGTAGTGTGATTGTTCTATATCTATTTTGGGCTGGTTACACGAGTTTATGAAAGTTTATTTATTTTGATATTGATAAGTTTGTCTTGATATGACAGAGAAATACTGATGATAGTACAAAACATAATCTTATTTTTTTGTAATCGATCAGTCATGCATTGATAAAACTCGTACGATTTTTATCAACTGTTGTTGGGTTGGCAACTTAGTTCTCGCGGCTTATTTAAATTCATTGATAAAAAAATGAGGTCTATAGATGGTCCTCCACAATCAGCATCCTCATACCTATTTACCACAAGTATTATTTTCCGGGAGCTACTGCTTCCTCTGAACTCCCCCTCCCCCTCCCTAATAGGAAAGTTTTCACCAGAGCCTCGCCCGTTGTTTCGCAGGTGCATCAGTTACCAGGTTGACTCGGGCGTCAATGTTGGTCACAACTCGGGACTAGTTTGTTTTGGGTAGTTTGGAGTAGTTAGTAGGGAATAATTTACTGTATTTCCCTGTTTGCCACAATTAGAGCGACAGGTGGCCAGGTGGCAAAGGAGATGTCCTTCTATTCATTCATAATTTTATGAAATAGTAAATGTCTCATCTGTTTCTGAACTCATACTCTTTTTATAGCTCGCGATATTCTTCCTCAATGGGACAAGCAAATCCAGAGCCTGTGTTATCAAGTGAACAGCTTGATTGAAAAGATTGCAGCAGCCGAACCAGAGTGGATGGCGAAACTCGTGGAGGAAGAGATGATTCAGTAGTAACACTCTAATGTAATTTTAACCTCTTTGGCTTATTCTAATATACTATTTGTAATTTAAATGATGTTATCCTCATTTTGATTCAACAAACATTTTAAGCGAGTGCATGATGGGTTTTGGATTTTGATTTGAAAAATCTATACTTATCTATTATTATAAAGAGCAAAGATTTGTAAGTTGTAATGAATAGGCTCAGAAACTACTGGGCCGATTTAAAAAAATCTTTCAGCATTAGAAAGCTACATTCTTCGTAACATAGGCTATATTTTCAAAATGTTTAGGGTTCCGTACGGAATCCACAGAAACTTTATTAGCCAACACCCGTGCGAAGCCGAGGCCATGAGGGAGGCATGAAAGGCGGAGGATCGTATTCTAGGCGCACATTTGGAGAAACCTACGCGCAGTAGTGGATGCAAAAGGCAAATTGGTTTAATAGTAAATGGAAATAAATGTGACGTGGGTTTAATTCAAGGCCTTCTAGAGGTGATTTACCTTTCCATTAGCAATAAACGGCAGTATTACCTGAATGCCCGTGTGTTTGTCACAATTACAACCTTTCCAAGTATATTTTGCTGATATTCACATTGAAATATTCAAGTGCACTAGCACAAGTGTGACGCTCCTGGTATTGCACACGTTTATAGGCCACGGCTAGCCACTGTCCATAAGGTGTGCGTTCGCGCAGCGGAATGTTGTTGAATTTAAAGATTTTAATTATGCAGATATTTAGTGTATGACGTCGTGTAATTGTGTATGGTAAAAAAAAATTTGTGTATGCAGCCATTGTGGAGAAATTCGCTAAAAACTGATTCCGCTGGGCGAACGTTGTCCTGGCGGAACTTTTTTCTAATCCATGGACTTAGAAGAAAAGAAATGTGTCCAAAAATTAGTGTGTATTTGTGTGTAATTGTGTATGTATGAATAAAATTAGTGCATGCATAAACTTCGGAGAAATTCAAGTTTCCGCTACGCGAACGTTTGGCCATTAGCTAGTTTTCATATAAAGCTCTTATATAGAGAGCTGTAGATTTTTACATAGGTTGTTTTGAATTTGTTTAAATTTGTTTAAAAAACAGATTTAGAAGAAATCGTAGGGTTTAAAAGATAAAAAATAAACGTGAAATACGCTCATTAGCTCTTAGTTCGTGAAGTAACCACTTTGGGGTCTAAATTTTCACGTTTATACAAACCTTGTAAGTGTCTGCAATATGTTGCCAAGTATCAATGATGGTTCGTTAGTAATTAATGAGTTATAGGACAATTTACCATGAATAGACCACTGTTTGCAAAGCAGTCAAATATCAAAACGTTCTAAAGTAATTGCATAGTAAAATGTGTTCCAATAATTAGTGTATTAATTCAACTACTCACATGCAAAATTTCATCTCATTAAATTCAGTAATTAAAGAGAAACAATTAAAATACTTACAAAGCATCGAAAACTTACATAACCCGACCAAATTCGGATAAATATAAAAAAGCGGCCGTTCAATATATCTAGGTAACATTCTAAAATTTACAGTATAATACCGGTATTTAATTGGTACAGGTGATAACACAATATATTACCGTTGTACTGGACTTATGTATATGTTCCCGCGCACCCCACCAAAATATTCAGAATTATTTTGTTCGAAGCGGTACACTTAAAGCTAGTCCTTTGATTAAATAGTCTAAGTATTGTAGTTAGGAATTGATCAAAAATATTATGCTAGTGTGAAAAAACGGAGAACGCGCTGCGCGCAACGAGCGATAGAGGCGGCTTCCCTCTTGAAACGGTACTTCCATCCTTGAAGAAAAGAGAGCGCAATATGTTTTCATAACTCACATAAGCCACGGCCTGCGCGTATTCGTTTGCTGTTGAACTTGAACCTGGTTTTGTTTTATCCCCATTCACAAATTTGCACTCAAGGACAATGTGCGTATGCGCTGTTGTTTTGCTATGTATCGCCAATTCTCCGTAATAATAATATTGACAGTGTGTTATTAATGTTATAGTGTAACAGTGAAGCTTAAAATAATTAAGTGGTAGGTATATTGAGTGAGTGATAGTGAGAAGCTGATGTTTAATTAAAACTTGTTAATTGAAGATTTATTCTTTTCGCAGATATTACGGCATTATTAAAAAAATATTTTTCATTCTAGAAATGCAATTGTTTTATTTTTTCCTAACGCTTGTGTACGCAACTGTACCATATTAATAAAAAAAAATCCCCCTTCTCCCCAGACCGCGACAGCGAACAGACGTGTGCTCCGTATTGCTCTTAATTAAAATAAATAAGATTTTTTTGACTCAAAATATCATCTAAAATCTACCTTAAGTACCAGGCGCACATAAACAGTAAGCGAACGCAGAGTCAGTGTTAGAAGAAGATAGCAACAATGGAGACGAGGGTAGGGTGAGTTATTTCACATTTTCTCATCGTTTATGTCAGACGTCAGCTGAGAAACGACACCTGTCAAACCAAACGTCACCTGTCAATCGAAACGTCACATCTGCCAACAACCTGACGTCTGAATGTCAGTGTCATGACTCAAGGTGATGTTTAGGTGTTGCCACACGTGAAAAGTGTGAATGGTCTTGCCAACGTAGAAATTTAAATTACCCATAATTAATTACGCTTCGCTGTGAACCCGTCGGTAGCAGACGATATTATTTCTTCTGGCGTTTGGATACTGAGAGGAAATGCCTCTTAGAAGATCGCCTCCTGCAACTCCTTTGCCCGTACAATCGGGTACAGAGTCTGCATCAAATCTACGATTTCTTGATAGGGATTCTACCTCACACAAAAATGACTCAACACCTGATCTTTCGCAAATCCCTTTCAATGCGGCCGAACGGAAAAAGAGGAAAATTGGTGGTGAGGAGATTTTGGACTCTGGAGACATTACTTCTAACATCCTATCTGAATTCCTGAAGGTTCAAGAGGCTCGATATGAGAAATTATTGCTGAAACTGGAGGACATTATAGAACAGAACAACGAATTGAAGAAGGGCGTAGAGGTCATGTCAAGCAAACATGACGACTTCTTGAAGCGTATTTCTTCTCTGGAAACTGAAGGAAGAGATAATAAAAAAATAATTAAGTAGATGGAAGAAAAAATTGAAAAATATGGAAAGAAAATCTCGTGCGCCTGAACTAGAGCTTCGAAACGTACCTAAAAGAAATGGTGAAACCAAAAATCAACTATGCGAGTCGATCATGAATATGGGAAGGTCCTTGGATATGGATATTAAAAGCTCAGACATAAGAGATGTATACAGAATCCAGTCTAAAGAAAATATTCAACCTATTGTAATGGAGCTAAATACAGTTATTTTAAAAGAAAAGATTTTACAGAAAGTCCGAGACTTTAATAAAACCAAGGCCAAGGGGGAAAAGCTGAATACAACGCATCTCAAGCTTCCGTCACCAGTGCAGCCAATATTTGTCTCAGAGACTCTAACCCACAAAACCCAGAGGCTGTATTTTCTGGCGCGACGGTTTCAAAAAGAGTATGGATACTCTTTTTGCTGGACTTCCCATGGTATAGTTTACTTACGCAAAACTGTACCTAAGTGATGGTCAGACTCGGATTAGCTCTGAAACAGATCTGGAAATGTTACGGAATACTATATCTGCATTACTAGTACTAGGTAGTAATTTTAAAGCATGTTTTTTTAATAATTATATTTTATACTTTTATACTGTAGACACTTATACAAAATCACAATTACATTTTAACCTACTCCATACCAATTTGACATACACAAATTTAATAAAACATACACCAAACATACTATATACGACTATACCGACCCTTACACTTTATAACGAATCAGCTACGGCATTGTTGGTGAAATCTTCAGAATTCACCTGTATGACTCAATTAGCTGGTCAATTCAATGCTTTTGTTAACATTCAATAACTTAAATGACTTGAATGACGATATTGATGAGGCGGCTGTCTCAGGTTCCTTATCTTGCGACCTAGACTCTTGCCATGAAAAAATTGCTAAATCATCAACCTCGTTCACCGTTTTCACACAAAATATTCGCAGCATCAATTGCAACTTTGCTGGTTTGGAACTAATGTTGAGCAGACTTAAATTTGACTGTGATGTAATCGTCCTTACAGAATGTTGGCTAACTAATAAGGCTGCCGCATTACCAACAATTAGGGGTTACCGGACTAGTGCTACTAATAATAACATCATACAGAATGATGGGGTTGTATTGTATTACAAGGATCATCTAAATTTCACAGTTTCCGAGCCCGGCCTACAGGATTGCAATTGTCTGGTTGCCACATTTGCAACTACTGCAATAATCAGCATATATCGATCCCCATCGTACACTAATATAGATAACTTCCTGAACTCTTTAGACCAGACACTGAAAAACCTATCACACTTAAGCAATATAATAGTAATAGGGGATCTAAATATTGCAATTAATAGCAAAAGCATTGAATTTGCTGGAGAAAGGTTTCTTAATCTAATGGCCACACATGGTCTTCTACCTGCGCATACAGAAGTGACTAGGCCTGCAAGTGGCAAATGTATAGACCATGTGTTGTTAAAGACAAGGATTCCCTCTAACACGATCGTTCTTGAAACTGTACTAACAGACCACTATCCTGTTATATTGTGCATGGAAGGCAAAAAAGGGCAACGATGTGTAACTGATACAATGCAGAAAACAAACACAGTCAATATTTTTAATGATATGAATAATATTAACCTTAGTCCAATATATCAATCTACGGATCCAAATTATGCAATAAATTATCTTGTTACGAAAATTCAAACAATAATAGAAAATAATACAGAAACAGTACATTTATCAAGACGTAAAAGAATGTTAAAACCATGGGTCACGCAGGGTTTGCTACGGTGCATGAGAAACAGAGACAAATTGCATTATAAAGCGAGGATTTCACCAGATAATGAAATAATCCAAACAACATATAGACGCTATAGAAATTACTGTAATATAATATTAAAAAAAGTAAAAACCTCGTACGAAAAAACTCAACTAGAGATGGCTAAAAATGATCCTAGAAAGACCTGGAACATTGTCAAAAATATCACTCATATGACTAAGGAAAATAGCTCTCCCACTGAATTATTAAACGCTTCTTCCTCGCCTATGCAATCAGTGAACAGTATTAACAGGTATTTTGTAAATGTAGGTGAATCACTTGCTGAAAAGGGTCAGGTGTTTACTAAAAGTCCCGTTTATCCTGATTCCCCTAGTATCTCGCAAATGCATTCATTCGTTCTTAATGATGTTGATGAGGGGGAAGTTGAGCGACACATTACTGGCCTGAAAAGTATATGTTCAGTTGGACTAGATAAAATCTCAAACAACTTACTCAAACAATTTAAAAATATTCTGGTTACTCCACTCACATTCATTTTTAATCTTTGTCTACAAACTGGTATCTTCCCCACTCAATTGAAGAAATCCGCAGTTCGTCCCATTCACAAGGGTAGAGATATAAATGTAATAAAGAATTATAGACCTATATCTATCCTCCCTTCGTTATCAAAAATACTGGAGAAAATAATTAATATTAGATTGATCGGCTATCTCCAGAAGTACAAGCTGCTATCCAGTAATCAACATGGCTTTCGTGAGGGTGGATCAACGGATGTAGCAGTACATCTACTGACCAACTATATCAGCAGCGCTCTAGATGGGGGAAAAAAATGTCTGTCGATCTTCCTGGACCTCGCTAAGGCCTTCGACACCATCTCGGTTCCTTACCTCATAAAAAAGCTGGAAACGCTTGGTGTAAGGGGAGTACAATTGAAGCTTTTTAAAAGTTATCTTTCAGAAAGGTATCAGTGTGTGCGAGTCGGAAAATATACTAGTGATGAGCTTCCGGTAACCTATGGGGTACCACAAGGAAGCATTTTAGGCCCGACTTTATTTTTGGTTTATATCAATGACCTTTCTGATTTAAAGCTACCTCTTGGTAAAATTATTTGCTATGCGGACGATACTGCTCTCCTTTTTTCCGCCAATACATGGGAAGAGGCCTACAACGCAGCTCAAACCGGACTCAATTTAGTACAGAATTGGCTTAATTGTAACATGCTAACTTTGAACGTAGATAAAACTAAATTTATGACATTCTCTATTCGAAACATACCCATTAACGAGACATGTAAAATTATTTATCATCAGTGCAGCTCTACTAACGGCTGCCATTGTAAACCACTAGAGTGTACTAAAAAAATTAAATATCTAGGTGTCATAATTGATTGTAACCTTTCTTTTAAAGAACACATTAAGGCCCTGACTTCTCGGGTGAGGAAAATCATATATGTTTTCAAAAACCTAAGAAACGTTGCAGATCCTTCGTTGCTAAAACAAATATATTTCGCGTTATGTCAGTCAATTATCACATATTGCATAACATCCTGGGGAGGCGTTCATAAGGGCACATTAAAAAGTATTGAAGTTGCCCAGCGTGCCGTTCTGAAGGTGTGTACATTTAAGCCTACGCTTTATCCTACTACTCTACTATATCAATATTGTGATGTGCTTACTGTTAGGCAATTATTTCTACAAAAGATTATACTACTACAACATAGTAAGCTTACGTTTAACCCTAATCAGTTCAATAAGCGGAGAAGCTATTCTGTATGTCCAAGGCTGCTTAAACCAAACACATCGTTATGTACGTCAATTTTCTGGTTTTCTTGAGCCTCTCGTGTATAACAAAGTTAACAGAATTCTTAAAATATACCCGCTCACCAAGTCCTTGTGTAAGAAACAAACTTATACTTACCTACAAAGTCTTACCTATGACGAGACTGAAGATCTGATTATGATACAGAGCTAGATGCTCCGTTAATGTCGGTATCAATCACCTACTAAACACACACACACACACATACGCACACGCACACACACATACGCACACTCAAATTCACGCACACAAACACACTCACACGCACACGCATGCATTACACACACACAATAATTGCTGCAGTATTATTATTTTTTAAGTCTTTTTCAAACAATCCATTTCTTAATGTTGTTTGTATTGTTGTTTGATATCTAAAGTAGGGTTATTGAACCTATGTAATGTTTCATCGGCGCTGCAAGCCGAGATACAGGCTTGTCCTAGTTCGGCTGCAGATGCTACCTATACTTATAAATGTGTCATTTTAGCCTATACTTATCTTAATCTGTATAATTTAAGCGAAAATTTAATTATGGAATGACATTATAAATATTATATTATAAATTATAAATAAATAAAGTAAAGTATTACATAGCTAAAAAAAAAAAAAAAAATACTATACTGGAAGGTTAAGAACGTTACTTAGAAATATGGCACGGTCGCTTTTTTGTAGCCATCCGAACTTGGTCGGGTTATGTAGGTTTTCGATGCTTTGTCAGTATTTTAATTGTTTCTCTTTAATTACTGAATTTAATGAGATGAAATTTTGCATGTGAGTAGTTGAATTAATACACTAATTATTGGAATACATTTTACTATGCAATTACTTTAGAACGTCTTGATATTTGACTGCTTTGCAAACAGTGGTCTATTCATGGTAAATTATCCTATAACTCATTAATTACTAACGAACCATCATTGATACTTGGCAACATGTTGCAGACACTTACAAGGTTTGTATAAACGTGAAAATTTAGACCCCAAAGTGGCTACTTCACGAACAGACCTAATGAGCGTATTTCACGTTTATATTTTTATCTTTTAAACCCTACGATTTCTTCTAAATCTGTTTTTTAAACAAATTTAAACAAATTCAAAACAACCTATGTAAAAATCTACAGCTCTCTATATAAGAGCTTTATATGAAAACTAGCTAATGGCCAAACGTTCGCGTAGCGGAAACTTGAATTTCTCCGAAGTTTATGCATGCACTAATTTTATTCATACATACACAATTACACACAAATACACACTAATTTTTGGACACATTTCTTTTCTTCTAAGTCCATGGATTAGAAAAAAGTTCCGCCAGGACAACGTTCGCCCAGCGGAATCAATTTTTAGCAAATTTCTCCACAATGGCTGCATGCACAATTTTTTTTTTACCATACACAATTACACGACCTCATACACTAAATATCTGCATAATTAAAATCTTTAAATTCAACAACATTCCGCTGCGCGATCGCACACGTCCATAAGGTAGGTCGTGTGCTTGTCTGCCACCTAAGTAGTATAGAAAAAATTGTACTCCAGGCACTATTTCATGTTTTATTTATAATATATGATCTGTGTAGCTTTTTAGCGTTTTTTGTAGTTTGTTGTTTACCTTCAACTATAAGGATATTTTATAGCTAGAATTTTCTCAACTATTTATGACTACTATAACTTTATTGACTACATGGAAAACCATGTCATAGCCGTTACTCACTCACGGACGGTGATCATTTTCAGCTGCGACAATTCCTTTATAGAGCTCAGATTTGAACCACCTTCCATCAGGTGGGCCGTGTGCTTGTCTACCAACTAAGTGGTTTAAAAAAAACTACCGTGATTATTGTCACGCATTGTGAGCGCTTACGATTACTGTAGAGCGTTCGCCTCTCAGTTGAAGCGCATCTCCCAAAGCTAAGAATATTTAAAAACAAAATTAAAAAGAATAAATAATGTATTGATTTCATTTAATTGAATAGAGGAATATTATAAAAATGCTTTATTCAAAAAATAAAGTATAAAGACAACAAATTGATAAAAATATATATATATGTATATCACTCCCTATGAGTTTCAACTACCTTGGTGAAGGTACCTGATGAAATCAGGGTGAACTTACATAAGAAAATGATACAGTAGTGAATGAGACAGCACAGTCTAGGTAGGTCTAATAAAACAAATAGGCACTGATTCCAACAGACTATTCATTTTTATTTCCATTCAATCAATAGGACAATACACCATAGGTGCTTATTTATTTACAAGACATCTAGCATGGGTGGCGTTATTGAATTAATGGTTAAACAGCAAAAGGGGAAGTTTTATCACGCTGCGTGCTAATACATAATACTTGAGAACAATAATAACAATTCGAGGAGAAAAAAGCGCGACCGCCGTTTGTAATTGAAATTGTAAGTATTGACGAACGGCGCGGTCACTTCATTTGTGACGAGAGGTGAAATAGGTGTACGACAATTACATTGTTGCGTTCTGAACGCTCAAATACACTATACAGAGGACACTTGAAGATACCGTTTTAGTTATTTGATTTTGCTATGTTACGCTTCTTTTTCTGTTATTATTATAACAGTCAATGTTGCATTATGTATTATCTACATGACTAAAAGCCGCTGCACTCCTGTGGATCTAGGGCTCCAACTCGAGGGCGACACCGACTTTGTGTCCACCAGCATTGAAGTTCTGGCCGTCGATGGCAGCCGATAATGTCAACACCACTCCTGTGAACAATACATAGTTACGATGTAACTAGCTGTTTCTAGGGCCCTACAGATTAGCACAAGCAGTCCCATATATGGGGAATGCAATATGCAATGAAAATGAATCAAGCCTCGCTCTCGGACTGGTCGCGAGTTCAAGTCCCGCCTGAGCGATTCACTTTTTCCATTCTTAATTGAATATTAAAATTCTCTTGCAATCAACTTGTAGCATATTTACAAAGCTACAAAAATTTATGTATACCAAGGTTTAGAACCCCATGTCAATAATATGAAATGTATAGAAATAGATTAGATAAAACACTGGCACTTTTATAACAACAAAAAAGATAAACCATATGATACGACATATTGTTATGTTGGATTGTGCTCTATAGGATTTTATGATCTGTAAGATCTTGTGATATTGTTTAGAATAAGTGAATTGTTGCATCATTTCAATGCATTAAACATGATACTTCTTTTTATATTCAGTTAGGGAAATTGATTGCCCTCCCCTCCCCCCTCTAGATGGTAAGCTAAGATAAAGGACAAAATATACAAGGCACCACCATTCCAGATATTGACATTACTAAAACAGTGGTCATGTAGTATTTGAGTTTAGTTAGATACCTATCTATCTTTTCCAACTAATATGCAGAATCCTATTTATAGATTTCTACTCAAAAACTTTTGTCAACTACCAATAGAAACTTTTACTAACCAGGGCGCAATTTCTGTTGGTATCCAAGACCAATGAGGGATTTGTTGTTGACCTTGGCATGGAGAGAGGCATCAGCATCCAGTGCAAGCTTAGCACCAACACCGAATAGCGTGTCAGCTGTTCCAGAGGTCCATTTCATGCTCACTCCGCAGTCGATCTTCTCGCTCACCTTTTGGTAGATAGAACCACCAAATTCCTTGCCATTGTCACTAAAAATAATGAAATTGTAAACAATATTATAATGCTAAATACATTGAAACTGGGAGGGCTTGTATGAAAGATTTAATGAAAGTTGAGAAAGGTTGTAAGGCCAGAAGAAAATAGTGGGATGTTGTCTCCACTTACCACAGATGTGAAACTAAGTTTCCTTTATTGTTATGAATGGAAATATATTGAATCTTGATAGGCAAATGGTCTTGAATCATAGAATGTGTATCACGTGTATTGTACCTACCTCTAAGTTGTAATTTATGTTTTTTTGGTGAACAATAAAGAGTCATATTATTATTATTATTATAATGAATGTGGCTCAACATTATTTGCCCACTACATAATTTTACACAAAGTAGAACCAAAATATTGTATATTGTAACATAATACTAATTTAAAAACAATACCTATAATGAATATAGTAAATACATAAAGAACACTGTTACTCTCTTATTAAAATCAACAGAAATGAAGGTTAACATATAAAGTATAGTATTTCATTCTTGGAGATTTCAGTACTTGTGTGAAACAAAGGAACACACATTTGCAGCAATGTTGTACAATATCACTGGTTCTAACTGGTTTCATAACAATGAGAGATGATGTCCTTGCTAAAACTAAACTGGGCCATGTGTTATGCAATCTAATAAAATCAATACAGTAATTTGCAGTTAGGCACTTATCAAATGCCTACTTTAACACCTTGATTATGTATGTGCTTTGATAGTATGAAGTGTACATACATGTGTATAATTTACTGTTGTATAGACTAGTGTTGTACATATTGTGTGTAACTTTTATCAAAATATGTATATAATATATAAATTATTATCATCTATTTTCCATTAAAAAATCATGTTTCTGTCTATTAAAATACTAGATTTCGTTTTACTAGCTCTTTTTTAATCTGTAGTATGCTATGCTTGTGAAGTGTACTATACAGTCCCATTGAAGTGTTTACAAGAGTATTACTTGGTGTAAGAAGAGTAATATAACTCTTTGGTTTTTTAATTTTCAATATAAAATAATTGTTCTAATTTAACTTGATTCTTTATGCACACACAGAGAGCATACATAAAACATGTACAATGGTAATCTTAACTCAAAATGAATTCTCTTCCAGCAAACCTTTGAGTAGCAGTGAAGTATATGGTAATGAAAGGGGATGTGAAGTGTACTTAGAGAACAGATAATAATAAAAAAATAAAAAAGCATACATACCTAAACAGGTACATTATACACAAATACACAGCATACATATTATATTCATAAATAAATACACATACACGTATACCTTACCTAAAATACATGCATATAAATTATACACATACATAGACATACACGTATATATAGATACATACCTCATTTCCATCTTACAAAAATAAATCATTCGACAAGACAAGTACTTTTGTTGCCTTTGGGCTTATATTTACCTAGATTTTGGTCTGTTAAACATATAGATTGACTGAACTTCGAAAATATCTAAAAGTAGTGAATGATGAATGATAATTATGCAACTTACATATTGGTGTAGAGGTTGAAATCCTTGGTAAGGTACCCAAACGCAACATTGTTCTTGGTGAACTTGGATTTCTGTGAGTCAAACTGTGTGTGTACACCAGCAAGCCAGCCTTGGAAGTGTAGCACTCCAGCCAGATCAATTACAGGGCCAGCCCTATTCAGGTCCAAGTTTGTGTTGATAGCAACAGTCTCATTGACATATGAAGTCTTCAGCTTACCAGTCTTGTAACTGAAAAATCAAGTGCATTATTAAAGAACTGATAAATAATAAAATTAATGTAATATTTCACAAAATGAAATGGTTTCTTACCCTGTTTGTGGTGCGAATGTGCCCTCAAGCGTTATTTTAAGACCAGCAGCAATTTTGTCCTGGATAGTGATATCAGTGGCAAGTGTGTTATCTGTATTCCATTTTTCAGTAAAAGAAAGACCAAGGTCCTTCACTGCATATTTAGACTGTAAGCTACCAAAAACCTAGAAGAAAAGTTTACTATATAGATGTTTACATCACATACTCCTCTTAATTTTTAGCATTTAAATTCGTATCTTTAAGTAACAGGTATACTAATAATATGAGATGATATTGTGTGAAAATGACCACACATAATGAACAAAGTATTGTATTGATAAACCACATACTGTACTACGTTTGATGATTTAAAAAAATTGAATATATTATGGTGTAATGTTCATACTGATTAAACAAAAATTAGTCCACATTTGGAATACTTTATTCATTTGAGTAAGCAGTCATTTTACCATTGTTACCTTGCCACTTTCATGGTTGGAGATGATGCCACTGCTGAATTCTACACCTGTTTCACTCTTGGTCTTGAGGTCAAGTTTGAATACTCCAAAGTGGTAGCCCTTAGTGAAGACATCATTGGCCTTCTTTCCAAGATCAGCATAGTATGGAGGTGCCATTAGCTACAGAAAGGAAATTCATATAACTTATAGGTTGTAACACCTGTGCTAGGGGTCAATAACCTTCAAATATGTATAACCAACATAAGACACCTAATAAAATTGGAGTTCATATTATTTACACCTTGAGATACATGTAATAGTTTAGTAATATCGTAATAATATGATCAGTGCCAGCTGTGTCAGGGTCGAAATCGGCTTACTGACTTATTTACATGCACTTCTAATAAAGGTATTACATAACATCGATGCATTATGACTATGACTGCAGGTCTTCATTCCTAATGTCCTTGCATATTATTAGTCTTATAAATGTAATCTAAGTGCATTATGAGTAGTGATAATACCGTAAACTTGACCTTCTAGAAGACAGAATCGGAACCCAAATTGTGAAATCACATGCGTCAATTACCTAGTCTCCTCAGGTGACGTTTAAGCTCAACACACACGAAAATTGAGTGACTTTCAGGATACCACAGCACTGATAATGTAATGTTAGGTATTATAATAACTATATTAACTATAGAGGTAAACAAGAATTACAAGAATTATAAAATGACGTCGATACTTTCTCGTTATAGCCGGCTCGGCACTCGAATTGTAACCTAACTATAAAGCAAGGATATGCTTCAATTCACACTTAAATTTCCATTTAATATTAAGCACTCGAGTTATACTTACTGCGGTTTAAATTTATTCACAGATTGAACCTATATTACTGCGAATTCCTGATTTATGCCAAGACAAGACCTACTAACACTAGCACACCATAAGACAAGTTCAATTTTATGAATTTTCCTGAAGAGGGCGCTGACACCGGAACTAACGTTATTGATATTACGTGCCCTTTAATCTAATAGTCAAAATGAGAACATAATATTTTATGCTGTTATAAAAATAAATATAATTAATAAATGTATGCGTTTTAATCTATATTTTTTATTATTGGTCATGTATTTATTTATTTAATCATTAATTGAATAAATCAACCTGATGTGACGTCATTATTGCCAACCCTATGGATGATTCTTGGAGATTGGATTGCTACAGATTGCTATATTCTACAACTTATACTGTAGATCTACAGACTAAATTACTATAAATTAAGTTAAATAAAATTAATGTTCTATTTTTTCTATTTATATTTACATTATTAAGAAACATACCTACTAGCTTCTGTTCCACTTCTAGTACAGATCTATTCTGTAGTACTAGGCTGAGTGAAAAATCACAACTATGTAATATACGTTAACAAATACATATATACATACATATATATATACAAATAACTTGAAGATTTTAAAACTTACAATTTTGTATAGTTTTTATTATGTAGGCACAATTTCAATAAAAATCTTATAGTAATGGTAATACTGGGTTAAGAACTATGGGTCACTATAAAAATCCTAGAAATCTAAAGGTGGAAAATAAATATTACAAAATTTATATATCCATTTCGTATTTTGTATTGAGCATGTTAATGTACAATCGATTTTAAATTCAATTAACAAGGTTAATCCGTGTTAACAAGGTTAATCCTGAACGAGACTTCCGATTTAGAATATTGGGTCAAAACGCGGGCTTTTTTAAAAAGTTTTCTTTATAGTTCCAAAGTATTGTCTCATATAATATGCACCCATGCGTCTCACTACCTACTTTTACTCTACATATGCCCAGAACTAAACTTTAAGCTGTAAATGAAAGTATTTTTACATATGAAATAATAATACTAACCGTTCCATGTAGGGGACAAGTGGATTTATCGTTTAGAATACCCGAGAAAAATGAAAACCTTGAAGATTTCTCTTCTTTAGGTTCTTTGGTTGATTCTTGATCTTCTTCTGTCTCGCAATTAAATGAACTATTATTTTCAGCTTGGGTGGTAACATCTTTATTCCAAGATGATTTGTTTTGAGTCGAATCTTCCTACGGTAAAAGAAGACATAGTTAAATTATATTTTCATTTGGCGATAGAAAAACTAGATCATTCTTAGATCCTACGATTATTTTCTGATTCTGACTACAAGAGTAGGTGTCCAAAACCAGCAAACATAGTTATGAAAACAATTTTATTATCAAAGTAGAAAATGACAAAATTGAAAGATGTACCTATGCCAGGGTCCGTATTCGTTTATTTCTATTAAGTGGCGTCACAAATATTTTAATGATATCCCTGTTGGATCGGCTATATAAGTACCTAAGTCGTGATGGCATTTGTCAATCAGACTCTAGCCAGCCATCACAGCCCTCCACCTCTAGAATGCAGACCTACATTTTATATAGTTCATACATTACTGCCCATACAAATCATTGTGGAGAGCCTCACGAACTCTCCCCATCCTGAATGATATAGAAATTCATAATTCAACTTACTTCATCTATAGGGCAGGGTTTGTTAATATTGTCCCACAATGATGCGCTTACTGCAGGATATAATTTAATACTTCGCCAATAACTAATAAGGACACTGTCATTTGTGAAATCAAACAAATTCTCTAAAATTGTCATACCTAATCAAGAAAAAATAATTAAATTACTAAAATATGTTTACGAAAATTGTGACAAGCGATACGCCTAGATTACCAGGAATTTTGAATATAACTCAATAATCTCATAGGCTCTCATAATACCAATAAAAAATACGCCTACAGTGTTTTTTAAAGGAATTGACGAAAAGAGGGGAGAAATAAGATATCGTGTCTCACTGTTTTCAAACATCTTTATACATCGTATGCGGCTTAATACGTAGCACCTTCATGCTAATTGCCGGAATGTTAAGAGCTGTAGGTTCGATTCTTAAATGGGACCATAATAAATCTCGCACCAAACGGTTTGGGGTCTCCTTCCTCTGCTGCACGATAAAGAGCTGGGCTGGAATACTCTGCCCTCGTACGTGGTTCCCTCTTCTTACAGTTCCGGGTTTTTTAAGCGGGGCGTGAACGAGCATTTACCAAGGCCGTCAAGTTAGGGACCACCATTTAAAGTTCAATAGCATCGGAAGTTGTGGTCCGTATCTTATGAATTGTACCACAGCCTTTTACCTTCTAGTGGGAAGCAGTCAATTGAATATTTAAAAAAAAGATTTACACAGAATTCGGGTGGCGGTCACGATGCAGAAAGATTTCTTCTCTTGTGGACAATGTCTACCGAGTCTTTATCGAAGCGTCATTGACATAGTATAAAACTAGAAAAATTAAAATACGAAAAACAGTAAGGTAAAGTGAGAAAATCACTTAACGGTTTCCCAGTTACAGCTAAATTAATTACTGAACGTAAATCGTAAACACGTTACGTATCTACGATTCGTCCATGTTATTTTTAGTTATGAAGAGCACAATGAAAATTGCGGAATGTTGATGTAGGTATATCGTACGTATAATATGGCAGGCAACGTTTGAAAGTTCGAGCGGCTCAATTCTCGAATGGTCCGAAGCTTATTTTAGCCGCTAATCTTGTTCGGGCAGCAAACCGTCTTTGACGCGTTCAAGCTGTCGTCAATTTATAACACTCGACGTGTACTGCGTGAACTAGTCGGTACAACACAGTGTAAATAATTGTCACAATGGTAGACGATAGTTGTAATTATGATATTAAACAAAACGACAAATATGGAAGATATTTGACCGCAAGTAAAGATTTGTCAAGTGGTGAAATAATATTTAAGGACAAACCTTTCGTGGTTGGACCAAAACCAGGCAAGTATTCGTGTAATGTATTTTCTTAAATAATGTAACTGATTTCCCCATGGTTACCATCTACATTTAATAAAATTACCTGAGAAAAGTAGGTAGTTTAATCTCTTCAAAGGGCTAAACAAGAAAATCTTCATAAACAGGGTGGAAGATTTCGATCTTACCTGCAGAGTAATTACCTACTTTAAATACTGGAGATAGCCTATTTCACTGAATGGAAACATTTCTTTATTTTTAAAAAGAAACAAATCTGCAATCCTATATTTTAGAAAACTCGCTTGCATAGGTACCCGGTAGATAACAGAACCAAGTGAAATAAAAAAAATAACATCCTGTATTTGTATTTTATGACCACAATCGATCCTTTTTTAGTGATTTTATGGCAATTTTATGTGCGGATGCGGATGCCCCTGCGGGCCGGCAGAGGTATTTATGTCGGTCTCAATCCGACTGGAACTGCACGCCGCCGTCTTAGTAGGTCTCAATCACAGAGTAAATTTGTCTCAATCGCTGTCTCCGTTGCCCATACCGCGTAGAGATTTCTTAGCATAGCAAGCATCCCAAATTATTTGTACCATCATGCAGCACCCAATAAAGTTACATTCTTAACCGGAAACCGAGTTCGGTCATATTAATAAATATTTGGCTTCAAATATATTCTTAATTTTAATGTTGATAAGGTCATTTGATATTTCCTTTTTTTAAAGTGATGTGTTTGTTGTTAATTTGTCATGTTTATTACTGAAATTTCATCCTTATGATTGACACAATCGATTGATATTTCATAAAACACTGATAAAAATACATGTTACTTTTTCGGATTTTAGTTGGTTCGTAAATCGGTTCCAAAAAAAATTTGTATGCAACGAAATACAGTATTGTTGCAAGACACGACGTTGTAGGACACGACGCGGCGACGGTAGCTCAGTGGTGAGGTTTTGTGCTGTCAGTGGGAAGACCAAAGCCTATTCCCGCTTTGTCTTCTATACTGACGGTACAGAAACTCTCTGTGCTTATAGGCTCGACAGTACGAGTGTGACTCCCCTGGCGTTGCACACGTCCATAGACCACGGTCACCACTTTCCTTCAGGTGGCCCGTGAGCATGTCTGTCACCTCAGTAGTATAAAAAAAAAACCTTTGTATATTCGGCACTAGTTTGAAACGCTGTATAGTAAGTATAGCGCTGATTCTTACTCTTAGATACACCACCCCTTTGCCTTGGTTGTTACTGTCCGGTTGAGAATAAGCTGTGTTCTCAATGCGGTTGGCCAATCTGCAGCGAAGAATGTGAGAAGAACCCACAGCACGAGGCTGAGTGCAAGGTCTTCTCTACCGCGAAGGTGCGGTTCCAGCCTACGGAAGACTGGACCGCCAGTTCACCACACCTTGACTGTATTACACCATTAAGGTAGGTACCTACCAGAAATTTTAGATATACCTACTTAGGTACCTATTTATGCTTTATCGGTCTGCCACAGTCTAGTGGCAGCGTAGCAGTAATACGTGTGACCGCTATAAATGTTGTCCTGGGTTCGATTTCCTATGTCAGACCTGGAAATCCTTGTCAGCTAACATGTTCTTCCTACAGTCCCGGGTCCTTTTAGCAGGGCTTAAAAAGCATCTGATGCGGCGGTCAACCTGAGTGCCACCATTGTTAACATGGTACCAATAGAATAGCAGTAAAAGAATCGTAATATTACTTTAACACAATTTATTACGTGGGACCGAAAACTTAACGACGAAATTTCGTGGCGTACTTAGCGGTAGAGCTTTTGAGTGTTACGCAGGGGGCGCGGGTTCGATTCCCGCACACTACTAATATTCGCGTATACATGAATATGTCTATTTGTATTATTCTGGGTGTGTGTTTATTTATTTATACTTTACTATTTATACCAGTGGTGGTCACTGGCATGCAAAGGCGATTCCTGCCGCGTTCCGGCAATCGGCCGGATGGCGCGTGACGTCCGGCTTCCCTTTTCAAAATTTTCATCCTTCGCCACGGCTGGCATGGCATATTATGATATGCCACCACTGTTTAATTAATTTGCTACTAATATAGGTCTTTAAGTTAAACTACGATGGTCACTCGGGATATTTAGGTACCTATTGAGTTTCCTATATTTCGGCGCTGTTGCAAGCACCATGATCCAGGAGGAACTGGAGTATTGGCGGTAAACCACAGAAATATATTAGGATAGAGCAGCCATGTGAGCGGGAAACGCGTGGCAATTTTTTAGTCAATTCCTGTCCTGTGAGACAGGAATTTTCGAAAATTTACTTGGTACCTACTGTTAAGAGTAGCTTGTTATAACATCGTAAAAAATACCGTGAATATGCCATATTGTACTATTTCCAACTGTAGATTAGCAATGGAGAACTAAGTACATTTGAAAAATAAAGGTAGGTAGGTTTACAGTGAATGTACTACGTATAGCCGTTCTATCCTAATACATTTCTGTGGCGGTAAACAGTGAAAAAGTTTTTTTTTTTCAGTAAATAAAATATATCGTGCGTAAAACCCTCTTTCGAGTTCTCAGCACTACCAATGGTTTCACTCTCACTACAAACTCGAAACAATACAACATGGCACTAAGTATCCCGATAGTTCTAATAGCAATATAAGTAATTCAACTGAACATCACTGCTACTTCTTCGAAAGTTGCCTGATAACTTCATCCCAACCACCTAATTTACATGCCGTGTTGAAAAGAAAGAAAGAAAAAAAAACACATTTAATTTTTTTTTCTATAGCACAAACATGCATCAAATATTAAATAACAATAATAAAAAAAAACATCAAATAAATAGCCACAGACAATATATATATAATATGTCCACATTTATGCTACATAAAGAGTGTTGTGTTGGTTCCCGGTGGATTAAAATAGGGCTACCCTATCTCTTCCTGTGGGTGTCATAGAAGGCGACAGAGGGATAGGGCTGCTCTCTATCTGACAGTAAACATACAGCCTATGATTAAGTGTCCGCTTGACGGTTATAGGCTAGCCCGGCTCTCCCCCTGTTTTCCTACTAGTAGGTAGGCTCACCGAATCGGGTGTATATAACTTTCCCACTGGTGGAAATGTTTGGTGGGAAGGTTACACCTGATTGGGTGTAACTTTCTCACTGGTGGTAATGTTTGGTGGGAAGGTTACACCTGATTGGGTGTAACATTCCTACTGGTTGGTAGGTTACACCTGATTGGGTGTAACCTTCCCACTGGTGGAAATGCTTGTTAGTAAGGTTGGTCCCTCTCGGACCAACTATTACGTGGGACCGATAATCTAAGTTGGCGAAAAGTGGGTGTTAATATAACTACCCATCGGAGATTTACAGGTGTGAGTATATGTATATATGTATGCTAATTTTATACAGAGTGCTTTTAGCAAAAGAGAGAGACCATGAGCGTTGGGAGCGTGAGGTGGCCGTGATGGAAGAGCATACTGCGTCGCGGCAGCAGAAGCCGACGTGGCAGGCGGACCAGGTCAACGTGGCTGACTTCCTACTCAAACACTGCAAATTACAGGACAGATTCGATGTTGAACTGGTGCAGAAAGTTTGCGGCATACTGGAGGTGAGTGTACCTATAAATAATAAGGTCTTAAGTAGGTACCACAGAATAATTAATAGTACTAACGTACAAAAGAATCACTGCGCAAGAAGATTTAATTAATTCCAGTCTTGCTTCGACGCAATACGGTGGAATTCAGCTCGCACAACATTAAGTACTTATAATTTTATTCACCTAAACTTGCTTTTCTTTCTATCGTGGGCCTCTTATCTCTTCTTACGCTGTCAGGGTTGCCTTCTTGTGAAGGATTGAATATTTGATTACCATTCCAGTTAAGAACCTGTTACTATTTTTCTACTTATGTGAAAAATGACAAGTCGTTTAAAAATAAGGAACTTGGAACTGCAGAAATTACGTAGGGTAGGTATCGTCAGTGGTACCTATCTACCTATAGTCAGCGCGCGATGCACGTCAAGGACACTCGAAACTAGAAAAATACGGCAAGGCGGGTGACGACGGAGTTCGTTGACCCCGATGGGTCCGATCCAATAACCCTCCCAATTCAAAAATCTAGCTGGCTAGGCATCTACCTAGGTACTTCGTGGTCTACCTTTAAAATAAGTAGTTTTTGTCTAGATACGCATTCTGAGCAGTAGTAGCTGTAGGTTGGGTTATGGGTAGGTAGGTACCGTAAAATTTTAAGATTTATTAATTTGGCAAACTTACTTTTCAGCATCTATGGGAAGCGAGAAAAAAGATAAATCCGGTATATTTATATTCGAATTCAAACAGCCGAACGCCACACAATATCGTCTGTCATTATTTTCTTTTCTTGTCCATTCTTAGGTAGGTACCTACCTACTTTAAGTAGGCAATAGGCACGATCAAGAGAGAAAAAAAAATCTTTCTATAAAATCCCAGCAGCGTTCACACGAGCGCGCGCGTGACACTCGACTAATTTTAAATTCGGTCGGCCGGATACATCGCTGTACCACAGAATAATTAATAGTACTAACGTGCTGTACGTATACCTATAACGGATGTACTGCGCGGAGTGAACCACGCCTGTAGGTACCTACACTATAAAGCAAATACACACACACACGCAGAATTAGCGGAAAATAAAAAAGGAGAGTATAAAATACTTAGGTTTATTTTTAAACAAATAATAATTAAACATGAAACAACAGTTAAATTAACATGTTTTGACATACATTTGCAACACCATACTTAAAGTTTATTAAAAAAAAAACTTAACTAAACAAAATGCATCGCAACAAAATACTTCGCTGTCCGTCCCTCCGTCCGTCTGTCACCAGGCTAGCTGTACCTATCTCAAGAACCGTAATAGCTAGACAGTTGAAATTCTCTCTCGGCTCTCAGGTCCCATACAAAAATGTGATATTTTGGCCCTCTCTCATGACTTTTAGCCTTTTTTCTGGTACCCTTCGTGCGCGAGTCCGACTCACACTTGGCCGGTTTTTTTGTGTTCCGCTATATATACGAAACTTCAAAGTGTGATAGGTCTTAGTGTCGTAAGTACTATATCATTAGTCAAGATTGACTGCAATTTGATGCCTATCCTATCAAAAATAACTTGCTATATATGGCAACTCTCGTCCCTTCTGCCTCTTGGCTCTCAGCTACGCGCTCTCAAGGTCGTACCTGCGTCACCTGCGTGTTTGTACTATGTTATAGTATCTCAAGTAGGTATATCATTTCCAGCGCCAAACCCCATAATATGACACTTTGGTATAACACGATTCCTATCGGCTACCTTTTTTAAATAGCTCAAATAAGAACACACAGTCGAAAGATACCAATAATCTTCTGTAGCTGGTGAGATCAGTTTAGCTATTTATGTATCTACAGGTGAATTCTGTGGAAGTTCCATCCAGAGGAGGCTTTACTGTCCGAGCTCTGTACCCTCGCCTGGCCATCGCAGCCCACAGCTGTGTACCAAACATCATACATACGATTATACAGAGTGATAACCAGTAAGCATATAATTTTACTTGGTAACGTTTACAGGCGGGTGCGGGAACGATTCCCGCTCAGTGCAAATATTTAAATGCATGGGTATTTGCAAATTGGTCTGGCTGTGCTTCGGAGAGCGACATTCCTGGTTGTTATACGAACATGCTTGGCCGTATACTTGTCTGCAACAATCATATAAAAATACATCTATGGAGGTCGTTACGGGTAGTTGGAGCCATAAGTCCAACAACTGATCTAACTGCAACGCTTCGATATCGCCAATGGTTGTGGAGGTCAGATCAAGTCAGATGGCAGTCGCTTTGCGGAAAATATCGAAAATCAACCAAACCCGCAGTTGCCAGACTCCGAGGTGAAAGGTTATGATGCGACTGAGATTTTTTATAATATCTACCTCTTTGGTGGCACACGGTCCACGTGATGGGAATGGTTACCGCTCGTATTAGGATGAAAAAGTTTACAGTGTCTACCTAGGTACATTCATTCTCGAACAACTTACAGGGTAGATGTACGAGCAGCTGTCCCAATAAAAGCCGGTGAAACTCTACACCTTTGCTACACATACGCACTATCGCCTACACCAGTGCGGAGAGACTTTCTGATTGAGTCCAAATTTTTCAACTGCGACTGCCCGCGCTGTGCTGACCCTACTGAACTAGGGACTCATCTTAGTACACTTAAATGCAATAAGTGCGATAACGGCATTATATTATCGTCTAATCCATTGGGTAAGTTACGATTTTGGATTTGAATTTTATTTGATTTTGAACAAAAAAAAACACTGTTGATTGACGAACGATTGTCAAGAGTGCATCTTCGGGAAATTTACATTTTTTGGCATAAGTACTTTAATCGTGGCGGAGAAAAAAAGACCAAAAGTTCAGATACTACCCTAAAATGATGATAGGTAGGTAGGTACTTATACCTATGTTATTCTTTTTTTAAGACATTGACGCAGCCTGGACTTGCAATGAGAAGAACTGCGGTTTCAAAACATCATCTGCTGCGGTGCGTAAGATATTAGCGGTGGTTCAAGCAGAAATTGATCAGCTAGATGCCCTGGAACCCTGCCCCGCTGCCATCGAACAAAGAGAGGCTATAATAAACAAAGTAAGGCAAATACAATAGTTTAACAGTCTACAGTAGTGACCGTACAGATCGCGACGAGTGAGGACAACTCGGGGGTCCGAGATCCACCGCACCCACACTATGAGCCTGGGAGTAACGGATGGGTGTAGCCGCCTGTCACCCTAGCAGAAGCAGGCCAATGCGGCGGCACGTCCACAGGCACTAGATAGGGACATCGTGGTCGAACACAATGTCTGAATTATTCAAAAGGACTCGAACTGGCAACTTTCGGTTCGGTAGTTTCCTATTTTTTAGGAAAAAGCAAACAGCAATCTCTTGCATTGGTACATTATAGGCGTCCGCATGCATGCAAGCAAGAGGCAGTGGCGTGGCCTTCTTCTCTCGTTTACACTGTTTTCCTATATATACCTAATTAAGTAAATGTTAGGTGAAACAGGTTCACTGCTTAGGTACAGTCAACATCATTAAAATGTCGCTGACAAAAGTACTCAAAATAATCCAAAAACCAAAATCCCAATTTTATATTGGTTATTACTACGGTATTATACCCAGGGCTGTCTCTCCCTCTTCGGGTGGGGGACTATGGGGTTCCACAATTCGCTCCCGATCCCACTCCCGCCCCGCCGCGCCGCCTCCTTCACGAGCATAAAAGGAGGCGCCGGCCGCCCATGCACCCGCACAGCAGACCATCGCCGCGAGGAAGGTGGCGAGCGTGAGAGCTCTCACTACCGCTCCCAGTTCTGCCACTAGCTCCTGCCTGGGCGCCTCCAACGCCGATTAGGTACTATCGTACTGTCAGCATCATTAAAATTTCACTAACAAAAGTACTCAAAATAATCCAAATACCATAATCCCAATTTAATATTGGTTATAGGGTACTCAAATAGTTGTAAGTATTCAGAGTGGTCTAAGAAAACAATAGTACCTACTGTTGCCATTATTGTTTACCGTCGTTCCATTACGTCTATAGTGATAGTATAGACACAGATAGTTTTTTTTTTTTTTTTTACGTGCGGGAAATCCCCACGGATACCCCCCCCCCCCCTTCGGAGCCGAAGGGGGAGGTTATGTCGGACTCGAACTGACTAAACCGCACGCCGTCTGTGGGTCGATGTGCTAGGCCGAAGGTGAGGTTGTCTTGTGACATATCCCTCGCACCCCGGCTGACCCAGGGCCATTCCTCTCGGTCTGGCCCTCCTCAGGAGGGGGGACCACGCGGTCCCCAACTCGCCCCCGGTATGGGGGGGGGGGGGGGGCGCGCATCGTCCTACGAAGCGCGCCGCCGCCGTGGCCTGCTTCTGCTAGAGTGACGAGCGGCTCCACCCGTCACCCTCAGGCCCGCGCTCATGGGGGGCGGATGTCGGTTTGCGCCCTCCGACGCCCGAGCCGCCTTCGAACGCGGCCAGCGATGTCCGCGAGTCTTTCTCGCTCGCTGCGCCGCGCCCGCTCTGCTGTCTCCTTCACGAGCATGACCTACTCGCAGAAGGAGGCGCTGGCCGCCCACGCATCCGCGCAGCGGACCATCGCCGCGAGCAGGGTGGAGAGCGTGAGCACTCTCACCCCCAGGGCCGTCACAAGCTCCCGCCTCGGCGCTTCAAACGCCGGACACTCGGTGAGCGTGTGCAGCCCCGAGTCCACGCTCGCGTCGCAGTGATGGCACTCGGGCGTTGGCTCTATGCCCATCAGATGCAGGTACCGCCCGAAGTTACCGTGTCCGGTAATGACCTGCGTCTGACGGTACGAGAGGCCACCGTGTGGCCTCTCTAGCCACTCCCCCATGATGGGTCTTACCGCCGCAATCACGGCGTGCCCTGCGCGTGGTTGCTCAAGTCGTAGCTCCCACTCGGTCACCATGGCCCTGTGGAGCCGGGACTTCTCGGTCCGAATTTCTTCGGGCTCGGGATCGAGTCCGCGCTCCCGCGCCTCCTTTCGGAACCGATAGAGTGCCGAAAGGGTCCTTGCTTCCAGGATCCACGGTGGCGATCCGGCCAGGAGACTCGCCGCTTCAAAGGATATCGTGCGGTACCCCCTGATGGTCCTGGAGGCCGTCATCCTCTGCGCCGCGTGGAGCAGAGGCAGGAATCTGGCCCCCAGGGTGTCCGCCCATACGGGGCACCCATATAGGGCCATGGACCGCACGACACCCGCGTAGAGTCTCCTGCAGGAGTCCTCTGGGCCCCTCAAGTTGGGCAACAGCCTGCCCAAGGCATTCGCCGTTGCCACCAACTTGGGGCGCAGACACAGATAGTATAGGTTAAAGAAAGCACTTAATTAAGAGTATTTCTTTTTCCAGTACAAATCGGTCTTCCACCCACGTCATGCGCTACTTTTATCCGTAAAGCACTCGCTGGCACAGCTGTACGGACGCGTGGAAGGATATGATATTGACGAATTACCCGACTTGATGCTGGAAAGGAAGGCGGAGTTCTGTCGCCTCGTGCTCAAAACACTTGATGTTGTTACGCCTGGCGAGACGAGAATGAGAGGTAAGTATATAGGTACGCATCATTGCGTACCTAGCTAATTATATTCAGTGGCGTATCTATGCTATTGTAAATCGAATGTATAATTTAAAAGCGGCGATATTTCTAAAGGTGTATCCACCAGGAAAGTGTATTTAAAGCACAGATAACATAATTCTTATAAAACGGAACAAACCGATCGTTCTCGGTGTCGCCGGTGGAATTATTAATAATAAAACTATAGATAGCATTTTTTCTCGTTTTAGGTATGATGTTGTACGAGCTACATGCTCCGCTAATGTTTTTGGCAAAAAATGAATATGGACTTGGTCTTATAACCAGTACAAAATTAAAGGAAAAACTGCAGGAGCCTATTCAATGTCTAGCTGACGCTGCAAGAATCCTTACACGGGAGGACCCACAGAGCCCTGAGGGCATCACGGGACACATAGCACAGCAGTCCATGGAACAACTGAAAGCTAGTCTTGACAGTTTATAAAACTTATAAAATGCGTTTGAATAAAAATAACTAACCAAAAAAGTGGATTTTTCAAAAGTGTGTCTAAAGGGAACAAACATGCGAGTGGGACATAGGTCCCACTCGCATGTTTGTAAAAATAAATTCATGAAATATTGAACATAAAAGTATACCGTTAATTTGTAACAGCCATGAGCCACCCTGATTTGATGCTAAAATTTATTAAAGTTCATAATTCATTGACACTTTTACAATTTTATAAGTATGCACGCATTTTTTATGTATAAGCCATATCTTTAGTGGCAGGATGCCTGTAGTCATAGCATAGCTATAACTCAGTAGGTATAGTAGCAATAACCTTAGAAAAGACGACATTAGATCTCTTAAAATTGTAGGTATAGAGATATTATTTAATATCTTCAATAATAAAGTGTGGAAATGTAACAATTCTTTTATTTCACTGAACATATGTATTTCTATACAGCATAATGAAAATAATATCATAAAATAAACCACTTTTTTAAACGTATTCTATACAGTGACGCAATGGAAAATTCCTTTTTAACACAAAGTGGAAATTTTCTTAGTTTTATTTTCGAGAGAAACCTTGTAGGCGTTTCCTCTACAAGAGACGTTCATCGTCACTCTCTTGTAGAGGAGACGCCTTTAATTTTGACCCCAACTAGGCTAATAACAGCATGTCAAAACAAGAATCTTTGACAAAAATAGTTCCTTCATCGGAAACACCTAAAAGTTACAAGTTCTGGCCACAACTTGCTCTTATAAGTAGTGGCATACTCTGCTGCCCTCTTATGGCCGCTATAAATAATTTGATCAAACCGGTAGTGTCAAACAGTTTAATCGAACAGGCATGAGTGTCTGTGGGGCAAATTTTGAACAAATATAATGAGAATGAAATAGTTTGAAGAAATATAAAGATCAAACTGTTTAAACGACCACATTTGATCAAATTATTTAAGCATATATGGCGGGCTTTATAAAGCAAGCAAAGCCTTCTGTGGTTGATAATTCAAGTGGTTTTCTCCACTAATGCTGGCAGCTCCATCTGTTTAAAAACCATATTACTAGAACCTTATTTTTTTGGGTTTTTTACTTGTCTCTGTAGGTGTCACCTTATTGGACTGCTGTCCTACATCCTCAATGTTTTCTCCACTGTCTAATGTCTGAAGTTTAATAGTGGAGCCTTCCTTTTTATCCATCACCTGAAAGTTGATGGCATAAAATTTATTACCATGAACATAATGTATATCTGTACAGCATAATTGTAAAGCATATCCCTGAGCAAACTTAGTTTTTCCGTTGTGTATAGTTGCTCAATTGAGAGTTTAATAAGAATTCTTTGTTCTAATGTTATACAACTGTTGTGTACATTTTTAATCTATTTGCAAAACGCAGATGCAATGAAATTTTAAAAAGTTATAGCATATTATAGGAATAGTTAGTTCATGGTACTGCACTTCATATACATGAGATCGAACAGTTTAAAAAAAAAGATAATCGACTTACTGTTGGACAATCTTTCCTTAAGTGTGTAACATCACCACAAAGCTTACAGTTGCCTCCATTAGGGTACAGTCCTTTTGGATTATCTGGACATTGTCTTGCAATATGCCCCTGAAAAAGAATATCCACTGATTTTATAAAGATTCTACCACATAGTAAACTAACAATAAGTTTTAGGGTCAAATCCCACTGGAGGAGCAGCAGCGCGCAGTGGCTTTATGAGGCAAAATACTAAAAAAAAAACTCATCTACAGGAGTAAAGTCATAGTTAGTCATTTAAAGGCGAAGGAGGGGCAGCGCGGCGCCACGAGAAGTCTTGATCGCACGAGAAAGCTTCTGATAAACTAATTGGTTCATTCTTTATGTGGCTAGAGTGAGCAATAATAACTTTGGAACACAACATGCCATGATATGGATGATGGATGCATTAGTAGTTGGTTTTATGACACCTCATTAGTAGTTGGTTTTATGACACCTCTCCCTTGACCTTCTTATTAGGTCACATGTAAAACTGCACATTGAATTTGAATTGAAATTTATTAAATGAAGTTGTTTGAACCACCAATATTCGATTTCATTGCTTATTCATTTATTTTTATTTTATACCACAAGGCGGCAGACAAGAACATGGTCCACCTGATGGAAAGTGGTTACCATGGTCTATGGTCGTGTGCAACACCAGGGGAGTAACACCTTGTGCTGCCGATTCTGTAAGCACTGAGAGTTTCTTTGCTGTAAATACATCTTCTTTGGATTTGTAAACAGTTCTTAGATGATAGGTTTAGGATTAAAGCTATCATGTAATTTACCATACAACTGAGAATTTTAAAAATACTCACCGGCTCTTTACAAATAAAGCATGTAGCAAATCTGAACTCTTTGTCTTTTTGTACTTTACATTCAAACTGTCTATGTTCAGTAGATCCACATTTGAAACAAACTCCATCAGCTCCATTTGCACCTGGAATTTTAGACTTCAACTCGGGACAGTCTGATAACACATGGCCACCTTTTCTACAGTTGTAGCATACATCACGTTTTACCCTGGCCAATGCCTTTTCAGCTCTTCGTCTTTCCAATTTGATTGTCCTTTGAACCTCACTTTTCGGTATGCCTTTCTTAATCATGCTAGACTTCAACTCCTCTAATCTATCAGCATCTTTCTTCATAACAGGGAAACCATCAAATCGAACTAACTCAATCTCCTTGCCATTTATAATAAGTTGAAAACTACGGTCATTGATCTCTTTTCTTCGCACAGGTTCACCATCAATTAAGTTTTTATTTTTCTTGCGTTTTGTTGCCTTTTGTTTTGCCATTTCATTATTGCTAGTTTTCTGATTATCTGCATAGTTAAGTTCTGTTGATTGTGGATTCTGCAATGCTTCATTTAATTGTAATTTTTGATTTTTCTTTTTTTTCTTTTTGCTTTGAATTGATCCTGCCACATTTGTAGTCTGAATATTATTAAGTGGTTCAGCTGTTGTTGCAGGATTTTTCTTTTGCTTTTTAGATTTACCAATGTCACCCTCATTGCAGTTTTTTATTTCACTTCTCGCATTATTATCTACATCCATAAGTGGCTGAGTATCTAGTGGTTCTGTTTCTATTAGGGATTTCTTTTTCTTTTTTTTAGATTTTTTGCCATTCCTCTCATCATTGATATCAATATTCATATTTACTTCATTATTAAGTACTTCTGCATTCTTTCTTTTATTTTTCTTTTTCGTTTTTGGCAGTGTTTCATTATTATTGGAGTTTATACTGTTGTGTTTTTCAGTCTCAGGGAAGTCACACCAAGTGGCTTTCCTTTTCTGGACTTTCCGTTCCTTTAGGAAATTTTCATAGTTTTCAATGCGTTTCTGCTCAGCCTAGAGTATGAAGAAAAGAGTAAAATTGCGAGCCATTTAAATAATAACAAACAGAAAATCATATTTATGTGTTTCACTTACTGAAACCAGGAAAAGTCAGAAAATGAACTTTTGCTAGATTTCAATGTTAAACTTAAAACATACCAACCTCTTCTCTGTTCCTAGATTCTTCATTGTCATTTTTAGCTTGCAGTAATTGTTCTTTCATTACTTCCCATGGGGTCCCATCCTCAGGAGCTCTCTCGTTCGAAGATTTTGAACCTCTAGATCTAGCAAATCGAGTCATAATCTTTTCAATTCTTTACAGTGAACACGTGCAATGTAAATTAATATTAAACCGAAGGAGCATTATACAAATAACATGAAAATATAACCATAACCTGTTCGCGACCACGAGTTGTTTGACATTGACATATTTGACATTAATAACATGATGACAACATGAACTTATTTTTAGGAATCCGTAGATAAATGGCAAAACACGGAACCCTCATGGATTCGTCATGTCTGTCTGCTTGTTCGTCCGCCACTGTCACAGCCACTTTATTCCAAAAGTATAACAACTTTGCTGTTGAAACTTGGTAAGTAAATGTATTCTGTGAACAGCATTAAGATTTTCACACAAGAATAGAAAAAGAAACAATACATTTTTGGGGCTGCCTTTCTTAGAACTCAAAATCAAAATTTTTTTCATCTAACCCATATGTGTGGGGTCTATGGATAGGTCTTCAAAAATGATATTGAAGTTTGTTAGAACAGAAAAGAGATTGCATTCGTGTCGATCTGACTGGCAGGTATGAAAGGATTGATGTATGTTTGAATTTCATATATGAGACATATGAAAAAACATTGTGTGGAATATGTTATATCTAAACAGATAATGTATTTTTAAATAAATAACTTTATTTAAATGGTTTTTCAAAGTCATATCTAGTGATTACAACACTGCGCATTGTGGATTGTGTTTAATGTTGAAGGGGAGCCTTTAAACATCAACAAAGTTTCTAATATAATTTTTTTTCGAAACTGAATTTTTTGCGCATGGGACCCTTCTAAAATGGTAAAATGTACCCCCCTTGTAATGTCTAAAATAAGAGTATGGCAAAACTAAAAAAAATATATGATGTACATTACCATGTAAACTTCCACCGAAAATTGGTTTGAACGATGTTTAGATCAAAGTACAAGAACTTTTATATTATGTTACTTGCTGCAACGGAACCCTTCATGAGAGAGTCTGACTCCCACTTGGCCGCTTTTTTATAAATATTTTTGGCCATATGCGTATTATTTTATTTTCCAAAATTAGTATGAATTCGAGTTTTTGTGTATAAAAATGGTGGATTTTTACACATAAAGTCTTGGACACTAGTGTAGAAATATTACAGTTAATTGTGACTTTTCGTGTTCGATCCAAATCTCCCTAGGGAGCTTTTACTAAAGTCCCTACAACTTTACTGAGGCAGAAATCATCATTCATCGTCATTGTCATCATCATCATCATCATCAACAAATGAAGACATGGCTTAAAGGTCTTGTAACATGCCAAAAATAATTATTCTTTAAAAAATGGTTCTTTGGAAGTCAACACCACAGATTAAATTTTAAACATATGCGTGCGTAGGGGTGTCCAGTGTCCACTTTGAAAAACCATCGATGTTTTTTTTTGATTCGATACATCGCAACTATGCATCGATGTCTTTCGATGTATCGAATGAAAACATCGATGTTTTTTTAACATCAAGTACTTTTTCTAAAATTTATTACAAAACTCAATTAATGTGGAAAGTGACCCATCTCAAACGAGGCCATGTTTTCATAGTAAATTTTTGAAGTGAAAACTTCTTTAGCGGCGTTGGATGGGTAAAAAGTGTTAAACTCGCTTCAGGATTACTTGACCTTTAAACCGTAACCGACGACTGACGTCATACAACATTAGCAACAGATTGGTTATTTTATTAGGTATGTTATGAAGCTTCGTAGCATAGCGGTAAACGCTTCGACTGTAATTACTTATGGTTTCAGATAGTACCGGGTTCAAATCTGGGCTTCTGATTTTGTGATTATTTTTTCTTTTTGTAATTTATTACTTTTTGTGATTATTTTATCTTTTTGTAATTCATTAATTTCTTCTGACAGAAAATTATTGATAGGTCCTATGATTGGCGCTATATTATAGGTATGGTATGGTATGTTCTTTTTATCTTTTTCTCTGTATATAACGAAGAAAGAAAGAAAGAAAGAAAAAGTTTTCACTTCTGCCGGCACTCCCGGAGTGCAACCTGTGCAACCCGTCTTTATTTTATAACTGAATTTTATGAAAAGAGCTAAATCCATTATTTTATTATAGTTTAGATATTAATCTTTTATAAAATAATGGAATTAACTCCTTTCGTAATGAGTGAGTTAAATTAAACACATGTAAAAGCCATGTATCAGAAAAATCTGTATATATATCTGTATATATATATATATATATATATATATATATATATATATATATATATATATATATATATTTAACCTGCGAAGTTTTTGAAAGTCTGTCAAAAGAATATTAGAAATATGATAGAACTAGCTGTTGCCCGCGGCTCCGCCCACGTGGATGTCCCCGACTATGTACTCACCTCTGTTCTCGACTTTCTACTCGCCTCTATATTCGACTCTCTACTCGCCTCTATACTTGAATTTATACTCGACTCTCTACTGACTTCTCTGTTCCCCTCTCTACTCGACTTTGTACTCTTCTCTATACTCGCCTTTCCATTGGCCTCTCTACTTGCCCATCCATTCTATTCTCTTTTCGCCTCTCTACTTGACTCTCCTCATTAGCCTATCTACTCGCACCTCTACTCAACTCTCTATTCGATCTCTACTCGCCACTACATTCATCTTTCCACTCGCCTCCCTATTCGCCTCTCTACTCAACCCTTTACTGCATTCTATTTGATTCTATACTCGCCTCTCCACTGGCTCGCTAGTCGCATATCTACTCGCCCCTGTAGTCGACTCTACTCGACTTTCGATCTTTACACGCCTATACACTCGTCCCTATAACAATCTCTACTTGCCTCTCCACTCGCTTCTATATTTGGTTCGCTACTCGACTATGTCCGTTCCGAAACTCTAATTCACCTTTGTACCAAATTTGATGAGGACATCTTAAAAGGAATTCTTACTTTTTTTTTATATAGGACACGTCAATTTGACTTTACCTCGCCTGATGGTAAGCTGAAGGCAAAGTCTTAGGAAAGAGGGCCACCATAATATACACGTGCCATGTTAACAATGGTGGCACTCAGCTTGACGGCCTCGTCAGATGCTTTTTCACGCCCCGCTTAAAGGACCCGGGACTGTAGGAAGAGGGAAACATGTGAGCTGGCAAGGAATTCCAGGTCTTAATGGTGCAGTAAAGGAAAGAGTCACCGAACCGCTTGGTTCTTGAAGGAATTTTTTCTATTTTATTTCTATTTTGTTCTATTTATGCCATATTCACCCTTTTTGTGCCATTGAAAAATTAGAAACTTTAATCCCATAGCCCTATTTCCCTTCCCCCCTCCCCCTTCCCCCTTCTATCCCTTTTTTCGCAATAAAAGGTAGCCTATGTCCATTTTCGAGCTCTAACCCATCTCTGTACAAAATTTCACCAGAATATCTTCAAAAATGACAAACTTTCATACTAAATATCTAGTCCTTATCCCCCCCCCCCCTTTTACCACAATATTCGCGATAAAAGGTAGCATATGTCCGTTACCAAGCTCTAAGTAATCATTGTACTAAATTTCCCTTATTACCCCCCCCCCCTATTCCTCCATTTTCGCGTCAATAGGTAGCCTATGTTCATTCCCAAGCTTCAATGCATCTCTGTACCAAATATATCATCAGGATGTCTTCAAAACTGGCAAACTTTCATCCCCTATAATCCCTCCCCCCTTTAACCTCGTCTTTCGCGACAAAAGTTAGCCTATGTTCGTTCCCAAGCTTTGACCTATATCTGTACCAAATTTCATCAGGATATCTTCAAAAAAGACAAACTTTCATCCCATAGCCATATTCCCCCCCCCCCCCCTCCTTCTACCCCTTTTTGCGATAAAAGGTAGCCTATGTCCGTTCTCGAGCTCTAAACTATCTCTGTAGCAAGTTTCATCAGGAAATCTTCAAAACTAACAAACTTTCATCCCAGGGCCCTAGTCGCCCCCCTTCTACCACCCTTTTCGCCATAAAAGGTATTCTATGACCGTTCCCAAGCTCTAAACTATCTCTGTGCCAATTTTCATCAAGAAATCTATAAAAATGACAAACTTTCATCCCAAAGCCTTAGTCCACCCCCCTTCTTCCCCCCTTTTCGCGATAAAAGGTAGCCTATATCCGTTTCCAGGCTCTAAACTATCTCTGTACCAAATTTCATCAGGAAATCTTCAAAAATGACAAACTTTCATCCCAAGGCCCTAGCCCCCCCCCCCCCTCTTCTACCCCCCTTTTTGCGATAAAAGGTAGCCTATGTCCGTTCCCAAGCTCTAATCTACCTCTGTACCAAATTTCATTAAGATATCTTCAGAAATGATAAACTTTCATAAAAACTTTCATCCCCTATTTCCCCCCCTTAAACCCCCTTTCTCGTGATAAAAGGTAGCCTATGTCCGTTCTCAAGCTCTAATATACCTCTGTACCAAATTTCATCAAGATCTGTTCAGTGGTTTAGGCGTGAAAGCGTAACATACAGACAGACAGACAGAGTTACTTTCGCATTTGTAATATTAAGTATGGATTAACGTCCTATATCCAGTGTTCTTTTGGAAGACTTTGCAAGAACAATAGTTTATTTAAACGTTTGCCTTTGAGGCTATTTCGTTGTTGATTGACGATTTGTGCTGCTTTTGAAAATAAACGTTCAGATGGAACTGAAGTTCCTACCATGGTTAAATATTTGTACGCAATTGTATAAAGTTTAGGAAGCCTTATCTTAAGATCATTCCAAATTTCTAAAGGATTCTCATTTAATCTGCTTCTAGGCTACGTAAATAAATAGATAAAGAGAAATAGAATCGTCAGATTTCACCGTTTTCCATCTCTTATGGACTAATTTGTGGTGATCATCCCACAGAGAAAATGTATCTTCGACTTTGTCAGAATGATCTGAAGAATCAGATTCCACGACGTCAGTTTGCTTTCTAGTTGTTATCATTTCCTTGATTTTTGAAACAGCCATAGAGCAAGCGAGTGAGTCCGTGAAATGCATTTTCTTAAACCTGGGGTCCAAGACTGTGGCTACAGCGAGAAGAGTTACTTTCTCTATAACACCCATTCTTTTGTCAATCTCTTTCAGGATCAACTACTGCAATTCTAGGGCAACAGACTCTTCGACTTTTAAGAGATTGAATTCGTATTAATGTTGCGTTCATAAATACGTAAAATTTTAGTAGTCAAACTTAAGTATTTTTACTAAGGTCAAACCAAAGAGGATATAATCACTACGTGGTCAAAATTGTCTATCACCAACTTTCAATATTCTCGATGCATCGATGTTTTTTTAAAAACATCGATGTATCGAGTATATTGAAAAACTTTCAATATTTCAATATTCTCGACTTTCAATATTCTCGATGCATCGATGTTTTTTTTAAAAACATCGATGTATCGAGTATATTGAAAGCTTTTCAAAACATCAGATCGATTCGATGTTTTTCAGTGCAAACATCGATGTTTTCGATGCATCGATGTATATCGAATCGAATATCCCTATGCGTGCCTGTATGGGCACTTTGGGCACTGGCACTGTGATGACATGTGATGTTATTGTAATATTATTATCCTATCGTATTGTTTTGAGTCGACAGAGTGGACTCTTTTGATAATAAAGCTTCGAAAAAGGAGTGCATTCCTAGGTTTGTTAATTATTTATTATAGTTAAACCAAAACAGTGTGAACTGTGAATGTGAGGATAAATAGTAAAATTTTGAAGTTTCAATAATAATTTAGCAGTAAACAAATATACCTACCTATTTGTACAAAAATTATTCAATTCATTTATTTTTTAACAACATTTACAGTTGAGTTGAAATTTGACTAACTTAGTTGTTAAAAGTCTAATTTATTAAACACGAAATAATTTTATGGTTTATGATTAAAGATTTACATTGTGTTAAAACTTTACTAAAGTCTAAGTAAGTCTAAACACGAATTGAAGAAAAGGTAAAAATATTCTTATTACATAGTTACATACAAGAAACGGGCCATTCTTCCATTTCTTCCTGCTTCTTTCGTGTCGATGGCACCACCTAACCTATATTATAGGTTAGAATCACTACATTTTAGTGTCCAGTGTTTGTTCTAATTCAATACAGTGGTATATTCCATATAACACATACCTGTTAAATCAAAGTATGCTTTGGAGACAGGCATGTACTCTCACATTTTCACTTTATTTGACTTCCATTGACTGAACAGTATCTGCTTGCATGTTTAAAATCTTGATTTAGATAATTTTGCAAAGATACATAATATACAGAAGACTGAACTCCAAAGTTAAAGTCTTGGATGTGACCAGGACTAAAGTGAAGATGATGATAATTATACACATACATTACAAAAGGAGCTACATTGGCCCTACCAAGTTATTCAGCCAACATCACCTGCTAATTGACAGACAAGCTATGGCATACATTTTCCTCTCAGTGTAAAGGCCAATCCGTAAGGAAAAAGAAGTAGGAAGCAAATCCTTGACATGGTAGCTTGGTTGATGAAGATAACATTCTCATAACATAAAACAAAACAAAAGTTAGGGCACTGATATTATATTACTCTATCCACAGTATCAAAATCCACCATCTGTTTCTATCCACTTACTGTCATGCATTATCTACTCACTACTGTAAGCCTGTCAATTACAACCTACTCAGATCTATTCTACGGTCAGAGTGTGATTAATAATAAACATCCCAATATCTTTTAAAATGTTAATGTTACAGAGTTTTCAGTTCAGTCTGTGATCATTTGATGAAGTATTTAAAACTAAGCTTAGTCTCTCTCTGACCTTTGAGCCCCAAGAAGAAAGACTGTACAAGACCCCTTACATCCCCCGGTGCCCATTATAGGTAAAATATAACTAATAATGTGCATAATGATGGTAAAATTTTATGATAATACTTGACAAGTTAATGAAGTAAATAATAAAATATGTAAATAATCAAAATTATTTATTTTAACTACTTACAGGAAAGTATCCAATTATAAGATAGTTAAAGCTACTAAAAAAAAAAAAAATGTGTATGCGTCATTATAATTTACCTTATGTACACTATGAGACTTAATTTAAACTATGTTTAAAGCCCAATTTGCACTTTGATTAGTAACAATTGTGACTTCATACATTTTCTGCAATATTTTCAGGAAAATGTATGAACTCGCGCTAATCAAGGCTATACAATATTGATTTTCTTCCGTTCACAATACTCCATCAATCTACAAAAGTCTTAAATTTATAATCAATGCTTGTTACTAGATTCTAGTACAAGTAGGTATATAATGTTGTCTCTGTGCATTATGGAACGATATCTGTAAAAGTATTGAACATACCTACTGGGAAGGCAATGAAATTGATGTTTGATAAACCAACCACTGGGTTAGACGCATTCCACTCGCCAATTTTTCGGTTTTAGAATACCGTTTTATTACGCACGTTATTATAAGGAAAAAAAACGGTAGGAAATCGCGACTTTCTCAACATACTAGTAGTTACTTGTATGCCCGTAATTTGTTGGTTGCTAATAAACTATGGGAATCTACCTGACTTTGCGATATTATTGCTGCCTTGAATAGTAGGTTAATCAGAGTTCCTTGGGGAGAGGGATCAATCGACAACGTGCGAGTTTCTCATAACACCTTGCAAGTAAAGTAAACTAGTATGCCCTGTCATTTCCACAGCTTCTTTATTGTGTAGCAATATTCGCGGACTGCTAAGACCCCAATTGTTATTTCAAACCTGTCATACCAGAAGAGGCGTAGGTGAATAAACACAAACATCCACATTCCTCCAATCTCAGAGAAAACGTTAAACCCGCCGCGTCGGTGTCGGTCCAAGTTTTCATACGGACGGTAATTGGAACCCTAAAAATCCGATAAAAACTAATCTATCTAGTGAACGTCGAGTTCGGGTTATGGAGAAGAAAAGGGCTCATTAAACTCCTTTTTCTTCTTCTTCTCTAAATACGACCTTTTTCCTTTGAACTGCCGATTTCGCTTAGTATCTTCTACTATTGTACCCCGCTACTTTTATGACATATTATATTATGTAATTGATAATATTTTTATCTAAATACGAACTAGGTATATCCAATTTCACATAATTATCTTCTTATATTTATCACAATTTATTATCATAACTTATTTTAACAGCGTTACCTACATTCTAATAATAAATGAATATTCAGTAAATATAAATGCACATAGTTTATTTTATCTACATAACAGCTACGGCTGCACCTTTTGCCGCATCGCCTCCCGATGTGAATTCTAAAGGTAAACTATAGTAATGCTCAACCGCTCTCTGTAATACAGCATTCCTCGATAGCCCTGAACCATTTCCTACAATTCTCTTTACTTCTGCAGTGCGCAATACATGTTTAGGCATCATGTCGTGCAAATTCTCTATCAAACTATCACAAAGGGATTTAAATACGCTTCCGAGTTGTATGTTAGAAAGATCAATATTTTCAACTGAAGCTTTAGCTGATGGTGCATGCCTTTCGCCTAGTAAATGGGGTATTATTTTCATGGAAGAAGTTGTTTTATCTTCTAATCCCAGAGCAATCAATTTTTCCCATACTTTAGCTTGAGGTGTAGGAAACCCTAAATCTAGCATCCACTGTTGGATCATTTTAACAAAAGTGGCAAGTACATTACCCCCGTTCAAAGATGCAGCGACTACTAAATAAGTATTATCGAAATAGGGTAGGTGTTCGATTGTTTTACATCCCATATCGGAAATACTGCTTACAATAAAAGCGAGTTGTGCAGAAGTCGATATGTTTAATACGGCATCATGTGGGCTCTCCAGAGTAGCTTTTATTGAACACTGAAGATCACCCATCGCCACGCTTACCGGAGTACCTTCAGGTATTCCATTCCAAGGTACTTTTAGCTTCCCAGCGAATTCACCACTTTTCAGAACTTTCGGTAGTAGATTAGTTGGAAAACCAACATCTTTCAGAATATCAATATTCCATTCATTTTTTTCAGTATTGAAATAGCCCCAACTTGCAGCATTTTGATCTGACATCACTGGTGTTTCTAAGCCGCAAAGCATAGTCACCACAAAATCTTGAACCGTACCTGAATACTGGTACTGCTTTAGTTTTTCCGGCTTATGTTTCACCATCCACAAGAGAGTGGCGCACCCATATCCTGAAAAACACTTTAGATGGGAATCTGGCGTTGGCAATGAATCTAAAAATTCTGGTTTGCATCTTGTGTCTTGCCAGGTGTATAGAGCCGACATATTTTCCCGTGTGGCCTCAAATCGTATCACTACTCCTTCTTTCTCCACCGTTTCCCAAGCACTGAAACATTCCAATCAATTTATTATTACGATAAAACTTAACACAAACAATACAACATCTAGAACAATTTTACAAAATCTAAGTTAAAACACTGTAAAAGTTAACAAATAATATATATAAGTAATATAATAATACAAATTGTGATACATTAACATTATTCCACTCCACATTATTTATTGCTGATTATTCGCTAAATGTGTATCTATAAATACCTTTTCTTCCATAATACAACTCCGTGCATTTGTCCACAAACTCCAATTTTAGCGACATGGCGCAATAAATCTCTTGGTAGACGGGAGATGCAATAATGAACAGCCGATACTATTTTTGGAACATCTTGTTTGTTGCCTTCAATGCCCTGGTCACTCGGTATATTAGCCGCAGTATCCTTATTCTGCTTAGCCACTATTTCGTTTGTATCAGGATCATAAATGCATACTTTGACAGACGTTGTTCCAATATCCATACCCAAAATATAATTCTTCTCAGACATCGTAGCTTAAAAGTAAATTATAAATCTTTGTGAGTTAAGAACACAGTAGTTGTACACGACACAACTCGCGGAGTAATTGATTTCGATTGCTCGATCACGACTGCCGCAGTGCCGCATGAGAAGTGGGTGGCGGGCTGGCGCGTGGTCTAGACTAGTCTAGTGGCAATGCCCGTATCTACTCTGTTAACTGTTACGTAAAGTTAGTAAGTATTTGTATTTCTTATCTCATTGAGTGGCCGGCGCGGCGTTGTTTATCAAACACTTCAACGATACTCGGACTTACAAGTAATAAATTAGTTTAATGTAAATATATCTATTGGTTTTCCCTGAAAACTCTAAATTCGTTCTATTTTTGATTAACATTATATAAATATTTATGCGCTGTTTAACACCGTGGAAAACAAATATGAATTTAATGTTTATACAGAAATTTAGAAGTGTTTCAGCCAACTATTTTGTGCTAAGTGAAACCCGATTAAATGAAGTGAAAAGAACTGTAACAGAGTCTCATATCTACCATACTATGTAGGTACGTAGATACATAATATAACTAAATTACCTAATTCCATTGTTCGCAAATAGTTAGTTATAATTTGTTTAATCTTGCTTGCGTTTTCTCGCTAGCGTTACCGCTTAATTACGCCCCTGCCTGGCGGTTACAGAAAGAATTTACCGAGGTTTATTCGATAATTATTTGTAACGGGATGTATTTGTTAATTGATTCTGGAGGTGTGAAATGAATGTGTAATGAAGTTAATTTTATATATCAGTCACGGTGCTCACGTTTTTAGCTCACAAAAGAGTAAAATTAAGCCAATTGAAGTATTTTTAGACACACTTCCGAGTAACTCAAGCTTATCTACCTGCTTGTTTAGGGGCAACAATTTGAAGAGTTAACAAATTTAGTATGGAATATAATTTTATTATTAAATAAAATATACCTTTTCACGAACTAGCTCTTGTTGTTTAACGAAAATTAATTTAAAATAAACCTCGTGAATTAAAACCTTGACTGACATTAACTGAGATAAAAACTGAGTTCTTTTACAAGGTTAAAAAGACACGTGGATCTATATGATCCTTTCTCTCTCCTTAGTACTAGAAAATACGAAATGAAAAATAATAGTGAAGTTAGCCAGTGTCTCTTAGAGTCGACAAGGTCATTTTTCGCTAACGTCACCGTAAATTATTTAATTTTTTGTGACGGATCGCCCTTGGTGGCGGAAAAACATTAAAGTTTGTACCTATGTATTATGAGTATCAGTCTATTCGTTAGTTAGTAACGTTTTTCAGCAGTCGCTCATACAAAATACCCCCGATAGCGCCTGCCAAAGTAATGACTCGTGTTGCCGGTGAGTTATTAGTTATTACTTTGGTAGACGCAATTAATATTTTTAATCACGGCAAACCGTTTTTGCAGTTTTTGACCCTTGTGCTGAAGCTGACCTGCTTTCCTCCGTAGTTGACGACTTTTTTTGGTGGGTTCAGGTCGATAGTGTAATGTCCAGGATTTGAATTTTAAAAGCTTACAATTCACGTACCTACTTTTAACTTTGTGGAACTCCTCTTGAAAGGGTTAGGTTTTACTGAAGAGAAAGAACCTACGGCGATGTAAAATATTGCTTAGCAAAGGATTTTTATTTCAGTACATTGCTCGCATTAATCTCAAATAAGAGCAATGTGCACACGTAATCATACCGGGGCAGTTTCATATCCGAAATTATAATTACGCCCCTGGTATTGCAAACGTCCACGGTAACCACTTTCCATCAAGTAGGTCGTGTGCTTGTATGCCACCTTATTGGTATATAGAAAAAAGAACCCTACCAGCATGGGCGATAGATCCGATTCACCGGTCGTCCAATACCTATTACGTGACAAATAATGTTGACTTGTATATCTTGTTTCAGAATAATGGGCAAAAAAAATAAATTGTGCAGCATTGTTAAGAAGTTGAAAAAAGGAGCTAAGGAGCATAAATATGAGGCTAATGATGAAATATCTGAGACAAAATCACAACCGTTTGAAGAATCGCCACAAAATGAAACAAGAAATACCAAAAAAAATAAGAAACATACACATTCAGATGAACGTGTAAAACATAAGTTCAAATTAGAAGAAAATATCGAAGTTGAAGAAACCGAACCACTAGAATTATCTCCTCCTGTTAAAAAAAGAAAAACAAATAAGAAAAATAAGACACATATAAGTAACGAAACAAATGAAAGCGTATCTGTAAAAAATATCGTAGCAGTTGAAACCAAAAATGTCGAAGTTGAAGATGATGAACCTGTTGAGTTGTCAGCGTATACGAAAAAACTAAAAAGTAAGATACGTGCCAAGCAGGATGACATAGAAACAAATGTCGCAGTTGTTGAATCGGAAACCGGGGATTTGTTAAAAGATTTGTCGAATAACAAAGTAAAAACTAAAAAAAAAAATAGCGGTAAATTAGGAAAAGAATCAAAAGTATTAGGTACTGATAAGGGCATTGAAACTGACAATACAATGGTAAAACCGAAAATTCTGAAGAAAACACATTTAACACAGGAAGATGACGTAAAAGATGAAGATATTGATATGTTCTGTGAAGAGCTAAGCGAAGAGGATAATGTACATTACAATAATTGGGTCGAATTAATAGAAGCCAAGCTAAGAAGTAATAAAAAAAAACCTTAATGAATGTATGTATTTTCATTTTTGCGCCAATTGAAGTAAATTGGTACCCTATGCAATGAAGTTAGCACTATCACAAGGGTTGAACTAAATTCTATAAAAAATCAATTTAATATTTCATAAGAATTTATCCCAATGATTAAACAAACGATAAATGGGTACACATTTATATAGTGTGTACCTACTTATTAGGTACCGTCGAAGCGAGTTCACAGCCCGAGCTGCAGGCAACGGTTTTATGGAGCAAAGAATATCCTTATGCATTTTGCTACATATGTTAAGAATTATTTTTCGATATTTCATCGCACCATCTGCCATAGGTAGGCAAGGAGTCCATTCTGAAACATTACGGCCGGATGCGGTGCGCACAGTGCGGTATGAAAGGAACTAGTGAGTGAGTGACTGAATAGAAATAAAATGGGAGTTAGATTTTCTTAAATAATTTCGATTACTAAATTTTAAGTATCCAACCAGATATCTGGTATTTCTGTTCTAGTCTAGGCCATAGCTTCACTTGAAAGAAAATATGTCTTACAGAATTTAGCTGATTACTTCATTTCTATTCACCCCGTTTTACCCGATACGTAATTTCATTTACAAATTTTTAAGTATCTAACCAGATTATTTATGTTAACCCATTGATCTCTATTCAGCCCGTTTTACTCGGTATGGCTCCAGTCCATAGACCACTTTCCATCAGGTGGGCAGTGTGCTTGTCTGCCACCTAATTGGTATAAAAAAGAACTGGGTTACATATTTCATCCTTGCTTACTTAACAGCATGACAGTATGTAATGCAGTTACTTAGCTTGAGGATGCTCGTGAAGTGTATAGTGTAAGGATAGAATGAAATAGTGAGTAGTATGTCATGCCTCACAGGTGAGTTTGGCATAAACCGGAATATATATCTTAACTAGCTCGGCCGCGTGGATGTCGGTTATGACCACAATACTCAACTTTGTCCTCTTAATTTGTCAATTCTTACTATTTGTCCCCTATTCACCCCCTTTTTTACGCGATTGAAAAATGACAAACTTTATTCCCTTAACCCTAACCCTGGCTCTAACCTATCTTTGTAACAAACATAAGGATATTTTAAAAAAAAAAAAATTCATACAAACTTTCATCTCCTATAACCCCTTATTTCGCTATAAAAAAGGTAACCATTTCCGTTTCCAAGTTCTAATCTGTCTTCAACTTCAACTTCTTCAAAATGGCCTCTGCAGCAAATCGCCACAACTCGCCAATGTCAAGTAAAATATAATACATGTGCCAAATGTCACCAGGATATAGTCAAAAATGTCAAACTACCATCCCCTAGCCCTATTCCCTCCCCCCCTCTACCTCCTTTTTCGTGATAAAAAGTACCCTATGTCTATTTGCAAGCTCTAATCCATCTCTGTACCAAATTTCATCAGGATATCTTCAAAACTGACAAACCTTCATATAACAGTACAAGAGGAGGAGAGGGGAGGGGGGCCCTCCCCCCTTTAGCTACCTTTTTCAACTACATCAACAACTCATCAACAAATGAAGATTCATATTAATTAAGACATGGCTTAAAGGTCTTATAACTAAGCCAAACTTTTCATTAAAAAAATACTGATTGACATGACAGTGACGCAGTGACGTTATTGACAAACACTTTAATTACAAGACCAATGTGTTTTATTACGAAGTTATTCATTCGAGAGTTGGCTAGTTGCTCTTTCGTCTACCGGTAAAGTAACGGGTCGGATATTTATATAATGTACTCCTTGATAACGGTATAGTGTTTGACCAAGCTGACAGAAACTGATGTAGGTAACTTGTGACGAGTAGACCACAGCAATGATTAACGGCTTCTATTCGTAGTACATAAAACTGAATTGTGGTTTATGGATATCAGCAAGAAAACGGAAGATATGGACATCCCAACAGCCGAAGGGAACCTCTTGGAACAGCCGAAGGAGAAATTATTACCTCGAAATCCTCTCATGAAAGTACGAACTTATGTGCTTGCGCTGCGACCGTGGTCTCTTAGTGCCAGTTTACTTCCAACTCTTCTGGGTGCTGCGCTCGCGTATCGCCTCCCTGGTGACAATGGCTTCAGTTGGTGCACTTTACTCCTTACCCTTTGTACTGTTATTCCAGTCCATGGTGCAGGGAATGTAGTCAATACATACTTTGATTTCGTCAAAGGAATAGATAACCGTAAATCTGATGACAGAACTCTTGTAGATCATATATTAAGCATAGATGAAGTGGTTTCTCTTGGTGCTATATTGTACATGGCAGGGTGTGCCTCATTTGTGCCCCTTGTTATTTTATCACCAGCTCGCATGGAGCACTTAGCTCTTGTGTATTTTGGTGGATTATCATCATCTTTTTTGTATACTGGAGGGATAGGGTTGAAGTATATAGCCCTTGGTGATATATTAGTATTAGTTATATTTGGGCCTGTTTCTGTGGTATTTGCCTTTTTAGCTCAGACTGGTAGAGTTGATTGGTCTATTATTTATTATGCTATACCATTAGCTCTGAATACTGAAGCAATTTTACACAGTAATAACACAAGGGATCTGGAGACTGACTGCAAAGCAGAAATTGTCACTTTAGCAATTTTAATTGGGAGGACTGCCTCATATCTACTGTATGCATTTTTATTATTTACTCCATATATTATGTTTGTGGTAGCATCAGTCCGTTGTTCTCTGTGGTTCCTAATTCCTATGTTGACATTGCCTAGAGCATTTGAAATAGAAAGGCAGTTTAGAAGTGCTGAGACCATGAGATATGTTCCAAGACAAACAGCCAGGTTAAATTTCTATTTTGGCATGCTGTACATGATCTCTTGTTTGTTTGCTTCTCGTCTACCATTCCTACTTTAAGAAAAAATAAACAAGTCACTTTTTCCTCATATTTCTGTTTGAACTATTGAGCATGTAACTATGTACATAATGACTGTCAGATGTTTTATATTGTAATTATAAGCTTGACCAATATTATAAGAATAAATATGTACTAAATGCTCACATATTGTTTGTCCAAAACCCTGATTTAGATCAATAAGCTTGTGTTTGTATTCTCCATATATCTTTGACATAATGTTAAGGCCTTCATACAAGCTGAATTTTAAACAGCTGTAAATATTTTCCTTATTTTTCTGCTGCATATAATAGATCAAAGATAAAAAATCTCTGCATACAAATGCAAATCTCATGAATACCAATGTGGCATATATTAGCTTGTTATACAGGGTGCTGGAGTGTGGGTTTGATCTTGTAAGTGTGAAGGCATTATGTGTTAGAAGTAAAAATGTTATATCTTTTGTACTGAACAAGCAACTGATTTGTAATATAAACTACCTCTTAACAATTCTGAGATGTGAATGATATTGAGATTTTAAATAAGCTATTGTTGTGGTTAAAGTACTTTCGTAATTATATCATGCAATCTCTTTATTGTGAATTGACAATAATTTATTTATTAAATTGTAGAAATAATAGAATTGAGTCAATTATAATTTATGATAAAATTAATGATGCTGTTTGTAATTATCATGATAGAAACAAATATTGCCATTTAATTAATTTTATTGATACAATCAACGTAGGAAACCTCTATAACATAGAATCTTTATTATATAATGATAAATTACAAGTCAAATTATCATACAAGTGAGACCATGTAATTTAAGAAATGGATTTCATTTAGGAACACCTGTCTAAGAACTACAATACATTGAATATATTGGCAGTGACTGGAGAAATCTGATAAAGTTGAGATACAAGTTAAAAGTATACTAAATTTATAACACAGTGACTTCAGTTAGAGCTTACCTGTTCTACACTTTCACAAAGATTCCACACGCAATGTCATTGCATTATAATACTATATTAGTGGAATTAAATAATTGCATGCTATTTGCTAATTCTCAAGTGAAAATCCATTTCATATTCATAATTATCGTAACTAAAGTTATAAAGGAACAAATCACAATGTATTAAATGATAATACAAAAATCATGTTTTGCTAACAAAGACTAAACATAATATCACTAAAACGAATAGTAATCAAATCTATAATATAATTAAATACATTTTCTAATTTCCATTTTGCACAAAAGTAGTGTGACTCATCTTGGCATGGCCGCCATTGCAGAGTGACTGATTAAAATGTTAAGTTGTTCTTAAAATACTAGCATTAGTTGCTCCACCATTCATAGCATCTCCAGATGTAGCATAGATCTAATTACGATAAAAACTATCTATATTAGTCACAATACCAGAATTTGTTGGTATTTCAATAAACAGAATACAACAATAGATTTTAATATGGACATGTGGCTTGATATTGGATGTATGTTTATATTGATATGTAGATGTTTTCCTGTTTAGTGACAGTAGTGAATAACAGCAACTTAAAAAGTATGTTACATGGTATGGTATGGTAACACGGGCTGGTATCCACAACTCCACGTCATGGCGCGGTCGTTGCGTATGTTACATATTGCATCATTAGAACCCAACCTAATGATGGAAAAACATTTAGATTGGTATAAAGAAATTTCATTAAATAAGAAGGAAAAACAGATTGTCGAGAACTTATGGAGTTGTTGGGTGAACACATAATGACAAAGTTACAAACTGAGCATAATTATTATTTTTTGTGTCTTAGTAAAGCTCAAAAATGAGTTTTTGTTCACATAGTAACTACATTGGTTAAATGTTAGTTCATAGCAAAAGACATTATGTTCTGATATTATCATGTTAGTTGCTGCGCATGCTAAATTAAAATTTTCTTACAGCTTATATTGATAATTGAAATATCAATTGACATGTCCATACAAATATTTGGATATTTCTTCTAGTAGCTGCTCATTGATGACTAATTCAGAAGAATTGTTTGTAATCGGATTTTTGCTACAATCCAAAGATCTGGAAACATTGGGGAGGATGAGATCTTTCACATCAACTAATACTCTCTTGCAACTATGAAACCATGTTTGGACTATTTCTGGTAATGGACTATAATCTGGAATTTTAACCACATTTTGGAATGGTCATAGTGGCCATGTAGAGATCAGTCACACCAAAAATAAGAAGTCTTTAACATTCCATACAATTCCTATAAGTATATATATTTATATCCTAATGTATGACCATTAGTTAAACTAATGCAGGACTATCCATTCTAAAATCGAAATTACTTGCACACATCGTCGTATCGTAACAGAGATTTCCTATAAAATGCGCAAAGACATTCAGTTTACTTGCTTCACACAGAATACTCTAGTTGTGCTCATTATTTATGCTCTTAGAATTTGGGGTCGAGACATAAGCACCTAGATATTCATCTCAGAAAATTTCAATGTCATGTCAATTGTCACCTTAGAATTTAGGCCTTCATATCCTATCTACATGTGATGTTAGTTACAGTTAACAATACCATATTTTGCGTTCAAGAGACGCATTGTATTACATGATATACAGATGTTAATTTAAAAGGTGTTATGAGATTTATTTGAATATTTGTATTAGTGATTTTTTGTTAGAATTTTATGTATTATATATTAGTTTGAAATGAGCTGCCAAATTCTTTATCATGTGATTAAATTTGAGCTTACTCTTCCTGAAATAACTTACAAACTCGAAGGTGGGTTAAGCAACTTTATTGGTTCATGTCACAATAATTTACTACTATAGTCCGTTTTTTAATTTTAGATAGTAAATTGACAACTGCAAATGTCAAATTGTGAAATATTGATACCAGCTTTTATTGCTTAGTGACGTGCGCGAAACTATCGACAGTGTTTGTGGCCTAGATACAAGTGGTTTATCTTTATTATATTTCAAGAAAAAAGTTAATATTAAATGGTTTTTATCGACAACTTTGGATATTGGTGGCACATCTAATTTTTAATTGCAATAAACTGGCAACACAGGTAATGTCATTGTACTATCTGAAATTAAAAAACAAACTATAATGGAAGAGTCTCTATTTAAAGTAAAATTTACAAAGTTTAAATTAACACCTGTACGTAAATTTGATTTCCCGTAGAGCAATTAATTGTTTCAACTAGAAGAAACTACACGAAATAACATACATGTAATAATCTCACATTCATGCATGCGGACAATAGTCCATCAAAGGCGGAAAAATCCGTCTGCTAGTCTTTTACGTTATTTACATCAGACTTTATAGTTGGCTTCTGACGCTTATGACGTCGACGGTTTCTTTTCGCGCTGCCATTGGATGATTCTCTCTTTGAGTTCAGATGCTGAAATTAACATTTCATAATTAGTAAAACGCAAACCGTACAACCGAACTGACAGCACAGCTCTGTGTTTACAGGGTAGGCAGCACGAGTGTGCCTCCCCTGGTGTTGTACACGTCCATATGCCACGGTAACCACTTACCATCAGGTGGGCCGTGTGCTCGTCTACCATCCCAGTTGTATTAAAAAAAAGTTACAAATATAGACCATTCTTTATACCATCCAGACCCAGATTTAGGCTTTATATCACTTCATCATCACCCTCCTGCCCTTGTTGCGTCGACCCCAGTTTTGTTTGGGGTCGACGCAATGTGTGTGTTGCAGTCATCTCAACATTTACTCCCTTCTTAACCATATCATCTTTCACACATTCCATCCACCTTCTTTTAGGTCTTCCTCTCCTATTGTAACCATCCACTTCCGTACATAATGCCTTCCTTACAACATTACTTACATCCCTACCCATTACATGTGCGAACGAGGATAAACGAAAATCTGTTAAAGGAATCATAAACGTACCTGGGAGTAATTGATCCTCGGTAAGGGGTTGCCGATTGAACGGATCCGTTGCACTGTTCAATAAGTGCCGTAGGATTACTGATCGGTCCATTACCTGCGAGAAAGGAGAAAAAATATCGTAAAGTTAGTATACAATTATGTTTACAATTTGAACAACTGCAACCCTTGATCATTTTGTGACGGAATTTGTAGATAGATTTCGTCAAAAAAATTGTAGCGTCGGAAGCTTGTCAATCCTATGATCGTGAGCCCCCAAGGTCGAATACTGGCTTTTATACTCCCGACGTGAACTCGGGCATTCAGTACTTAATTATTTATATTATCCAGATTGTCATTCCAAGACTCCGAACAAGCAATTTAGCTCAGCTGATGAAGGGTTTATAGGTAATACAAGTAATTTGTTATTAATATTTTTAAAGGCTGTAAAAGGTCCCAACTTACCTTGCCGGAAGGCAACAAGACTGGGTCTGTCATAAGCGTGTCCATGAGAGGGTCTCTGAACTCTTCCGGCGCGTCCGCGAACTCGTCACTCTTTTGTTGATTAGATACTGAAATAAATACAATAGACTAACTCAGTTAAGAAATAAATAATGTTATTAAACAATGTAAATCATCATTCTCAGAATCCTTTCCCTGCAACTCAGTTGATGTCGGCTTTCAAGTCTAACTGTACTATGGCTGAACTTTGATATTTTCCGTGAACCGACTGCCATCTGACCTTCACAACCAAGTGTTGATATCGATTTGTTGATCCATAAATCGCGATAGCATCCGTTAAAAATTGGTTTTATTTCAATATCAACATCGATTTTATTTAGTTAGACTAGTCGGATTTTTGAGGGCTCTAACTACCCGTAACATTCGTATAAAAAATATAAATATGAAAACAAATGTTATACATACGGGCAATATAATACGCATTATCTGCCAGAGTCTTGAATCGCTCTATTTCTGATGGTGTTTTGATGCATGACTTAGCGAGTCGGAGGGCTGCCTCTTCGAATAACTCTTTTCGGAATGATCGCTGTGTAATCACATAAAGGAATAAACATTTGAATAATTGTATTTCATAGTACAAAATAAACTGATATTTCAGGAAAAATGCTCGAGAGTTAGTGATTGAGAGTTAGATTTACAGGGCAGGTAAACTCTAATTAGGCCTTGAATTTATAATACCTATTGTATTTTTCCGAGTAATTTTTTAAAATCAAAATATTATACACCCTGATTTTATAGTCGGTTCGGATTAAAGGAAGAAAATTGCCACATTAATACTTCAAGACGATTTTGCTTTAGAAACTGTGTCCAACGACTATAAAACACCTTGTATAGAAGTAAGTATATCTACATGGTGTTATCCTAGATTCTCTAGGTTTTAAAAGAAGTATAAGAGCAATGGGTTACCTCGTCAGCGGCTAGAGCGGCGTGGAATTGCGGCGAGTCGAGATGCAAGTAGATGTCGACCAGCTGACTGAGCAACCGCCGTGGTTCCCAACCGTATTTCTCTGGTCGACGAACCTACAAAACACATTATTATGTTTTTAAATTTTGATAATGAAAGATTTGAAAACAAAAGAGATAAGAGGGATATGCCAGAGGCTACCTGATCGCCGGCAACTGATGGCCCGAGACGGCCGTGAGGTTTTGGTCGGTTTGAACTTCGAGTTCGACATAATCACTAACCACCCACGCTGGCTCCGGCGGGAGTGATTATATTATAGTAACAGTTACAGTAAAGCACCTGACGTCGCCGCGCCAGGATGCTCTGCTCATGAATAAGGACTCCGGTCGGGTCCGAAACTAGTCTGGCGCATCCAGACGATTTACGTGAGTCTAGCCGTAATAAATTTATTTAATTGAAAAATGTCTCACGATAGTTTCTATATGATTATATCTAGTTTAAATAGATCTGGAGATTTCCGCTTGTTAAAAAAAGGTAAACAGTTCTTGAAATATTGTCAAATTGTAACTCAATTTTTTTGTAAGGCACCCCCATCGCCGGCGACCAAGTATCGACTTTTTTCTCGTTAAGAAACGTATAGTACAACAAATCGATATTATGAATAATACTATAGTTAGTTACTCAGCTAGTTTTATCGCAACGGCAAGAGCTATCGCTATCTAGCTAGGAATTGCCATCAGTGATACCTTTGTACCGAGTACAAATAGTAAAATTAAAAATTTCTTCACATTTATCGTTTTTCAATAGAATAGTTTATTGACTTACTTTGAGATTTTTACACTTGGGCCCACACAGCTGTTGTAAGTTGAAGTTCAGCATAGATGCGAGTCTATCGACTAGTTCGGCGCGCAGAAACGGCTCTTTGATTTCTACCGTTAAATACTCCAACATATCCACGGTTTCTCTGAAATAGAAGCATTTTTTCGTAATTTTAATACATAATAGTGTTGTATATTTATATAATATGTTTGCTATGTATGTATGTTTATATGTATATCTATGTACCTCTTTAGGTACCCTTTTTATAATCTGAATATTTTTTAAAGTACACTTCATGTCCCTTCATTACTATAACTACTTCTCTGCTACTCAAAGGTTTGCTGGAAGAGAACTCATAGTTAAGCTCGCCTTTTTACATGATTTTTTGTAATTTTTTCTTGTTTATGACCTCAGTACTATTGGTGTGCCATAAAGAATTAAGAACGAGAATAATATCATCATTATAAAACCTAGTTAATTCCTTACAAGTAGAGTCATTTTTGGGAGCACCGCATAGACCTTTGGCGCCCAAGCTAACCGCATCTGTATGCTGGTACCCTCAGATTACTGGACAAGGCTGTGGTGCAGCTTTACTCTCGGGGTAGAGAGGGCACTGCCACTGAGTTTCACGTGTCTACGTATCTACTTCATGACTCGTTGTAACGGAATAACCTCGAGAAACTAATCGAGTAGTATCAGTAATTCACTTGCAGACCGGTACATTTACCGACTGACGGACGAGTCTATAGGGCAGGTTGTCCACTCGGGATTAAGGGGTTAAATGACAGTTGATAACATAGAAGCAGAAATAAATACTCATAATTTTGACATTCATATCGACAGTCATTAAGGAGTCAGCCTTACGATCGAAAGGTCCCGAGTTCGAATTCCCTGGCCATTATACTACCACTCCGAACACAAGCATTTTAAGCTTAGTTGGAGGGGTTAGGGGAACATTACTAATGTCGGTTATTAATATTCTGTTAAAAAGATAAACATTTACATATATTCACGCCTTTATCTCCGAAGGGTTCGGCACAGGTGAATTAACACCCACATTTCACCAATTATTGTATTTATGTTCCACGTAAGGATGCTTACATAAAGAAGCGGTTGCCGCTTCGAGCAGCCGGCGGCGATCGGCTCTTGTTTAGAATTAGTAGAGTATGTATACGATCGCACAGGCCAACCTGCTTGTCTATGTAAGCACCCTAACAGTGCCGTATTCCATGCACATTGTTGACCCGAACCATGTACCTGAGGCTGAATCTGGGCTGTATACCAGGTAGTCTTTTAGTTGTATTGAATTAAAAAGAATTTGGACAAAGTTTCGATAGCATTGCCTGGAAGAAAATTTGGTGATTAACTTGGTGAAAAAAAATTCGTGGGTATTTCCCGCAAGTAAAAAATAAAAAGTGGTTACCTGGCGAGCGTGAGGTAGGAGCGGCACTGCCTCTCGTCCTGCGCGAGGGCCCGCGCGCGCGCGTCGGCCGCCGAGCCGCCCGCGCCCGCGCCGCCCTCCTGCGCCTCGTGGATGCGCTTCAGGTACTGCGGGGCCACACGGGCTTGGTATAGCTAGCTAGCTAACTTGCGCGGGTTGCTACACTCCATTCGGTTAGGTGCTTAACTAAGCGTAAACAATCTTGTAGCGACTTTTTAAATGTTTTATTTAAAAACTCAGTTTATGTACGGGCAGTGCGTTGCTCCTACACTTAATAAAATGATGGGAAATGATAATACTCGTTGGATAGATCAAACTGATATATTCTCTTACAAAGGATCTAAAAGTATGAACGATAGATGAGAACGAGCGGAATGCTGGATGACCGAATACGAACTGAAATTATTACAAAATAATTTTAACTTTGAAGTGAGAAAAATGATGAATTCTCGCATTTACATGGTTTCGCAATTATGTCGAGCGGAGGTCATACAGCTTAACATTTTTTTTTGTTTAGAAACTCATTTTAAATACCAAAAGCCGAAATTAACCCACTAATTTGTGAGCTAGCCTAGTTTATTTGTTTAACACCCGGTAGCAGTAGTTTTTGCTATATTTTGCAATATAGCAAATTGCACCACATGAAAATCCTATTCATAAAGAAGATTAAACCGCCGTACACTTGCTCTGAAATGCACCAAATCGCTATTTTAAACACGTTTTAAAGTATCTACACTAAGACGTAATTATCAAATAATGTTGAAGTTTGTATCAAAAATCGAGCATAAAAATATCCAGAGACTGGTAAGTGGTAACGTTACATTTTACGCAGATATAATTGTTTTGAAGAAACTTAAAAAAGCCGTATAAATTCTCTAAATCGCTGCAATCAAAAAGAATAAAAAATGCTCTCGCGATCATCTCTCACTCTCTCACGGACTTTAAGTACGGCCTTGATATGTGTTTTTATAAAAAGATGCTACAAGATTGTGTACTTCTAGCTAAGTGCCTTACCGAATGGAGTATAGACTGTATAGACAAGCTATTCAGAAAATAGATAATAGTCTTTTATCCGACTTAGGTGGCAAGCAAGCATACGACCCACATTATGGCAAGTGGCCTTTGGATGTGAGCAAAACCAGGTACGACACAAACGTCCTCAGCACGTTTGTGACGTTCCTGGTTTTGCTCTCCGAGTTTAAAAAAACTTAAGTTTGAGATGGAGTAAATTATCAAACAATAATTTTATTATAAAAAAGATTAGGGTGTTCGATGATGATTGTTGTAAACTTTTTGGTAAATCTCCACTGAAAGAGCAGCGGCGGCGGCCAGTTTTGTATTACAAATGATTGCGAGTAGCCACGCACGGCCGCGCGTCTCCCGTAGATAAGATTAAAAATGTAGAATATTTTGTTTCAAAAAGCCGCTGCGCGTCGCTGTTCTTTCAGTGGGGATTGACCCTTAGCAAAGACAAAATATAATAGGGAAAATGCAAGCATTTTTATTTCACCAACTTCCAATTACTTGTATAAAAAATCTCACCGTGAGGCATTCGTCGAGCAGGAATGTAGTGTCGTTCATCAACATGTTAATGAATTTGACGAACTGGCGACCCGAGCGAGACTCCTTCACGATCGCCTGCCGACACGAAATGTAAATTGATTAATTATGTAACACCATCAGTATTAACAAACTTGATATTAATCGGTTTAAAGTTTTGATATGTCCAACGTCGATTACAATTTTAGACAGTACCAAACATAAGAGGAACATAAATATACATCACTGTTGACTTGTTTTCGACAACGTGACGTCACCAAATTTGGAGAACGTGAAATTGAAATCTCACCGTGTATTCAGCTGTTGAGTTCGATCGTTAGTAACGTTCTTACATCTTGTGACTGCTGATTGGAAGACAAATTGTAGAGGGCTATAAAGATGATGACTCAGTTTCATAGACAAAGTCAAGGAATCGTAAAAAAGAATAATGTTAATTTAAAAAATAACATCCAAACGGACGCGCGGTCACCGACCTCATTAAACACAAATTTATGTAACATCAACGACAGCTGCAGTGAGTCATATAACTTTTTAAGCATTAGCGTGACACTCATTTACCATTCGTATAGGAGAGGGCCCTATACAAATGGTAAAGAATATAAATATTTAGTTACTTATACGGTTCAAGATCACCCTCGGTAATACCCTACCATGATCTTAAATGCATATACGTAGAGTGTCACTTCTTAACCATTATTTGATTCTCTCACTGAATACAACAGTAATTGTCTTAAGCACTTTAGGAATTGTGTTTCAATCTCACCTGTTTATGTATAGGTCGCTCCCACATGCCTTTCAATATAATACTGATGTGGAATCGAATGGTGAACTTGTCATAGAACTCGGTACTCTGTCCGGTCGTTTCTATATCTGTGTAGAACTTCATTAAAGCACTAGCCAGGGCTGTCTGCGACATCGGGTGATCCATGAACCTCTCGTATACATTCTTCAATTTCAACGGCACAGATAAGTTGATCACGAATAGAACTTCCACTATCTTTGCTACAAGGTACGGGTTTTTGAAGAGATGAGAGTTGCATATCGCTGAGAGCAGCCAAGTTATGACAGGATCTTCTATGTAGTCCGCTACGATTTGCGGCACATATCTGTAATCGATTATGATGTGTGGTGAGTAAGAGCACGTATAGTTCGGAATCTAAAGTTAATTATACAGGGTTTTCCGAAATTCAAGGATACGCGGGTACCAGAGGGTGCCATAATCAATGGCAGCTCGAGAAAATAAAATATACCTCTATTTTTTTTAATAACTTAAACTTTTCTTTAAATCCTTTGATATTGAGATCCCCTAATGATATTTTTAGTTAGCCTCCAGCTGCGCCGTGAGCAGCGCGCACACGGACGAGTAGAACTGCAGGCTGCGCCGCATCAGCTCGCGGCCGGGCCGTAGGACTGTGTCCCCAACCAGGGTGCGGGGTGTCACGCTATACTCACTGGACGGCGAAGAGCATGAACTCGGCGATGTCCTCGACGTACCACTCGGGCGTGGCGCAGAAGGCGGCGCGCGCGGCGGGGTCGGAGCGCGCGGCCTCCAGCTGCGCCGTGAGCAGCGCGCACACGGACGAGTAGAACTGCAGGCTGCGCCGCATCAGCTCGCAGCCGGGCCGTAGGACTGTGTCCCCAACCAGGGTGCGGGGTGTCACGCTATACTCACTGGACGGCGAAGAGCATGAACTCGGCGATGTCCTCGACGTACCACTCGGGCGTGGCGCAGAAGGCGGCGCGCGCGGCGGGGTCGGAGCGCGCGGCCTCCAGCTGCGCCGTGAGCAGCGCGCACACGGACGAGTAGAACTGCAGGCTGCGCCGCATCAGCTCGCAGCCGGGCCGTAGGACTGTGTCCCCAACCAGGGTGCGGGGTGTCACGCTATACTCACTGGACGGCGAAGAGCATGAACTCGGCGATGTCCTCGACGTACCACTCGGGCGTGGCGCAGAAGGCGGCGCGCGCGGCGGGGTCGGAGCGCGCGGCCTCCAGCTGCGCCGTGAGCAGCGCGCACACGGACGAGTAGAACTGCAGGCTGCGCCGCATCAGCTCGCAGCCGGGCCGTAGGACTGTGTCCCCAACCAGGGTGCGGGGTGTCACGCTATACTCACTGGACGGCGAAGAGCATGAACTCGGCGATGTCCTCGACGTACCACTCGGGCGTGGCGCAGAAGGCGGCGCGCGCGGCGGGGTCGGAGCGCGCGGCCTCCAGCTGCGCCGTGAGCAGCGCGCACACGGACGAGTAGAACTGCAGGCTGCGCCGCATCAGCTCGCAGCCGGGCCGTAGGACTGTGTCCCCAACCAGGGTGCGGGGTGTCACGCTATACTCACTGGACGGCGAAGAGCATGAACTCGGCGATGTCCTCGACGTACCACTCGGGCGTGGCGCAGAAGGCGGCGCGCGCGGCGGGGTCGGAGCGCGCGGCCTCCAGCTGCGCCGTGAGCAGCGCGCACACGGACGAGTAGAACTGCAGGCTGCGCCGCATCAGCTCGCAGCCGGGCCGTAGGACTGTGTCCCCAACCAGGGTGCGGGGTGTCACGCTATACTCACTGGACGGCGAAGAGCATGAACTCGGCGATGTCCTCGACGTACCACTCGGGCGTGGCGCAGAAGGCGGCGCGCGCGGCGGGGTCGGAGCGCGCGGCCTCCAGCTGCGCCGTGAGCAGCGCGCACACGGACGAGTAGAACTGCAGGCTGCGCCGCATCAGCTCGCAGCCGGGCCGTAGGACTGTGTCCCCAACCAGGGTGCGGGGTGTCACGCTATACTCACTGGACGGCGAAGAGCATGAACTCGGCGATGTCCTCGACGTACCACTCGGGCGTGGCGCAGAAGGCGGCGCGCGCGGCGGGGTCGGAGCGCGCGGCCTCCAGCTGCGCCGTGAGCAGCGCGCACACGGACGAGTAGAACTGCAGGCTGCGCCGCATCAGCTCGCAGCCGGGCCGTAGGACTGTGTCCCCAACCAGGGTGCGGGGTGTCACGCTATACTCACTGGACGGCGAAGAGCATGAACTCGGCGATGTCCTCGACGTACCACTCGGGCGTGGCGCAGAAGGCGGCGCGCGCGGCGGGGTCGGAGCGCGCGGCCTCCAGCTGCGCCGTGAGCAGCGCGCACACGGACGAGTAGAACTGCAGGCTGCGCCGCATCAGCTCGCAGCCGGGCCGTAGGACTGTGTCCCCAACCAGGGTGCGGGGTGTCACGCTATACTCACTGGACGGCGAAGAGCATGAACTCGGCGATGTCCTCGACGTACCACTCGGGCGTGGCGCAGAAGGCGGCGCGCGCGGCGGGGTCGGAGCGCGCGGCCTCCAGCTGCGCCGTGAGCAGCGCGCACACGGACGAGTAGAACTGCAGGCTGCGCCGCATCAGCTCGCAGCCGGGCCGTAGGACTGTGTCCCCAACCAGGGTGCGGGGTGTCACGCTATACTCACTGGACGGCGAAGAGCATGAACTCGGCGATGTCCTCGACGTACCACTCGGGCGTGGCGCAGAAGGCGGCGCGCGCGGCGGGGTCGGAGCGCGCGGCCTCCAGCTGCGCCGTGAGCAGCGCGCACACGGACGAGTAGAACTGCAGGCTGCGCCGCATCAGCTCGCAGCCGGGCCGTAGGACTGTGTCCCCAACCAGGGTGCGGGGTGTCACGCTATACTCACTGGACGGCGAAGAGCATGAACTCGGCGATGTCCTCGACGTACCACTCGGGCGTGGCGCAGAAGGCGGCGCGCGCGGCGGGGTCGGAGCGCGCGGCCTCCAGCTGCGCCGTGAGCAGCGCGCACACGGACGAGTAGAACTGCAGGCTGCGCCGCATCAGCTCGCAGCCGGGCCGTAGGACTGTGTCCCCAACCAGGGTGCGGGGTGTCACGCTATACTCACTGGACGGCGAAGAGCATGAACTCGGCGATGTCCTCGACGTACCACTCGGGCGTGGCGCAGAAGGCGGCGCGCGCGGCGGGGTCGGAGCGCGCGGCCTCCAGCTGCGCCGTGAGCAGCGCGCACACGGACGAGTAGAACTGCAGGCTGCGCCGCATCAGCTCGCAGCCGGGCCGTAGGACTGTGTCCCCAACCAGGGTGCGGGGTGTCACGCTATACTCACTGGACGGCGAAGAGCATGAACTCGGCGATGTCCTCGACGTACCACTCGGGCGTGGCGCAGAAGGCGGCGCGCGCGGCGGGGTCGGAGCGCGCGGCCTCCAGCTGCGCCGTGAGCAGCGCGCACACGGACGAGTAGAACTGCAGGCTGCGCCGCATCAGCTCGCCCTCCAGCAGCGCCGTCTCCGCGCACTGCTTGGACCTGCGCCAGAGGACGGACACGCTACAGTGCATCGATGCAATTTAATTGCATTTAAACGGAATACATACAGAATAGAAATAGAAGATTCTTTTCACTTCACAAGCGCAAAAAGTTCATCTTTCTTGCCTAAAAACTTGCAGCGAAATCCTAATATACAAGCGTGAGTAAAAGTTATTCGATTTCGATTTATACTATGATTTCGATCACCATGTTTTTGGAGGTGTGGAGGCGTACAGCAGCGCATCCGCCACAATATCGTTTTATTTTTCTGATCACTTTTATTGCCATCTTTGACGTATATTGAGCAGCTGCATTAACGTATATTTTATTTATCTAATCCTGTTGAATTACCTGTGAAGCCTTTTTATTTGGCGCCGCCAACGTCGAAGCAACTCACGGTTACGCAGTGCTGAAAAGCTATTACGCCACTGCGGCTCGGCAGCCATTAGCTCTTCGATCACTTTTTGAAGATCACGGAAAGCTCTGGAAATCAGACAAGGTAAATTAAAGAGCATTTCAGGAAATATCCAGCTGCATTATTTAAAAGTATGAATACGCCTAATAAAGTTATTAAAATAAACTTGTGTTACAATTATGGACAGTCTTATACAGTCAGCGTCGGAACGATATTGATTACAAATTACAAAGTCTCAAAATTATTATAATACCAGGGTATTAAGAGCAAATCAGTCAACGGGGAGGGGGGAAAACCAAGGCATTAAGATCATCAACTTCGTTCGTCAAGATCGATCTGGCGCTGACTGTACAGTACAATATAAGTCTTCAGGCTTTCACGGCCGGCGTTGCATGTAGAATATACTGCTTCCGGGCTGTTTGGCCGTGGTCTATGTGAAACTTGCGTTCCAGACGTTTCGTCGATCACTGTGGTCGACATCTTCAGTGGCGCAGGGCCGGGCGACGACGACTTCGGAGACCTTGCCTCGTCGGCGGCTGAGTTGCGACTGATGCGAAGTCTTGAATGTCAACGCCACTGAAGATGTCGACCGCAGTGATCGACAAAACGTCTGGAACGCAAGTTTCCCATAGACCACGGCCAAACAGCCCGGAAGTAGTATATTCTACATGTACAGTACAATGTTCGGGAAGAGGTACTTACCTAATTCGTCGTTGATGTGTATGTAGCGCAGGAATGAGCGCGACGTGATGCATGTGCAGCGTCAGGAACCAGCATACCGTCTGGAACTTTGCCTCCGGCCACTTGTGGTTAGGGTCCTTGTCTGTTCACAAAACAAAACAATTTAAAATCAAAATGTAGAACTCCGTTTTTTTGGTCCTATAATGAAGAAGTATCAAGGCAGCTTTTGTGGCGTGGTGGTAGTGATCGCAGGCGCCGCCTGCGTTCCTCACTCAGTGGAAATATGTATATGCATGAGAGCACGTTAAGTCGTCAATCCCGGTGGCCATACGAACTTCTATGGCAGTCGTTATGGGTAATTGGAACCCCAAAAAGTCCAACAACTGTTCTAACTGCAATGCAATGATATCACCATTGGGTTGTGGAGGCTTTCGCTTCACGATAAATCAAAGTGCAGCGAAATCTGCAGTTAAACTGGAAAAGACCGACCCCAGACTCCGAAGTAAAAGATTCGGAGGCGAGTGGGATTAACGCAAGGATGAAGAAGAATAAGGAAGTATCAAATGAACAGGTGCACCACTTACTAAGTGAATCCAACCAGTCCTGTGCCTCTTGCGTAGTGTAGAACAGTCGCGTTTCATCGCGGATGTTGACCCACGAATCAGGCTGAAATGTGTAGAGCGGGTACACGCGCTCTAACTTGATGCGTATTGACAGCAATTGCAGTACTGAGCACACATTTAGCATGAACCCATCGCCTGAAAATTTACAAGATGACAACATATTGGGTTATATCAAATACTATAAAGTATGCCTGTGGCTTGTGGTGCATTATCTGAGATCATTAACGTCTGGCACTAAAATAGATAAATGAGAATATTATTATGCTATTAGTATCCCTACTAGGCTGCTTTTGAAAGCGAAATTGGACACTTCATCACTAAAAAAATGTAAGATTATGTATGATTAAATTACCCTATAATGTATCTATACATAAATGTATAAATCCAGAAATCATTGCTAAAATTATGTCTGTATATCCAGTGAGTAATATTAGCTCGGTTTTATTCACTTTTCCAAGTAAATCACATGGTAAACAAATTGTAGACCTTGTTGACACCATTCTACATAGAGCTCTCGAGTTCGTAGGAGTAAATTAAATTGTATTTAAGTCCTTTTTTGGTATAGCCCTTTATAATAAATGGATTATGAAATAAATACCTAGAATAATATTTTGAAAAGATTTCATTCGTGTCTATAACAGTGTCATCAAGCTGTTTATTTACCACTACCAAGGTTCAACAACAATAATTTGCGCATTGTATGAAACAGATAATATCAATTTGTCTCGATCAAGTAGAACACATTACAATATAAATATTTACAGATAACCGTCAACAATATGCGACTTAACGATTCGATCTGGATCTTGGAAAGAAAATTATTTGGACTATAGCCAATACAAATTCGTCTAATAGACAAGAGCGAGGTGAGCGACATTTGAACGAAATATGTGCGCGCTATTTTCGCAGGCATTAATCGCATATCGCAGGGTTCCACGTTGACAATGCTGAAGGTAAAACGTATTAGATCGACGAACATGTGGCCCACGTTGTGTGACAACGTATATAAGTTGCACTATTTATTACGCTTTATTATTGTAATTAACTGCTCATAAATCGTATTGTTTAATCACATACTCGTCAAAGCTTCCAAGAGATATTTTGCTTATGACCTTTTTTGAGTTCCGTAGAGTAAAAACGGAGCCGTATTACTAAGACTCCACTGTTCGTTTGTCTGTTTGTCTATCACCGGGTTGTATTTCTTGAACCGTGATGACTAGACAGTTGAAATGACGATTTTGGTTGCCTCTATAATAACAGATACTCTAGGGGACTCAACAACAAACGTGGGCTAGTCAGCTTTATGGAACCCTTCGTACGCTATTCCGACTCGTACTTGGCCAGTTTTGTGTGTACGTACGATGTGCATAACATCGATAAAATGAACCTACCTTAGATATGTTTCGCAAGAAGAAAATGCCGTATTATGAAATAGTATTAGTTATTATGATTATATATGTTTCAAACCGAACACTGCAAGGCGAGAAGCCGTGTGAATTCAAGCAACTGTCTCCATTAATTATATCGTTGTCAGGTTTGCGATACACACGCACCTAATTACTTTATTAATTAGTTGTAATGAGACTGAACTCTGAAGAGCCTCGCCCAAACGACGAGGTCTTGGCAAAAAATTGAAAATAAAAAACATTTATAGGAGACAGCCGTACACAGTTAGTGTACGAAAATAAACAAATTACGAAGTTTCCTACGAAATATCCTAATAGCTTTTTAAGTTTGGTTCATGAAGGAAATACTAATGTTGTTGTTCTATTGGACTATTTTCAATCCGCCAGTAACATTTCGCTCTTGCGTTGTCGTGTACCAGAGAGCTTATCATCATGTTTTATAGCTAAAAACATAGAGACGAAATATGGATTTTAATATACTTTTGTATTTATATAATAAGATTGATAAGGATGAAAAAAAAAAACAAACTGGTCTTGGCAATATGTTAACATGAAAATGTGAAATGTAGCTTACCCTGTGGAAAAGTAATCAGATCTCGTATAAAGCCAAGCTCTAAAGACTGCACGCTCTAAACCTAAGGTGTAGTGTAGAGCTTGTAGGTTTAGAGCGTGCAGTTTCAAGTAAGTTTTCAGTAAAAATTATGACGTACGTATTTTTAATTTGTTATAAGAAATATTTCAAATTAATTTTGACTTGTGTAGCACAAACTGTAGTGCAAGTCTCATATACAAACTTCCACCTTAGTAGGTAATCTGTGCTTCCACCTCCTATTCCCAGGGGATTGGTTAGGTTAGGTTTTTTTAATTTTTTTGTTGTCTTTGTAATAATTAGCGATGGTCGTTATAATAAGTAGCTGATAAAATCACCTATTATAAAAAAATAATCATTGCTACTATTATTTATTCAATCAGGTAAACGTTAAAATATTAGATCTATTATTTAATTTAACCATAATGTAGCGTCGGATCGTATTTGTAGGTACCTACGTAGTGAGTGTGAGTGAGCGGCGACGAGCTTCGAGAACTTTATAGTACTTTAGTTCGTGCGAAATTACTCTCTATGTTAAAGGTTTTAAGATTTATTTTGCCATAAATGTCTCGAATATTTTCTATTGAATATTTTGAATTGAAATAACGATTATGCCAAATTATGCTGTATTAAGTGGGTAAGAGCTACATTCTTACGTACTCTTTTACGTTCGAATAAGTAACTTAACGTCGCTGTTGATATTTTTGAAGAGTGAAATAATTATTGTTTTGATATTTAATCAGTGCGGATCAGTTATGATCTATGGAGTGACGCCTTCAAAGTTTATGTTGTGTGAGCGCGAGCGATAGGTATTTATGGTTTATTGTTGTGTTTATTATTACTCGTACATTATATTATTATATATTATTCGCGTGTGTGTAAATAAATATAAAGTTAGTTTTAGTGTAGGATAGGATATTTTAATTGTTAATATTTATAATAGGTTAGTTTGATTGAACAGTGTAAATAAATAGTGTTAGTGTAAATAAATAAATAGGTAGGTACTTCATAATGCCTCGACAGGCACAAATGTGGAACCATTTTTCTGTGGTGGAAGCCAACTAGCTTAATAAGCCGGTCAACTAACTATCTTTTTATTTCATACTAGCTGAACCGCCCCGGCTTCGCCCGTGGCACACTTCGAAAGCCTATGGAAATCTGCCGGATTTGTGGCCTCCGCTCCCTTGAGTAGTAGCGTGATGATATTTAGCCTATAACCTTTGTCGATAAATGGACTATACAACACAAAAAGAATTTTTCAAATCGAACCAGTAGTTCCTGAGATTAGCGCGTTCAAACGAACAAAGAAACAAACAAACAAACAAACTCTTCAGCTTTATAATATTAGTATAGATGGGGTATAAGAGCTAAAGAGATCAAACATATTTTTGTTAGGGCATTCTTGTTAGTTCGGTAGGTACCTATCAAAGGCATCCAAATTCACTTAACTTTATAGTTTATCATCTAGGTATATTTTATCGTGAAAATAATTATATTATATTACAAAGTAACGTATCACGATATTCTGATATATTTTTTATTAGAACGTAAAAAAATAACGTTATTTTTTTTTCACGGAACGATATAACGTGGTACTAATAAGTAGCCGTTCCGAACACTACTAGTAATAATATTAGCTTACATACTAAATTTCAGCTTTCTAGGACTTCAGGAAGTACCCTAACAATTTTGATGATCAGTGAGTGATAAGTCAGTGACGAAATTTTTGAAATTTTTTTTTTACGTGCGCGGAATCCCCACGGATACCCCCTCCTCCGGAGCCGGAGGGCGAGGTTATTTCGGACTCGAGCCGACTAAACCGCACGCCGTCTGTGGGTCGATGTGCTAGGCCGAAGCTGAGGTTGTCTCGCGACATATCCCTCGCACCCCGGCTGACCCAGGGCCATTCCTCTCGGTCTGGCCCTCCTCGGAAGGGGGGACCACGCGGTCCCCGACTGGCGAGTCGGGGACCACATGGTCGGGGGCCGCCGAGGGCGCGCATCGTGCTACGATGCGCGCCGCCGCCGTGGCCTGCTTGCTTCTGCTAGGGTGACGAGCGGCTCCACCCGTCACCCTCAGGCCCGCGCTCATGGGGGGCGGAGGTCGGTCTGCGCCCTCCGACACCCGAGCCGCCTTCGAAGATTGTACCGATAGTATTCTATCTTGAAAATTTTAACTATTTATAGCATCATCCAAAGCAGTCATGAGAGTTCAAAAAAAAAACGACGAAGCGTTTCGGAAAAAGGTAGGTATCTAGTGCCCTTGCGCTTCGCTTGGCTCGTCGTGGCGGGGGCACTGCCGTGCCCCCAGATCAATGTCATCCTTCTTGCGATTTCCCAGTTACATTCATAGTTCACATTATCGAGCCCGGAGTTCGTTTATTATGTTTGATTGGTTTGTCTACTTTTACGAGAGCGACTGCTGTTTGCACTTTGAAACTTGAAAGGAAAGCCTTAGCAGGTGTGTTGGTAGGTCCCAGTATAAGGATGAAAAAGATAAATCTCTTTTGTGACAGCGTGGAAGCAGTAAACAAATCAACAAGACGATGTATATCTAAAGCTCGATGATAGCACGAATTCAATTGCAGTCGGTTCACGATTTTTCCTAATGCATGAGTCTAGCTATTGTTCTCGTATTATTATATTATTATGAAATGTGAAAACCGCAAACTATGTCAACCTACACCAAATACGTTTTTATCTTGAATTAGTTAGTCTAATTACCAAATTATATATACTTATAATATATACTTATAATATATACTTTATATACCTAATTTAAAAGTATAGTAACGTAATTTTTGTTGAGTCTTCTCCTAATTACCGAAACAATCATTAACATTACAGTGCATTTCGTCTTATGTGACGTTATGTTATTCATGAGTCCCACTGTTACTTTTTTTATGTGCGGAAAAATAAAACAGTGTACTTCACGGTAACCCCCGTTACTGAATAGCCTAGAATGGCGGAACACAGACACGACCACTTTTACAATAATTATATAATAGTATAGATATCTTTGAAAAAGAAGGTAAGAGATAAGATAGCTTACCCGCAAGAGATCGTTCGTCCGTTTGCAGTTGCGCTCGCCGTTCATTCCTCTGCAGGAGCGCGGCGAAGTAGTTGAGCAGTGGTTCCCTCGCTTCAGGGCACAGTAGAATGTTGTGGCAGATGTTGTGCAGCGTGTTGCGGCTCGCCTCCACCTCACGTTGTAAGGCGAACGCGAGGCTACGGTCACTCGACCCAGTCACGAATAAGCGTTCGGCTAAGCGGGGATTTTCTTCGGCGAATAGTGAAATCTATTAGACAAATAAAAGTTTGTACTGCATTATTTCTGATACCGTAAGCAATTTAGTAAGCTATCATATAAAGTATACCTAACTATAGACGATACTAATACATTTTTAGAAAGAAGTAGCATATTTTAACATTTTCTTTCTCAATCTTATACAAGTTGTGGATGCGTTAGTTAGAATAAAATAACGATGAACAATACAAAAAGGAACCATTTAAATTTGATTTAGATTTGTATAGTGTTGTTTATTAAATTTAAGCTTGACGAGGGAACGAAAGAATATGTTAATGACACAGAGCTATTGACGGACACCGAATACCAATGAATCAAACAATTCCAATGATAAAAACACGAGTATAATAAATTATGCAACAATGGTATAAATACGATTCAGTCTGCTCTATAGTGTCTCCTAATAAGACAAGTGTTTGTCATACAAAATGTATGAAGCGGCCGTAACCTAACCACCTACTACTAGGGAGGTAGTATATGAGCCGAACTGCGAAATATACAAAGGTGAATTTGAACGCTGTTGCGCACCACAGCTAATTTGCTTACAAAAAGACTAAATTTACGGCTACGTTCTGACCGCTTTAGACTAGGCGTCTTGGATAACTGTTCAAATGGGAATTACGCACGGCTACAGCTGCATCACAGGGCACGGCTCTTTCAATAAATACCTTTATATTTTATGAATCACCGACAGCCCTCTTTGCAGAGCCTGCATGAGAGAGGAACAAACATAGGCATATGTGCTCCTACACTGTCCTACAAACGCCATATGGCTAAGTACTTCAAAAATACAAGTACGCTCCGTGAGATCACCAGCAGTATAAATAGCCAGAAGGCGTTCTTTAATGAGTTGGGGTGGATCGAGTGAAATTTTCACGCAAAAATCGCGCCTTCACGTGGAATTGCTAATGCCAACCCGTAATGCCAGCACAATGGCCCAATCAAGAGTCTAAGTGCGGAACAGCCCAGGTAAACTAGCTAACTAACCAACCCGGCGTGATACCAGACCATAGGCTCTGTAGGACGATTATAACATAGGATACGGAATAATGCTTCGATATAGCCTTTGTGTTGTGGAGGTCAGTGGTAGTCGCCTCACGAAAAATATTGAACTTCAGTGAAATCCGCAGCTAGACCCCAGACCCCAAGTTGGAAGCTTGGGATGCAACTGATGGAAAGTGCTTACCGTGGCCTATGGATTAACGAGGATAAAAAGAAGAAGAAACAAAACTGCAAAGACTTATATAGTAGGTATAATGGTAATCTACTATATAAAAAAAGGCGGGTTTTCCTTCCTGACGCGCTATAACTCCAGAACGCACGAACCGATTTCCACGGTTTTGCATTCGTTGGAAAGGTCTCGGGCTCTGTGAGGTTTATAGCAAAGAAAATTCTGGAAAAATTTCAACAGACAAGCGGGAAAGCGATAATCGACATCCACGCGGGCGGAGCCGCGGGCAACAGCTAGTTGAATATACTTACAGCAAAGAAGGGCCCCAGGAAACTGACGCGTGCTATTTCCCTGCCGGGCGCGGTGGTGACCGGGTCGGGGCACAGGCTGGGCAGGCGCGCGATCAGCTCGGCCAGCGGCCGGCGCGCGTGGCGCGGCCCGGCGCGCAGCTCGCACAGCGCGCGCAGCCCGCGCAGAGCCGCGCAGCTGCCCCCACCGCCGCGCGAACCTAGTGGTGACACCGCGCGACGCATCTCTTCGCGAATACCCATCACCAGGGGCACGAATACCTGAGCAAGAAGATAACTGTGGCGTTGGGGTTTTTTGCCGCCGGTTGCTATTAACAATGACACGTTAAGGGTCAATCCCTATTGAATGAGCAGCAGCGGCCAGCAGCGGCCGGCAGCGGCCGGCGATGGCCATAGTTGGTTACTAATGATTGCAAGAAAGCTCGCGCGAAAGCGCGACTTATCGCGGCGCCGCGCTGCCCCTCTTTCGCCTTCAAATGCCTATCTTTTACTCCTGTACATAAGATTCAAAATGGTTTGTAATATTTTGCCTCTCAAAGCCGCTGCCGGCCACTGCTCTTTCAGTGGGTATTGACCCTAAGCGTCGTAGCTGCAAAGATCGGCGTGCTTATGTATGTAACAGAAGCGCCCGAACGCCTGAAATGCTACTGTTGTTTGCTCGGGCGCAAAGTCAGCGGCGGGGCAGCAGGCCAATGAGAGAGAAAAACAGAAGAAAGAAAATTATCTTTGGCGTGTCGCGCCGCTACCGCGCCGCTTGCCGCAGACTTTGAGACCGTCTCATCGCATAATGTCCTTTTCTCGAAATGTCCTTTCTCATAATGTCCTTATCTGCATGGATTTCTGCATGGTTATAAAAAAAAAAATAACCACGAAGGCTTAATGCGGGAGCTGCGCTCCGCTCCGCTCCGCTCTCGCATTTGCCTTCTAACCTAACCTAACCAAGTCGTATTGCGCAGCTATTACAATATAAAGACTGTAATCCTGTAGGGCACATATTTTGAGCAAGGGACATTATGAGAAAGGACATTTCGAGAAAAGGACATTATGCGATGAGACCCTAAGGTCTACGAAGGATCATAGAAGAGAAAAAAAAAATAGTAGTATGGATATTTAAAATTTTGAAAAAAAACTGATGTATTTTCTAATCTAGATGGGAAAATAACTGAGTGTGACGAATCAAATAGCCGATATAAACACACTTACCTCCTCGAAGACTTCCTTGTCCGTGTAAGTGGCCAGTAGAAGTTCTGGAATGAGTCCAGTCGGTGGCGACACCACCAGCACGTACGGAAGCAGAGCAGATTTCCTACACTTCTCTAGGTCAAACTTGCCCTGAAGCACTAGCACTAAATTATTCACCAACAAAGTTCTTAAGTATTGGTGTAAGTCACTCAGTGGAGGCTCCGAGCTCTTCTTTGAATGTTCTCGTTCATACGTATTGATATTAGTATAGAATCGCACTATGTAGCTCACAGCTAGACCTTGTGTGGGAATCGTTTTGGGTAGTGGTAGCGATGGTGTGGGACAGTCAGCTTTCTCAGAGTCCGTTTCTGAAGCAAGCTGTCCACTTGCCAACATATCATCCCCATCTTCACTTGGTCTCTTTGAGGTTTCAGTAATGGCGATTAATTTTTGGTTAAGTGGATCTGAGCCGTCTGCTATTTGTGAAATAACATCCATTACGGCAAGTGATGCAATTTCCTCTAAACTAAGTTTAGGGTTGTCAAGTAGAGATGCAGCAACCGATGGCACAAATATTCCTCCTGTAAAAACACGTAATGATAAACTGCTATCAAAGAAAAACACTGTGCAAGTAATACAGGATAAAGATTGCCCAAGTGCTATAATAAGAAAATGTGCAAAATGCTAAATATGTGAAGGAAACTATTCTCACAAGACAAGGGTGAAAATTACATCGTTAAAAAAACTGGTTCTTTTTATACCATTTAGGTGGCAGACAAGCACTCGGCCCACCTGATAGAAAGTGGTTACTGTAGCTTATGGATGTATGCAACACTAGAGGTATTACACTCGTGCAGCCAACCCTGAAGAAAGCTTCTAATAGGTAGGTTCTTGAAGATTTTTGTTTAGATTGGAAATAGGAATAGAACTTAAATAGTAGCACAGTAATTGCTTTAAAATTGCATTAAAAATACTTTAAAGGAATTCAAGTGTTGTAGTTAATACTACAAATAAATTTCACATATCTATGATTGATATAGTTCCCTTGCACTACAAGCGAATATATTTTTCATTCTAATATATTTAAATTTAGGAAGTACATAAAATATAGAACTTTTGCTGGTGATAAAAAAGTACAGGTTTTTTTTGTTTAGGACACGTCATTTTAACTTCACCTCGTCTGATGGTACTCTAAAGGCAAAATCTCGGAAAGAGTGTCTCCATTACAAACACATACCACGGTGGCACTTAGCTTGGCAACAGTGAAAAAAAAAGGTTAAAGTATACAAACCTGCACTGTCTTCTGACCATGACACTTGTAGGATCTTGGCAACAATACTCCTCAGTTGTTCCTCTGTCAGTTCGGTACAACTAACTGTTCGGGACCGGTGTATCTTTCGAGCTGGAGATGCTTGTGTGTCACTGTCATCCACCTATTATAGAAATGATAGTTACGACTCTGTAGCTAGGAACATTGGAGCAGTATGCAATACTCTGATTTTTTTGTGACAATTTAACTTGTAGTTAAACTTAAACCTTAAAAAAGTGTGAAACAGAAAATAAACATTATTACATTATTACGTTATTGATACTGTTGATTCATGGCACTTGGTGGAACTTGTTATTACACATTGAGAACACTTGGTATTTTTTCCACAATATTTATTATTGAACCTCACTGGTTTCACCTTACGGCATCTTCAAAGGTTTACATTGATTAATGATGATGATGATTAAGACTAGAAATGTTGAAGACCCTTGAAAAGATATTACAGACTGATTAGAGAACAAGTGGCCATGAGCGGATCTCCACTGCACGGAAACCAGCATGCGTACATGGAGGGAAAAATGATTGAGACAGCCCTACACAACCTGGCCAATATTGTGCAGAGATCGCTGAGCAACAAAGAATACGCACTGGGATGCTTCTTTGACGTCGAGGGTGCATACGACAGAGCGAATCCAGACTCAATAGAGAAGAACCTGAATCGGGAAGGAATAAACAAAGACATTTCATGTGTAAAAAACATGCTGAGACACAGACTGTACAAGCAGAGATAGCAGGAACAAGACGTACGGTGATAGCAAAAAGAGGCTTTCCGCAAGGAGGATGTCTATCGCCACTATTAGCTGACAAGATTAATAGGAGGCATATACACACAGGTGTACTCTGAGGACGGTGTGATCCTAATCACAGGAAAAGTCCTCAGTGTCATGTGCAACATCATGAACAGGGGGCTCAAAGGAGAGGACTTTTGAGAAGAAATATAGAATACATATAGGAACAAGAGAGGACTGGATGATGAATGCAGAAGGCATCATCTGCCATACGGATGGCTCTAGAAAAGAATCTACCAAGCTTTCTGGCTCCAGAGTACATATTAAGTGCGAAAACGGAACAGAAATAAACAAAACGATATCTCTAGGCATATATGCAAGTGTCTTCCAATCAGAAATTTATGCCATAATGGAATGCGCGGAAATGGTGAACTGCCTGAAAGACACAGGAAAGGTAACCATTTATAGCGATAGCCAGGCGGCATTGACGGCACTGGGAAATACCAGAGACGACATCAGCGCTCGTCAAAGAATGCAAGAAAACTATGGAAAGACTCTCCAGGAAACTCGACGTAACACTTGCTTGGGTGCCCGGACATGAGGGCAACACGGGCAATGAGACGGCGGATGAACTGGCAAGAAAGGGAGCTGACGAAAATCAGGTGGGCCCAGAGTCCCGACTACCGATTGCCCACAAAATAACAAAGGGAGTCATCAGCCGAAGCATAGTGGCGGAAGCTAACCGGAGATGAAAGTCCTCGCCAGTTATGAGACAGTCGAAGATCTTCATTAAGAGCATAGACACAAAGAAAACGGGCCGACTTTTAAAACTCTCCCGAGGAAACATGAGGCTGGTCGTAGAAGTGATAATGGGACATTGCCGACTAAATAGGCAACTGACACTTATAGGGGTGAAAACTGACTCCAAATGCCCGGAGTGCATGGAGGAAGAGGAAACCAGCCACCACCTGCTGGCCAAATGCCCCATGTACTCAATGTTAAGATGGGAAAACACACCCTAGAAGAACAAGACCTCGAGAATCTGAAGGCGGAACAGATCGTAAGATTCTGTAAAGAGACAGGTAGGTTCGACGGAAGGCCGTGATTGCCGGACACTCCTTAACCTCCGAATAGGAGGAACAGGGGAAATGGGTGAAATGACCCCTGCAAAAGGGCAGATCACCCGTCCGATCTGCGGCGTCCCCCGCTGGAAGTAAAGTAAAAAAAGTAAGACTAGAAATGTTGGAAGCTCAAAAAAAGAATCTTAGAGGAAATCATAATAGTAGTTTATGATACTGTTGCATAATAAGGGTTCTTATAACACGAGTGTGTTTTAAAAAAACGAACCGTAGGCGAGTTTTTTATATTATCACACGAGTGTTATAAGACCAAGTTATGTACAGTGTCATACACTACTTTATCTACTCTCATACTATAATACATAAACTAATTTATTTTACAAACAAAACCAAACTTTGTTTAATTTAAATGTAAAATGTTGGCGCCTAGGCGCAAACATCGATTGCGCATGCGTGTTTCTGTTTTTTTCCGAATCGGAGGATTCTTTTTTTAAAGTAGAGGTTCAGTCCAGATGGAGGTTGTATAGGTGTATCGTTATGATTAAAAAGTTATTTAATGATACAGGTGTCCATACAAGACCTGTATCGTAATAAAACTTTTTTTTGGCCTGTGCGTAATTTCTGTCATAAGAGTTTTGATTTCAATTTTATAATCTTTGTATTATAGTATCAGAGTAGATAAACAACTTTAATGAACAATGAAATTATAATGCAAAAAAGATCATCATCAGAGTACCTATCTATAATTTTGAGCAGCTATCTATATTACAAGCAAGCCTTCATTTTAAATACATCATCACAGTTGATGCTAAAGAAGGTACTTAGTAACGCCACTTATTTGTCCATCCTCTGAGAGTGATTTAGTGTTACTATTGGATATAATAATGACATTTAGTTTAGCAGAATAATCATAAACCTAAACTCTATATTAGTAGTGATAAGTACCAATGATGAGATAAACATAGACATAGAAGACATAAACAAGGGACAGCTAAAAGACAGGTGAATACAACAATAGGAGTAAAAAAAAGTATGCTTGGGTGGCTTGCTTAAATAAAATGAATGAATACCTACACTAAAAGCAACTAAGAGAACTTGGCAGAGTTTGCTTGCACTCCCTCTTTTTTACATGAACTTTAAGTACCACCTTATCTACTACCTTATCAACTCAAGTACAGATGACTAGACCGTTTTACTCAGTCAATATTGTAACTTTGTTAATATGTCATAACAGCCATCATACCTTGCCAGTAGTATAGACAATGATAAAATAATATAACAAATAAATGTAAGTGGGTAGGTCAATCACAGATGACCTCTCAGAAAATAATCAATGATCCATTCACTAAATGTCATTAATGTTGTAAAGCTATGTTTCCTGATAGCATGACAGGGTCAGCTAGACAAAGGAAGTATCATCCTTGCACACAGTGCAACTGGCAGTGTACTTCAAAGTCAAAGCTAGTCTATTCGCCTCTGTTGGATAACCTCTAACCTCTGGTGTTCTTAGATGCTACCACCTTAAAAAGGGTTATTTGCTAGCTCAAAACAATATTAAATTAAAAGCATTAATGTATCAGTACTGAAGCACAAGACAGGGTCTTGTTTCTGTCAACCATGGAATGTAAATGTCACGAGCAATGTGCATAACAAATTTGAAAAACAAACAATTATAATGTATTTGTGCAGCAAATTCATACTAAACTTATCCTTTTTTGATGACATTCTGATATCTGTTGCAGGCAAATTAATATTTGGAAACAGTATAACTCCATGTTAATATTGATGGATCTTTTCAACTTTCATTATGTGCAAGTGGCAGACAAGCATGTACTGTATACCCAGAGAATCCACACAAAAATCAATAGTATCTAAGCATGATATTTACCTCAAGACTGAGTGCAGCCTGTTCTTTGTTTGAATTTTGATTTGGCTTAAATGGGAATGATTGCTTTCTGACCTCATGTCCAATTTAAATTGTAAGAGTGCTATCTAGATCTACTAGCTTGTAAAATGGGTTATAGTATGCAAACAAACATACATTTTATCAATAAATACACAATGTCAGGCAATCAAAGGTATGTAAGTACCTATACCATGATCACATTAATTCCCATTATCTTTATTGTATATCTGCATTATAAACTAGGTCATATTTAATGAAATACAAAGCTAACTTCCCACTAATATGTATTATATTATACTAAGAATAGTTAATTATATTATTACTACTGACCTCCATTGGCTCCTGCTGTTGTTCTGATTGTGAATTTCGTTCTGACACATCATCAACATCCATTGATAGAGAGCGCCTTGAACAACTAGGCGATGCATTGCTAGGCCGTGGCCGCACTGGGGACGGCTCCGCAAACTGTGCAGGAGATATTGATCTTGATGTGCTGTCTTCTCTAGTAGATGCACCTTCCGAACCACCAACAGTAGACTGTGGTAAGCTAGACACTCTCACTGAGCCACAACTTAACAATGTCTCATCACCCATAGAGTCAAAACTGTTGTACTGTCTTGTCTGAGATAGATCTGTCATTTTAGTGTCAGGCATTTCATCTAATAGATTATTATCAGTCTTCTCAGTAACAATTAATCCATCTGCTGGTATCTTTGTCTGGTCTGTTTCACTGTTTTGAATACCATCTGAATAGTTTGGTTCTTTGTTTGTATTAGCGACATCAGGTGTGGAGGGTTCTGTCGAGCCACGAGGAATCGGTGCTGGCGAAAAACGAGGTTGAGAGGACGTCTGTACGTCCGGAGACGGCATCGAAGCGCCTGGAGTGGCGGGCGGACTGGCTGGTGACGGTGCTGATCCTGCACCACTGAGTGCAGCGAGACGCGCCAGGCGGCGTCTCCGTATCTGTAAAGGACTAACATGAGGACCCACTGCACGTGTACCCTACACATACGCCAACGTCAAACACCAACGCTTTGTTTTGTTACGAAATTAGATTGGCCATACGCATTATGCCAAGGTTCGTTTACAAAACAAATTTCCTACTTACCTCTTCTTGACTCAGTTCACTCATGATGATAGATTTTTACTTTGCACTTTAAACAATCGTATTGAAAGCACTATTCCTTTGAATTTAGTTTCAAAAAATTGGATAAGAAGAATGAAGAGCAAGCCACACAACGGCGAGTCAGTCACCTCGCTCAGCTGTTTGACGTTTGTGGTTGGTAGAATGACGAGAAAGTATTGAAAATATACGCGTCATCCTATCCGAACTCTAGGCTCCTCATCAAGCCCAGTGTATATAGCTCTCTCTTTCACTCTAAGGCTTCTTCACTTAAGGTTGGATGAGAGAAAAGACAAAAGGTTCCTGTCCTCTCTATGATGTAGGTAAACTGCCAAGGCGTGTTTATTTTATTATGTACTGGAATATGTTCGGTTTCACGTAAAAATATTATTTTGAAAATAAAACCGGATCTTGGTTCATATAAATTTTATACTAATTTATTCTGTCTGGGCTATTCTATTTGGGCTATATTATAATATATCAACGATTCTGAACCCAAAATACTTTATTTTTGGAATTCTTGTCTGTTTGTTTGTAATAGATGCAATCACAGAACAGAAAAAATGCAATAATCACAGGGAAAACTAAAAACCACTAAAAACTACCGAACGGATTTTGTTTTTTTTTATTGGTAGTAAGTTCAAGTCAGACTTAAAAAATGATGTCGTTCGTTAACGACATAAATATTTTAGGATAATATTGGTATAATTGAATTTGGCACTTTACTTCTTTTACCACAAAATAGAAAAAAACAGTGTTGCAATAAGAAGAGTATGTAAATTAAAAACCATGTCATCACAGAGTACTTGTTTTATTATATGAAAAATACCATGCATTTCTGGACGAAAATTATGTGGTCAATGGCCGCATGTATTGTAATTTGTTTACGTTTGGATTGTTATAAAATTGCAATAATACTTCTAACATTTTCATATGAACAGTTTTGAAGGCATAAAATAATTATATGTTGATCTTAAGTGCTGAAGAGAGGAAAAAATAATTGATTTAATAATGTAAACAATATTCGTTTTCAATTTAGATAAGAATGTTAGAAATATCATAATATCAACGTGCAATTAAAGTTGTGTTACCTATTACACAAAAATGACGAGCATTCAAGTATCAGAAATGCTTTCGGGCCTGAAGTCCCGCCATGCGGAGACGAGACATAAAGCTATTCGGGAATTATTGCATTTCACCAAAACAGATCTTCAGGAAATGTCTCCAGAAGTATTGGCACAAGTGCTGGACGATTTTAATCAACAGATACATGCCCTGACCTCCAGCTATGACAATAATGAGAAAAAAGCTGGGATATTAACTATAGGTGTGTATATTATAGGTTAGATTTCCCTAATTGTCAACTATAATCTAATTTAGAAACCCTAATTTTCAGAGACTTATACTTACAGATTGTTTAATACACCTTACATTCTGTATATAAAAAAATTTGTTAGAGGTAATAATTCAGTATCATAAACAAATATTTAATGTTTTTTTTTAAGTGAAAACTTGCTTAGGCACATTGAGCACTTTTTGGGTGATCACAGAACAAGGAACTCGTGTCATCCTCACTCAAAACTGGGCCGTCCATCATGTCACTATGATACAATTCACATGTTACAAAGTTTGCACTTCTATCGGCAGTCCCAAAGACCCCACATGTTTTTATATTATAGCTTAGTCGTTTTCGTGTAGAAACATAACATAGTGCAATTATTTCCAGTCTGTCTAATTGGAGGTGATACAGAAACAACAAAAGCAAGGAATATCCGTTATGCTTACTACTTGAGGAATGTCTTCCCCTCTACCGACCTTAGTGTTTTAGAACTGGGAGCTAAAACTATGGGTAAGCTGGCAGCCACACTTGGCATAAAGAGAGTTGAATATGTAGAATATGAAATACAAAGATCATATGAATGGCTTGCAGAGGAAAGAAATGAGGGAAAACGACTATCAGCAGTATTTATATTGAAAGAATTAGCAATTTTTATGCCCTCATATTTTTACCAACATATAAACGGTTTTTTTAATCACATAATGCTTGCTCTTCGAGATCCAAAGGAGCAAATAAGAGAAGCTGCAGCAAAAGCAATAAGGGCTGCTCTTGTGATCACGGCCCAAAGAGAAAACCCTGAGCAAAGCAATAAGGCTCACTGGTATATTCAGTGTTATGAACAAGCTATGACATCATTTACTGATCAGACAGGAAGGGAAAGAGGCCTCAGTAGAGATGATCATGTTCATGGTGCACTGTTAATTCTTAATGAACTTTTAAGATGTTCAAATGCTGCTTGGGAGAAGAAGTATACAAGTTTGATGCAGAAGCTAGACTCGGAACAAGATTTATCTGATGAAGTGTCCTCACTGAATTCAAAAGTACAAATCTCTTGGGCAGACCAACAGTTACAGGATGATAAATGTCAACAAGCCATAGTTTATGAATCAAGTATTTGTAGAACACTTATTACAGAGATGTATGACAAAATTTGTTCAGGTAAGTGTGTAGATTTGTGCTTGTACTAGTGTAAATCCTAAAAAAATATTAAAGTTGATTCACTAAAATATGACTGCCCTATGTCTCCTTATCTTGGCATTGTTCTGGGTTGCATTTGAGGCTTTCACTTTTAAGTCCAGATTGTGCTTACTCTAACTAACTTCCTTGTGGTTTGGTTTAAATGGTTTTTATGAGAGTGACTGCCATCTGATCTCCTAATCTAACACTAAGATAACCTGCACTCTCACCTCATTGTGCAGTAGAGATGCTGAAAGTGTTTGAAAAGTAACTATACTCCATTGTGTTATGTAAGGTACTTAACTAAACATAAACAATCTTGTTTTGTCTTTTTAATATGTTTTATTTAAAAACTCAGTTTTGAAATATTTTTCTGTTCAGAAACATTAAAGACTAAAAAATGCAATCAAACCAGAAGTCAGTCAGTCAGCATAGTTTGTTTGTTTATTAGAAAAAGTCACTACAAGATTGTCTTCCTTTAGTTAAGTACTTAACCAAATGAAGTGTAGGTATTATTATTATTATATGTACCTATTGGTACGGATAATGAGCACTAAAACAACAATATCATATAATATTTTCCTGTTTTCAGATGTTATGGCTCAACAAATATCAAGGGCTAACAATGTCCACCAAATGCTATTGTTAATTATACCAAGACTAGCTGCATTCAACAGGGAGGCATTCACTAAAAAACACCTCAAGTCAACAATAAATCATTTGCTAACCTTTTTACGAGGTCGGGAAAAAGAGAAAGCTATGGCATTTACCACATTAGGCCTTATTTGTGTGGCAGTGGAAAATGATGTCCAACAGTACCTGAGCAGAATTATAGAAATCATCAAATTGACTTTATCACTGAAAGACCCGCCGAAAAAACGTAATGGCGCTGATACACCTCTATTTCATTGTGTTACTCTGTTGGGTTTTGCTATGAAAGAAGATGTTGCTAATGAAGTTAAAGAGTTGCTAGACCCAATGTGTGCAACTGGTGGTCTGAGCCCACAACTCACAACATGCTTCAAAGAACTTAGTCTAAGTCTACCTTCTCTAAAGAAAGAAATAACTGATAGACTACTGAATATGTTATCATTAATATTACGAAAGAAACCATATACTGGTGGTAGTGCATCTACTGGCTTTTTTGTAGGAAATAATAAAGTGTATGACGAAAATCAAATAGTTCATATGTTTACAACAGCTATGTTGGTGGAGCCTCACGACGCTACCAAGTTGGTGTTAGCTTTACGGACACTTGGCTCGTTTGACTTCGACTGGAACAATACATTAATGTCTTTCATAAGAAGATGTACAGATCACTACCTTTTAAGTGAACAACATGATGTGAGGATAGAAGCTGTAAAGACTTCTGCAAAACTACTGATGAAAGCTGTTGAAAGATGTTCCCAAACGAATTCGAGAACACTAAATGTAATAGTAGACGAGTCTCTTGGTAAACTATTATCCGTAGGTAGATCAGATTTCGATCATGAAGTTCGATACAGAGTGCTAGAAATATTCACAAACCCAGTGTTCGACAGGTATTTAGCCATAGAAGAACATCTAAATTGTCTTTTAGTTGCAATAAATGATTCTAATAGTGACGTGAGTGAATTAGCTCTGTGTACAGTCGGCAGGCTTAGCAACCTGAACCCCAGTTACACAATACCAACATTACGTCAACTATTTGTGCAAGTTTTAATGGAATTGCAACATTCTGAGTCGACGCGAAATAAAGAACAGGCGCTGAGAATGATAAATAACGTTATTTCTCACGCCCCGCGGATTACACGTCAATTTGTGGACACTATACTCAATGTTCTTGTGCCAAAATTAAAGGAAGAGGCTAACAATACTATAATGGTTTCTACAATATTGAAGGCTATAGGTGATCTAGCTGAAGTCAATGGGGGTGGGAGTGCCCTCAGTAAATGGTTACCACAACTTATGTCCACACAAATTGAAATACTTTCGGATCCTAATCAACTTGAAAAGCGAAGTGTAGCTCTTTGGTCTTTCAGTCAAGTGGTGAGCGCAACTGGTCATGTAGTGACTCCTTACATGGAATATCCACATCTAATGGACTTACTGCTAAACTTTTTAAAGACAGAGCAGCAGACAAGAGAGAGAATTGAAATTATCCGTATACTTGGATTACTCGGAGCTTTAGATCCTTACAAGCATAAAGTTAATCAAGGACTGATTGACTTTCAGACAGTCTCTACTTTGATTCCAGTTACAGATACTTCTTCGAGTAACGTTTTTGATACCAACATTAGTGAAATGGTAGTTAATATGTCGCCTCTCGTTCTAGATGAATTTTATCCTGCCATAGTTCTCACGTCGTTAATGAAAATGCTCCGCGACCCAATGTTAACACAGCATCACACTAACGTCGTACATTCTGTGACAGTTATATTCCAAACTCTAGGCATTAAGTGCGTGCCCTACATATCGCGAGTGACACCAAACCTCTTATATGTTATACGCACCACCGACAATAGTAACTTCCGTGAGTTTTTATTGACCCAACTGGCGCAATTAATATCAGTCGTTAAAATACACATTCGAAATTATCTAGAGGATATATTCGATCTTATAAAGGAATACTGGACCCCCACCAGCCATTTGCAGTCTACCCTAATAATGCTGGTTGAACATATAACGGTTGCTATAGGTACAGAGTTTAAAATTTATCTTCGAAAAGTACTACCGAACATTCTAAGAGTTCTAAAGTATGATAACAGCAAGGACAAAATGTTAACGGAAAAAATGTTGTTAGCAATACAGAAGTTCGAAAACAATCTGGATGATGTGCTGTTGTCTATAGTGCCTGCTATAACCAGTCTATTTGATGGTAGAAATATTCCTATGTCTATTTCTAAGTTAGCAATGGAGACTATTGGGCATTTGTCTATGTATTTATACTTCAAGCCATACTCAGCGGTTATAATACAGGCTTTAGCAAAAGTCCTGGACAACAATCCGATGTTAAGACCAACAGCTATGAATACACTTTGTGCCTTGATTGTTCAACTAGGCCGCGAGTATATCGACTACATACCATCTGTCGATAGAATATTGATAAAGCATAAGATACAATGTCCTAACTACGTTGTTTTGGTGACGAGATTGCAAGCAATCTCCACATTGGCATCAGATGATAACTATCTGGATGAAACTAGATTAAGGTTAAGGAATCAAAAGACTGATGTAAGTATTATAATATTTTCTATTTATTATTTGTGAGCAAAAGATTGTCCCTGCTCAACTCAAAAAAAAAAAAAATTGAGCATCCCTCAACCACAGGTCATACATAGATTCAAATTAAGCTAAGAAGAAAACATGATGTAGGGCTGTCATCATTGCCCACAATACAAAAAAAAAAACAGATATAAAATGATCCACATATTGAGAACACACTTGCACTTTTTCCACAAAAATTATAATTGAACCTTACCAGTTTCGCCTTATTTCATCCCCATTTGTAACAATAAGTGCCACCAAGTGCCATCAATCAACATTATATATAAAATAATGTTGATTGATGGCATTATTATATAAAATGATCCCATTGTTAAAGTTTACTTTCTAATTGCCTAGATTAGAGTAACTGAAATTATTAGTATTCCCCCTAACTGCTTGCTCCCTAACTATTTAGAAATTGCCAAAAATTGCATGTGTTAAGAAAGGGTTCACGTCGGTAGTGTAATGGCCAGGATTCGGGTTCGAACCCGTAACCTCTCCATCGTAATGCTGACTGCTTAATTACTAAACTACCGACGCTTCCTGACGCTATTCAATTGATACTCCTCCTGACTAATCTATCTCAAAATGTAATAACGTGAAATCTTTAATTTTTAGCGTGGTCTGGGAGACATACAGACTATTCCCAAATTGACTTTGAATGTGTTTAACTTGAGGAAATGTTGGTCAGTCAATAATATTATTTCTAAAGAGGACTGGATGGAGTGGCTCAGACGATTGAGTATTGGCTTTCTGACTGAATCCAACAGCCCAGCTATCAGGTGAGATGATAATAATGTTATAAGCAAGTTTTGAACCACATGTAGCAGGTGACCTAGATCCAAATGGGGTGTCCCACTATGGACTTCTACATTTATGTGTTTATTATGTCATATTTATTTTCTATCTAGTTTTATTACTTTTTATATTATATTATAGTGTATGATCTTTCAAAATTGTATTTTTGTTCTCGATTTAGATTGTAAAAAGTGAACTTTTAAGACGGGACTCGTACCCGCTACCAATCTCTTTACATAGAGAACGCTCTGACCATCTTAGCTGCACGAACACGTCTTGAGAATATATACTAATTGCTTTAAAATTCCATAAAATCTTTGACAGTCTCTGTGGCGTAGTAGTAGTGAATGCGGCCGCTACGCAGGAGGCGCGGGAGTAGATCCCCGTTTCGTGTAAATGAATATGGGTATTTGCATTGGTCTGGTCGTGCCTCGGAGAGCACGTTAAGCATTCGGTCTCGGTTGCCACAGGAACATCTATGGCAGTTGTTACGGGTAGTTGAAGCCTTAAAAAGTCCAATGACTGGTCTTGCTGCAATGCTACGATATCGCCTTTGAGTTATGGAGGTCAGTGACTACCAGTCACTTCCCAGAAAATATTGAAGTTCAGCCAAATCTGCAGTTAGACTGGTAAAGCGGACCCCAGAATCCAAGCTGGAAACTTCGGATGCAACTGGGATTAACGCTAAGATAAAGTAGAAGAAAATGTATATTTTTTCTGTTTGCTATCCTTGTGTTTATCTGTTAGACTATTGCAGTGTTCTTTCTTTTAAATACTTCCCTTCTTTCAGAGCGTGCTCTTCGCTCGCACATAACTACCCGCAACTATCAAGTGAGCTGTTCAACGCAGCGTTCATGTCTTGTTGGACTGAACTGGATGATGGTTCTCGAAAAGAGCTAGTGGCGGCTCTTGAGTGCGCCTTAACCGTGCCAGATAATCCTGAGGTGGCACTCGCTGTACTCAACCTGGCCGAGTTCCTAGAACATTGTGAGAAAGGCCCCTTGCCTATACCGATCAAACTGCTTGGTGATACGGCAATTAATTGCAGAGCTTATGCCAAAGCGTTGTATTATAAGGTAAGATCTTTTAGTATTTTATTTATTCATCTAGTTCTTATAGGTGCTGGTGGTGGAAAGCGATGTTTGTTAAGGAAAGTTCAAGTCCCGCCTGAGTGATTCACTTTTTCCTATCTTAATCGACTTATTTTTTCTTAGGTGAAAAGAAATACAGTTAACACAGGAAAATGAGAACCTCAATAATATATTTCTTATCATTGTTTATTTAAAATTGTAAATAATTTTTGTTTGTGTGCTACTGCTTTGCCATTTCAAATCATTTCACTTTTTTAGGCAATTATATATGCACATCACATAACTTTTTCCCTGAGGTGGGACACGACTTCTGTCCTAACAAATTTCACGAGCTGCCTCAACTGTCATTAAACCTCTTTTTTATACCTCTTAGGTGGCAGACAAGCACACGGCCCACCTGATGGAAAGTGGTTACCGTGGTCTATGGAGGAGTGCAACACTAGGGGCGTCACACTCCTACTGCCGACCCTGTTAGAACAGACAGTTTTTGTGCCGTCAGTCTTGAGTAGAAGATGAAGCAGGACAAGCCTTTGGTCTTTCCACTAACAGCACAAAAACTCTTCAGTTGCGTGCTTTTTTAATCTGATTTTTTTTCTCCCATCATCAATTTAATCTGTGTATGTTCTGTGAGGTCGAATATCTTAATAGCTTTCTTTGATTTTAGGAACAAGAATACAAAAGAAATCCCTCCAAGGAAGTGATAGAGTCTCTTATTCATATAAATAACAAACTCCAAAGAAAAGAGGCAAGTAATGGGTTACTCGAGAAGGTAATCATGCAAAACAAAAATGGGGATGCTGCTCTCAATGTTCACGCATCGTGGTACGAAAAACTGCACAATTTTGATGAAGCTTTGGACTTGTACAATCAAAGGTTAGAAAAAGATCCGCAAGATGATAACTCGTGGTTAGGAATGATGAGGTGTCTGGAATCATTAGGAGAATGGAGGAAAATGTTCAACATTACCACAGAGCAATGGGACACCATGTCGGAAAGCCTAAAGAAAAAGTCCGGCAAAATAGCTAGTGCAGCTTCGTGGGGGTTGCAGGAATGGGAGTCGATGAGGAAATATGTCAGCTGCGTTAGTGAAGACACTCAGGAGGGTGCCTTTTTCAGAGCCATTCTTGCTATTCATGACGGCCAGTGGTCCGAATCGAGACATTACATTGATTTAGCTAGAAATCTGTTAGACGCTGAACTGACAACAGTTATTGGTGAAAGTTACCAGAGGGCCTACGGTTCACTGGTCAGTGCGCAACTTTTGACCGAATTGGAAGAAGTGATAACATACAAATTGGTGGAAGAGAGAAGAAACCCTATACGCAAATGTTGGGCAAAGAGATTGCAAGGTGGACAAAGATTGATTGAGGACTGGCGCAAAATGCTTCAAATTCGCAGTTTGGTCATGTCTCCTCGAGAAGACTTCCAAACTTGGCTTAAATTTGCTTCTTTATATAGAAAAACTGGCGCTATCAATCAAGCTCACAAAATAGTTATATCTATACTAGGTTGCGATCCTATATCCAACCCTGACGTATTACTTCGCATGCAGGATCCTAGAATTGTCTTATCTTATAGCAAGAACATGTGGGATGCTGGCAATAAACGGTACGCTTATGACGTTCTTCAAAGATTCGTAGATAATTCAGAAGGGGACAATGACGAGCATTGCCGATTGTTGGCACGTTGTCACCTGAAACTAGGGTCATGGTGTGAAACTCTTCAAGAAATCAATGAGTTGTCTATACCTGAAATTTTACGAAACTACGCAGCCGCCACGATTCTAGCTCCTGATTGGTATAAAGCATGTCACGCATGGGCTTGTATGAATTTCGAAACCGTCCTCTTTTACAAGCAACAAGATAACTTATCTGAGAGTAGTGTCGCTGCGGGTTCTGGTGAGAAGAAAGTTTCTAGGGCAGACTTCATCAATACTCACACTATACCAGCTATTGAAGGGTTCTTCAAATCCATTAGTCTATCAAATGGCAGTGCGCTGCAGGATACACTTAGGTTGCTGACACTTTGGTTCGATCACGGTCACCATCCAGCCGTATACGACGCTGTATTCGAAGGGATTAGACAAATCGATGTAAAAATATGGCTACAAGTGATACCTCAGCTCATAGCAAGAATTGATTCCCCAAGAAGTTTAGTGGCTAAGTTAGTTCATATATTGTTAATAGACATTGGGAAATTACATCCTCAAGCATTAGTGTATCCTTTGACTGTGGCCACGAAATCGTCGTCTGCGTCAAGAAAAGCTGCTGCCAATTATGTTTTGAAGACTATGGGCACGCATTCACAGAAGTTAGTAGACCAAGCGGCTATAATATCGGAAGAACTTATTAAAGTAGCTATTCTGTGGCACGATCAAGTGTTCATCGCGCTCGATGAGGCGTCTAGGTAAATGACATGTTACATACTCAAAGCTATAATATCAAACAGCATAGCAAACATACTAATAGCGGTTTAAATTAACAGTATGAAATGCTTTTCAGGTTATATTATAGCGAAAAGGACTACAGAGGCATGTTTAAAACACTAGATAAAATGCACATGATGTTGGATAGGCCTCCAGAAACATTAAAAGAAATATCTTTCCTTCAAATGTACGGAAGGGACTTACAAGAAGCACGGCGTTGGTGCGAACTTTATAGAGTAAGCTATTCTTACTTTTAATTTAATTATTTATATTTTAAGGAATAAAACTGGTATTCAATCTGAATGATGGCCAAAATTTAATTAATAACTCATTACACTTGTAGGAGTCAGGTGAAGACCGCTATATGAATGAAGCATGGGACCTGTATTACCACGTAGTCCGTCGCATAGCATCGCAGTTCCGCACGCTAACGTCTCTCGAGCTACAATATGTCAGCGAGAAGCTACACGCTTGTAAAGATTTTGACCTCGCCGTACCCGGCTCATATGTACCTGATCAGAAAATCATCCGAATATCGTTTATACATAGTCATTTGCAGGTAAAAGGATGTTTTTTTTTTGTTTTTTTTTTATTGTGTATCTTATTGATGAATTCGTGTGGCGACGGAGAAAGAATACAAGTATCACCACCTCATCTCATCCGAAGGGTGTCGTAAGAGGCGACTAACGGAAAAATATACAGAAAATATCATTGCAAGAGAAGAAAAACTCAAAATAAAACCCTATACCAACCCGTCTGGCCAGCATGGTAGCAGTAGGACAAAGCCTCTTATCATTGAAGAGGCCTAAGTCCAGCAGTGGACTGCGATAATCTAATTGATTGATTGACTGATTGATTGATTGATTGATTGATAAATAGTGTTGAAGAACGAAGTATGATGTTTCTCCGACTAGGTTCACCAGGTGTTACAAAAGTGCTCACGGGCCGCGGCTCAATGATAGTTGTTATTGTATAAATTAAGTTTTTCGGCGCTATAAACTGTATAGCGTGATTTAAGAGTAATAGTTTTGATGCTGGTATAACAAGAGCACAAAGGAAACTAGAATTTTTAATTTTTTGAAGACGTAATATTAATTGTTTCATCATTAATAAAACTATTTTAATAATACACATAATAACAACCGCGGTAGCCTAGTGGTATGGTTAATGGACTGCTGAGACGAGGTCTCGGGTTCGATCCCAGGTTTTCCATGGCACACACCAATGACTTTTCGATGCTTTTCGAAGTTATGTGTGTATTTAGCGCAGGTTTATAAGTGCCCAGTTAATGGCAATAGGCTCGCCACCTATTACATTGGGACCTAAACATTAACCGGCGAAATGTGGGTGCTAGCACCTCTGCCTACCCCTTCGGGGATAAAGGCGTGAGTTTATGTATATGTATGTTCAATTATTCAGCGCCGTCTTCGCTAGATGGCGCTGAATAATTGTAATATAACAAGAGCACAAAGGAAAACTAGAATTTTCAATTTCTTGAAAACGTAATAACTGTTTCATTATTAATAAAGCTATTTTAACAATTATCGTGTTTCCCCTGCATAGGTTATTAAATCCAAACAGCGTCCTCGTCGCCTCACAATCGAAGGCTCAGACGGCAAACATTACATGTTCCTACTGAAGGGCCACGAAGATTTGCGTCAGGATGAACGGGTCATGCAACTATTCGGCCTGGTCAACACTCTCCTGCAAGCTGACACTAACACATATCGGCATGATCTAGCAATACAACGATATGCTGTCATACCATTGTCTCCAAACTCGGGACTGATAGGCTGGGTGCCTCTGTGTGACACAATGTATAACATGATCAGCGATTATAGGGACAAGAAGACCAATAAAATGGCCTTGAATACCGAACAGCAAATCATGTTGCGTATGGCGTCTGATTACCAGAAACTGATGTTAAAACATAAGGTGAGTTGTCTACTTAGTTTTCTGATTAATGTTCGTAATCGCAAATCTTTAGTAATAGATGGGAATTTTTTTTTTGAGTTTTGGTTTTATTTCTTATGTCATCGAATTACTTAACAACAAAGTGGTCACTAATAAATTTGATTAATTTATTAACTAACCTGATTGATGTCTATCATATGTTTGTAATATGTATGAGGATATCCTCCTAGCTCTAAGAGCATAAATATGTATACAGTACCAGGATGACAAGATAGTGAAAATTCATATTTAGCCATACCAATATTATAAATGCGAAAGTAACTCTGTCTGTCTGTATGTTAGCTTTCACGCCTAAACCACTGATCCGATCTTGATGAAATTTGGTATAGAGATAGATAAGACATTGAGAAAGGACATAGGCTATTCACGCGGGCAGAGCCGCGGACAACGGCTCGTATGATATAATCTCAGTGATTAAACTATGCATGAAACCAACACTACATAGGAGCCACGCTGAATCTTACTGGCTAACCTCGAAGCATTTAAGGCGATTTAGTTTAAATAAATAAATATTCCACAACATTTCACACAACGCTAGTTTTGAATCAATCAATACCCACTATCCTGATAATGTTCAATAGCACCTTTCAGACGATAATAGTAGTAGAATACAATTATTTCATCAAAAATTTCGTGGTCCAGGTGGAAGTCTTCGAATACACTCTATCACAAACGCCCGGCAACGACCTAGAAAGAATTCTCTGGCTGAAGAGTCCCTCAGCGGAAGCCTGGCACGAGCGCCGAACGAGCTACACCCGCTCATTGGCAGTTATGAGTATGGTCGGGTACTTCCTCGGTCTCGGAGACAGACATCCTTCGAACATCATGATTCATAGAGTGACGGGGAAAGTACTGCATATAGATTTTGGAGACTGCTTTGAAGTAACCCAGGCAAGAGAGAAGTTCCCGGAGAAAATACCGTTTAGATTGACGAGGATGCTGATTAATGCTATGGAGGTAAGATTTGACGTTCGTTTGTGTTCATTTTAAGCATCCGATACATTTGAAGTCAAATCAGTAATCGCTACTGATTTGACATCAAATGTATTTAGAAAAGAGCAGGTTTCTAAATTCATTGTTTTTTATGTCAGGCTTTGAGTGAAGCTGTTATTTTTTACCACGATGTCCGATTTCATTATTTCTTTCTGGTTAAATAAAGGCGGATATCACCAGACTTAACTTGCAAAAAACATCTATGTGGCATATTATGTAAGCGACTTTCAAATCCATAATGTAGTTTTTGTTGAAGTCAGCCAGCCTCACGTCTATATCCTTAATTTTTTACACCTTAGCTGAACTCTGACACTTTTTGCTCAACGCGCATTGATTTAACTCAACATCTACTTAAATGTTGTATACTTTCTATATGCGACTCAAACTAGGCTGTTAACTAAATGGCGCCATTTAATGAACGGCCTGAATGATATTCAGCCGTAACGTTTATTACAACATTTAGCTGGCTAATGCTTAGGCCATTTATACGATGGGGCACCACCCTGAATTAAGACCGAAAATTACATACATATATACATATACTCACACCTGTAAATCCCCGAGAGGTTAGGCAGAAGTGTATTCACAGAAAATTGGTGATAGATTTATTGAAAAGCTGCACAATCCTTTTTTTATAATCACGCAGAAAAAAGTCATTTTCATAGCTGTTTAATTAAATGGCTAGGCAAGTAATTAAACGTCATCGACCCAAGCCATTTGCCTAGACGTTTAATCGAATGGCTGAACATCATGCAGGCCGCTAATAGAACGGTGCCGTTTATTAAAGAGCCTAGGCAGTCAATTGAATGGCTGATTTAGTATATGTCGCCGCCAACTAACTGAATCAGCCGTTCAATTCACTGCCTAGGTGGTTAACTAAACGGCGCCATTCAATTAACGGCTTGAATGATTTTCAACCAGCAGTAACGTTTATTACAACATTTAATAACCTGGCTGGCTAATGCTTAGGCCAATCGTAAGATGGGGCACTACCTCGCAATAAGATATAAAATTACATACATACATACATATACTTCCACCTGTAAATCCCCGAGGGGTTAGGTAGAGGTGTATTCACAGAAAATTTGTGATAGGTTTATTGTGATAGTTGCACAATTCTATTTGGTTAGGTTAGGTTAGAAGGCAGTTAGCCTTCGTGGTATTCTTTTTTGTAACGAATGTTTAGGCAATTTGTTAAACGTCATCGATCTAAGCTATTTGCCTAGCTGTTTAATTAAATGGCTTTACACCATTCAGGCCGTTAATCGAACGGCGCCATTCAGTAAAGAGCCTTGGCAAGTTAATTGAACGGCTAATTAGCTAGTTGGCGGCGACAGATACATGAAATCTAGGTCAGTGTCGTTTTTATCTAATGAGATTATATTATTTTTATCTACTAGTATTTTTGCACTCAAAATGCTGTAACGTGTCGCATGGCGAAAGGGTGGGTCTAGAGGAGACTCAGGTTTGTCCCGACCCGCGGAAGGAACTCGGGCGTCGAAGGTCACTCAACCACCGCCGTCCTCCATGAGCACTCTAGTATACAGGGTGTAATCGTTAAGTGTGTCCAGGCGATTATTCCGTAACTATTACAGATATCAAAAAACTTTAAACTGATATCGAAAGTACGTTACCTAATGAGTAAAATGGCATCAATAACTTCTTAAAAATCAAATGAGAGGTATCTAACATTTTGACATTAAACACTCCCATACATTTAGTATGAGATTAGTAGAAAGGTTTTAGGTACGTACACCAGAAGGGACTTCTCTATCTGGGTACTCTTTTCTGTAGGCGATAATGGCCGCTCTTTTGTTACAATCATATTTGTAGTAAATTTTTAGCATATCTCTCTTTTCTCTTTTGGAATATGCTATTTTGCAATCAATAAATGAAACAATCACGATTATTAACGCAAATTAAAAAAAACAACGATAAATTGGCGGGAACAACAACCCGAGATAAAAGTTTTGAATTTAGAACGAACACCAAAGAGTATCTTCTTTTTTTGTAGTGTGTTGCTTTTCAGTTAGCTCAAATTACTTAATGCGATATTGAAACACGGTTTATTACTAATTTGAAGTGGTAAGACAATTAATTTCCAGGCGTATCTACTTGAAAATCATCATTGTCATATTATACGTAATCATAAAATATGATTAAGGTAAAATGGGTACTAAATCACTTAAAATAAGGAAACTAAAACCTTTCCACTAATCTCATACTAAATGTATGGGAGTGTTTAATGTCAAAATGTTAGATACCTCTCGTTACATTTTTAAAAAGTTATTGATGTCATTTTACTACTTTCGATATCAGTTTAAAGTTTTTTGGTATCTGTAATAGTTACGGATTAATCGCCTGGACACACTTAACGATTACACCCTGTATACTTTCCTCTGGGGTGAAAGCTCGCATACAACCAGAAACAATGCTGAGCTGTTCCTAAGCCGACATTTTTGACAATAAACATACAGGCTATATAATAGTGTCCTATTACTTTTGGAGCTTTTATTGCCAGATTGTTTATTCACCTGTTGCCTTGTAGATCGGACTGTAAAATTTGAAGCATTGTATTTGAGATTCATAAGTGTTACTTTGTGACTTAAATTAATCTACACTACTATTATAAAGAGGAAAAATTTGTATGTTTGTAATGAATAAACTCAAAAACTACTGTGCTAATTTCAAAAATTCTTTCATCATTGGAAAGCTACATTCACCCTGAGTAACATAGGCTATATTGGATTTCCACGGGAACGTTTTTACCACCCGTGCGAAGCCGGTGCGGATCGCTAGTAAAGAAAAAGTGAATACGTAGGTAGAGTAGGTTGATTTATTTATATTCATCCCTTTGAGGAACAATCATAACAGAAATGACTGATTTATGAATGTTAATTTAATTACCCTTATAATGTTCAGATAACCTTGAAATGCAATCATTTCAAGTTTACCAGTGGTATTGATAGTTAATCAATACCACTTAGGATAAGATTATATTATCAAAGAAATCAATGTAGATTTTTTTATAGTTTTAGCCTTCAATGATTTAAACATACTTTACAAGATTATATTATTATACAATTACTATAATCCGATTCTTTTCAGTATTGCAGTATACCATAATTGGCAATAACTGAACCCTTTTCGATCTCATCCCTTTATCCCCTGGCATACGTCAATTTAAATTAGAGAGAAGATACTTTAATGGGCTTCAATAAGTTCGTAACGGGCCATATCCGACACATGCATCGAGATGATTGTGGTTGAGGTGTTTGGATCCTTTACTGCTTTTTCAACAAATTCTAAATCTATATATAAACCGTGCCACAACAAATCAACACCAACACCAATTGTCTTGTTTACTGAACCATTTGATCCCGCCAAGTGATCTCTAGTTTAAAATAATTAGGTCATCTCACAGCAGTCACAGCATTGTACTCTATTGATTTTTAAACTTTTGTGCTTGAGTTAGTAGTATTCTATGATATATTGTTACTACATACATACATACATACATATACTCACGCCCGTAAATCCCCGAAGGGATAGGCAGAGGTGTATTAACACCTGCATTTTGTCAATTATGATTTTCGGTTCCACGTAATAGGGGGCGAACCTATTGCCGATGATTTTCGGTCCCTCGTAATAGGGGGCGAGCCTATTGCCGATGATTTACGGTCCCTCGTAATAGGGGGCGAGCCTATTGCCGATGATTTTCGGTCCCTCGTAATAGGGGGCGAGCCTATTGCCGATGATTTTCGGTCCCTCGTAATAGGGGGCGAGCCTATTGCCGATGATTTTCGGTCCCTCATAATAGGGGGCGAGCCTATTGCCGATGATTTTCGGTCCCTCGTAATAGGGGGCGAGCCTATTGCCGGCAAGCGGGCACTTAGTCGTGGGACGTATGTTTATTGTTGGGTCCTATCCCTTAGTCGCCTTCTACGAGACCCACAAGAAGAAACCCCATTTCTTCTTGCGGGTCTCGTATTCTTCGCCATATTCTTCTCCACCGGTAATCTTACTAGTCGTTGTATTAGTCCTGCTCATGCTTCACATTTGCTTTTTATAGTGTCCAGAATACAAGCTTTGATTAATTTAGGTTTAGATTGCGCTATCCTATGTCCCATAATGTTAATATTTTCTTAACTGGAGCATATAGCTTTGCCCCCTTAATGGGATTGACCAATCGTAACCCGAACGTGCTCGAAACACCCACGTTTATATTAGTCCAGTTCTTATATGGTTACAAATTGAATCATATCGAATTACTCCCGCTAAGTACTCACATACAGTTTTATTCGATTGAGCTAATATATCGAGTAAAACTCATGGCACGGGCTTTCGTCCACACACTCAGCATTCATCTATCGATTGAAGCGTGCCGTTCAATATTCACCGAACATTCACGGCAATTCCCTCAATCCAATTCCATCGCGATACTTAATGTGAGTATGGGCCATTACGTTTGAAACTTGACATGTTTCCAAACATCTATTTGGAAACATTTGCCCTTGCTGCGTTTGACCAAACACAAATAAAATTGATTGCGGGATCTTTAAAGAAGTATCCTTCTGATATTCTTATCTTTATAATTATTTAATCTATAAGTTGACATTGGGCTCATTTAGTTTAGGGGAATTACATCAAAACAATGGTGTACTATCATTGGTGCTATTGAACTTTGGAATTTTATTGTTACCATTTCCTTTAATTCGTTCTTCATGATCATTTTAAGAATATTTAACTTCATTCATCATCATCCTTCTAGAGTGTATCCCGATTGCATCTGGAGCTTCTTATTCGGAGCCCGGGGTTCGCTTTCCGGCTTTTTCTTCTCCATTTTCCATGATCTTCAGTATCCCCGACATGCACGTCATATGGCATACGGCTGACGTTAATAGCAGTTCTTAGGCCTTCTTCAACCGAGGCCCAGTGAAATCGACGGGCAGACGATTGTAGCACAAGTAGCCGCACCATGGAAGTCGACTCTCTTTCAGTATCTTTACGGGTTTTCTGAGGAGGACTTTCATGAGATAAAATATTATGGCATCAGTAATTACCTACTTTTAAACATATAAGTTTTCACGAAGTGACTCCTATTTATATAAATATATCTCAAAACCCAAGGAAGTATGCTATATTTTTGATAACTACAGATATTATTACGCTTTACCGCAAACAGATTAACCATGTAGATATCAATCTACCAGTACCTCTACGCGCTTCTTCAGACATACCTAATTGCTGTCAACTGTGTACTTTTTTGAATAAGAAATAAATTGACATACAACAACAGTTTAAACCTCTAATACCCACTGATATTTGAAAATGCCCAAAATTGGAGTTGTTTAAACAGGTTCAGAGGTAATTTACTAGCGTTATTGCATTATTGGCATTAATCAGCAACCTTCAACAGAAAGAACAATGCCGTTGCTTATCCAATACGGCTATCTCTTGAGTCGTTAAACACAGAACTTCTTACCTATTGTTGTAAAATGAATAGAAAACCTACTAGTAGAATACCTAAATATATATTTTTTTATATTAGGACAGGTTGGGTTTTTGGAAATCTTTATGAAAATTCTTTGTTGTAGGCAACGGGTATTGAAGGCACGTACCGCTTTACGTGCGAGGCAGTGATGCATGTGCTACATAAACACCGCGATAGCGTGATGGCTGTCCTCGAGGCCTTCGTCCACGACCCGCTGCTCAACTGGCGACTAGTCGACAACGACCACCGATCACTCACCGAATCCTCCTTCTCATCCGACATCGACTCTTCATACACTTTACCAAGTAGAAGTCGAAACCATTTACGTTACGAATCTCTAGAAATACCACCAGAGGCTAATCTAAATAAAAGAGCATTGTCAATATTGAATAGGATAAAAGATAAGTTGACTGGGAGAGACTTCCCTCAGGTAGAGGCTGTGGTGAGTGTACCCAAACAAGTGGACTTATTAATCAAACAAGCGACGAACAATGAGAATTTGTGTCAGTGTTATATCGGGTGGTGTCCCTACTGGTAACCGTGTAAGTGCAAAATTTATTTGTTACAATTAAAGGAACAATGTTGATACTTGCCATCCTCTTTCTTACTCCGTTCCTCGAAATCTTGAGGAAAAAGACTGATTGATTAGAAATGATGGTTTATTGTAATAGAAATCAACACTCTTCTTTCAATTGTTAGGTATGTTGTTGCTGTTGTATTTTGATATCGTACTGAAGACGCTAAAAGCGTACGAGAGGTCTCCAATTTGGATGATCGTTTATTTCTGGACGATACTATAGTTGTCCAGAAATAAACGATCATTAGGACTATTACAGATAAAATCTGTTATAACGACATCGAAAGGATCACTTATATTTGGTTATTACAAAGCGAAATGTCCTCTGGACATAATTATGTATGCGTGTAAAACTTGTTTCTTTATTTCACTTAAAATAACATGCATTTTGTCATTGTACAGTCAACAAAGCAGATACGGTTGCACCTTAACATACATTATATAAAGTTGTGTGTAAAGGTGTAACCATAGTGTGTCTTTTTTGTCGTCTGTACCAGCAAGGTCGTTCTCGTTGTATCTAGTAATGTCGCGTTCTTTTTGTTGAACAAATTATTCATTTATTGGTACATTACTTGCAATTTAACGTGCATTTAAACATTGTCATCACTCATTGTCATTCACGTATGCGTTGTTCTTCTTTATTTCATTTGGAGAAAAAAACATTAGCACACTGCTGATAGAAGATCAGACCACTTGTGAATTGTCAGATCTGACGTCACCTCTACTTAACCTTTCGTTGACAATGACCCGAGTTCTATGATTTTTGTTCACCCAAAAAGTACTCAACGCACCTAAAGAAATTTTTGCTTCAAAAATAATTTACTCAAAGTGTATGCGCTGTTGAATGGGGGCACACACACACTTCGATATTTGTTTGAAATGATAAGTCACTGATAGATTAAATGAGATGCGTTTATTGATCACTTAATTATCGCGTAACTAATGCTAAAATAGATTGATGAGTACTGCTTATTATGAGGTGCGAATGCGTACTGTCACGAAAATGTACAACTTGTGTGAGGCGACAGAAAAGTGCTGATGTGAATGATGCGCGCGTGCCATGTACGATATATGACTCGTACATATTCCCCGGCGCGAGATGAGATACAAAATATGACAATGATGAGATGACAACGAGTAACAAAATAAGACGTTTAAGTGCTAAACTTACAAAATTCATTCAATTACATGACATGACTTAATTCTATGCTTATAAATTGAGTTTTAGTCACTTTCACTAGATACTGGCTTTGTAAAAACTGGTGGTATCTTCTTGTGACTCCTTATGCTGCTTAGGATGCTGGAGAAGTTTCTTAATTCAACCGCTTCCTCTCGAGATTGATGTGTGCTTCTGGTGGCAGGCGTCGGTCGTCGGGGTGTCTTCGATATAGGCGGCCCTTCGGAGTCCGATCGCAAGATTGCGCTCCCCTGCCGGCGGCGATATGCCCACCGACAAAGATAAACTACTATTGTCAATATAGCGCCCGTAAACAACAAGTAGATCGCTGAATATTGATGAATGTCATGACTTGATATTTCGGTGTCTAAGGCGTTTTCAGATTTCATCTGTTCAATTTGTTGTTTGATATGCTGCAGCGAGATTTGCTGATCAGTGATGTTGACTTCTATTTGTGGCACAGAGATGTTTATGATATGATTGATAGGTGCGATTAATGGAGAGTCGAACTCAGGAGACGTTTTCATTTCTGTATATCGCAGCTTGTGTGAAAAAACTGTGAAGTCTTCACCTTTGATTATACATTCTGAATCGAGAGCTATCACTCCGGCCTTAGTGACTCGTATAGCCGTAATCTGATGCTCACATATGATGCGGAGTGCACACTGTCCGCAGCAATAAAATAGGTATGTATTTATTTTATTCAACTCGATCCAGTTATTACGGCATTCTGCGATATTTGTAAGACATCTTTTTGTACTATTATTCTTAATACACAAACTGTCTGCCGATTTGAACTGAAAAATTGGCTTTTGGGAATGACATAAGCGCTGTAAGACATCTCGTATTGCACGTCGGCTTTGTTCGGCAAGCTATCAAGGTCCCAATAAAGCGAATCAACTGCATTCCACCTTGATTCTAATATCTTTAATGCGTCTTCAAACTGCCATTTATCTTTCAGGAGATCCACGTTGATGTTCGATGCTGATCTTTGAAACGCCTTGAAGTTGCTTCTCTGTTTACGTAACATCTCGTCTATTTTGCTACTAGTGTCAGACTTCACTATCTCAGGGACCTGTATAGAAACGGGCGACTGAACTCCACGTTCAGCTTCGCCTGTACCTTTATTTTGATAATTTGGCTCTAATGATTTCGAAGTCGATGGAGCTGGATCGAATGTAAGGCTTGGTGATTTCACTACGGGAAAAGTTGATTTTTGCCCCTTTTTTAAAGACCCAGTTAGGAAGTCCTTGGTACTTTCGTAAAATTTTCGTGTCTGCTGGTAATTATCTTGCACGAAGTATGAATGTCCGGAACCTTCGCCGTCGCGAATTTTCTCATGGTTAGTCTGAAACTCAGCCCAATACATATCCAGAAGATCTATTCTCTTCTGCACGTACTCGGGCGTCTTGCGATCCTGACCATCCTTTTTAAAGTTAGTCAAGATATTGTTCATTGCCTGCATGATTTGATATTGAGTTTCAATAATGTCCTCCATGATAGAAAATTGAATTATAACTACCTTAATTCACCAACTTTGCTTCTGTGTTACTTGTTTGCTGCTGGTCAATGTTTGATCTAAGCGTTCCGTGTCCTATGTACGGCTAATGCGCCTTCTCAATTGAACTGGTGAAACCCGCTTCTGGGAGGCCAGCCCAACCGATTCGCCACCGCACAAAGAAACGTTAGAACACTCAATCTTCACTCTCGAAGGACCAAAAAATATGTATGCAAATATGTTTGTTCACCCAAAAAGTACTCAACGCACCTAAAGAAATTTTTGCTTCAAAAATAATTTACTCAAAGTGTATGCGCTGTTGAATGGGGGCACACACACACTTCGATATTTGTTTGAAATGATAAGTCACTGATAGATTAAATGAGATGCGTTTATTGATCACTTAATTATCGCGTAACTAATGCTAAAATAGATTGATGAGTACTGCTTATTATGAGGTGCGAATGCGTACTGTCACGAAAATGTACAACTTGTGTGAGGCGACAGAAAAGTGCTGATGTGAATGATGCGCGCGTGCCATGTACGATATATGACTCGTACACAAAGTGATTTGATTTTTGTCCATCACTTTCATAACGCTTTAAATTTTGTAGAGTGTAGTACGCCATATTTCTTTACCAAATCATTGTGTAGGTGTCCGCTCTCTAACTTTGATAGAATATACAATACTGAATGACTACAGTATCAATTAATCAATTAGCCCACTGCAGTCCACTGCTGGACATTAGGCCTCTCCCATGCAGTACCTTTACCTTCATAACACCTTTTTATGGCGTTTATGCATTATATTATTCACCTACAACCTGCGACCAATGATTTTGTTCCATACTAAAATAAGCTGTACTTAACGATGTCGTTATAAACATTTTTTGAAAATATATACAAAAATAAGTTTAAATTTAAAAAGTAAGCTGCATGATGCGTCAGTTTTGATTCGTGCGCGTCATGTCGCTATTTCGGCTCTTACCTACCTAGATCAGTTTTGTTGACCTTGTGCAAAGACAAAGTTTTTATTACAGCTGTTTTATTATCTATTTGCACGTTAACTATAAAAGCATAGTCACATATATAAGGCTAAAATAATATTTATTTTACGTTTATGATCATTAGTATTCATTAGGAATTCAATTTGTAAGAGTGTTATGTTATCATTATTTTATGTTGATACACAATTATGTAAGAGTTAGTGAGTGTAGGTAAAGTACGTAAGATGTGCAGTCAGTCAAATCTTATTACCTAACTAGGCACAGTCGATAAAGTTGATACGGTTGCACTTTGTGCGAGGGATATGTCGCGAGACAACCTCACCTTCGGCCTAGCACAACGACCCACAGACGGCGTGCGGTTTAGTCGGTTCGAGTCCGACATAACCCCCGCCCCTCCACCTCCAGAGGTGGGGGGGGGGGGTATCCCGGTACCCCTGGGGAATTCCCGCACGTAAAAAAAAACTGTTGCACTTTTTCATGTTGTCATTCAAAGGTGTATGTAAAGATGATTCCGGATCTCCTTTGTCGACTGTACCTACTCATATCTCCGGTACTTACATTAACTTTCTCTAATAGCACTGTTTTGTTCCTTATATAACTCTACACAAACATAATTAAATCTAGTTATCTAATTCACTCCACACTCAGTATTTTATTTTGTTTACCATCATATCATAGTGCAAACGCACTGTCAAAAATTACGGGTACGATAGAGTGAATTGTTGCCACTTTATCTTTATTTCTAATCCTCGCCGTAGATAATTATTAATTTAATGTTAAGACTAAAAAACCGCCAGAAAGAAGAAGTAGACTATTGACGTATTGTTTTTGGTATATGTTTTAAGTCGGGCATCTTTGTTGTGCCTATAAGTGAAATTACAATTTTTGACCTATAGTGTAAATTGTAAATTAACCCCCTATAGTGCTAAGTTCTTCACGTTAAGCGTTACAGGTACGCTGTGTATATTGGACCCATGCATAGATATATAAGTTTTTTGTAAATACAATGCGCAATAAATTGTTAAAGCCTTTTAGAATTTTTATTTAATTATCTATTCAGGCAAACGTGGTGTAGGACGCCCAAAGGCCAGGTGGAAGGACGACCTTATCAAGGTCGCCAGGAAGCGCTGGATGCTTTAGATCGTTTTTCTGTAAGTCCAGAGGAGAGGCCTATGTTCAGCAGTGGACTATGTGCGGCTGATATGATGATGATGATAATGATCTATTCTTTTACTTATCTCAAATAAGGTATTATCAAGTGTACCATCTGTCAAGTTGGTTTGGGTCCCGAAGATCTTGGTGAGGGCTCCAAATACCCATCACACATTTAGTGGGATGTAATGCAAAAAGTCATCTAGGAAAGTAAAATTACAATGAAGCTTATTTATTTATTTGACCAACCAGTAGTTGTTACATTATCACTTACATCTAAAACGTGCAACTATACTATATTACACACACCGGCAGAATTAGCGGAACACAAAAAAGGAGAGTATAAAATAGTTAGCTTTATTTTTAAACAAATAATAATTAAACATGAAACAACATTTAAATGCCTTATGTTTAGTAAAGTTTTTTTTAATAAACTTTACGTATGGTGTTGCAAATTAATGTCAAAACATGTAAATTTAACTGTAGATTCATGTTTAATTATTTTTTTTTTGGAAAATAAAGATAACTATTTTATACTCTCCTTTTTTTGTGTTCCGCTAATTCTGCCGGTGTGTGTATTAAGTTGAATGCACAACATTTTAAGGTGTCATATCATGCAAGTAGTAATATCTGTACCTATAGAAAAAAAAGATCTATAACTCCTTGTTATAATGTACAGGATTATTTAAATCGCCATGTTTATACTTTAGATCATTTCAATATCTTTTCAAAAGCTCGTAGGATAAATTCAATGAGGAAAGTGACGTTGAATTAAAAGACTGTAGGAACCTTTGCTATGGAATACTATCCTTCATATAGCTTACGTACGCTAGCGGTAACAACTGCGATATTGTCGTACAAAGCACTTGCTCCAAGCTAGGCTTACTCAGGTAGATGTCGATATCGCCATTTGAACTTCGAAACTCGCTGAGTGACTGTCTGCAGACTCCGCAAGGGGCGGTAAACGCATTCTGGTGCGCTATTACCGCCACGGCCTTGATTTTCAAATATCCATCAGACACGGCTTTGCCTATTGCCGTACGTTCAGCGCATAAAGACGGTGTTGCCGTTGCGCTCTCGACGTTGCACCCTGTGTATATTTTGCCATCTTCTTCTGTTACAATGGCGCTTCCAACTGCGAAATTGGAGTACGGACTATATGACTTTTTTCTAGCTTCAATCGCCGCTTTTAATAAATGTTGTACATCCTCACCTGAAATAGTAGAGATTCATTGTTTAATCCTCATAGGTACTATAGTGTTGTTACTTTGCCTATCGCTTTCAATTGCTCTGATAAGAGCGTAGCGTTATGATTATGCTACATACTAAACAGTTTCATTTAAAATAGAATTTCGATTCGTATTTGAAACGATTTCTTTTCTTTTGTCTAATTTTTAGGTGGTAAGCGAATTTCTTTAATCAAGTACCTAGGTACTAGCTACGGTGGGCGGGGGTTGTTTGTTTCAGTTTTCCTGCTAATTTTACATCCATTAAATAGGACTTGTTCAAATATTTATACAGATAAAGTATCTTATAGTTATTATCGGTTGATAATTACTAGCTATTGTATAAAAGTGTGTGATGTGTGTGTGGAAACTAATTTGTTGTTGTTATTTTTGAAGTGAAAACTTCTTTAGCGGCGTTGGATGGGTGTAAAATGTTAAGGAAGCGTCAGGATTAGTAAGTTGACCTTTGTACCGTAACCGACGACTGACGTCATACAAGATTAGGTAAATACTATCTATTTTGCAATTTACCTGAGATAGCGTCGTAGCTTAAACGGTAAGCACTTCGACTGTAAGTCCTCATAGTTTCAGATAGTATTGGGTTCAAACCACCTGGCCTTCTGAAACTTTTTGTGATTATTTTTTCTTTTTGTAATTTATTACATTTTATGATTATTTTTTCTTTCTGTAATTTATTACTTTTTGTGTTTATTTTTTCTTTTCATAATTTATTAATTTCTTCTGACAGAAAATTAGCAGAAAATAAGTGATAGGTTCTATGATTAGCGCTATATTTTAGGTATGGTATGTTCTTTTTTATCTTTTTCTATGTATATAACGAAGAAAGAAAAAATAAAATGTTTTCACTTCTGCCGGCACTCCCAGAGTGCAACCCGTCTTTTTTTTATCTAAAGCGTGTTATTTTATTTTAACTGAAACTGTGACATTCTATATAATATACTACCTCATTTTAACTAATCATCGATATAATTTATTATATTTATTTATCATTTTGTTTCAAGCATATAGATACACTCATATATTAAATTGTTAGTATATTAATATTTCCCTATATTTCCTCGTAAATGTTAGTAATGGAATTGTATTACCTATATGGGATTTTGGACCCAGGACCTTGTGTATAGTAGTCACAAACAGTTACTCTGCCGCTATAACACTACCTACCTAATATATAGTTATGTGACCTAGTCAAAACCTAGGTAATATTTTTTAACAGAGCGAAATCATAACAATATCTATTATTTCCTACAAAAATAGTTTTACTACGTATAATATGATATAGAAACTTACTCAGAGAGCCTAGTTCAACAATTTTGAAGTTATCCATGTGTGCACGTTCACGTTAAAAAATTAAACGGTTGTAAACACAGACAACTCACTCAGATGAAGTATAGCAAAGCAAAGCAAGCAATGAAAGGGGCGCGCTGCGCTCTCGGCACGACGGCGGTCACTGGCCAACTGATTTTAGAGAAGCGATCGTTGATTAATGAATTGTGGTTATAATAATTGAAGATCCCTTGTGACATACACTGTGATGTTTCATTTTTAAATGACTGACGAGTATTGCTAGCAACTACTTTGCTCACGCAAAGCAAGATCTTGCATTCTGTTACAACAGTACCTACCACTTACGTACGAGTAGGTGACTCTTAGAGTTAGAGATAACAAATACTTATATCAATTATTTAGCTAATAGCGTATCTATTAAGACATGCATTTAAGCTCATCTTATCCAAAAAGCTACACTTATTAATTGCATTAGGTATTTTCTCTCCCAGTGTGGTACCTATCTATCCTGGCTAGAGCGTCACTAAAGTGTTGGTAGCTTCGTGGTTAAGGAGTCGGCTTTACGATCGAGAGGTCACGGGTTCGAATCCTGGCCATTACACTGCCGACGTGAAACGACTCCTAGCACAAGCAGTTTTGCTTAATTGGAGGGGTAAGAGGGAATATTAGTAATTTCGAAAATTTTCGGTTGCTAATATTATTAAAAAAAATTGTATACCCTTTAAGTGGCACACAATCACACGTCCCACCTGTTGTGAAGTGAATACCGTGGCGTATGGGCGTTTGCAACTGCGCCTCGTGCTGCCGACCCTAAAATGTAACTACTTAATTATACTTTTCTACGCATGTTCAGTTGACTTTTCCCTTCTTAAATTCAGTTCTGTTCTTCAACTTTATTCACCTAAGTAACAGGTCATAATTATAGATGCCGAAAGGTAAATGGATAATTACTAGGTAGGAGGTAACTGTATTTAATTCATGGGTTTCCTTGTTTATTACTCAGATGAAGGTAACTGTGTGGTCTGAAAAGGGACTTTTTGTAGAATTTGTTTAAACAGGTAATGTATAATAGTTAGGTAGGTACTTACCTCAGTGCACAATCCTCGTCACCTACAGGGATAATCCAGACAGCCACTTCCTTAATGGACCTACCTAAATATGTTTAAACTGTTGGTGACTCAGTGACTCAGTGATATTAATGTCACTAGATCAGGCTATACTTTGCATGCCTATTGTTTTGCTAGTTTTCAGATATTTAAATTCTATTTATTTATTCAGGAATCTACTTATGATATGAATACATAAACTAGGTCCAAATTCATGACAATTATATAAGGACGAATTATGTGAATGCAGTAAAGAAATAATTTGTGTAACTTTTCAGGCTGTAAGAAATTCGTCCAGATTCTAACATTTATTTAGCAGACCTATCAGATACGAGTATTTACCATCATTTAACCATAGGTACAACCACTATTTAACCTAACAATTTCGAGTTTTTATACTTAATGTAATTTAATTTTTGAAATTTAATGATTACCACTCCTCCTGACTCATTCAGTTCCAGTCTTATTCGTATTTTTTTATCAGGCCTTCCTCTCTTATTCCATAGGAAGACACCTTGCGGATTTTTTGTAGTAAATAGCATAAATTTATTTTCATCTGCCATCAAGTCATTACTGATAAATAATGTAATGAATGGCTTAAAGGTAATCATGTTTTTATATACTGCTTTTTTATTACTGTAATTAAGTAGGTACCATAAACACTATGGCCCCTAACTTGATCCCCTTTACGTGGTTAATTTTGACAACTTTTAAAAGAGATCAATCTCTAATCTCATCGGATGTATGGTGGGTTACCTACCTATTGGCCAGCTGCCCGGACTACCCTAAGGAAAGTAGCCCCGAAGATCTTGATGGGACCCCACATCATACACCCACCAGATTACATTTCAGGGATTACCTTTCATTTCATTTGCCATGCTTGTTAGAGAGATTTGTTATGATAGACACTATCGTTGCCATGAAAATACAGGATGTTAGTTTTTCGGATTTTAGTCGGTTCGATTACTGGGTGTGGCAAGCGAGTACCTAATCGAAAATATTTTAATGCAGTTTTGTTATTTTTTAAATAAAGGAATGTTTCCTTTTAGTGTAATTCGCTATCTCCAGTATTTAGAGTACTTGCTCTCCAGTTAAGGTCAAAATCTACCATTACATCCACTTATTTGTATTTGTTTCAAAGCAACACTATATAGGCATGCATAATGTTTTGCATTTCTTCTTTGGTATGCGTTGAAATGTCGGTTATTGTGCTCGCACTACAAACATGAAGTTGGTATATTCTTTGATCAGTTTATATGTATTTATTATTACCAGCTGTTGCTCGTCGCTTCGCCCGCATGAAATAAAGATTATTCCGATCCCACGAACCGTAGGCCGCATGACCCTATTCCCGGAATAAAACATAAAAATAGTCTTTTACTATTACCAGGGCCGTCTTAACCGGGGGTTCAAGGGTGCGGCCGCACCCGGGCGCGTAGCCCGAGGGGGCGCAGGCCGAGCTCTAAACATTTCGATATTTCCTAATTTAACCTTTAACTCATAAGTACAATATTAACGCCATTCCCATGTTTCGTACACTTACGTCAATTAAACCCCTACATGCATAAAAATATAGGCATCAACCAATATTAAAATTTACCATTGTACCTATTATTGTCACTTTTGCCTTTCGGCAAGTGTCATCCCACTCACGATATGCAAGGTAAAATAGCTCTTATTAGGATACTCATAAAAATTAAATTAATTTAACACGCACGCGGCAATATCTCCATTCAAAGAGGCCCTTTGACCTAGCCGCCTGGCGTCCGCACTTTAAGCAAAATGGCGTCTATAATTAGGAAATTAGGGTGTATATTGTAATGTAAGTTCGCGATGCAGCTCTGAGTGTCGGTTACTGATTGATGTCATTAGACGACCTATGACAATTGAATCTTATTGCATGAAAATTAAAGTTTGATTTTGTTTAATGCTGTGAAACGTTAAAGAAATATTAAATCCATTTCTTTTCCTTAATTTTTTAATTATTTTTTTTCATCATACCTATTTGCGATAGCCGCCGAGTGAGCACTAAAAATTCTAGCAGTTTAGACTGTGATTGATTCTAGCAAGTGGGAATTCAGTTAGGCCCACCAATATCGATTTAATTGATTGTGTTGTGTTTTCGTAAAAAAATAATGTGCAAATGGATGGAGTTTTTTCAGTGCGTACCTACTTAAATCATAAACAACGGAAATTAATACTGTCAAGGCACACTGCCTTGAAAAAAAAAGGTAAGTAAATTTTATTTTTACAGAGTTACCTACCTATTTTTGTTACAGTTACAATTACTTACAATCATTGAGATATAACTACTGTTACATTAGAACATAGTTACAATACTGATATACCTACCTACTAATTAATAAATAAAAAATAAACTTACATACCTAATTGATGCCATATCGTGGTATTTGTAATCATTAATCATAATCACACACAATAAGTACGAGTGAGTTTATAATTTATGATAACTACTTTACTTGGGCTTGATATTGGTCATTTAAATTTTATTACATAAATATATTTATAAATAATAATTTATACCTATAACATATAACATTTTATTTAAGTAAGTTTACTTTCATATAATTTCATTGAAGTGAGTGAAATATTTATATGCTAAATGATCTATTTGATTGCAGATGGCCGATTTAGGGGATGGTAAAAAGAAACCATCGGGTGCCCAAAACAGAAAAAGGAAACGCACTTAAAATAAAACATTGTATTAGAGATCTTTTTACAGATAGATTACAGATCTTAGAGAAAAATAAATGAAACTTCATAAATTTATTGCGTTTTTTTTTGTTGACCGGGGGAATGGGGGGGGAGGGGGCGCAGTCTGAGTTTCGCACCCTGGCGCTATATAGCCTTAAGACGGCCTTGACTATTACAGATAATAATCTTTAAATAATTCATATAATATTCATGAAATGAATTTGATAGTGTTCAGGGTTGTAGAAGAATATGAATATGAAGGGACTTATATACCTTAATCTTTTTTAGTACGTACATAATTATTATACATAGAAATCCCCAGACCAATGCAAAAAGACGTATTCATGCATGTCTACAACTATTTGCCCTGAGCAGAAATCGAACCTGCGACATCCAATGTGGCATGTAGCAGATAAACATTCTACCCCTACGCCCCACAACTCTAAAGATTTCTATATAAGCCATTACTATGTCAATTATTTAAGGTAAATAGGTACATATTATAAAAACGTTCAGTTATTAAATGTAGATATAATATTACCATAATGCAATGTAGGTATATCCCGTTATTTCTTTTAATAACAGGATTATTATTCTTCTCACCATATTTTATAAATTAAGTAGGTACATTTTTTAGCAACTATGAAAACACAGGACCTTTTACTACGGAATGCTATCTTCCCTATGGCTTACATACGCCAGAGGTAACAACTGCGATATTGTCGTACAAAGCACTTGCTCCAAGCCAGGTTTACTCAGGTAGATGTCGATATCGCCATTCGAACTTCGAAACTCGCTGAGTAACTGTCTGCAGACTCCGCAAGGGGCGGTAAACGCATTTTGGTGCGCTATTACCGCCACGGTCTTGATTTTCAAGTATCCTTCAGACACGGCTTTGCCTATGGCCGTACGTTCAGCGCATATAGTAGGTGTCGCCGTTGCGCTTTCAATATTGCATCCTGTGTAGATTTTGTTGTCCTCTTCTGTTACAATAGCGCTTCCAACTGCGAAATTGGAGTACGGACTATATGACTTCTTTCTTGCTTCAACTGCCGTTTTCAGTAAATTTTGGATATCCTCACCTGAAATGAGTGAACAATTTCTTACACTTATTAAATGAACAAATATTATTACTTATAAATATAGGTAAGTTAAATTTATGAACGGAAATGAAAAAAAAAGAGAGAATGAGGGAGATTTCTTCTTTCTTCACGGGGACGTCCAGTACACATGACCCTATAATATATACCTAACACCATATGGTGACGAACCCTGATTCTGTTTCTGTTCTCAATGCCCATGGCAATCTATTCCAGGGAACGGATCTGGATGATATTTGGCACAGAAATAATTAAGGATGATAGTAAATTAAATATAGTTGTCGAGCCATGTTTTCCCTAGTCTGTACTGCTGAGAATTCTAATAGCAGAATCCAAAATCACTTAGTCCAATCCGGGTATTGAACCCAAGAACTTATGCACTGCCGTCACACTCGCTAACGCTGCACCACGAGGTCATATTTTTGATAGCCGCAAGCCTACAGTAAAAAAAGACGAGTTCTCGTTAGCGATGCACGATGGGAACCCGAATGGAGAAAACTTGTAGAGAACGCAACATAATTTCAATTACTATAATTATAAAGGTCGGCACGTACCTACAAAGAAAAAATACACTTACTGAGAGCACCTAATTTAATAATTTTAAAATTATCCATGAGTGCACGTTCACGAAAATAGGAAACAGTGAAATGTGCGCGCAGCGCTCACCGCGGTTACTGGCCAACTAATTGAAGAGATCTTTAGATATTTGATAAGTGTATTGTCGCTATTTATCTATTCTATTCAGTAGCGTTGGTTACGATTGAATAACCCTTGTGAGTTGTGACAATGAACGTAGCTTGCCGACTGCCGAGTACTGGAAATAATTACTTTCTTCATCGTCATGCATGGGGAGAGGGGAGATTGCATATTTGTGCTAGACGTAGACCGGTACGTGTTACGTCATCAACTTATTACGATACACAATAATAGCGGCATTTTTACGTATGTTACGTTAATCTTACATTAGTAATAGATACTACTGTGATAAAACTATTCATAAATGTACAAACATTTCACAGATAAATACAGAAACTAGGTAGGTATACAGGAATCTTGGAACCAAAAACCTGCCTTTGGTATTCAGTTTGCAAACATTTTCTATTATAGAGACTGCATCTACATCGTTAACTTTCAGTCGCCGAAACCTTGTGTACCTACCTACCTACTTTCATTTCGAGCCTTGTGGATATATTCGTTGGCACTGGGTTGTGGATATATTCGTTGGCACTGGGTGATGGGCTATTAAAACTGCAATAGGTTACGACTAAAGTAATATTACGACCGCAAAATAAGCCGTGGCCTCACATAGGAGTTTTTGTAGGTCGTATACATTGAGACACCGACTGAGAAATATCACCTGAAGATGTAGCCCAAGGTCCACCGTTTTGATCGCCTGGTCGAAAGGTTTATTATACGTTTTTAATGATGAGATGTGAGGCAAGTTCGTATATACGGCGAATTTAAACCGATTACCTATGGTTTACGGTAATATCGTGCTATTTGCAATGCTATTTTAGTTCCGAATTTACAACCGCCTTTAGTGGGGAAGTATTAATTAGTAATTTTTAACTAGAATAATTTACTTCCTGAGCAAAACTGTAGTACAGCATCCCATATCTAATCTAAAAAAGCCAGATGATACGTTACTATCGTAGAAATTGCTTTAGAAGTTTGCCAGATCTTAAGGTTGCTTATTGGGTTCCATATTGGAGTCGTGGGTAACAAACAAATATCTGGGAAATGCGCCTCTACTGAGTTTTGGTAGGTGTGCTATGTTGATGGCGTAGCGTTTTAATATACCGACAGTTTGGAATTGTTGGTTTAAAACAAAATTTAACTGACGACTGGTCACACGAATATGAAAAAAATTGTAAAAGTATCTTTCTTATTCGCCGTATGTCATTAGGTAGTTCCCATAGTTAGTAGCTTTCCGCCCAAGTGAATATCAATTATCGCCACAAAGTTTCTTTTTAATCTACCTAACAGATTTCCCAAGTAAAGGTGTGTGCAGTGCACGTACATATCTGCACTAAGGTAGTTTTCTGTAGAAATTAGACAGCAGCGTCGCCGAATTTTGGCCTGGTAACTTCTAATACCAGTGAAATGAATGAGCTGGATGAATTGATTTTTCAATCTATCTTGTCACACGACTCTTGCCGCCGTCAAAACCAAGATATGAGTATGATGAAGTGCAAGTTTTAGATGCACCCTGGCCCCCGATTCTGCTATTTTTATAACATAACAAAACCACTGTCATGCCGCTGACACTGTATAAAATATCAATAAATTTTAGACTTTAAACCTGAGTTTTAAAGTTCAAAATGAAATGAGACATTCTTCATTCACTATTTAAGTTGTCATTTAATTTTAGACTTTAACAGTATAACAGTAAAGTCTAAAGTTAAATGGCATTGGTTACAGTGTCTGAGGTACCTCAGGGGTTTTCCCATGAAGAAAATAATAGCAGAATCAAGGCCCTGGAGTAACGCTGTGATGAAGAGTTGACTAAAACATCGAATACTTATCAACAACACATTTATTCGTCGACTCTCAAAGTTAAATCTAGTTGACGATATTCACTTAATATAATTGTACAACTGGCACGTAACATCTAAGTATGAACAACGACGTTATCACAATCGAGGCACTATTTCATATTCTATACGAAATTACTTACTACACTGCAACTATACATTACTGACTACGATTCATCGCTGTCTTCGATCCCGTAGGTATATCATCATTTCATTTCCTTCTTTGCCTCAACATGGTGTGTTGTGATGTATAAGGATACGTGAATTGTACGTACGCACAATGTCTGTCCCAATCTTAAAGCTTCTTAGCACAACACCCTCCGAGTTGACACAAAGAAGGGTTTGACAGCACGCGATACAAACGCGTTAGTTTTAACAACTATACTACTAAAACTTACGAGCGGTAATTTCAAAAAAGCAAGTTTTGTTCCGTGCAGGCGGTTTATTATTTCTTGACTTTGTCACTTCACATATATGCAAAGTTACTTTTCATGTGAAAATGGTAACTCCACAGTAATTTTTGCAACTTGCTATTTTTGACATTAACGCATGTGATTTAGATAGAAAACACCCAGCTAAGTTCTTAAATGGATTCTTCTCTATCATGCTAGTAACTCGGACCTCTCACTCACGGACATCTAGATGTTGAAATAACGAAATAGATATAGAGTCAAGAGGAAGTATCCTGCAGTTATCGCTTGTGTGTATCTATCACAAGACATAAATAGGAAATACTCGAAAATTTCCTAAGACAAAGCAAGGCATAGCAAAACTTCGAGCTTATTCTGCTTAAATATTAACATTAGAAATTAAAATTATGTTCAGGTACTTTGAGATAACTTACACTTCAATGTTCAAACTATGATACAACCATCTCAGAAACATTGGACTCAATGTAAATAAAATAACATTGAATAAATCGCGGTAGAATCCGTTAGTGTTTTATTTCTAGACATCAAAAATAATCCTAGAGCTGATGGGATACTTTTACTTTTAGCTCAGTTCTCTGTTTAATGTACGCCATGTCATCATGTGCCTAAATGTAAATGGACGTCACTGTTTTGTGTGTCTTGAATAGTCACAATATGCGAGAATTTGCGACACTAACGAAGTTTAAGTGCATTTCCTCTTGACTTTATATTCCGCATTTAAAATAGTGAACATCTAGTTGCAGCACAGTAAATAATATCTATTTGTTCCACATTTAGATATAAATCATTTTGTTCTTAACATAAAACCCCAAATATTCGAAATTAAGATTATTGTTCTAAGCATTACCTAAAAGTATTTAAAAAAAATGCAGATGTAATAATTGTATGTTCGTTTCGTAAGCTATATTAGGCTAATATGGTTACGACGTTATATTTTATAGGATATTAGGAATATACACTTATTGGACATGCAATATTATAGAGGTAGCAAGAAGACTTACAAATAAATAGTAATCGGCGTCAAAGTGATAGTGACACTTATGGTAATCGAATTAAAAGACGCAAGCAAAAAGTCAATAATTTCGGTACAAGTAAAGTTTACATATTGTTGACAACCATATAAGCGCTCAAAAGTCGAGACGTTCAAAATGCCATTAAGATAGGTTCAGTCAAACCGCCATAAATATGGTTACAGTCATCCCAACAGTAGCATCCTAAGTGTTCAAAAAATGTGGAACAAATTAGGTACTTAAATAAACTTTAATGCTATACGTTTTAAATGTCAATTCTATATCAAAACAGTGTAAGTAATTACACATAAAACGAAAGAGATAGGAACTGCTTTGTCCTTTTCATTTAAGACGACTTACGATACTTCTATTGTAAGCAATAAGCAGGTGCCTGAAAATTTATGTAAATCACATTTTCAAACATCACTACAGAACACTAAATCGACTGGTGGGATGACTGTAACCATATTTATGGCGGTTTGACTGAACCTATCTTTATGCCATTTTGAACGTCTACACTTTTGAGCGCTTATACGGTTGTCAATAATATGGAAACTTTACTTGTACCGAAATTATTGACTTTTTGCTTGCGCCTTTTAATTTGATTACCTCAAGTGTCACTATCATTTTGACGCTGACTGTACGTACAGACAAATAGTCAGTCATTAGGCCTCTCACTCAGACACTGGCAATTCTGGTCACAACTCTTGTGAGCAATGTAGCTCGGCTTTTGATACAGTACACAGCAAAGAAGAGTGATATTCCGGTTAAGATCGACTGATTCGGTTCTCTTTATCGCATGTCTACATCTTGATATACTTGATTGGAGTTGTTAAAACGTGATTATAGTGGTAGTATCTTATAGAAAAAAAAACAGTTTTAACTCCTCTATTAAGGTATCCGAAAAAGAGAATGCTCTACAAAACAGAAGCGGGTAGTTGTCTTATTAAACAAAACGGTTTCAACTGCTCTATAAAGGTATTGTATACGAGAAATAGAATGCTCTACAAAAATGAAGCTGTTAGTACCTTGTAAACGAAACGGTTTTAATTACGCTGTAGAGGTACCGAAGCTCATCTTTGGGGAAATCTTACTTTTTCTCGACATGCTTACTCAAAAGCCGTGTACTGTATTATATTGCCAGTGTTATTTAGTAGCTAGTAAGCCACGGTCGTGGCTGCGACTAGTATCTTAGCATACAAAAGCACTTTGGACATAATATATCGATGTTGGTTCATGAATTCAAGTATTGTCACGAAATGAGTTTACAGATTTCACAATTTTATATTCCGCAATCATATCGATAGTGTGTCAATTACCAGAACGGACACCAGCCGACATAGCATTGACACAAGTTTTCATTGCTCGTAGCCTGCTGTATTAGTAGATCCACTTGTTTCCGTACCGACACTGTCTCATCTATATGAGGGAAATCACGACCCGTCAGTTTGTCCCTAACCCTATTAACGATGGCTAAAGCACGTTTGTTGAGATTAGCCTCCGCTGGTTGGTCCAAAGGGTCATTTAACCCTATAGGAATTCTGCTCCTACTGGGTTGCGGGGAATTCGCAGGGTCAGAGGTATCGGCGTCAGCTCGAGAGCGTCGGCCAGCGTCGATCAGCCTCCAATTGAGTAAAGGATCGTAGACAAAAGCTTCGAGCACGGCCATCACGCTGTCTTTGTGGCGGTGTAACACCTCCATAACTGATTCGCAAGTACGTCGGTAAGTGCCTTCAATGCCTGTCACCTGAAAAGAAAAGGTGATTATTTGGAGTGCTATTTAAGTTATACAGTTTAAAGCAACTACATAAAGTGTAGAAGGCTAGTCAAAAGATTGGGAAGTGGGCCTACCATGACGAAAATATTTGACTGTTTGGTGAGTAAGAGGAAAAGATCTATACACCCATTTAGGTTCATCCCTTTTTCTCGCTCAGATAACGAAAATTTGTCATGGTAGGTCCTCTATTCACTATTAGAGAGTTTACAAATAGCGATAAATCGGGTGACACATAAAATATATCTTTAAAAAAATGTAAAAGCACGGCCCGCGAAGTCAGGTTTGTAACGCACTGCGACTAGCTATTTTCGAAAGAGGTAAGACCTTATAGTCAAACCGACAATTGCGTGAACTGAAGCCACCGTCCCTTAAAATTGTCAAATCGTACTAAATTATCTTTGATTTGCAATCAAACTGTATGCATTTGACGGTGACAACCGTAATTTAATTACCCATTTCAAGAAATCGTTGGTTCATTTGTACTTATGAAAAGATCTCCAATAAAAATCTATCAAATATTAAAAAAAAAAAGATCTTACCTCCATAGCATTGATGAGCATTCTGGTCAGCCTAAACGGTATTTTCTCTGGAAACTTATCTCTAGTGACAGCCACTTCAAAACAGTCACCAAAATCGATATGAAGGAATTTCCCAGTGACTCTGTCCAACATGATGTTCGAAGGATGTCTGTCCCCGAGACCGAGGATATACCCGACCATGCTCATGACGGCTAGAGAGCGGGCGTAGTTGGTCCGGCGTTCGAACCAGACCTCTGAAGAAGGACTCTTCAGCCAAAGCAACTTAGCGAGATCATCGCCCGCTGTATGTTCTAATGCATTTTCAAAAACTTCCACCTGCAAAATGTAGACATATAATTAATACACAATGTTCAACCTCTCTTGAGTATGTCGGTGCGTTAATAATTATTGTGTGATTAGAGCGAATGAAATTCACTCTGGCGTAATGCAAGACTCTAGTGCTCTATGGTCGAGTGCGACGACATTCGTTCATTCGGACTGTCAATTTGAGTTTGACAGATTATTGACTTTGGTGGGGCGCGCAGAGAATCGTGATCAGTATCGCTGTGAACCTCGACCGAGCACTACGTGTCTAGCAGATCGCTCCTAGTTTGGTTGAATATACTTGGTTAGATCGCGAGTGTGTCTCTATAATGTGTAGTCAGTGATTGATGTAATTGAAATATGGTGATTCGTGTATTAGGTTGTCCTATCTCCTCGCCCGTAAATCCACGCGGATTGTAAGTGCAAGCTTACAATGGGCTACTAAGAGGCCCCAGACCCGAAGGAAACCCCATGTGCTTGCAAGTACTTAAACTTATAGAACGTAATATTAACATTGCAAATGTGGGATTTAATTTAACTAAGAATGGTGACCAGAATAGAAAATGTATGCAAATCTCTTTTACTATCAAAAGTAACTCGAGAGATGATAAGTTTTAGTTTCGTCTTGACAGAATACGTCGACTTTACGTCCTCAATTGGAAGTTTGTACTATATTTTATTGCTCTTCAATTTGCACGTCAGGCTCAGAAATGGACCGCAAAAAATTATAGCCCCTAGATCTTTGTGGGCCCCATAAACTCTGAATATTATAAATTAATTTTAATATACAACAATGTAATACAAACCTTCTGCATCAACATTAATTTATCTAAATCTGACGCCATTCTCTGCATGATTCTATGTTCGATATTCAGTAAGCACTTTCTCTTGTCTCTGTAATCCCTGATCAGAGAATGCAGCGTATCACAGTGAGGCACCCATCCTATCAGCCCCGAATTAGTTGACAACGGTATAACAGCGTATCTTTGTATGGCTAGATCTCTTCGGAAAGTGTCGGGGTCCGCTTGGAGCAATGTATTGACTAGACCGAATAGCTGCATGACTCGTTCGTCTTGCCGGAGATCCTCGTGGCCTTTGAGTAAAAACATGTAGTCTTTGTAATTGGAGCCACGGATAGAAAGCCTGCGGGGCCGCTGTTTGGAGGTGATTACCTGTTTGAGAAACGTTTTTATTTAATATACTAGTTAAAAAGCAAACTATTTACAAAAATAAGATCTTTAATGACAAAAGAGGAAGTGCATGAAGTTTTTAAGTACATAGTAATAGTATATGAGTGTGTGATAAACATCCAGCGTAGCTGGAAACAAGATTTGAGCATTTCTCAACGCGAATTCATTAACTAGGCCAAGAAAGTATCACTCTCATAATATAATAAGTAGTAAATAAATAATATTCTTCTGAGATGGTCATAGATTTTTCGTTCCTAACTTCCCTTTTGCCTGTCGCGATTGGCTACAAACTGATATTTACTTTTAATCAATCATACCACTGTTTCCCTACATTTAATTTAACAGTAACCACTGTACCGCGCCTTGCGTACGTGCGCAGCGAACTAGAAGCATCGACCAATCGAACTCCAGATTGGTCAGTCCGCCGCCAACGCTCACGGTGGTATCTCGCTCGCTCTCGAGTCATGCTCTTTCTTTCTCTTTCTCTACCTCTTCTACTGCCATAGTGGTCGCAGTCGGTCTAAGGTTAAGGTTCCTATCGAAGTATATATATATTACGTTACTTCAACTAACCTGTAAGCTGCTCTGTATATGTGAAATTCTGATAAGATCTTGATGCGGTACGTAAGACCCGGGCACTGCGAGTTCGAGGTCTCGACAGTTGAGCAGGCGGGGACTCACGTACTGTATTTCCAGTGATGTCAGCTGTGGCAGTTGTCGACTTATGCGCCTGAACACATGGTAGTAGAGATCCCAAGCTTGGTTTAAGTCACGGACGAGACCTGACGTCTGAAACACGATAGAAATGTTAATAAAAATGCAAGTTCTAGTATTAAGGATAGCCTTGTAGCCTCAAAGTAGGGCACGCCGTCATTGCGGCGGTAAGGCCCATCATGGGGGAGTGGCTAGAGAGGCCACACGGTAGCCTCTCGTACCGTCAGACGCAGATTATCACCGGGCACGGTAGCTTCGGGCGGTATCTGCATCTGATGGGTATAGAGCCAACACCCGAGTGCCATCACTGCGACGCAAGCGTGGACTTGGGGCTGCACAAGCTCACCGAGTGCCCGGCGTTTGAGACGCCGAGGCGGGAGCTTGTGGCGGCCCTGGGGGTGAGAGTGCTCACGCTCTCCACCCTGCTCGCGGCGATGGTCCGCTGCGCGGATGCGTGGGCGGCCAGCGCCTCCTTCTGCGAGCAGGTCATGCTCGCGAAGGAGACAGCAGAGCGGGCGCGGCGCGACGAGCGAGAAAGGCTCGCTGACATCGCTGCACGCGCCCGAAGGCGGCTCGGGCGTCGGAGGGCGCAGACTGACCTCCGCCCCCCATGAGCGCGGGCCTGAGGGTGACGGGTGGAGCCGCCCGTCACCCTAGCAGAAGCAGGCCACGGCGGCGGCGCGCATCGTAGGACGATGCGCGCCTCCCCACACCGGGGTTGAGTTGGGGACCGCGTGGTCCCCCCCCTTCCCGAGGAGGGCCAGACCGAGAGGGATGGCCCTGGGTCAGCCGGGGTGCGAGGGATATGTCGCATGACAACCTCACCTTCGGCCTAGCCAGAGACGGCGTGCGGTTTAGTCGGTTCGAATCCGACATAACCTACCCCTCCGGCTCCGGACGGGTGGGTATCCGTGGGGATTTCCCGCACGTAAAAAAAAAAAAAAATTTAGCCTCAAAGTAGCCTATATTGACCTGATGGAAAATCACAGATTAACCTACCCTCAACTCATAAATCTACTATATAAAAATAAGTCGGGTTTTCCTTCCTGACGCTATAACTCCAGAACGCACGAACCGATTTCCACGGTTTTGCATTCGTTGGAAAGGTCTCGGGCTCCGTGAGGTTTATAGCAAAGAAAATTCAGGAAAACCGACATCCACGCGGGCGGAGCCGCGGGCAACAGCTAGTTTGTTATAAAAAATCTAATAAAGTCCATTTTGAGTAGTCACTACTACTGTTTTTTCCTGCAGTAAGAGAAATTGACTGTATCATAATAATCAACCAAATCCCGAGAATCGATCCCACACCAAGGACCAAAGTAACTGAGAGATTAGACTTAAAAAAAAAAAGTTAGATATTACCTTGTATCGGTTGCACCATTCCTGTGCCTCGTTCAGATCTCGTCCGTACGTTTGGCTAAACGAAATTTCTTTCATTGTCTGTGGACCTCTTTCCAACATCGCGTGTAAAGGCTCCAAGGTTCTAAACATAGCGTTTACGTCATTTTCACTGAAGTATAATCTTGAAGCCTCTTCTAAAGCTTCATGCCATTGTTCATGCCACAATATAGCTACTCGGATAAGCTCCTCCGAAATCATAGCTGCCTGATTTACTAAATTATTCGAATGCGTACACATTGACTTCAAAACCTGATGGGCAGCATTCTTCCGCGCTACGAACGACGACTTCGAAGCCACCGTCAAAGGATACACGAGCGCTTGCGGATGGGATTTACCTATGTCTATCAGAAGAGAATGAATTAACTTGCCAACTAGGGCTCTTGGTGTGTCGATTCTGGCTATGAGTTGGGGAATGACTTGAAGCCATACGTTAATCTCAATAGTCCTGATCCCTTCGACTAAAGCCTCATGGACAGAAGGATAGTGACCATAGTCAAACCACAACGTCAATAACCTCAAAGTATCCTGCAGGGAGCTGCCGTGAGAAAGTTTTATAGACTTAAAGAAGCCCTCAACTGCAGGGACTGTATGCTGCTGAATACATTCAGGAGATGGCCGCTTTTCTCCTGACGATCCACTAGCACCGTTTGCGTCTTGATGTTTATAGAACAAAACTGTTTCAAAATTCATGTACGCCCACGCATGCCATGCTTTATACCAATCTGAAGATAACTCTGTTGCAGCTTCATAGTTGCGAAGAATTTCTAGAATGGAGCGTTCATTTATCCCGAGTAGTGATTCACACCAGGATCCCAATTTCAAGTGACAACGCGCTAATAATCTACAATGATCAGGGTCACCTGTCTCTGTTGAATCTGATACAAATCTTTGTAATTGGTCATAAGCCAACTGTTTATCACCAGCTACCCACAAATGTTTGGCATATGCTAAAGTCAATCGTGGCTCATGCGTAGGCAGTGGCATGTCCCGATTTTTGCTTGGGTCTGAGCCCAACAGCATAACCAATGTTTTATGTGCTTGTCGTGGTGCACCACTTTTTCGACAAAGTGATGCAAATTTCAGCCAAGTGGCCATATCTTCTTGTGGCGTTAATACTAAACTTCGTACTTGTAATATTCTACGCCAATCTTCTACCAATCTTTGCCCACCTTGAAGTCTAGTCCACCAGGCTTTCCTAATAGTTTCCCTCCTCTCTGCCACGGATTTATAAGTTATTACCTCTTCCAATTCTGCCAAGAGCTGAGCATTTACTAGAGCCCCATATGCTCTTTGATAGCTTTCTCCAGCCACAGCAGTGAGTTCCGAATCCAATAAAGACCGCGCTTGATCAATAAAGAATCGTGACTTTTCAAATTGTCCATAATGGATATTGAGAACTGCCCTATAGAAACAACCGTCCTGAGTGTTTTCTGGCAAGAAGTTGACATACTTTGACATCGACTCCCACTCGCTCAAGCCCCACGCAGCGGCTGCAGCTAGCCGCGCTGCTTTGTATTTCTCTTCATTAGTCATATCCATCCATTTCTTGGAGACAGCATTATAAAGCTCCATCCATTCTCCTAATGCTTCAAAACAGCGCAACTCACCCAGATAAGCGTCTAAGTCATTTGGCTCCACTGCCAACTTTTCATTATAAAGATCGAGGGCTTTCTCCCAATTGTGTAGTTTCTCATACCATCTAATTTGAACTTTGAGGTTCGGATCACCGGCTTCACGTTGCGCCATGACTCTTTCTAAAAGTCCCTCAGCTGCTTCTTTTTGTTGAAGCTTGTTGTTGATATGAATTAATGCCTCGACAACTTGAGATGTAGCACCTTTGCGGAATTCTTCCTCCTGAGAAAGATAAATTTTATGTAAATTTTCATTTAAAAAAGAAAAAATGAAAGTAATCGGTGGTTCAAAGGAAATATAAGTACCTTGTAATGTAAGGCTTTCGCGTATGCTCGGCAATGCATGGCCCTTTCACCCAACAGTTGTGTGGATATAGGTAGAGCGCCACATTCACAATGTTCCATAAACTCAGCAAGGTTTAGTACGGTATGGGCCAATTCTGGAGCATCAGGGGCGGTTAGAGCTTGCTCCAAGGCCTTCGCGAGTTCCGGGCGCCATACATCCTTGTCCAACTCCGTCCAACACGATACAAAAGCAGCATTGAATAAATCTCGTAGAAGTTGCGAATAGTTGTGAGCTAAAGCTAGACATGCCCTGTGTAATAAAAACATAATGTTTATTAATTTGAGATTACTGTATACTTATAAAAACGGAGTCATAAGTTTAGTAAATAATAAACTCAATATACCTAAGTGCAGGACTATGAGATTCAGTTAATAGTCCAATGCTAAATCTTCGGAGCCACTCGAGCCAGTCGTCTTTCGACACCCGGGAGCTCACTGTCCACGCCAGTTTTAAGTTATGAGCATTTACGCATAATTTGCGGATGGACTGGGACGTGTCGCATGAAGTCGCAATACGGGCCTAGAGCGAAAAAATAATTGTTAGTTTATACCCTACCACCACTTAACACATATGACAAATAGTTTTAATAAAAAAGGCCGGGTAAAAATTTGTGAATAAAAAAATATCTATGGGAGGAAATTTCAAAGGAAAGGTATTTTATTCAAATTGAATTGATAGTATTTTTTTAACTTTATGAATCAGTGAAGTTTCCATCTACAATTCAACTCTATCGAAATTCAACTCTATCGAAAAAATAAAAAAAATAAGATAAAAATAAACCTACCTCTTGATTGACATGTCTCGGCCTACGCCTCGCATTTAGCAAGGTATCATCGATCGCTATCGTTTGACTTGACTGTATGCGTGACAGCAACACGTCATAGTTTGGATGTTGGATTTTATGCTTCACAACGACTTTCTGTACTAGGGGTATAAAGTCTACGAAATTGCGGCCGAGTTGCACCATTAAAGAGCATAATGTATCCATTGCTGTGGGACGCAGAGTGGGGCACGTGTCCAAGCTTCTAACCAGAGGATGAATTATTCTAGAAACCAGCTCACCATAGTTCAAAGAATCTGACAGATAGTCTACGGTTTCCATCGCTACTTTTGCCACATTTATCGGGCAGTCCGATGCGTCGAACAACTTGACGATTGACGGTATTACTAAATGCATATATTCATCTAAATTATCCTCAAATTTTTGCAAGGCGTATAATAATTTCTCTGTAACTATTCTGTCCTTGCTAGTATCATGTGCAAGAACTCTTAAAATCTGAGGAGTAAGTTGTGGTAAATAGACTTTAAACTCAGATCCAAGAGCTACAGCAATGCATTCAACCAACAAAATTAAAGTTGGCTGGAAAGGGCTGTTCGGAGTCCAAAACTCTTTAATTAAGTCGAAAATTTGATCCAAGTAATTGCGAATGTGCTGTTTGACAATAGCAATCAACCTAGCTAATTGTGTGAAAAGGAATTCTCTGAAGATATTGTTGTCAGTCGCCCGTGCCACGTAAAGGAGGGTAGGAGTGACGCGAGGAATATATGGTACGCATTTGATTCCTAAAGACTGGAAGATGAAAGTTACAGCTTGGACCACACTAGTGTGATGTTGCTGAAGTGTAGGATCGCGTAATATCCTCATAAGCGTCGAAATAACAATTGCTGGATAATATTCGTCGAGGACAGGAGATGACATGTTGACCAACATCTCACTTGTGGTCATATCAAAGTTGTTCTCTTCTGCTTTACTATCGGCGACAGGAACCAAACTGGAATCAGGCTTCTCACCAATGAGACCTCTTGTCATTTTAAGTTTATATGGGTCTAAAGCACCCAGCAAGCCTAAAACTCGAATAGTTTCCCTTCGATCTTTTGGTTGTTGTTCAGTTTTTAAAAAGTTCAATAGCACATCCATGAGGTTGGGATACTCCATGTAAGGTGTAACCACGTATCCCGTGGCGCTAATCAATTGGCCAAAAGCCCATAAAGCTACGCTCCTTTTTTCCGTTGCGGTAGCATCCGATAGTAACTCAAGGAGAATACTGAGTAGTTCTGGCAAATAACTTTTCAGTCCACTATTATCACCATGCACATCAGCTAAATTACCAACAGCTTTCAATATACTGATAACTACACCGGGATTAGAGTCAGATTCCTTAAGTTTTGGTACCAAGACATTGAGTATTGTTTCCATGTAAGGTTTAACAAGCCTGGGAGCATGGAGTATGAGATTATCCAGCATTCTTGCCGCCTGTTCCTTATTCCTACTCATTCCAGAGTGCTCTAACTCTGTTAAAAACTGTATCAAAGTCTTTCTCAGTCCAGGCATCACATATGCTGGATTGACGACACTCAATCGGCCTACAGTGCATATGGCCAGTTCTCTGATAGCTACATGCTCATCATTCATAGCCATGAAAAGGAAGCTGAGGTTTTCAATTTGCGCCAAATGTGTGTCAAAAGTATTATTTAGAGATTTTAGAACCCAGTAACGTACTTCATAATCTGGATCAGTAACTGTCACCACCAAAAGTTTACCAACTACTTCTGCCGTCAATAGAGTAAGAGTTCTTGAAGGCATTTTCGAAGTTCTGATCATGGCATCAGACAATAGTTTAGCAGATGTTTTTACAGCCTCTAATCTAACCTCCTGCTGATCACTTTGTAAGAAGTGATCAGCGCAACGTCTAACAAAGGTCAGTAGGCTGTGGTCACCATCAAAATTGAATGTCCCTAAAGTTCGTAGCGCCAGCACAATGCTCGCTGTGTCTTGTAGTTCAATGACTAAACTCATGTTACTCATTTGCTGTTCCAGACTCCTCGGCATTCCTGGGTGCAAAAATGGTTTATTTCTCAGAACAAGAGAAAGCATATTCAAAAGGCCTTCTGATATTTCTTCTCTTAGTGAAGGTAGATAAACACTTAGTTCTCTTAGACAAGTGGTCAAGGATGCACTGAGCCCTGTGGCGAACATGGCGTCAAGTATCTCTTTAATGTCTGCTACCACAACATCTTTAACCGCACTTCCTAGTAATGTAATGCAAACAAAAATTGAGTGATCAATGCAAACCCTTTTCTTTGCTTGCGAGTCTCTAACAGGTAAAGCCTGTTTAATTGCATCTATTATAGTAGGAATAAACCCGTTGATATCATTTTCAATAGCAATAGCCATAAGACCTAATGTGGTGAAGGCCATGTTTCTGTCTTTCTCACTCCTTCGATGGACACATGAAAGCAAATAATTCATGGTGGAAGTAAGATATTTTTTCATAAAATATTCTTTGTTAAAAGCAGCTAGCCTCGGTATGATGATTAGAAGAGCTTGTGGTACTCCCTGTGTTTTGAGAAGTCGCTGGGACATGACATCTGAAAAGATTTTTTTATTACAATATATTCGAACTTTTTATTCACTAAGAGCTGATATGTGCGGCTCAACCCGTGTGGATTTACGCTTTCGCTTTTCGACTCGAATCAAATGTTATCAAATTTGTGATACATTTTATAACTGAGCAAAACCTTTATAAAAAATCGCATCCTGCATCAAAATCCATTCAGTTTTTTATTGCGTCCATTGCAAATAGATAGGACAAAAATTCCAAAAAATACATTATTATGTTCAGAATTGTGAATTAACTCAAGTTCTTTTTTATATTTCCAATATACAATTATTTTAGTTCTATAATAGCACAGATAATATAATATAATTCTTATACAAATGCACAATCAGGAACATAAAATGGTTACACTCGTAACTTCCAAAAGCAGGCAGGCAACTTTTGTTAGCAGGAGTTGTAATTAGATGGCGACATTGTTTTGGCAAACTTTTGTAATTTTTACTATGAAATATTAATAATCAAAAATAAAACATACACTAAACACACTATCGAATATGACTGAATTAAACCATAAATATTCTAATATACTTAGTCTTGCCATAAATATTGTCACGAAGAAAAAAATTTTTGGGTGATCTTCTGGCATATGTTACCCATATTTGGGGTGAGGCTAAGGACAAGCACGGCGAGTCATTGGCAATTACTTTCGATAGAGTTTGGCACAAATCGCATCTTTTCAAACTACCAGCCTTTGGTCTGCCTCCTAGACTGTGCAACTGGGTTGCGGGCTTCTTGCAGGAGCGCCGTATTCACGTCCTTTGTGATGGACGAGCCTTGGAGTTCTTGCAGGTAAATGCCGGCGTACCGCAGGGGTCCGTCCTATCGCCTACTCTCTTTTTTCTGCATATAAATGACATGCTGTCTACCGGCAGCATTCATTGCTATGCGGATGATAGCACCTTGCACGGGAGTTATCATGGACGTCATGCGGATAAGCAGACGCATATCGCGGAAAAAAGGCAGCTTCTTGTCACTGAGATCTAAACCACATTTCCAAATGCGGCTACGACAACTTGGTCGAGTTCAATGCCAAGAAGACGCAGGCTTGTGCGTTTACAGCAAAAGTATTTTCTTTCGTTCCCCTTCCCACTCTTCAGAGCACGCCACTGTCACTGCAGGACAACCTCAATATCCTCAGTATGGATGTTCACTACAAATTAAATAACAAAAACTACATCGAGAGTATCATCAAAACAGCCTCGCGTAAACTCGGAGTCCTGAACAGAGTGAGACGGTTTTTCACGCCGGAGCAACGGGGTCTTCTATACAAGACACGCGTGAAATACTGCTCGCATCACTGGGATGGATCCGCAAAGTATTTATTAGATGCTCTTGGCAGGTTGCAGCGACGTGCGGTCCGCATTATCGGGAATCCTGAGGTCAAGAGTACCCTCGAGCCTCTGCAGATGTATAAAGATGTTGCTTCCTTGGCAGTATTTTACCGTCTCTACCATGGTGAATGTTCTGATGAGCTATTCCAATTAGTCCCACCCTCTCCTTTCCTATACAGGACAACACATGCAGGACTTAGATGTCACCCGCATATGGTATATATATATTCCTTCAAGAACCAAGTGGTTTGGTGACTCTTTCCTTTGTCGCATCATTAAGACCTGGAAATCGTTGCCAGCTCACGTGTTTCTCTCTTCCTACAGTCCCGGGTGCTTCAAGCAGAGCGTGAAACAGCATCTGATGAGGCCGTCAAGTGGAGTGCCACCATTATTAACGTGGCACGTGTGTATAATGGTGGCCCTCTTTCCTGAGACCTTCAGCTTACCATCAGGCGAGGTGAAGTCAAATTGACGTGTCCTAAATAAAAATAGAAAAAAGAAAAAAAAGCAGAAAACCCAATGAACAATCGTTTAAAAATGACAAGATTCCAAATTCAAATGTAATATCTTTTTTATTTTTTATTGTAACAGTATTTATGGCCTGACTGGGTATATTGATCCTGATTCTGCAGTAATCATAAAAGTTACAGACTTAATACACCATGCCACTAGATGGCGGCTTTCTAAAATAGCACTATTGTCACGAAATCTTTATTTATTACATTACGGATGAGTTTTATATGCTCACATGCATACATTATCATGAGTTTAAGTTCTAAAATGATTTAGGTGATTTTTCTTCTTTCTAAATAGGGATTTCCCTAAAAGTTGAAATGCTTATTTAAGCATTTTAACTTTTTTAAATCAAAATCAAAATCATTTATTGCTGACCAAAGGTATTACAATAGTAGGTATTTATTACATTATTTTATTACTTTAAATGAGTATACTAGTGCCATCTATTGATTTTTGAGTATTAATAACGCAGTACCGCTACCCCATGACAAAAGTATATGTAGATATGATGCCTTTTGTTTGTATTGGGTGTATGGAGTCCCATACAGACACTCACCTGCAAACCAGTACACCTGTTAATAATGGACAATGCTCTGGTGTAGGCTTTTCTTTTAGGAAGCCAGGTGGCACTCCCATAAACCCAATCAAAAACAATAAGCGGACCAAGGGCTGACGATGGTGACAGGATGATGATATATGGATGATACATCATATTGTGCAAGCATTTATAGACCATAGTAACCATTTAGTATCAGGTGGACTAAAATCTGGCTAATGAAAGCGTGACCTGAGAAAAAGCAGGAAATTAAAAAAAAAATTATGTGGTATCACTAACTACAGTAGCAGGATAATGTTTGATACTTGTAATAAAATTTGGTATATACACAAGTATCAAAAAGAGTATTCTCTTCTCGTAGTCAGTGATACCACTTAAACATTATTTGAATTTCCCGCTCTTTCTCAGGTCACGCTTTCATTAGCCAGATTCTATGTGCTTGTTTTTTGCTTTAGAAATTTAGTAAAAAAATTAAGTAATTTAGTATGTTAACTATTCAAATTGATTAATATTATAATCAAAAAGAAGTGTCCTTTGTATCACAAGGCTCAATCTCCAAATAAAAAGATGTTCAAAATATAGTCTCAATTTCCCAAATATCAAAAACAATCACCATTTCAATGAAAAAATAGTAAAGTTGTGTTACGAAAATTAAGATAAAGATTGGAAAAAGTGGTTGTATAGAAGTATTTGGAACACAAGACATTACACGGCACCTCAGTGGTCACAACATTCCCCTGTATCGGACTGGTCACAGATTCAAGTACTGTTTGAGTTGTTTCCCTATTTCCAACCTTGATCGATTTGAATTGCTTAATTTAATTACAATAAAAAAGTAAAACATTTTTCAACATACCTTTGCAAATCCTCTCAAAATTAGCAGCTAGCAAATCACGGCACACTTCAGATTCATATATGGGAACAGGGTATGTTACATTTTCAGTCTTAAAACCATCACAAAGGTACCCTCTCTTTACGGATGGACTATGGAGCTTCATACTTAGAAAAATTATATCATCAGATACAGTATCATCCTTCTGTGGATTTAGACTCTGCATTAGATAACTGTATTTTTGCTCCCATGCAGCATTTGCACACCTCAGTAGCTCATTTAAGATGAGTAGACCTCCATGGATTTTATCCTCTTTGGAGATTCCTTTTTCTTTTGGAGGAATATCATCAAATGACAACATAGCTTCTTGATAACATTGTGAGTACCACTGAGGTCTGGCAGTCGATTGTTTTGCTGTTTCCCTTTGACCTGTTACTACAAACCCTGCTCTTAATGCTTTAGCCGCAGCTTCACGTATTTGTTGCTTAGGATCCTTAAGAGCAACTAAAATGTGATCGAAGAACCCAGATACTTGTTGGTAGAAATATGTAGGCATGGCAATAGCCAGTTCTTTGAGTAATAAAACCGCCGAATGACGTCTCCCTTCATTACGTTCCTCAGACAGCCACTCAAAAGCTCTTTTAACTTCAAACTCAACATATTCGGCTCGTTTTACGCCAGATACAGTAGCTAATCGACCAACGGTTTTGGCAGCTAATTCCATCACACCAACATCAGATGAGGGTAAGAGGTTGCGAAGGTAGTTAGCGAATCTTGTGATACGGGTCTTAGTTGTATCACAGTCACCGCCGATAAGACAAACTGAAATAAATAAAATTAATACATAGCTGAAAGTTATGTGTATTGATGAAAATAATAACAATGTTGTAAAAATGCGAGGCTTACCTATAGCTAGAACTCCACCTCTCTTTTCATGAATATCGTTACTTGAAACCATCTCAAATATTTGATGATTGAACTCATCGAGGAACTGTGTGAGTTCCTCCTGTGGAACTTCTCGTAATTCCGTCTTAGCATAGCGATAAAGGTCACGGGCAGTCTTAATTTGTACATCAACATTTCGAGACTTTAACCCTGCTACAAATGTACCCACTAGATTGGACATCTTATTTATTTTATTTCATCTCTTTAACATAAATGAATACGTGAAGTTCTCATGCATGTTACTTTGATTAGTTTTATATAAACAAAATGTCTACAATACTCGCGCACACACTTCCATGCAATTTTGCAATATAAAATTAATAGCAAATAAAATAACACACGATAAACCAGAACCACAGACTAGGACAAACAGTTTTAGGTTTGTTTAGTCTGTGGTTCTGGTTTTAAGTTTTTCAGACGTAGACGGAGAAAACTATAGACTGCTGGATAGCTCTATCTCATTCCCGTACAAATCGACAAAAGCAGGATGCAGTGTGTAAGAATTGCTCATGATAGAAAAGGACAAATTCAAACTATTGCCATCCCTCAGAGCGTGCCAGTTTTTTCAAGGCTGAGCGCATAACTGCGCTCAGAAGTCGATGAACTTTTGACGTTTTTTCCTTAGAGGAAGAATACTTTCTTGCGTTTTTATTGTTTGTTTTATTATTTCTTGGAAGGTGACTTATTTTTATAGTGCCTAAGCCTACACTTTGCTTATCACGAACGATGCGGTGCTGTGTTTAATTGTGCAAAGTGACACCCGTGATAGTTTGCCTGGATTGAGCTTTCACTCGTAAGTGTATAATTTCTTAACAAATTCTGTATTCTAACGGTGTAAACTTAAGTAAATTTGTTAGTATACATTTTACCAATGAACATTTCATAAAGTTTCTCGGTAATAATTTGTGTAATCATCTCATTTTAATTGCAATTTCAACATTGGTTAAAATATTCAGTGTTGCTAGATCCGGATTGTGATATTACCCGGGATTCAGTGTCGTTACTATTGAGTACTTAGTCGCAACCGAGAGTTGAAAATTGTAAACGAGGAACCCTTTACGGTTCGGTACCCAAAGAATAATAACGGCACCCTATTACTTAGACTCCACTAGCCGCCTGTTTGTTACCAGGCTGTAGCTCATAAACTTTTTTTGATAGACATTTGAAATTTTCACAGATGATGTGTTTTTTATTGCTGCTATAACAACAAATACTGAAAGCAGTAAAAAAAATATTTAAGCGGGTAAAGAGGATAATATGAAATATTTTCTCAATACCCTTTCGACCTGCTAGGCACAGATTTTTAAAAAAAATTGTATCGTTAACGTTTCAACCTTCGGTTATGATTGCGGCACTGATTCTAGAATATACCTACATATGATAACAATGATTGAATTATTGGTGGTAAACTTCGAGAGGGGGCTCCTTTATTAAATAAAACTTCTAGTTCACATGATTATTACTGATGTTTACTTTTCACACATTCATACACATGATTATTTTTCTTTAATACACAAACATTAAACTCAAAACATTATTAAACAAATATAATAAATTACATATCAATCATCTATTCGACATCACTTCCAAAATTCTACAATTCAACTGAATGAAAAAACTCTTCAAATGTTTTTGTTCCTAATGTATTCAAATTTCAAAACAATCTCTTCATAAATATAGACCACAGACAAAACATCAAAAAGTATTTAAACTTTCACCACACATATTTCAAACATCCCCTCTAAGTTTAAATTACAAACATCTTCTTAAAACCCATCTTAAGACCCATATACTACTACCATTAATAATATATATATTTAACCTCAACCTATCCTTCAACAAAACAAAAAAAAAATTAAAATTAATTAGCCAACAATCATAATATTATAAAAACTTACCACTAAATTTCAAATTAATGACCTAAACAACCTTAACACTACTTATTCTATCACAGAGTTCACAGAAATGTCACTGGTCACTCACAATACTCTTTCTTAATCTTAAAAACTTCGTTCGGTCTAATCCTTTCGTTAAAATATCCGCAATATTAGCATTGGTTGGACAATAGAAAATTTCTATCTGATTCTGTTCTATTTTCTCTTTAATGAAATGAAATTTAACATCTATGTGTTTACTCCTTCGATTCAAAATTCTATTCTTAATTAAAACAATTGCTGATTGATTGTCAATATATAGTTCCGTCTTAGGAACTTTTCCTGTAAGCTCTTTATATAGACTCTGTACAAACAATAAGTCCTTAATACACTCTGCAGCAGAAATATATTCTGCCTCTGTACTGGAAAGAGCTGTGACAGACTGCTTACGTGAACACCAATGAATGGGTCCACCGGCAGAAAAGACTATAAAACCAGTCGTGCTCTTCCTAGTGTCAGGGTCACCTGCAAAATCTGCATCACAATAGGCTCTTAAAGTTGTATCATTACCTCGAACATACATAATACCAGAACTAATTGAACCCCTAATATATCTAAAAATATTTTTAATATTCGCAAAATCATTTAAATTCGGACACTCTTGATGTCTGCTACAATATCCTACATGAAACGATAAATCTAATCTTGTTTTATTCACTAAGTACAACAAAGATCCAATTAACTGCCTATACCGATGCACATCACTACTATCAACTTTCCCCTCTTGATGTGTATCTACTAAAATATCTGGAAAAACCATTTCTTTTAAATTATTATAATTAAACTTGTCCAGTAATTGATCAATGTATGATTTTTGAAAAATTTTGATACTATCAGTTTTCTTTTCTATGTCAATTCCTATAAATTTTTCTATCTTATCAAATTTTTTAATTTCAAATTCCTTCTCTAACTTTTTAATTATATTATTTAGTTGTATTTCACAATTCCCTATCAAAACTCCGTCGTCGACATAAATTGCAAGCATAATTTCTTTATCTCTGCTCACAAACAAACAAGGATCTAATTTCAACTGACTAAAACCTAAACTTTTTAAAACCGAAGTCAATTTCATGTTCCACATCAGCGGAGCCTGCTTTAAGCCATACAGACTTTTCTTTAATTTAAAAACTTTATCTTTGTCAACATTAAATCCTAAAGGCACTTCCATAAAAATTTCCTCATTTAAATCACCATAAAGAAAAGCCGTTTTTACATCAAATTGTTTTATTTTATATCCTCTTTGTGCAGCTAACGAAAACAATAATCTAACACTAGTTGTATTCACTACTGGACTGTATGTTTCCTTATAATCCACATTATACTTTTGTAGAAAACCTCTTGCAACTAGTCTTGCTTTATATATATTTCCTGGTTTAATTGTAAAAATCCATTTACTTGTTATTAGTTTTCTATTCTTCACTTCAGATCTCTTCACAATCTCCCAAGTTTTATTCTTTTCTAAAGAATCTTTTTCACTTTCAATAGCTTTCATCCATAAATCCTTTTCATTACTCTTCAAAACTTCACTATATGTCAAAAACGATGTCTCCAAATCATAATCCTTCAATCTCTCTGGTAATCTTCTATTTCTCATTGGTAAAATTCTTCTTCCTACATCTTCAACAACCTCCACTGCATCTTCAAAAGATTCTGCTTCAGCACTTACTGCTTCATTCTCAACATTAATCCCCTCTGAAACTTCATCGTCTTCTCTTATTCCCTCCGAGACCTCATCAGCATTTCTTATCTCCTCCAAAACTTCATTATTCTCAGTATTAAATATATCTTCTCCTATACTATCTTCAAAAACATCCACTCTATCTTCATTTAATAAAATATTTTCTTCATTATTCAACTCATCTTCAGATCCGCTACTAGTTAACTCATTTCTTCTCAAAGTCTGTCTTCTGCTTCTACTAACTTCAATTCCTCTTGCTTCAGTTCCTCTTGTATCAGTTCCTCTTGTTCCAGTTCCTCTTGTTCCAGTTCCTCTTGTTCCAGTACCTCTTGTACCAGTTCCTCTTGTTCCAGTTCCTCTTGTTCCAGTTTCTCTTGTTCCAGTACCTCTTGTTCCAGTACCTCTTGTTCCAGTACCTCTTGTTCCAGTACCAGTACCAGTTCCAGTACCAATACCAGTTCCAGTACCAATACCAGTTCCAGTATCAATACCAGTTCCAGTATCAATACCAGTTCCAGTACTAGTTCCAGTCCTCCTCTCTTCACTCCTTCCCCTCTCAAAGTTACAATTTATATCCATGTTTTCCTCTTCACTATCTGTTTCTTCATCTTCAAACAGCTTAGACAACCCTGTCCTACTTGTAGTAGATAATTTACACTCCCGCAAATAATTATGGACATCTTTTTCGTCATTATAAAACTTAACATCACGTGAGTAAATAATTTTATTATTTAATGCATCCCAGATTTTATAACCATTATTAGTGAAACCTACTAATAATCCTCTGCAACATCTATTATCTAATTTATTTAATTTTGTATTAATTTTACAGAATGCTAAAGACCCAAAAATATTGATATGACTAACGTTTGGTATTCTACTAAACCACATTTCTGCTGGGGTTTTATTATTAATTGTATTGGCACATCTATTGGTTAAATATGCTGCTGTTAACACAGCTTCGCCCCACAGAACTTTTGGTAGATTAAACTCAAATAATAATGATCGCGTTCTATCCATTATGGTTCGGTTTAAACGTTCTGCTTTCCCATTAAGTTGTGGAGTATAAGGGATTGTATAATCAATATTTATGCCTTTACTATTGCAAAACTTTTTAAATACGTTATTTGTATATTCTCCACCATTATCACACCTAAAAGTTTTAACTTTAGAATTAAAATGGTTTTCAGCATTATTAATGTAACTTACTATTTTATTGTAAGCTTCGGATTTACTTCTTAATAAAAATATTTTAACAAAGTGTGTGTAGTCATCTAAAAAGGTTAAAAAGTATCTAAAACCATCGAAAGTTTTTGTATTGATTGGGCCGCAAATATCTGAATGAATAATTTCCAAAGGTTTACTTGCACGTCTTCTTTCAGTTCGAAAAGGTAATCTACAAAACCTAGATTGTGTGCAGACTTTACAGGTATCAATTTCCCTGACACTGTCTAAGTTCATGCCTGTAACAATTTTGTTCGTTTTTGATAACGGTGTATGTGCCAAAGCGCGATGCCAAAATAAATTATCCGAAATATTATACGCAAGAGGAGCTTCGACTGACCTTATAGCCTCTTCATACCTTACAGTAGCTTTCATACGGATGTAGTATAAACCATCATCTCCAAGTACACCGGTCAACAGAGGCGTCGTACATTGCTGCTCAGAGATTTCACAGGTTCTTCTGAAAAATTTAATTTTGTAGTTATTTTCAGCAAGCTTCGATACTGACATTAGGTTTTTCTTTAATTTTGGAACATATAATACATTATTGATATTAATGTTTTCAGATTTACATGTAATATTCCCAATTATATCAATAATATGGGTATTACCATCTGCTGTCATAATTTTGTAGTCACACTTACGTGTGTTTGAAAAATAATAAAATTTATTCACAGTATGACTTGTGGCGCCGGAATCTAAAATGAATTCTATTGTTTCTTCTGGATCTTCTGTTTTACTATTATATGTAATATGTGTAACTACAGCAAATTTTGTCTTCTTCAGACAAAATTTGCTGTAGTGGGTATCTGACTTACAGTGGAGACAGTTATGTTTACTTCCACAGTCTGCGCTTCTATGTCCTGTCTTCTCGCATTTAAAACATGTGTTGAAATGCGGTTTTTCTCGAGGAATCTCGCTGCTTCTGCAATATCTCGCAATGTGTCCCATCTTATTACACTTAAAGCATCTCTTCGTGATTATAAATGCATTTTCAGTGGCATTTGTCGGTTCGTCATCTTTCCTATTTCTAATTTTTGCTTCTATATTTATTCTTGAAATCAAGTTAGTGAGTGTTTTATCCGATGAAGCAGTTGCTTCCCAAGCTGTTCTAAGATTTGAAAATGTTTCCGGTAAGCTGCTTAAAATTTTTGAAATAATTTGGATATCATGCATTTGAAAATTTAATGTTCGTATTTTGGTAACTATATTTTCTATTTCACTGACATCTGTCATAATGTCAACATTCTTGAATTGAAAATTATAAAATTGTTCTAAAAGTTGATTAATCTGCGTTTCTGTATTCCCAAAACATATACGGTCCAATTTGTTGAGCATTTCTCTACTAGTTTCGCAGTTAATAATATGACTGATATATTTTTTATCCAAACTGTTCAGAATTATACATTGCGCTTTAGCATCCTTCCGATCATAATCTTTATCTACTACGTCTGTATTTGCTTCCAATACAGCCAACAGGTCTTTTGATTTTAATAAAATTTTGATTTTCTTACGCCAGAACGAATATTCATTTTCGTCCGAGAGTGTAAAGTTATCAAAACCTTCAGACTTACTTGTTGACGCCATTCTTATTGTAAAATTTTGATATTTCACAAAAACCAAATCATGTTATAATTTTTTTTTATTTCCACTCACACTGTACACTCGTGCCAGCCCATAACCTATTGGTGGTAAACTTCGAGGGGGGGCTCCTTTATTAAATAAAACTTCTAGTTCACATGATTATTACTGATGTTTACTTTTCACACATTCATACACATGATTATTTTTCTTTAATACACAAACATTAAACTCAAAACATTATTAAACAAATATAATAAATTACATATCAATCATCTATTCGACATCACTTCCAAAATTCTACAATTCAACTGAATGAAAAATCTCTTCAAATGTTTTTGTTCCTAATGTATTCAAATTTCAAAACAATCTCTTCATAAATATAGACCACAGACAAAACATCAAAAAGTATTTAAACTTTCACCACACATATTTCAAACATGAATAAGCTAATTAATATTGCAGTTTCCCGTCTAATCCAGAAATACGGCAGAAATGGATTTTCACCACAGGCAGAAAAGATTGGATTCCAAATAAGTATTCAAGAATATGCAGCAAGCATTTTGGTGCAGATCAGTTATGGAAAAAAAGACGGGTTGCACTCTGGGAGTGCCGGCAGAAGTGAAAACATTTTCTTTTTTATCTTTTTCTATTTTCTATTTTTAATTTAATTTAATATAGCGCTATTATATCTACTATATATATATATAGAACCTATTACTTATTTTTTGCTAATTTTCTGTCAGAAGAAATTAATGAATTATAAAAAGAAAAAATAATCACAAAAAATAATAAATTACAAAAAGAAAAAAATATCATAAAAAGTAGATAATAAATTACAAAAAGAAAAATTAATCACCAAAAGTAAAAAATTATAATAAGAAAAACAATCACAAAAAATCCCTGAAGGCCAGGTGGTTTGAACCCGATACTATCTGAAACTATAAGGACTTACAGTCGACGTGCTTACCGTTTAAGCTACGACGCTGTCTATTGTAAGTTGCAAAATACATAGTCTTTACCTAATCTTGTATGACGTCAGTCGTCGGTTACGGTTCAAAGGTCAACTAATCCTGACGCTTCCTTAACATTTTACACCCACCCAACGCCGCTAAAGAAGTTTTCACTTCAAAAAGCTTACATACATCCCCATGCAATTCCAGTAATGGTGAGAAAAAATAACGTTTACTCCATTCGGTTAGGTAGGTAGGTTTTTAGTCTTTCAAAAACAGTAAAATATTAATAAACTCAGTTTTAAAATAAAACATATTAATAAAAAGACACAATTAGATTGTTAACGCTTACTTATGTACTTAACCGAATGGAGACAGATATATTTATGCTTTGGTGAGAATCTTATTGTGTCTTTTTATTAATATGTTTTATTTGCCCTCAAATGGGACATATGTTGGCATTTTTTCAATACCACTTACCACCTAATGGAAAGTGGCTACCGTGGCCTATGGACGTGTGCAACACTAGGGGAGTCACACTCGTGCTGCCGATCCTGTACGAACACAGTTTTTGTGCCATCAGTGTAGAAGTTAGAGTAGGACGAGCCTTTGGTCCTCCAACTGACAGCACAAAAACTCTTCAACTTTTAAGAGCTGCGGTCTTGCCGGTGGAGTTATCACCACTCTTCTCTCTCGTCCGCCAATCCTTTGACCTCCTGTTATGACGCGACTTGTATCTTTTTCTTTATTTGTGCCATAAAATTCCTCTTAGTCTACCTCTTCTTCTTTTTTCTTCTACCTTTCCTTATAAATTTTCTAGAGATAGAAAAAAACTTTTTCTGGAGCTGCCTAAAACTTACATACCCCTATATATTCTGACTCTGTTTAGTATGTAAAGAATAACTAATTATGGAACAATTGCTACTGTACTGTAGAAATTTATTTTTCTAATTATTTTCAGTTCATAAATACTGAAAGCGTCACTAATGTTGAAGCTTCAAAATCAGACTTACAAAGGGTGCAAAGACTTGTTCAGTGACTGCGTTACTATCGTATTGTATAAAATTTGCGGAATTTGCAAAACTGAAATAATTGCACCTTTAACTATGAAAATGTTTAGCATTATTTTGATTTATATAAAATATAAACGTTATTTCTATCTGTACATGTTCAATGTGTTATCTTCTAAGTAATACTAATTATTTGTTCTCGCTGCTGAAGTGAAAAGTAATGTGTGCCACACGAGAGCAAAATTATTTGCATCTCGTGCTTTTGAATCCCTCGCTTATTTTGACTCCCAAGTCAAAATCAGCACTCGCTGCAAAAATCAATTTTGCTCACTTGTTGCACAAATAACTATTATTAATGTGTTATGACATGACACGATGAATGAATGAGTAAGTTGTGTGAGTAAGTTTTTGTACTTTTAAAATTAGGACTTGAAAGATGCGCTAAATAAAACATGCTGTAAGATGTACATATAATAAATGCTTATACATGATTATATACATTTTTTATTTATTCCATGAATTTTCTTCCAGCTAAGTAAAGCGTCACACTTAGACGCGGTCTGCGGTGGCGGTCAATACAACTGACAACTTTTAATTACGAAATTTGCATTGACACTTAAGACGAGACGCGCTATATAACAATCAAATGCTGTGAATATTTAATCCTTAGTTCAATTTAGAAACGGAATTTGTATGTATTAAAACCTCCCGAGTCTTGGGGGAAAATCATATTATATAGCAACACTGCAATCTTTGACTATTGACCTTAGGTAAAAATCTTCTATCTCATTCGGCCACGCCGTCCGTAACTCTATACCTACTTTTCTTCCTCTAAGTTTTCAGAAGTATAGGATCAGATAAAAAAAATACGAGAGTGAGAAAGTTTTAGTAAGTTACGGTTTTTGGCCGATATCAAAGTCATGTCATTGAAATGAAAGTTGATGTTGATTTGTTCATCAGCTTCAAAGAGAAATTGCAATGGACCCAAAAACATTTTTCAGTTTTCATTTAGGCATAATAAAATTACTTATATAAAAATCTTCAACGTCAAATTATTCAACGAAGAAGTAAGGTAGTTAGTGAGTACTAAGGTTTATAATTGTAAAATCTTCTATCTATGGTTACATGGCCGATATTTCATTCATTTGAAGCTTCCTTTTCTTTCTGTCGTTTATGGATATCTATGTACGGGCGGTCATCGTTGAAGATTTCCGTATAAATTATTAAATGAAGGTGCTATAGGCGTTGATTTTATGAAAAAACTGTAGGTTATAAATTGTTAAATAATGATCTTACTCGAGATCAATAATAGAATTATAGAAGATACACTAACAGTTAAATATAAAAATGCACTGGCGCGGTGAGTACGATATGCTTAGAAAGTGTTCTGTTTTTCCATATTCGTGATGTGTCTATTGAGCATGAACATCCTAATAAGAAGTTTACGGTATACTGGTTCCTGGAGAAATATCTACGAGGGGGTGATTCCTGGCCATAACCCTCTTTCGGCAGTAACTTGACAAGTGTCAAGTTCCTGGGGTGGGCCCACGTTGGCCGCTGCATCAATGCAGATTCGTGTAAATGTATAGAAACAGTCAACGTAGTGATTTAATCTCCCATGAAGTGATGTAGTGAGGATGACGCGATAGTGCCTATCTCAGCATGGATGAGTCATGTCAGTTGTTTATTGGTGTCGGTGTCTACTTGTGTGCGTGCGGATATGTCCCATAATGTTTTTGGATTCCAGCGGCGGTAAACAATGTAACAAATCCGCTATGTGATACTGATATCTACTTGCTGTAGTAAAAGAATTGATGACAACTAATTCAGTGGCATTCACTCAGGATGTGAGTAATTTTGGTGTTGATATGTAATGACACAGTAATATATTTGTTATGTTATTTTCAGCTTAAAGCCTGAGTCAATAGATGTGAGAGTTGCAGATTTTGATGGAGTACTATTTCATATATCAAATGTGAATGGAGATAAAACCAAAGTTAGGGTAGGTGGTGATATAATGATCTTTCCAGACTCATCAATAATCAAATTCTTATCAAAATTCCATACATAGACTTTCTATAAAAATAACTTTATATATCTATGTAATCTATGTTAAAGCCCATTTTTATATCTGTTTATATCTTGTAAACAGTGTTCAATATTTACATAAAGGTGTGCAAGTGCCATTTATTGTCCCAGAATATTTATTGTTAACCCACAGTAAAATTAACTCACATAATTATCCAGCTAAAACATGTTAGACCACATACATAAGTTACGATCCACATCCGTTGTAAGAATGACAAATAAGTCTGAGGAATGTTTCTAATAGCAACAGCTCATTGTTACAGGTTAGCTGTTGCTAGCTCTCCCTAGGATTATGGTCTCCTTAGAAGTGCATTTACACTTTAAAAAGCATGGTCACAGCATTCCCTCTATAAGGGACTGTTTGGGAGTTCGAGTTCCATCTTGGACTTTACTTTTTCTGATCTAAATCTATAAAAACAATACCTTACTTCAAATCATTTTGTCATGAATGAAACTATTATAAATTATGAATATAATGTAATTGAGCATTGACTTGCTTGTAGGTTAGTATATCATTGAAGTTCTACAAGCAGCTAGAAGAACATGGTGCTGATGAGCTTCTTAAAAGAGTGTATGGACCTCTCCTCACTACTGCTGAGTCCGGTAAGAATTAACTTCAATTAATTTTGTTTATATGTTTGCGAAAGTAGATTGTTGTCTTTGTACTTTTTAATTTGTGGGCTAAATAAGTTAAAGAATAAAATAAACATATCCGTGTGTAGTTATTAACTATATTTATATGCTAACTGTTGTCTAAAAGAGTATAAAATGTTAAACTTTTTGTCATGTGTTTCATCTAAAGTGGAAAACACTTTTTACAATAATTTTGGGCATTCCCCAGAAAATGATCTTTGAGAAATGATATTAATAATAACCAGTTTTTAAACTGGATTCTAAATATTTCTTTTGACATTTGTTTAATTTTTTAACAATTACTGCATAAAAATGCTCTGAACTAAATATGGGGATAATTACTCAAAATTTCAGTGAATGAAATCCCAGGTTTTCCAACTAAGCTGTAGCTAACAGTATGTGCTTATTTAAATGAAGAATATTATCTATAACAGCTAGAACCTCAGTTATATACATAATTTCCAATCCACTGCACACAAACTCACCTTTCAAGTGTTGCGGTAAATGAAAGTGAGTGTGTAAAAGAGTTTTTATCAATTGCATAATTAAGTGTTTAATAGAGCATCTATTGTTAGTAGACTATGCTTTGTAACACATCATGTTATAGGGAACATGTTTCTTGTTTTCCTTAAAATTATTTTTGTAACAGGTATATAGAAGTATCCCTATACTATACTTCCTTGTATTTTGTCATACTTATGGTATATTGTAAAATAATAAGAGAATTTGAATTTTATTAAGCATTTTTTTTGCTAAATATTCAAATTTGAATACAAAAAATTGAAAGGGACTAGGCGGGGTTTGAACCGCGATCTTTGGCTTGTAGGGACAATGCTTTGACCACTAAACTACCTGACCTCACCCTAACCAATTCAAATTTTAGTAGTAGTAAAAAAACAGTGTATAAAAATGATTGAAAATTATTCATTGGTTCCGATAATTCGTAAGAATGTAGGTAGATGCTACACCGTCGGCCCGAAAGACGGATATAAAAGGAGAAATTTTGTTTAACATCTGGGCTTTATTAAATAGTTAAGACTCGGGGTCTGATAGGTTAGTGGTCAAAGCATTGCCCCTGTTAAACAAAGATCGCGGGTTCAAAAGCCGCCTAGACCAAATCATTTTTTTTCTATTTAAATCGATAATAGGGGAATTAAAATAGACTAAAGACTTAGTTCCTCTGCTGCACCTACGTGATACATTGGTTCTGTATCTGCAACCCACATCATCATAGGAGAGCACATGGGCTACTATTTATGTATAAAAAGTAGCCCATGTGCTTATCCTATTTGTAGTAAGTTATCTGTGTGCCAAACATCACCCAGTTCTGGTCAGCTGTTTTTGTTTGAAAGATATGTCGGATATAACTAACTAGTGATCTGCCGGATATCTGTATCCGCGGATATCCGAGAGAGGAAAAAGATTGTAGTGTTGGAGAGTTTTAAACTTGAAATTATGTATAAAGGTAAAAATAATTAAAAAAAGTAATTGTATAAAGCAATGAATAACTATTAAATTCCATTCAAATTGTTTTTATTTTATGAAATCAAATCAGTCAAAATCAATCATCAAAAGAGATTCTCTGTCATGCAAAGCGTGGAGTGACGTCAGCTATCGAAAAACCGATTTAGCAAAATGTTAAGATGCGTATCCGCGTATTTTGACACATCACTATCATATACTACCACCGACGTGAACCCATTCCTAACATAACCAATTTAGCTTAGGTAGAGAGGTTTACAAGTATACTATGTAGTAATGTTCGGCCTAGGCCATTAAATATCTATTTGCGGTCAAATTTATATGGGCAAGTTGCCGATGTGACGCCCAGATGGTTACCATTATTTGTGATTTATGAGTCATGCATACCCAGCCCGATGAACCGGGATTTATATTAAAAAAAATTACTGATTTTTTAAATGTAGTAAAACATTTCAAGTAGCAACAAACAAGATTATTTTGTAGTAATTTGTATTATCTTAATACTTGAACCTATTTGTGTCTAGGTCATAATGATGTCATCTTACGTATTGAGAATGGTTTACTTGGATAGTCGACATTGCATCTATTTTTAGATCGTACTTTTAATGTCAGGCTGTACGGGAGTCTACCAACACCTTTGGGGCATAAGCCACCAGTCACCACAGTCTAGCGGATGCAACTGCTAGAATGCCAGATAATGGGCGGAAGTTTTGGCTCAGACGTTAGTTTCGAAGTCAAGGGGACCAAACTGCTGCCGTTTTTGTAAAAGCAAAAAAATCTATCAAAAAAATTAATAGAGCCTAGTTGCGTTTTAAGTTTACATTTTGGAGCCGGTCATTTACGACTTGGAGACTGTTATTTACTATTTGGAGCCTGTCAAAAATGTCAACTCAAGACACAACCGCGAAATTGCAGGGAGGCCGATGAGTCTAAATGATAGGGTAATATTTTGACAGCATATACATTCGATCCCATTTTTAGCTGTTTTATAAATAAGTAAGTGTATATTTTAAAATACTACACCCACCAACCATGATAAGATTGTAGTGTCGGAGAGTTTTAAACTTCAAAATGATAAGTTATCACTTATCGGTATCGTGTTATTGTAGTGTACCTCTATATAATATTCGTTTTATACTCAAATTAACTTTCAAGCCATTTATAGAATACCAAGGCTGGATTTCACTAGTGAAAATCCGTTCAACTTGTATAGATTCACTTTTTATTTAATGCAAAGTATTACCATTGCATCGAGGTCCGCATCTTAACTGCGTTCTCTCTACTTTCATGATTTCTCTGTCATACCCAGCTTTGATGTAGCGACTACCACGCGCCGTTACGAACCACCACTACCGTCAGTTGTTCATTTTTCGGCACTTAGGTACTGACCACTCATTAAGGGATTTAGCGCAGCATCATCATATCGATGTTGAGTACCGGTTGCATTCGAGGGGTTTTCGGGGTACCTACGCTTTCTGACTTTTTCCTTCACATCGCTTGGTCTACGGCAGCAAATCAATCCGCTCGCGTGTAATCTTTTCAAACCATCATTTCTTGATTCCGGAAACCACTGACAAATGATATGAGTAAAATGGGATAGCTTAGTTTTCGGCAGATACTGGCGTTGTTCGTTAGTGAAATCGCTGATACCGCTGTCAGGGTGGCCGCACACTGGGCAAGCAAAATATGATATGATATGCCGTCGACTAGACAGAAGAAGTGGAATCTAGCCAAATTGTGGAAAACTCCACATTAATCATTTCTAGTTGTTAGCTGTTTGTATTTAAAAATTAAATCGTAATATTTAACCATATTATGTTACGGTAGAGATCAATAAATTGCTGTAGAGTGACTACAATATAGAACTTTAAACTGTATTGATTACTCATGAGGTGGCACACCTGTCGGAATTATTAACTGATATTAGTCGCTTAGACGTTAAAAAAACAGCTTGTTGCTATGAGCTAATATACGATTCTACGTAAAGCTTTTATTTCTTAAGCGCTTTTTGAAGTTTTTTGTACTCCTAAGGTGGCAAACCACCCTGAACATATTATTTAAAACACGCCTGTAAATCCCTGAGGAGGTAAGCAGAGGTGTATTAATACACATATTTCGCCAACTATGATTTTCGGTCCCACGTAATAGGGGGGCGAGCCTATTGCCGTCAACCGGGCACTTAGCCCTACCCCTTAGTCGCCTTCTACGACACCCACAGCAAGAGGGGGGAGGTCTTATTTTATCCCACTGGTAAACAACGGCATATTATTCAACTAAATTAATATATTAAAAAAAACTTGTTAGTAGAAGTTTGTGAGAATGAATGGATACGTCATATATGTTTATTACGGTTTCATGCAAAACGGTTGAACGAATTTGGATGAAATTTGGCACTGAGATAGTGTATAGTTTAGAATAGCACTTTCTGTACCTACCGGGAATAGCTTCCTGTGGATCGTGATCAGTATTTCACATAAGCGGAGCCGCAGGCAATAGTTAGTATAGAAAAATATAGATATAAATAACTTATAGACATAAAAATAGTACTCATCTATTTTTATTAAATATCTCTATTCCTCCCCTAAAGTTGAAGTCACGCGATGTAAACATGCGATCACTAATGAAACTACTCAATCCATGACGTCATGCTTCTGCAGGCTACAACATCTCGTTACTACTCGACCTGGAGAACATTCCAGACGACTGGGAGGAGCTGGTGAAGAAGGTGGGTTTACTGAAGAGGAACTGCTTCGCGTCGGTGTTCGAGCGGTACTTCCGACTGCAGGAGGATGGTGACGTCAGCCACAAGCGCGCTGTCATCAACTATAGGCAGGATGAGACGCTGTGAGTATTCATTATTTTTACCGTTTATATCTTCTTCTCTATCTCTTCTTTAATCCCAGTCGCCTCAGAATCTTTCGCCTCGGAGTCTGGTTCTAACTGTGGTTCAAATTTTACCGTTTATATGTACATACATATATTCACACCTGTAAATCCTCGAAGGGGAAGGCAGAGGTGTAGTACCACCCAAATTTAGCCAACTATGATTTTCGGTCCCACGTAATAGGGGGCGAGCCTTACCGTTTATATGTGTTCGGAACCGAAGCATATTCCAAACTAGAGACACTAAGTTATAATATAGGCACATAATACAACTTATTGTTTATCACCTTGTCTCACATCATTCACATCCATTTAGCATCATTACCTACCTCCTCGCGAGGTGGGAGCATGTACGATGCAACAATAAATGCAAGCATCGTACAGTGGCATTGCGCGTAGTCAGCGGTTTACGCCGATCCGCGCTATTACACCATTAGAGTCAGTTAGTATCATTACGACAATCAATCAGTTCGGGGGTACTCACAATTCTATCATTAGCAATCATAGCATATCATTTCAGATTAAGTTGAGACAATATACAGTTGATCTTAGCTTCATCTTTTATTTATCACCTCGGTACGGGTAGCAAAGCTCGTACATAAAAAGTAGTATTGTGCTGTAAACAAGGATGCAAGCATGGTATTATTTTAGTAAACTAAATATAGAGAATGCGCAAAATAGAACTGTGTAGAAGGATGCCTCACCGTCAATCTCAACATGGCCATGCTATGCTATGATCCGTCTTAGTAAACCAACACAGACTTTTATTAAAAAAAAAACTAACTATAGAGTCAAGCTAGCTGCTAGCTATGCATATTCAAACTACCGACGTTACGTGATTTACAAATGATACAGGATACTGGTACTAACATGGTTAGACAAGACATACAGGTGCCAAAAATGGACACAACAGTAATATTAGCTTCCTATCCTTATTTGTGAACTAAAATTTGCATTACCTTATCAGAAAAGAGGGTTCACAAAACAAAGTCGTGTAATGTAGTAGAACCGTGGGCTGAGAGCTCTCGAAAAAGGTTTTCAATATGTCAAGAGTGCCGATCCGCGCTGGCCTAGCTTTAATTCCTCTACTTGAAAAGGATAAATTGTGGTTATTCTAATATACACCTTATTTTCACAATGTTTATGTTCCTATTCCAATGTAAAGTTTCGTAGTCGTTAACTTGAAGTTACGAGGTACGTAACAAATTAATAATGTTGACTTGGATATTACTGATTGGTAGGAGGAAAAGTTTATTATGTTTACGCCAGTCCTGTGTTGGTTGTTTTTAGTTTAATTAGATTCTCTAATACCGGATACTGTACTGTACCTAGTATAATATTTTGTGGTTAAAAAACCGTAATTACAATGCTTCTTAACCTTCATGGATGACCTTGCGTTGGTTGTAATTCTGTGAAGGCAGAAGGACTGCACTTCTGCCTCGTTGCAGGTGACTCTAACTCTCGTAAGTTTCTCATGCTTGACAGAGGACGCTATAGAAACGGTGTGAAGAGGGTGGTGTTTTCGGAGCGGTAGAGATTATTTGGCCAGTTTTCACCCTAACCAAACGCAAACCATAGCAACGGAACCATAGAACGTCGAAAATAAAAAGGAACGACCTCTCACTCTAATGGGTGGGTAGTAGGCTGTCCGCTAACTAAAAACGAAATCAAAAGAGCGCCCACTCTGGGTGCCTGGTCGGCATGTCGAATCGCCTGGCAAAAGATCTAATGTCGGAAATATTGTGTGGTTTTAGTGGATTTGATGCTAGCTTAACAGTTTTGTCCTACTCTAGGCAAAAAGGGGACTACATGAGGCGTCGGGCCCGCACGAATAATGAGCTTAAACCATGTGGGCCCCATTAAGTTACTTCGGTTTTCATCTGATAGTGTTTAAGCCAAACCGAAGGGTCGCGTATCGTTTTCGGATCCCATTTTGGGCTAAATGCGTTCCATAAAATAGATTGCCCGAAACTTATTGCTGTTGTTTCATTAGATGGTAGGCTTACTATTACGTGGCTTATAGATACTCAAGAAATGACAAATATCTTATTGAATATTTGAACAACATAAACACAGATCTATTCTTTATTGTTTGAAGAATTTCAACCATTGTAAACGGAATTGTTTGTTTGTTCAATAATGTGACTATCTTTCTAAACGGACCTAATTGATATAGTATAGTGACTCTTTTAATAAAAATTACGGTAAGCTGTGTACTGAAGAGGAATGACCCAACATAGAATGTTGCAGTAATAGAACAGACTACTTCCAGCGCAATACTGACACTAAATGTGTAATATAATTTTAACAAGCAAGAACTTTCTATGTGATATTTTGGTACCAACAATAATATCTAGTTTACGTATCATAAATAATACCGAATTTCAAAATCTCGAATTTCAAAATCCCGAATGTACGAAATACCGAAGTATTAAAAGTTTAAAAGTTCAAAATCCCGCAGGTCAGAATCCAGAAAGTTCAAAATCCCGAAAATTAGATTTTGATACATTTTAATTGTGGTCCTGGTTTAATTTTTATTGTTACTTTTACAACAGAGGTAGTTTTTTCATGTAGCTCCTATATCTTCATGTATTATCACAAGTAACCTAACACGAAGGGTATGGCGGGTGGCGTCCACATACCCTTCTAATCTATATGTACGTTTCCATGTCAAAGCGGAGCTACTGCATTATGTGTTTATTTATTTTTTATAACCATCAAAATAAAACCACCCAAAAATTTAATTTTCAGGATATCAAATTTCATGATTTTGTTTTTTGAGTTTTGAAAATTCGGTTAAACGAACATTCGGGAGCTTCGGGATTTTGATATGTAACCTAATATCTAGTACTTGATACCTACATTGCGCTACCTTGTAAATACATACACGTTACATATCGGGACATCCAGACCGATGCAAATCCTAATATGCATGTAAATTCCATACAAATATTTGCACTGAGTGTGAAGCGACCACATTCCCTGACAGCTATAGAAAAAAGTAAGCGGGGTCAGTTTTCATACCGTCTGTATGAGAACTCGGATACAGTTCACAAATATACCGTATGATTATTATTGATTAATGATTAGTTTAGGTACATTTATATAACCACATGGCTCTAAATATGAGAGGTCACTGAGTACAAACATATTTTAACATTTTCCTTGTGAATACATTCATTTCATTACATTATTTGTCATCATCATCATCATCATCATGGAGACCTATTTGTCTGATTTCATCCGAGACCAAGAGGGGGCTCGGAGCTTCGGATCCGCCTTTCGGCTTTTTCTCCACCATTTCGCACGGTCTTAGGCGTCCTTGGTAGTGAGACCATTGGGACGCATGTCACCCTCACGACGTCAAGCCAGGACTTCTTGGGCCTACCCCTTCTACCTGGATCCGGCGGGGGCGCCATTCCCAGGCATTTGTTACCCACGTAGGCTGGCGGTTGCCGCAAGACATGACCACACCAGCAATGTAATTCTTTTGGATTGGTTGGTAATCGATAAGCGAATCGATATCTATATAAATCTTAATATTTCAGATATGTGGAAGCACAAGAAGACCGCGTGACGGTGGTCTTCTCGACTGTGTTCCGACACGAAGACGACATGGTCATCGGCAAAGTGTTCATGCAGGAGCTCAAGGAGGGCCGGAGAGCATCACACACTGCGCCGCAGGTTACTACCTCCTACTAATATTAATTTGAATGTTTGTTACTCTTTTACGCAAAAACGACTGAACAGATTTGGATGAGATTTGGCACAGAGATAGATTAATGATAAGAATCTGGAATAACACATAGGCTACTTTTTATCCGTGGCTTTTGTTCTCGTAGTCGGCATACATACCTAAATGGACCCTATATTGACCTATTTTACTAATAGGTGGAGTGTAGCAAATGTGGCAATTGATTTATCTCCTTTAAATTGTGTCATTTTGGGGTTCATTCATATATTAGGACATGGCTTGTACGACGGGATTTGGATTTTTAAAAGTTAGTCTTGAACTCTTTGCCAGTTTATGGTGTGGTGGTGCTGCCCACGCACGTGTTTCCTTCTTTCTACAGGCCCGGGTTCTTCGAGCGGGGCGTGATACAGCATCTATCAAGGCCATTAAGTTACGGACCACCATATTAAGGTCAATAGCATCGGAAATGGTGTTCCGTATCGTCTGGACCGTGCTTCAGCGTTGTACCATCTAGCGTAGAGCGTTAAAAAACATGTGGTATATATAAAAATAATTGAGTGAAAAGGCGATTACGAATCCATCTAATTATCCCCGCGTTTCTATTGTCAATATATCTAAGCATGCAGTCGAAGCGAGTCATAAATTTCCGCTGTCGCGTGCCGTTGACCGCCGCATCGGACGATAAATTGAGGTTACTAGACGGCCGGATGGGTAATAGCAGTTAGTTACTTCATTAACAGGTAGAGTTTCCACTCGTTTAGTGCCGGTAACGGATGCGTCGTTCTACTGTTTCTGACTGATATAAGACACGATTTGACGTATACTAGTAATAAACTGATTAAAATGATTTTATAGATAGAAAATTGTTTTTATATAGTTATGACTCGCTCCAGCTTCGCCTGATGTTAACTTCGTAATCCTGTATCACATCTTTAAACCATATATTATATGAAGCGTCGGTAGCTTAGTGGTTAAGGGGTCGGCTCTACGATCGAGAGGTCCCGGGTTCGAATCCTGGCCATTACACTACCGACGTGAACCCACTCCTAGAACAAGCAATTTAGCTTAGTTGGAGGGGTTAGAGGGAATATTATTAATTTCGTTTGCTAATATTCTATAAAAAAAATGGATATTATTTGCTGGATGTCCCTTGAGTATAGTAGCGTGATGATATTGAGCATATGACCTTCCTCGATAAATGAATGAATGAATGTATGAATATATATAATTTCAGGTAATTAACCCATAGTAACATGTTATCTAAAATTAATCTTAAAAACATTAAAATTCAACAACCATAAATCAAAACAAAAAAATAAAAATCACAAATGTCAAATAAATCAATAAATGATAAAAGGGCTATTCAACTCAAAAATAATTTTTCAATTCAAACCCGTAGCTCCTGATTCTGAGACTAGCGCGTTCAACCAACAGACAAACTCATCAGCTTTATAATATTAGTATACATACTAACTGGGTCTTAGATCTGGTATTTTTTGCTCTGAATTCTAATTCTTTATCTAGAATAAAAATAGCCTAAATTACGGCTTAGCAATCAACTACCATTGAACCATCTACCAGTGAAAACCTCTTCAAAATAGGCCCAGCCGTTACAGAGATTAACCGAGCCCAACAGTCAGATATATTTTTACATTTATGTACATTTTCGCACTATGAAGGGACCACAACTGGCCGTTGATTGGCTGATGTACCTGCTTGCACACATATTTCAGTAGCACTCGTAGGCGAACGGCAATATAGTAACACTTCCATTTTTGTTTCCAGGTATTGTTTTCACACAAGGAACCACCTCTAGAACTAATGGACACCGATGCGAGAGTAGGCGATAATATCAGTTATGTTACGTTTGGTAAGTATATTTTTGTAATATTCCTGCAAAAAGCTCCAATTTAATAGCTGTTAGATCGATAATAAAATAAAAAACAAAACGTGAAATTTTTAACTTTATGCTCGAGGGAGTCTTAAACTACTTCTACATTAACCATTGTCACCGTGCAGTCCAGTGTAAACAGAATTTATAAATATTTTTGTGTTGATCAACTTTAGTCGTTGACTGTACATTGTCACGAAGTTTGCCAGCCACTATAGCTACCGGTGCTGTTGCAGTGCTGTTCCCGCGGCACACGTGCGCGGCGGCGCGCGACAACACCATCGACCTGCTGCACATGTTCCGCGACTACCTGCACTACCACATCAAGTGCTCCAAGGTGTACGTGCACTCGCGCATGCGCGCCAAGGCCGGCGACTTGCTCAAGGTGCTCAACCGCGCGCGCCCGCAAGTCAGCACTCGCCCCGTCGAGCGCAAGACCATCACGTGAGTACACGCCCTTGTTGCATCTCCTACACCTGTCTCACTCGCCTCACTTGCCTCAGTCGCCATACTTGCCTCACTCATTTGCTTCGCATGCCTCACTCGCCCCACTTGCGCCACTCACACACCTTACTCGTCTCACTTGCCACTCTAACCCACTTGCCTTACTTATCCACTTCCTAACTCACCCATATGACTAACTCACCCACATGCCTAAGCCTAACTTACCCACATGCCTAACTCATCCACATGCCTAACTCATCCACATGCCTAACTCATCCACATGCCTAACTCACCCACATGCCTAACTCATCCACATGCCTAACTCATCCACATGCCTAACTCACTCACTTGCCTCAATCGCCCCACTTGGCTTGACACCCGTGTTCTGGGTGAGGGTTCCGAAGTTTGAACCTTACCCAGAACACTCGTCGCGAACTCCTCAAGCTACATAGGCCTCACCAAGACCTTTGGGGCTCAAATCAACCTTACTCGCAAGCAGGTACATATACCTGCTGATTAACAGAATATGATGATGCAGATTCAGGAAATCAGATGAGTCCGCAAAAGCCAAACTTAACCACATTAAGCGGAAAAAGTGTAGTTGAAAAAAAACCTTGTACTGTGTTAATGATAAATCATGTTTATGTTTTGCTACAGCGGAAGAACGTTTGTGAGGCGAGATTGAGTGTTGCGTGCCGGCGGGACGTAGGCGCCGAGCTTCACTGTTACGAGCTACCTGTAACGTCGCCACTCCGGTAACATCTCCCACGACTACTGACTAACCCTCCACACAAATAGTTATAAGGGAGAACAATACATTTAGTCACTAAACTACCAACAGACCACTCACAAATATTGTTTTATAATCAGCCTGACTTCACATGAGCCACTTGGGTGTCATATTGTGTCGATTCATAAATGTGAAGTAACGAATAATTGAAAGTTGTTACGACAAGTCGTGGTGATGACCGAGTCCCAGTTGCGACTCTATCACCAATACATGCACGTGTGTGGCTTGTCGGATGTGCCCGAGTCGCCTATGTGAATACAGCCTTAGAGTGGATAGCACTCAGGGATATTATCTGAGTGGACGCGTATATCCACCCCTATACAACAATGTGCGTATTTCACATACGAGTTTGAATAAAATATCACTTTTATTTATTTATTACAACACCATATTTGTGTTCCATTCAAACGTCACAAAGTACTTATCTTCTAATTCATCTTCGATGACATTTCGATGATTGCGAATTTGCCAAACAGTGACAGTTATGCTCAATGTTTCGTGTGTCGTATGTTTTATACTAAGCAAGAGGAAATGTGCACATTGTATTTATCTTAAATATTTATTGTCAACTTTCAAGCATAGTGTTAAAGTCAATAAATAATGTTGCCGTAGTACTTGTTGATAACAAAAATATGCTTTATTATTACGAGAGTTCTATTTATAGCGAGGGCACTGCGACATTCAAAACTTGGGTTCCTAAAGTGTCGATATACACCCTCATACAATGTTACATGTTAGTTAACGTAGTGTCCGTCGAGAGCGAACTTTTTAAGTAGCTTACGTAATTTTGTTGTAAGTTATGCAATTACCAATCCTCATGTAGGGTAAAGTGTATTATACAGTTTAGCCTATACTTACTGTTTCGGATGCAAACTTGTAAAAATGTATATCTCTGAAATGTCCAAACAGGCATCATGCACAAAACTTGTACGAATTATATTCAATTGTTAATTTTATGCCGCCCCCTGTATTTAGTTGGTAACGCTACGCAATATATACGAACAATAATTTTAGTAAGAGTTTCACCTTACGTTTTAGGTAGGTCCGATTCAATTATAATGTAAGTGAAAGTGTATAGTATTTCTCATTAGATTCTTCCATAGTCAAGGAGAGCTCGATGAATAAATAATGGCCTTATTTATAACGATTGAGTTCAGTTTGCTCTGTATATGGAGCCGTCGGGTGTTCAGTTCGATAGAGTCGCTAGTTTAGATCACGGTACACGATGTATCTAACATTTAAGTGCAATTCAAACGATTATATTATTCTCCACGTTCTTCAATTCCAAAACGCATTTTTAGTTGTAGACAGAGAATTAAAACTCTATAAAATACATTTTAGCAAAAATTTATTTCACGTTTTCAAAGTATTTTTAATGTAGTTAGTATCACCTGTAGCTAAACACTTCTCATTCGACGCGCGTACATCTAGTGTCGCAATGTGCACCGACAAACAATGTATTGCTCAAAGGATCGCAGGACACCAAGGGGCTAGAAGTATTTGATTTTGAGAGTGAACCGATATTTTTGAAGCCAGCGCGTACATACGGGGAGTAGGTGCGTCGTGTAGTGTAAATAAGATACGGTTATACCAGTGTTTGGATGAGATTGTGCTAAAGTTATATTGAGTCAAGGACTGAGAGCTTAGGCTGTCTAAGGTGCGAGTCAGTGGGTTAAATTTTTATTATAATTCACTAAGTCAAATATATGAAAAGCTAGTGAAATTAAGCCTGAACTTACATGACAGGTCCTCAGAGCCACATTTGGGATATTTGGATAAGATGGAACGTAATACAAGTATGTAAAACGATTAAACTATTTAGTGAAGAAACTTAGCTAACTTGAATTTATGTAATTTTAATTTGCAAGATGTATTATTTATGTATTATAAAATGTACGTTAAATGTTGCTTTAAAGTTATTGCTTACATTTGACAATTGTTTTTACTGTCAGTTTTATTGCGAGATTATGTAAACCGCGCCGAGTACCGAAGTTATTTGTGAATATGTAATTATTCTTGTGATTTAAAATCCGTTTATACTGTATTTTTTATTTTCTAGATTAAAGAAAACTTACTGCATTTTAAATTTCATTTTATTTTTGAACAATTTAATCATCAACATCATTTACAGAATATACAACTTGATGCAAATACATGAATTACTTACTAATAAAGTTATTATAGACATTTTACACTCAGCACATCCCTTTGAATCACTGTTTCTGAACTATTATATACACAACCCATAGCACTCGAAGGCGGTTAAAGTAAGGCCAAAAATGCTACTGACAGGTTATTATACCCGAGGGAAGGTGTGAGTATAATAAAATTGTGTTTGATATAAGTAGATTGATGTAGACAGATGGATGAATACAAGATTAAAAGTCCATTTTATTCACTGTCGAAGGTGTCGGGGAAGTGGGTGACTTGGGTTGGCCCAGTTTGGTCAGCGTGGCCACTTTGGACGCAAACTTCACGAAGCTGAGCCCCGACGCTTGGGGCTCCGGCTTTTGGCCACCTTCAGGCTGAAATGACGCGTCTAGTGAACCTGAAATAATGAAAACCCATATATTATATACAACGGAAGACTGTATCGTCCGTGTAGGTCAGGTATATACAGATAAATGTTATAGAAAATAGACCAAGTGATAAATTGGGCATTATGTACAATGCAGTGGCATTGAGATAAATATGAGAGTTTGAATAAAACAGACTCAGGCTCATAACGACCTCTAGTCGGGTGGCTATTAAAGAAACCTTTATTTATCACAGCGCCTACTATGAGATTGCAATCCGGATACTTCGAAATTCGAAAAATCCGAATAATCTGGATTTTTGGGGTTATTTTACACAACAATATGTGTATCGATGTGGCAATATTTATGTGTACTATAAATCTACTAATTACCATTTTTTGTGAGCGTTATAGATTGACTGGCTTGAAATAATATAAAAATAAGCAAGTAGCATACGTCCACTTTGTAAAATTCGGATGAGCCGAATAATCAATATCATTTAAATCCAGATTTAAATGATGTGCATCTGGATTGAGTGATCTTTTCTTATATTTCAACGAAACCAAAGCGTACATTTAGTCAAAAATTGTCAAAATTTATAACCGATATCCAAAAATTTGTCACTCACAAGATAATGAAGATATTGACCAATATGTCGATCACTCAATACAGACATTTTGCAAAATGGCTTCAAGCTGAATCTTAGCCAATACTTACTCCGTGGACAAAATTTTCGTATCAAAAATTTGTACCTAATTTGTCACATTGTTTTACAAAAAATCTAGAAACTAAAAGGTAAATCCAGGAATCTATGACAGTTTCATTGGATCACTCAATTCAGACAAATTTAGATTGAGTGATTCTAGAAATAGGGTATTATGTAGACATAATAAGTACTTTTTATTTTCGCCATAAATTTAAGACTCGAAAACATTTTTACAAATTGCAATCACAACGCCAATATTTATAGTTAAATAGTTATGAGAAATTAAACCTTTTTGAATTTGCTCAACTGAGTGATCTTTAGAAACGCATGCAGGTAACTATCCCGTTTGTTTAAATGTACATTAACTGCGTTGAAAATTTGTACTACTTTGTGACTAAAATTTGGCATAAAATTCATTTGTCTATGTCTTTTCATTTACGAGATTTAATTTTTTATTTTTATTAAAGAATATAGTGTTGTAGGGTAGATATATATATTTTTACTGTTGATGGACTATTTTATCATCTACTATCCATTGTATTCCTGCCATTGAATCTAAATATAATAACCGTATTTGGAATTCACGTTCTTAGAAAATGCAATTTCTATTAGCGACGAAAAGGGAACTTGTTCTTTTTGTAATGGTACTGCTGCCTATAATTACGAACTTACAAATGTTATTTCGATGGAGTTAAATGGAACAGAAAAAGTCAATTTACATGATGTGCCCGAAATGATGTTAATAAAAAAGAAGTCCTACAGATTACTGGGAGGTATAGAATTCATCGCTTCTATGCATCCTGGTGGAATGGGTCATTATAGAGCACGCGGGTATATATTTGGACGCATGGTTTGCTATGATGATAATATGCAAAAAATGTATGATAGTAAAAATGAATCACTTATTTTTTTGCATGTACTTACTTACGTAATTTGCGATTTAAAAGAGTAGTTTGCTTTCTAAATAAAAATTGACAAACATTTTATGTAGTCTTTAATTCTCTTATGATCTCATATTACTATGGTCACCCTACTGCACTTTTCTCTGGAAATTAATTGTGAAACGAATATCTCGTAAATGAAATGACATAAACAAATGAATTTTATGCCAAATTTTAGTCACAAAGTAGTACAAATTTTCAACGCAGTTAGTGTACATTTAAACAAACGGGATAGTTACCTGCATGCTTTTCTAAAGATCACTCAGTTCAGCAAATTCAAAAAGGTTTAATTTCTTATAACTATCTAACTATAAATATTGGCGTTGTGATTGCAATTTGTAAAAATGTTTTCGAGTCTTAAATTTATGGTGAAAATAAGAAAATACTTATTATGTCTACATAATACCCTATTTCTAGAATCACTCAATCTAAATTTGTCTGAATTGAGTGATCCAATGAAACTGTCATAGATTCCTGGATTTACCTTTTAGTTTCTAGATTTTTTGTAAAACACTGTGACAAATTAGGTACAAATTTTTGATACGAAAATTTTGTCCACGGAGTAAGTATTGGCTAAGATTCAGCTTGAAGACATTTTGCAAAATGTCTGTATTGAGTGATCGACATATTGGTCAATATCTTCATTATCTTGTGAGTGACAAATTTTTGGATATCGGTTATAAGTTTTGACAATTTTTGACTAAATGTACGCTTTGGTTTCGTTGAAATATAAGAAAAGATCACTCAATCCAGATGCACATATTTAAATGATATCTAAAAATCCGGATTTGAAAACAAAGTACGGATTTTACAATCTCTAGCATGGGCACTATAATAATCCCCCTATTTATCAATTATCCATAACATAATATATTATATACAAACAAAAAATCGACCCTTGTAATCAAGTTATATAAATAGAAAACAATTTCCATAAATATTATTTTAATCTGTGTAAATGAACAGGAAACAAAAAAAAATTGCATGGCAGGAGGGTGCTGGTTTCTTGACTCACTACCCACAAAGTAGTTTGCAATTGAATTATATAAAAAATCCTTACTCTGTTGAGGTGACATGATAGAGCTTGGTTGTGACCCGGGCTGTGATCCTGGCTGGTTCTCCCCTTCCATTTCGTGAGTTTTCTTCACGTAAAGTAGATCCAACGCTGCAATATATTGAAGTAACCATTACATATAAGCAAATGAATTTATTATTATCTTATCAGAGATTATAAAGTAAATATAATGAGCGTGATGTTTGTTAATGAATTCAGATGTCTAAGTGGCAAACGGCTCGACAGGCTGTAGGTAGGTAGGTACTATAATAATATCATACTTACCTAGACCGTACTTTAATAAAACGGTTTAACAAATATGGCGCTAAGGAAGCAAACTAGTATGCTCTAGTCTGATCAGATCAGTAGTCACCTGTCCTGTGCGACCACCTATACAGGGTGGAAGATTTTAACTGTAACTGGAGGGGAAGTACCTACTCTAAATACTGGAGATAACGAATTTCACTCAAAGGAAACATTCCTTTATTTTAAAAAAGAAACAAAACTGGATTCAATCATTTTTGAAAACTCGCTTGCCACTCCCGGTAATCGAACAGACTAAAATCCCAAAAAGTAACATCCTGTATTTTTATGGTATCAATTGATAGTGTCAATCATAAGGATAAAATCTGTGTAACAAACATGGTAAATTAAATGAAAGGAAGTCCATCAAATCTTAACTTATAAACTCAGTGCCAGCAGTTATACAGCATTTTTACTCAAGGAGTCATCAGAAACCTTATCAACAATGAAGTTATCCTTGACGCCAAATATTTATTAAAATAAGTAAATACTATAAACTAGTACTAGTACTAAACTAGAACTAGTAACTTTATTGAGTAACTGCATGAGGTTTGTAGGTAGGGTTGGTAGTAAGATTGGAAACCTCCACGCGGGCAACGGGGATGGCGAGAGAATTGCTGTATTAGTGGTGACTTTCTCCTTCTTCATCTTAGCGTTAATCCCAGTTGCATCCGACGCTGTCACCTCTGAAACTGGGATTCACTTTACTAGTGTTACTGCGGGTTTGGCTTAGCTTCGATATTTTCCGTGAAGCGACTGCTATCTAAGCTCCAAAACCCAAAGGTGATATCGAAGCATTACAGTTAGACCAGTTGTTGGACTTTTTAGGACTCCCAACTACCCGTAACAACTGCTGCCATAGATATTCGAATGGCAACCGAGATCAACGGCTTAACCTGCTCTCCGAGGCACAGCCAGTCAAATGCAAATACCCATATTTATGAATACAAAAATTTGCGGAGATCATACCCGTGCCTCCTGCGTAGCGGCCGCGTTCACTACCGCCACACTACAGAAGATGTTATTTGAGCCCAGAGACGGCGAGCGGTTTTAGTCGGTTTGAGTCCGATGTAAATACGCCTGCTGACCAGCGGCGGTATCCGCACGAAAAAAAAATAATTTTATTCAAATATCGAATTTCATTGTTAGGATGATATCAGATGAGCCTTTGAGTTCTTTATTTTGTCAAATTTTATTTATAAGTTTAGATTTCAAGGATTTCCTTTCATTTAATTTACCATGTTTGTTAGAGAGATTTGATCCTTATGATTGACCCTGTCGATGGATGATTTAAAAATAGAAATTGTTATTTTTTCAGATTTTAATCGGTTCGATTACCGGGTGTGGCAAGCGAATTTCCGAAGTTTTTTGAATGCTGTTTTATTTCTTTTTAAAAATAAAGGAATTTTTCCTTGGAGGAAATTCGCTATCTCCAGTATTTAGAGTAGGTACTTCCCCTCCAGGTAAGGTTAAAATCTTCCACCCTGTAGACATTTGTCTGAACCTTTAAATGTGGTTTGCGGAGAAAAGAAAAACCGTGTCAGGAAAACTGGCGAAAGGGTTTAACTTCTGATTATCGCCAAATATGCCAATTACTGTAATTAGCAGCGCACCTTTCCCAGACTTCGTACTACTGTCGATAATTTGGTAAGTAATATAAAACTAAGTAAAACGTCCGATACGGCACTATTGTGGAACGATGAGTATTGAGTATCTGTCTTGGCATAAAAACATCTGTACCTACCATCGTCCAACGACATAGCATCCATCTTAGCATCCTGGATAGTCTCCAATTCTGCTCTGAACTTAGTTGTTATTTTCCGCCTCTGGTAGTCTGCCTCTATTTGCTGCTTCGTGCGTGGGATGCGGAAACGGAAACAACAGCAAACCATGACAACTAAAAGTAGCAATAAATATTTCATTTCTTGATAACTACAAGAACGCAGAAAAAAAAACAATCTAGTTCAAGACAATGTGTTCCAAGTGCCTCCGAGACCCCCACAACAGAACTAAATAATTCTCGGAGCCCGAGGTCCGCCTTCCTGCATACAACTCAAGCTTTTTATATATCTTACCTATCTTAGTTATGTACATGCATCATCATCGTATTGATGATGCCATTGCATCCGATGCTTTCACTTCGGAGACGGGTCCGAGTCCGAGAGTTCCAAAAGATCGTTTTATTGATTCTCTGTTAATTCATGTGCTTAAAAGGTATGTACTCTTTTCCTATACCTATTTTTTTACGATCATTTCCTAACATTCTTGCCATTCTAAACAGTTCTATTTAGCAGCAGATACGGGCCTTTATACGTGGACAGGGCTCGCATACAGCTGGCGAAACCTTATGAGGATAGTGGTGTCTCCGGAGTATCAAAATAACTACGAGTACAAGAAACTGAAAAAATCACTAGTAACAATTAGTAATCGAAGTGATTGTATTGAAGATTACTAATGTATAATTAACTTACTTAAGGACGTCACACCGGCCATGCAGAGGAACATAATTTGCCAAACTCTGAGGTTTCCTACCACTACACGCTCAAGCCACTGAGGTTCCCCGGATTTTGTAGTAGCGTCCAAAAGAAGTTCCATGATGTGAATGAATATATATGAATTATAGTAATTATTAAGCTTAGAATTTGCTCGAAATTGGAACAAAATGTGATAATACGACCGACCGTATTCCGTATGAACAAGAAACTACTTAATTGTTTCAATTCCAAGGAGTGGTTGTCTGCCACACCTAAAATATCACCCCGCAGCGGCGCTCCCATTCCATTAGAAGTGACTGCTCCGCTGGTATTATTGTTTTATGGGTGAGAAGAATAATGTAGTTAAAACCATTAGTTAAAATCGTTTTATATTTTGTGTCGAATTATTGAATAAAAGTACTCGAATGGTATGTGTTTACACTGTATACTGTACATAAGTAGATTTCTATGCGATTTCATCGTTCTGATAAATTTAAATAACCCGCTCATTGCGCTCGTAGTTTTATAGGGAAGGAGCCGTAGTGAAGAAATGTTGCTATGAACATTAAAACTTTCGTATGTACGAGGCTGAATCGTTGGGGTAACGTAACGTAACGTGTGTTAAATCTCAAAAGACTTGTTTCTACAGCCTGACCCTTTTCTTGTTAAGAAATCACCCCGATTAGCTATTTCGGACTTGAACCGACTAAAACCACACGTTGCCTCCGACTCCATTAATGGGGTGTAAGGTTAATCCATAAGGTAATTTAGTTACACCCCGGCTGACCCTGGGCCACCTTCGGTTTCGAGATGACCAATCCTTCACCTTCAAAAGGGGGGAGATTGATGGGCCTGTGACCAGAGAACTAGACCACCCATTGCCTTATCTTAAGGGTGAAACCGTAGCCATGATAGTCAATAAGCACGAATAAGATAGGTACTGAAGTAAACAGTACAAAACACCTATTGCTAGCATTATTTGTAGCAGGATTTATTTGTGTTGTGATCTGAATTGCTAAGTAACGGTGTATTGACATAAGTTGGGGTTGTGTCTCATTTCAAGAGAAGTATTTTTTGTATGATAACACCTTACTTTGAATAGACTCTTTGCCCTGATAATTCGTCAAACATATTTCCTTAAATCAGATTTTAAATTTAACGGTAGAACTATGTCTGTTTGTGAATAGGTACCTACAAAAAAGATCCTAAAACGTGCCTATTCAACCCTTGGGGAATAATAAATACTCAAAGATTCGAACAAACACATAATTTTGATTTCAATTTTTAAATTAAATATTTCTCTGACGTTTGGCCATTGTTTTAAAGTTTTAAACTAAGTAATGTCAGTAATTAACTTGTAATTTCATTCATTTTTGATTGACGGTTGACCAACAGATTCATGCGGTTGACGGCTTGCTTGAACGCTTAACGGTTTAACGACAGTTAACGGTTCTTCATTTGTTAGTTATAAATTAATGTGTTGTTGTGTATTATTTGCATTATATGATAATATTATATTTTGTATTTGACATAATGATTTTTTCGTACACTGAATATATCCGAGCTGTGTTCATGTTCTTCATAATTTTATGAATGAAACCCGTAGTAGCTAAGTACATTTTTGTCAATGACAACATTTAGTTCGTTTTTCTCTTTCGTTTGATAACTGTGTTTCACTTTCCCGCAGAAAATAGGGTGTCGAATCTGTCCTATAACCTCCGATATATTTATTACTATTAAAGATCGAAAATGAATCTTTTATGATAATTGTGGATTTATTCATGTAAAGGTTGTTCTAAGTGATGTTGTGTGCGATCGTTTGTGTAGTTACGGTAACTCTGTAGCGTTTTAAAAAATTAAACATGGCCTCGAACCGAGGAATTCAGATTGGATCCGCGTGGTTTCAACGAAAGCTGAACTTGAGGCCACAGCACAGGGGTGTGCACCTAGTCACTGAGGAGATCCTCAAGCAGGTGCCAGAGCTCTCGCAGTTTGCTGTCGGCCTCTGCCATATCCAAAGTGAGTATACGTCAGGCCAGCATTCTTGACTTGCCGCCGATGTTACACACCTGCTGACTGTCATATTTACTTTTCTGTGCTGTCACGCTTTAAACTTCGTAAATGAAAGACGTGAAATGTTGATAGCCAGCTGATTATAGGATGTTGTTTCCAGTAATGCATACATCTGCAAGCCTCGCACTGAACGAGAGCTGGGACCCTGACGTCAGAGACGATATGGAGATGATGCTCAACAAAATAGTGCCCGAGGGTCTTCCTTACCGCCACTCGTGTGAAGGACCCGACGACATGGTGAGTGTTTGCTGTGACTGTCTTTCAGTACTGCATATAATATTATGACGTTGATTACGTTTAAAAGCAATTCTATTCAATTGTTTTTGTTAAATATCAGTCTTTTGTAATGTTGTCATCTAAACAACTTGTGTGTCATAAGCATAGCCTGTAAATGAAACATTTGATAGTATTGATACAAGTGACAGATTTCATCTTATAAAATTTTTGATATCAAATAAATATCTGAATGATTATTCAAAATTTTTGAAATCTATAACTGAATTAGCTGGTGTTTTATACCTTTTATGAATTTTATTGACTTAAGTTTATTCATTCAATGTTGTAGCTAAACATACAGAGGTTGAATTGTGGTATACTGTAATTTTTTTTTGTATAACTGAAAATCATAGTAGTGCCAATGATGTATTATGAACTGTAGATATGTTTCCCATGTTTCCCAGCTGGTGTGCTTACCTCTTACCTCTATGTAGTTTGTCATGCACCAAGCGACCCATTGAGAAACTGGCAGGAATTGGGTTATAGGGACTACAACTAGTATAAAACCTTAGTAACCTTACATTAATAAAATTCAGTAGCAGAATATTGTTTATGGCAATAACTAGAGGTAGACAATCATAAAAAGCTTTCAAATTCAAGAAAATTCTCTTCAACAGCTTGTTTTATTATACTATATTAAAATAGTTAATAGTAAATTTATTTTATGATTGTGATATGTAATAAAATCAATACTCTTCTGCTTGTTACTTGAAAGATGACAGGATAAGATGCTGTGTGTGTTATTGTATGGCTCTTTTCACAGTCTATTTATTGCATCGCAATTTAGGCAATAAGTGTAAACTAGCCATTAGAATGATCCTTGTGCAGTTACTCATAGCCCATAGGGACCATTCTGATGGTTCGAGTCAATGTTTTCATTTCAATGTCAAGTACTCAACACTTGGCATTGAAATGCATTGCCAAGGCTAAATATTACATAGAAATTATAGGTTGTTAAGCATTGTTATTTGCTTTATTTAGACTTGAATTCTTGAAGTAAACATTCAGTAATTACTAGGTCTGCTAAAAATATTTTTTAATCAGTTACACCAGCAATTTTTATAATATACTATGTTTTGATTGCTTTGAATTAGTATTTTATAACCTGTAGTCCATGAGTATATGTATGAAGTTGTGCAGTCTCATCTATGAACTATTTACACAAATTATGAGTTTAATCCAATTTGTGATTTGTTATTCAGTTGATTTAGAGTGACAGCTAATCAAATAACACCACTAATAGAAGTTGTAAAAAACTGCACCGAACTTCATCTTAACACCAACAGCTTTTTATGAAGATGTTGGGGTCCTAAAAAGTATTTTTAAATTCCTAGTGGTCCAGTGATCTGGCAGAAATGGGATACAGGGATATATTATGTATAGTCTGGAATAACACGGGCTAGGAATAGATTGCTAGGGGTTGCGGGCACAGCAATATTCGATTCGCAGAGCCGCAGTCATTAGCCAGTATGACATGAATATCATTATGCTAAGGGAATAAATAAGTACCATTTATATATCAACTAAACATGTGCTATTTTTGTTATGCAGCCAGCCCACGTGAAGGCCTGCTTTCTGGGCTCATCACTTACTATCCCCATCACAGACGGAAAGCTGAACCTCGGCACTTGGCAGGGGGTATGGCTCTGTGAACATAGGAATCACGCAGGCAGCCGGAAGGTGATTGTGTTTTGATTTTTTTATTTATTAAGCCAAGAATTCATTATTCAACATTCTTGCGCACCATGAGGCACGAAGTTGCACAAGACGCGCTACAAAGCGGGACAGTCTGTCGCGGAACAAACCGTGCGTCATGTTGTGCGTCACATGGCAACATCGCTGGTGGTGCGCGACGATTGTTGCCTACAATAGTAATGTAGTCAAAATAAACTAAAGAAAATAGTAAGCTTGCATAAATTCGCACAAGGCTGGAAATTGGTGGGGGTCTTAAGTACACCATAATGAAAGAAATATGAAAGTCTTCGTCTTCTGCTTTTTTTATTCAAGGTAAAAGGTAAAAAATATTGGATTCTTGCATTTTTCTCGTAAACAGCAAATTGGAAGAAGTCATAATTCTATTATAAAATTTCAATTCCCATAGTATGATTCTTCAAAGCAGAACCTGAACCGCTGATCCTATGAACTTGAAATTTTGACAGTAGATGCTTTTTATGTTCTTAGCATCCACCAAGAAAGAATTTTTGGAAATCTTGTTGCTAAGGAGGTAAAATATGGGATTAAAGTTTGTATAGAACTCATCCCTTATTTCAGACCCTAAGTAATAAAATTTCTAAAAACCTTTCTTAGTGGATGTTAGCAACATGAAATTTCAAGTTAACTGGACCAGTGGTTTAGGCTCTGCGTTAATGAATCATTCTAGGGGAATAAGTAATTTTGTATTTGATAGATATGACTTTTTCCTATTTTGAAATCGTGATAGCTCGGAAATGGTGATCCTATTTTGAAGGTAATAACATGATCTACAACTTTGTCTAACCAACTTTTGCGATAAGAGTTGCTCTTTACGCAACAATGCAAGACTGGTGTATTTAAAACCTCTACCAATTTTTAGCTCTATGTGAATTCATGCAAACTCAAATGTTTATTTTGTCTGGATTATAGTGAATACGATCTTTTTTTTCTTTAAAATTATTCTAAGTGTGATTTATTTACAGAATTATATTACTATTTCAATCCTGGGGTTATCAAATTGCTTTTCAAACATTTTCCCTGAAGCATTACTATTATTGGTTCCAATGCCTCTTGCATAAATTGAAGGCTTTTTGTCCTGCATGATCGTGGGGTTTTCGGCTGGAATCCCAGTATGGAAAAAGATTTCTTGAATTGGGTGGCAAAAAAAAATTGGAATCCAGAGGCCATACAAATGAAGGGGTTGGCCATGTTTCAGGGGAGCAATTTAATGTTGTTTATTGATTGAATGCCAGATGAGCATGTTGGCAGTCAAGCTACAACCTATGCTCATTATGAAAAAGAAAATGGAATGCCCTTAAGTATGGGGATATGTTGCAAATAAGCTAGACAAAGTAGAACAGGCTGTATCAGCCATCCAATACTGTGGCCAAACATCCAGAGTCCGCTTAAGGAATCTGTCCCACAATGAACTTTCTACAACGATTCATTAACAAGTATTGTATGTGTGATGCAGGTGGTAGTGACGCTGTCCGGGTGTCCCCGCGACTCCCCGCTGTCGCCGGTGTCGGCCGCCTCGTGTTCCAGTTAGGACAGGGGGGGGGGGCGCGACCCCCCACACTCATTCCCACTCGCGCCCCTCCTCCAAGAGCACGCGGAGGTAAACCCCGCGGTAACACCTTTTATATCCCGCACCTAACATAGAAGTTAGTTCTTACTCTTATCTTCGAGCGACAATATGTACATAAGATTAATATTTTGTAACGCCTCGCGCGCCACCTCGCGTGGGACATGCGATGTCGCAAGGCCCGGGCGCACATGTAATATAGCATTTATAGGAATTGATGGCCCGGCCCGGCCCGGCCCGCCGAGAGGTGGCCCGCGAATACTGTAACCCTATCGATGTTACGTTCAGTCAGATTGAACACTGAATCCGTTGAACTTGTACATAAGGTTTATGTGCGACGTTTTTAACTATACATAATTAATTGTTGTTTTGTTATTGCAACTGTACATAGACGAGGCGCGGACGTTGTGACATTCCGCTTGTAGGTTTGGTTCGTCAATAAAAGGGTTCATGTGACACCTACTTTTACCATTATTAATCGTATATTACTTTAGGACGAAGTACTAGGTAAGAAGTAATGATTTGAATGGATCGAATATTTTTCACTATTGCACTCGTTCAATTTTTTCCAAGTACACCGGGATACACTATACTTTTGAACATGGCGGCACGTTAGACATTTTAATGGATTGGGACACTCATTTTTTACCACACCAATTTTGTATGTAATCGCACCGGAAGACGGTCAGTTCGTGTAAGTTTTAAGAGCTGAAGTAGGTAAATATACATAAGTACTTTGTACGTGTACGATAGCTCCCTTCTCTCTCCGTGTTAGGTTAGACTTATTAACGATTAGTACGTGGAACATGTCCATAGCTTTAATTGTGTCACGCCCGTTGTATCAACGGGTCCTTCGCGGGATGACAATGAGCTAACATTTGGTACCACTAGTTCGTAGTTGTATATCATTACTCTTAAGATCATGTAAGTGCCTCGGATTTATGGGGTGGTCATGAGTTAATTTGCGTTCTCGTTCTGAGAATGACGTGTGTGTGTGTGTGGGTAGACTGGACCGTGCTAACGCGACACTTGCGCACGCGCACTCGCGTCTTGTAGTGTAGTGCAAAGACCATATACACGTGCAGTACTGGCTCGTATGAGACCGCATCGAACACGCTCTTGCGCTGGCCTGCGTCACACTCAGTTAGAAAGTAACTCAATTGTACGAAATTAAACGCGGACATGCAGCACGCATGCACGCCAGAAACTGATGTCGGTGCAAGCGAACAGGCAGACCAGTAAGAGGTCCGAAAGCTCTAAACTTGTATTTCCATTGATCTGTTGCGATATACACCACCTTTGTAAAGGACGCGATTTCCTTCATAACGGGATCTTTAATAATGATTTCATTTACAATTTTCATAAAGGCGTATGTGTCTAGTTGTATGTCTTCCTATGTAAGTTCCATCACAAGAACAAGATTAGCGTAACGTGTCGGAGTAATGTAACCGGCTAATTTGAACGGTACTAGGGTATACAAACATCACCTTTATATCCGGCCACATCTATATAAATTAGGTAATGTAATGAAATTATCGCGATAGGGACTCCAAATTGAATCCAAGTATAGTCATGTTATACATAGTTATCAGGTGGAATAATCATTAGCGGGTGTTTTATATGATACGAGTGGTAGTGGAAATTACACAATGTAATTCATTCACTAATGTTACAGGGTTTAAAACCTTGTCGTTTTACAGGAATTTATATTACGCATTCCATGATCGACATTTCATCAATAGCGGAACGTTCGGCTTTAGATGTCCCATCGAGACGCTTGTGTGGCACAATTTTACACTTGAAACTTAGTTAGGAGTTAATAAATTATAAATAGTAGGTTACGGTGGCGTAAGTAAACATAAGCGGTGTTGGCGGCGAGGGGGCCCGTCACGCGTCAGCACCGCGCATCACTCGTTTTATACCGCATTGTACAAAGTGTAGATTCTCACCCTCGTGGTACGGATGTACGGAGGTACGGAGGTACGGCAGTACGGCTCATCTCATGGACCTAGACTTACTTCACTTAGGGAGCTTGTTGTACGTTCATATTCGGGCTTTGGATAGATTCACGTTAAACTTTACGATTTTTTAAGTTGTTTTTTAAATCATATAGTTATAGGTAATGTTTTTGGATTGTCTAAACAGCTTTATAAAGCTTAATTATGCTTGGAATAAAATATACTGTTTATTAATTATCAATATAAATACTTTACCTAATGCATTATCAATGTACTATGTATAACATTTAATAGTTTTGCGTATTTCATTGTTTGTTTTGACAGCTACGTTTTAATGTTTTATTACTTTCTATGACTATTTTTGGTATCCAGGGGTGTGTGGAAAGGGAATGGTTAAGTGCTTTTTAACATATAATTACTTAAGATACGTGTAAATATTTTTTGCATTAATATAGTGTACATGTACATTTTACCCATGTACATACATTTATAATGTAAAAATGTTCAAGTGCTATTCGTGTATGGGTGTTCTGTATGCCACTGCCATGAAGATATGCCGATTTGTTGTTATTGGTTTACTTGTTCGATTTACTTTCTTTTATTATTATCTTAATGTAAAATGGATAAAGTATATACTAAAAACTATTAATAGTAAAACCGATATCCTACTATGTAGATAAGTTTCTAAAAAATGAGGAGCGACTGGTTCGCGTATATAGTACTAACTGACATTCCTTTTGTTTACCATTAAGTTCCACCGTGAAGTGTAGGCTAGCGACTTCCCGTAATAGGCTGTTCAGTAACAACGAATGTGTCTAGAGTTTTAACCTTTAAGTGGACGCAAATCCGTCATTTCAAATTCTACATTCCAAAATGTGTCCAACAATAATATCTACAGTCATGACGACACCTTTAGCCTAAGATAAGACTTGTATCTGTTGCTGTATATCCGATGTAACTCTGTATGTATTCAGTTCCATTCGATATTAATATTGTTCAGTATAGAGCACGGATTTTTATCAACAATCTTTACGTATTTTAGCAAATCAGTAAGCATAATTAATTTGTTACATTAATATTAATTGCACATAGGAAAATGAGGTTGTAAACAGGATTAATAAAATAATCAAAATGGATGACAAATAATTTGTGTGTATATTATTTAAGATCAATAATAAATATGATATCAATATTATGATTGTACAGATGATTCACGTTTTCTTAGAGGATCTTTGTCAGTTATATATATTGTTGGTTTTATGCGTTCACTTGTACGTGGCGCTGGGGTGTCACGATAAACTTTGATTGTATCATATAACTTGTACAATATAAATATATAGATCCACGATTATGAAAGAGATTAAATATTTGCAAAAGTTAATATTATGTGAGTTTTATTTTCTTTTTATTAACACACCTCTTATATATCAGACTTATAAATAGTTTCTAGGTGGTAAGGACTTATTGGTAGTGTTAATCAGCTAGTAACTATATTTATTATTTGGTATAAGTGCTTTATGTTGTCGATTTTTCGCTTTCAATGCTGTGTGGTCCGGGGCCCGCGTCTGAAAGGAAATTGCTCATATTACTAGGCTATTGCACCTTGAATTTCTTGTTAAATAAAAAGTGTAAACATCATCACATTATTCACAAGATGATAACTACACATATTAGTATACCTTAATTGGGTTATGTTACTTGTGTTGCAAGTGATCAGTCATGCATGTTAAATGTTGTTCATTCACCTGAAGTATTTGAAGGACTAATTATTGAATACGTATGACTATTTGTGTCCACAGTTCTATAATATACAAAAATAATCAAGTGTATGAAATTTTAACAGGTTTTTAATAAATGCACAAGTTAGGCGTAACTTACGCTAGCTACTTTTATTTTAGAAAAAAAAAGCCGATGAGATAATAAAACTTAAAGCCGACGATGTCGCGTGCACAACTACCTTAAGTTGTTTTGAAAATGTGCATATGCCAGGATAATATGTCTGAATTCCATTGTCGCTTCATACGTCACGCTACCCGTCTATCAGAGTATTCACTAAGGAATTAGGTAGTCACGCTACTGACGCTACATCTAAGGGTCAATCCCCACTGAAAGAGCAGCAGCGCGCAGCGGCTTTTTGAGACAAAATATTACAAACCATTTTGAATCTTGTCTATGGGTGAAAAGATCATAGTCATTTGAAGACCAAAGAGGGGCCGCGCACGCCTTCTCGCGGTCATTTTTAGTACGAAAATCGGGCCGCCCGGTCCCTGCAATTTCAGTGGGAATTGACCTTAACTCACATGTAGGTGTGTATGTGTAGGTGTATATATTTTACCTGCAATACTTGGTACTTCGGTGGCATGATTATTATTCACTTTATCTAAAGTCTTGCCCAGCTCAGTGGCTATCAGCTGGAATTTCTGTGTCTCCACGGACAGTTGTCCGAGAACGTAATTCATATTCTCCTCCAAGCGGATCATTTTTGTGTTTATGCCGGTCACCTGGGGACCAAGTAATAATTTTTGGGTCAAATAAACCAAACTACTTTGTTATCGCTTGATTACAATTTTGTACTTTCGTTGGTGAAATTCACCCTTAAATAATTTTTTTTGGAACATCTAAACTTCTTTAACTGTTCAACAAATCAGATTGAAAAAAAGTAGTTAAAACATATCCTACTTACTTCGTTTTTCACTTTGTCCATGGCGGTCGTGCTGCTATTGACATAAACGTCCGAAAGTTCCTGTTTACATAAAAAAAAAAATATAATACCTAATATGGCTGATTTGATGTGAAATAAATAGTTACGATTTATAAGCTATGCATACGACGTTCTAGTTTTTTGTACGTTCCCAGCGAGCATGCCATTACACCATATGCTAACAAACGTCTATTGATACACTCACAGTTGCCGATATAAGTAGCAGTAACAAGATTTCAGCGCTAAAACCTTTAATTAAATAGATAAATATAGGTTGCTAGTAGTTAGGGTGTATTGTATATATATGGTGGGCTCACCAAGGTTCTCTGGTCCACGCCAACCTCACGTCATCTGCAAGCCAGGTACTGATTGACGGACGACACTCGGGTTCAGGCTTTCTACTCAGAGCTAGGGACTCGGATTGCAGTAGGTAGGAGGGGAAAAGTGGACCCCGGGTTTCAAATGCAAACTTGGATGCAAACGGAATTAAAATAAATGCTTACCGAGAGTTTGCTCAGGGCGTTCTGACTCTGCATAATTGTTTGGTGCATGATACCGATCTGTCGCCACACCTGAGACATCTCTAATTCCACTGTCGAACTGAGATTATGCAGGCCCTGTGTTTGATTATTTGTGATCGCGAGCTGAAGGTAGTCCAATCTATGGAAAAGATTAAGCATAATATACATACCTTTGAAAATTGTCTTTTAAATATATAGATGTATGAATAAAAAAGTTCTTAAGTTGCCTGGAGGTTTGTTGGATGTTTACCTACTAAGCTCTCCAAAGTTTATTCAGACGGACCTTTTCTAAAAGTAGCTTATACTTTGTAATCACATGTAACAACTATGGTGAACTTCGTCTTAATAATTCTGATAGTAATAGGTGGTACTTACTTCATATTTGTAGCCTTGTTTGCATTCTTTTGTTGGCTTCTAATAATTTCTGACAACTGCATAATAATTTGGTTAACGATGTGTTCTAGCCGTTTCTTGGTAGCGAGCACGTTATCTGACGTCTCTTGGATCATTTTGTCACTCTTCGACAACAGCTGAACCTGTGAACGTTTTAAACATAATGATTGGTAATTTGGTATAATATGTACTAGCTTGGTTTTAATAGGAACAATTGTCAATTAATACTTTCACAATTTTTAGCACCTGATTTACACATGCGAGTTATGACAACCCACAAAATATAAGTGGTTTGTTGAAACGAATGATTTTTTTTTCAAAATAGGAATGATTGCAATATGAAAACTATATTTAGTTAAGTGGGATTTTTTAGTGAGATGTACACAAAATACTTAAAAATGTCACCTCAGTACGCAGAGAACTATAACTCTTGAAGATGCCATCTAAAGCCTGCTCCGTCATAGTGTTGCTCTGAGTCAAACTTCGCTGAATATCTTCATTGGTCGTTCCCAGCTTCTCGCCCATTTCGCGTACTTTTGTTTCAAGTCTGGTTGTTACTGCAATAGAAATATTAGATAACACTAAGAGATAACTAATTCAGCTACAGTAGGTATATCATTGAAATAAGTCAGTTATAATATTCAAATGAACTTACAGAGAAGTATATTGTTGAGTGTAGTTCCCGTGGCGGTAGAAACGGCTTCAAGGCTCTGATTTGTAGAACGATTGAGGTCGGCGAGCCTTGGCAGGTCTTTCCACATGCTCTCAGCGTCCGATAGCAAACGTTGTATCTTCTTTATTTCCTGTTCTTGACGTTCCATTACTGTGGAATTAATATTTTTTATTTAAATAATTATCTACATTGAGTTATCTACGTAATGAGGTAAGACAAGCGACGGTAGTCGTTCTCTCCATTCTCTAAAAGTCGTCACGGGCAAGAGGGGATTTGGTAATTCCTTCTTCAAACAAACGGAGTCACGAACAATAGTCAGTACCTACCTAATGGGGCGGTTTGCTTAACTATACATGCGGAAATCCTTTTGGGCTTCGCCTCAACGGAGCAAAGTAAGGGTATGACAGATTCGAATTGACTAAACTCGCACGGTCTCACAATCGGCGGGCGTGCCCAGGAATCTGATGTGCTTTAGAAAGAAATCCCAGAGACCTCGACGTGAAGTAAGCACCTAACTACCTAACTACAAAAGATTACTAATTACCAAGTAAGTCTACTTAACTTTCTGTAGCTATTTAGGAGCATACCTTCAGTCATCTTGTTGTGCCACGCCTCGTCGGCGGCGGCCACTTCACTGAGCGGTACAATATCTGGCTGCACGGCGTACGCGGTACCGTTGTACTCGTTCAACTTTAATTCATATTTGTTCAGCAGCTTCTCAGCCTCCGAAATATGCTTCTCTAATGGATTCATGTCCGAAGCTACATCTAAGCATATGGCCCGCAACGCGTCCTGAAATATATTTTAACTTATCAAAGGGAAGGACAATTTCGATGTTAACATTTTAATCTATACCTACCTACCCACATAGGAAATTTAATAGTTCATGTCCTTCTCGCCTTTGACAGTGTGGTAGAGACAGGTTATGGGCCCAGAACGGAAATAGACTGGCAATTTCGAAATTTTCAGTGATATTATCGACATCTACCTAACTCACACGCAACTATTGCCCCTTGGTTTCTTCCGAGCGACGATAGATGTCGTTTCTTTAAGTCTTAAACGTATTATTTTTATACAAGATTATTTTAATAAAATGAAACCATATGCGTGTATATTTTCAATAATAGTTTATATTGGTGTTGATTCGGTTTGGCAAAATTCCGACTAAACTAAACTATAATTAGTTTAGTCACGTCAAATTGCGGTTTCTTATTCGGGAAAACACCAACTAACTTAATTTGACAGGACTAAACTATTTTTAGTTTAGTCGAATTCAATTTAGTGAAAACATCCATTTTGCTATTCGGAAAGGCAAAATTTTATTCCTGCCAAACTAAAATCCGACATATTTTAGTGGCCATATTTTTGGTCGCGATTAAACTAAAATCACCTTGTTCTGCTGAGTGTTTGTGCTGGTTGAAAGTTTTAAATTACAGAAAAATGAACGAATACGTTTTAGCTGCTTTTTTGAGGAGCAAGAAAGGTAAATAAAAAAATTATCAACTAAACATATGTTTATTTGTTCAATACTGACCTAGCAGTAAAAATAATAAAGGTTGGGTTTGAAATTTGGTTGAGGAATGCATCAAATCCGTTTGAGATGGCCGACCGAAAATTTAGAAAATTGTTTAGGGTCCCGTCATCAGCAGCCAAATTCCTGTTGGAGAAACTTGAAATCACCCTAAACTAAGCGAAGAGGATTTTGTTGTCCCACAGATCCCACACCCGTCCGCATAGGCGATGACTTGGTCGAGCGCACGGCCCAAGTTAAGTACCTGGGATCTGTACTTCACGTGACTGGTGACATCGACTGCGATGTTAGGGCACGTATTGCTGCTTCGTGGGCCAAATGGCGGGATATGACTGGCGTCATATGCGATCCTAAAATGCCAGTCAGGTTGAAGGGACAGGTCTATAAGACGATCATTAGGCCTGTCCTTTTACACGGCTGTGAGGCGTGGCCGATGTTGGGGTGACACAAGCAGGAGCTGCGTGTCACGGAGATGAAGATGCTGCGTTGGATGTGCGGAGTCACGCGTAAGGATTGCGTGAGGAACTCTCGCATCCGCGGCAGCCTTCATGTCCGTGACATCGTAGATAAAATGCAAGAGAGTCGCCTTCGCTGGTATGGCCACGTCTTGCGGCAACAGCCAGGCTACGTGGGTAGCAAAAGCCAGGCTACGTGGGTAGCAAATGCCTGGCAATGGCGCCCCCGTCAGGTCCAGGTAGAAGGGGTAGGCCCAAAAAGACCTGGCTTGACGTCGTGCAGGGTGACATGCGTGCAAATGGTCTCACTACCATGGATGCTCAAGATCGTGCGAAGTGGAGGAGGAAGAGTCGGAAGGCGGACCCCGAGCTCCGAGGGCATCTTGGCCTCGGATGCAATCGGGGCGACGTTTAAATGTCGATGATGATTTTGTTGTGATTGTGACACACTTATTTATTTTCCCCTTTCCACGTAATATTCCCATTACCATGCCACCAAGTTAGTTGTTTTGGTTTGTTTACTTTTTCAGAGGTTTAGTTTACGGCCACGTTTGAACACATGTTTTATGACAAGAAGTTGTCTCTCTCACACTTCAACAAATTCTTAATGTGATTGTACTAATTTACAGTAATTTTACGGTGTTTGAAACGCGTCCAACAAATGTCAAACAAAATACAGATAACACACTACAATCATTCGTTCTCATACGTTGTTATATACTCTTTGGTTTATTCAATTTAGTCGTGTGACCTTGACTAAAAATGCATGCACTACTTTTAGTTCGGTGGCCAAACCGAATACACTAAGCGTTGAACTAAACTAAAATTAGAGAATTTTTAATTTAGTTTAGTTTAATCGGGTGGACATGCCGAATTAACATCATTGTCAGCTAATATTATCAATTTTGCGTTAATGATTCAAGGTCAAATCTCCTGAATGCGATGTCAGTAACACTGATCACTACATAGTTCGACGTGAAAAGACAACATCGATGAAACTGCTTGGGTTTTTTTGTAGACAGGTAGTTACGCTAATAATAATTATTATTTCAATAAAATTCTGTTATTTTGTGTAAAAAGTTATGACATTATTGAAAAATCATATCAGATTTCTATTCAATAATATACCAAAACTCAATAAAAAATACCTCAAAGAAATTAAATAAATAATCATTTTTGAAAATTACTAAAACGATTTCTTCTAACACCTAAGTTAAATAACTTTTTAGGTAAACGAATCGGTGATATAATAAATTAAAATAATTACGTGAAAAATAAAAGATCGAGCTAGTGTCGCAGATTGTCTTAATTGTAGGCAAGATTCATACCCATGGGTTTAGGGACCTGTGGCTATCGGGCGCAAGTATCTACTCTACCTAACTCACCTAACTGAGAAGTAAAAACTTACGTATTTATCCTAAAACATACAAATACTTAGGTAAAAACGTAAATCGCAATCACATACCTTTTTAAACTTAATTTGAATCCAATCATTGAGAAATATGTACGAATAGTTTAAATATATCTGTGAACATGTTAACCACTGCGGTGATTGTGGGTAGTTTTTGTCTAAACTTCTACAAATAACTGTACGATCTTATTCTTATTAGATTAAAAAAATATTTAAGAATCATTGCGGCTGACATTAGGCGAACTATGTAACTAGTTTCCAATGTGTAGATAACTGAAGTTTCGACTTAAATAAAAGTGACAACCTAATAAAGCATCTAAATTAGAGCGGGATATTTTGGTCTTGCTTACCGGATTTAAAGTATTCTTCAGGTTTCTTATTTCTTTATTGACGGCATCTATTTTAGCGTCCGTCGCATCTAGCCTCCTCTGTAAGTCGCCGCTCACAGTCAAGCTGTTGTCTAATTCAGTGGTCGCTTTAGGTGTGGGTATCGATGATAACAAAGTCTGTTGGATTTTCTCCAGGGCTTCATTTATTTTGCTTTGTGATGACTTTTCTCGTTCTTCTTTCTGAAAATAAAATAAATTTCACCGTTAGATACTTCTTAGTTACATGCATGGTTTTTTTGGTGTATCTGCAATTAAAGCGTCATCATCAACTAAGCGCTAATCCCGGTTGCGTCGTGGGCTTTCACCTCGGAGTCTAGGATTCGATTTTCTCTTCTATTCATTCTTGATTGCCATATTTTGGCTATTACGGTAACCACTGTTGTCAGACTACTTAACAGCAACAGCCTGCATCAGTCCCAGCCGTAGATCGGCAGGTGTATCAGCTAGCAGGTGAGGTTAGTTTGGGCCCCAGGTGTATGTACTTACAAAAAAGAATATCTTATCTTAAACATCCAAATCCGGCTGTATTGTACATAGTACACATTAGCTCAACATGCGTTATTTTATTATATAGTTCACAGAATATTTATAATTAAAACGATAAGTATGACGGTAGTTCAAATTTGTGATAATAGTTTGGTTAAACTCTGGCGCACATTGGGTATAAGAATAAGAATTATATTATAACTAGCTGTGCCCCGCGGTTTTACCCGCGTTTTTCTCGTACGGATCCCTAATTTTTAAAAAAAAACTTCCTCGATAAATGGACTACCCAACACTGAAAGAATCATTCAAATCGGACCAGTAGTTCCAGAGATTAGCGCGTTCAAACAAACAAACAAACTCTTCAGCTTTATAATATTAGTATAGATTATCTCTGCTTTGACCCAACGTGTAAATCTGGCATTTGAGTTTGTCATAAATTGTTACCAACCTGCAAAAGTATAGTTTCGACATTGGACAGTCGGTCATCCAGCCTCGATATCATGCCTTTCAACGGCTCCAAGGCTCTGTGCTTCTTGTCGAGATTATTTAGCATTCTCTTGACTTGCTCGCCGAGAGACCTCTCGCGTAGCTCATGCCGTTCCAGTTTATCTTCTGACATCCTGATCATGTGAACTAGTGATAACATAGCATCCCTGATGTCTTCGTGTCTAAAAGAGTTTAATACCGGTTAATTAATATCAGTACAATTTATATTGGCTTATTGCGAAGTAGAGGGCGACTTTGGTGTAGGTAGTACATAGGTAGGTATGTCAATCAAATCGAAAATTTCCATCATTAACCAGGAATTTCCTCATTATTCCCACCTTGACCGACTTTTACTGAATCAAAACAAGCTAGTTAGTAGTACCACAGATAATGGTAGTACATAGCAATTATTGTTATTAGTACTGTTTCGTACTTATTCCTACTAAGTGATCAATAAATAGTTTTACTGTAGGTAATAGGGCCAAAATTGGGTATCGCCATACTGGAGTCGATAGGTAAATACATAATTAAAATGATTCAAGCAACTTTAACGTTCGTTAGATTGCCATACTATCACGAAATAATGAACTGACAGGCACGAGCCATTGGAGAAAACACTATATAGGTAACTATATAATACACACCGGCAAATTAGCGGAACACAAAATTATGGTCTGGGGAGGGATATGTTTAGGAGCTCGCTAGTCGACGGCGGAAATCTGACTGCTGATCGATATATCAGGGAGATTTTGGAGGAACATGTTTCATGTTTCAGACTTCATTTTAATGCAGAATAATGCTCGGGCTCACAGTGCTCGCTCAGTACAGGCATACCTAAACCATGTTGGTGTTACGGTGATGGAGTGGCCAGCACGGTCCCCGGATATGAATCCGATTGAACACGTTTGGGATTTGTTAAAGAGGAGTGTCAAATCAAGAATGCCACTTCCTAACAATCTGGGCTAGCTGCGAAACACATTAGTTGAAGAATGGCAGAGGTTGCCCAAAGAAATCATTGACAACATCATTCGCAGCAAGCCTAGACGGATGGAAACCTTAATCAGGGCACGAGGGGGAAACACTCGTTATTAAAAATGTTTTTGTTGTTTCATGTTTAATTATTATTAGTTTAAAAATAAAGCTAACTATTTATAGGTACTCTCCTTTTTTTTTGTTCCGCTAATTCTGCCGGTGTGTGTATTACAAACTTAGTACTTACAAATATAGCCGAGAAAGTGGTGTACCACAGGGCAATATACTGGGCCCGCGTCTTTCGTAGATATAGATATGCGATATCGCGTGTATTAGTTAAACAATTAGGTGTTTATGAACCTATTATGCCTAATTAACGTAAGTACTTCGTCGTGGTTACGGCTATGTACGTGAGAGCATTGGTAGAGGAAGCAGTAATCCGGGATGAGGTGGTGCTGGCAGTCTCTCTACTAGAGAATGCCTCCTTCAGAACAATAAGATTATTAAACACCGGATGCTTTTTTGTTAGTTAGGTATCGAGTGTCATCACAGACTTTCTATATTTGGCCATACCATTCGAGTCCGTTTTGAAAAGAACTGTTATTTATTGTCAGGATTACTAATATGGGCAGTAGATTTACGTAAGTGGGTGGTTAGTAAATGAATTATAGAGTCGTGACTTCGGGGGCAATGACTTTAGAATAAATAGCATATTTGGTAAACTAGGATTGAATTTTATTAAAACATAAAATAGACATTTAGTAATTATTTTTGGGTTAATTTGATAAGATGTAATAATTAGTGGATTAACTCTAACTAACTCATTATTATGTTATTCCGCACCTGTCTAATTTAGGCAGAAACGTGTCACTCGCACGTGGTTAAGCCATGTCACCTGCCAGTGGGTAGGTACACCTGTCAAACTACGGCTATCGGCTCCCGAGGATTTCCTTTCAGGGATCAGAGGTCAGATGGTATGTACTTACTAGTCGCCCCGAAATAGCCAATATGTTAAACATAAAAGTTTGAAGTTCATCACAAAGTGTGAGACAAAGGTTTTTCATTCGCTTACGGGTACCGCGTTCTATCATACTGGTTACGGCCTTTTTAGGCCATCATATCCTACTATAATATTATAAAATGTGAAAGATTGTGAAGATGTTTGAATTTGGGTGTTCGTTATTCAATCACGCTCTATCGGATGACCAGTGACGATCACGATAAACATTCGAATTCGTAACGTAAGCGTATTGTGACAACGAAGCATTACGATTGGCCGCCTGCCTACGTACTGTGAACCAATCACAAAGCTGCGTTTTCTCGATACGTTTACGTTACAAATTCGAATGCTTTTCGTGCTCGGTGCATCAGGCTTACATTTGATACTATAGATTATAGTCTGAAATGACACATACTCGTAGGCTACTTTTCTATCCCGAAAATAGGTTTCGGGACTGGCCCCTCTAGACAAGTGGCAATTCGCTACCTGGCGTTTAGTGGAATAGAACGACGAATATATGAGATTTGACGTATATGACAGTCGTTAACGCATGTCAAATACGTCAAATCCCATACATTCGTCATTCTATTCCATCAAACGCCGGTTAGCGAATTGCCACTTGTCTAGAAGGGCTGAGATCTAAATAGTGGATTAATAAGTAGACTTTTATACAGACGAATTTTTTGATTAAGTTTATTATTTTGTATAAGGAAATCAATATTCTCTTTAGCTCTCCAACTGAGCTAAATTGCTTGTGTTAGGAGTGGGTTCATTGATATACAAAATATCAATACTGTTTGGCGATATTCCTTGACTTTATTTGAATGCTTTCGAGTCAGGTAACGTAACGGTATGCAGTAATGGTCCTGAAATACATCGAATTGTAGAAACGAGAACTGGCGCGGCATTACATTATTAATAGCCCTCAAGTTCCAGTTACTGCATTGTATAAAATGCATTATTGCATTCCAGGAGGTAGGAGGGAATACGTACATTACAACGTGAACTCACATAACGAGTGTTTTGTGTTTACCTATTTAAAAATAAAATTAAACGGTGTTATGGGAAAGTAGAGTTTTAACCGTCAATCCCCATGTGTACCGGCTTACAGTTGAGATTTTATTTTATGCCACTTAGGTGGCAGACAAGTACACGGCCCACCTGATGGAAAGTGGTTACCGTGGCTTATGGTATGCAACACCAAGGGCGTTACACTCTCAATGCCAACCCGGAAGAAACCTTTTAATGCCCTTCTTAAAGAACCCCATACTGTTTCGCTTGAGAAAACCACAGCGGAAAGTTCATTCCATAACCTGAGCGTGCGTGGGATGGCCGGTGGGACTTTGATACACATTTTCAGTCTGCGCCCTAGATTGGTGGGCACGGCTGACGCTCTGGCGTGGCTGCTGCCCAACCTGAGGGGCTCGGAGGACGCCTGCAAGAGACTCTACGCGGGTATCGAGCCGTCCATCGCTCTATACAGGTGCCCCTGTATGGGCAGGGCACACCGTAATAGCGGCAGTAAGCGTTACGGCTGACACATATGATCACCAAGCACGGGAGCTTCGGGCAGTATCTATGTCAGAAGAGGAAAGAGCCAACGCCCGAGTGCCATCACTGCGACGCGAGCGAGGACTTGGGGCAGCACACGCACACTGAGTGTCCGGCGTGGGAGGCGCAGAAGCGGGAGCTAGTTGTGGCCCTGGGAATGGCAGTGAGAGCTCTCACGCTTGCCTGCTCGCGGCGATGGTCCGCTGCACGGATGCGTGGGCGGCTGGCGCCTCCTTCTGCGAGCAAGTTATACTCGTGAAGTAGGCGGCGGGACGGGAGCGAAGAGGCCTGAGCCAGCCGGGGTGCGAGGGATATGCTCTATAGCTTCCCCAACTTCGGTCTTGCGCTGCGACCCACAGACAGCGTGCGTGTTGGGTCCGGCGGAGGTGATATCCTTGAGAATTTCCAGCACAATAAAAAAAAGCGTGCGTGGGATGAAGTTCCTTTCAAACTGCACGGTGCACACTGTTTCCGGTCGCAATGTGTGAGGATGAACATTCCCTGCCTATGGCGAGTGGTGCGAATGGGTAGGCCTATGGAGTCTTGGTTCACTTAATGCACAGTTGATGTAATTTGAAATCTGAATGAAGTCCATGCCTAATAGTCATTAATATGACCGACCTAATTCATACCGATATCATCGTATAAAATCTTGCATAAATTATTATTTATGCAAGATAATATTATAAATGCGAAAGTAACTCTGTCTGTCTGTCTGTCTGTCTGTCTGTCTGTATGTTACGCTTTCACGCCTAAACCACTGAACCGATCTTGATGAAATTTGGTACAGAGGTATATTAGAGCTTGAGAACGGACATAGGCTACCTTTTATCACGAGAAAGGGGGTTTAAGGGGGGGAAATAGGGGATGAAAGTTTTTATGAAAGTTTGTCATTTCTGAAGATATCTAAATGAAATTTGGTACAGAGGTAGATTAGAGCTTGGGAACGGACATAGGCTACCTTTTATCGCGAAAAGGGGGGTAGAAGGGGGGGGACTAGGGCCTCGGGATGAAAGTTTGTCATTTTTGAAGATTTCTTGATGAAATTGGGTACAGAGATAGTTTAGAGCTTGGAAACAGAGGCGATAAAAGAGGCTACCTTTTATCGCGAAAAGGGGGGTAGAAGGGGGGTGGACTAGGGCTTTGGTATGAAAGTTTGTCATTTTTGAAGATTTCTTGATAAAATTTAATGCAGAGATAGTTTAGAGCTTGGGAACGGACGGAAGCTATCTTTTATCGCGAAAAGGGGGGAAGAAGGGGGGGACTATAGCCTTGGGATGAAAGTTTGTCATTTTTGAAGATTTCCTGATGTAATTTGGTACAGACATAGTTCAGAGCTTGGGAACGGACATAGGCTACCTTTTATCGCGAAAAGGGGTAGAAGGGGTGGGGGGATATGGCTTTGGGATGAAAGTTTGTCTTTTTTGAAGATATCCTGATGAAATTTGGTACAGATATAGATTAAAATTTAATACAGAGATAGTTTTGAGCTTGGCAACGGACATAAGCTATCTTTTATCGCGAAAAGGGGGGAAGAATGGGGGACTATAGCCTTGGAATGAAAGTTTGTCATTTTTGAAGATTTCCTGATGAAATTTGGTACAGAGATAGTTCAGAGCTTGGGAACGGACATAGGCTACCTTTTATTGCGAAAAAAGGAGTTGAAAGGGTGGAATAGCAAGGCAAGGGTATGTAAGTTTGACACTTTTGAAGATATCTTGATGAAATTGGTATAGAGATGGATTAGAGGTTGGAAATGGACATAAGCTGCCCCTTATCGCGAAAAAAGGGATAGAAGGGGGATGAGGGAAGGGGAATAGGGCTATGGGATTAAAGTTTCTAATTTAACACGTTTAATTGAAACGGACATAGTCGAGTAGCGAACCAAATATAGAAACGAGTGGAGAGGCGAGTAGAGATTGTTATAGGGATGAGTGGATCGATAGGGGTGTAAAAATCGAAAGTCGAGTAGAGTCGACTACAGGGGCGAGTAGATATGCGAGTAGAGAGCCAAATAGAATGCAGTAAAGGGTTGAATAGCTCCCTATTCGCCTCTGCGAATAGAGAGGCGAGTGGGAAGATGAATGTAGTGGTGAGTAGAGATCGAATAGAGAGTTGAGTAGAGGTGCGAGTAGATAGGCGAGTGGGGAGAGTAAAGTAGAGACGAAAAGAGAATCGAATGGATGGGCAAGTAGAGAGGCCAATGGAAAGGCGAGTATAGAGAAGAGTACAAAGTCGAGTAGAAAGGGGAATAGAGAAGTTAGTAGAGAATCGAGTATAAATTCAAGTATAGAGGCGAGTAGAGAGTCGAATATAGAGGCGAGTAGAAAGTCGAGAACAGAAGTGAGTACATAGTCGAGGACAAAGTTGAGTAGAGAGGCGAATTTAATGCTCAATAGCGTCGGATCAACACTAAGCGATAACCGACATCCACGCGGGCGGAGCCGCGGGCAACAGCTAGTAAATAATAATTGTGAACTGCTGGCATTAAGCAGGTGTATAAAGAAACAGATGTGCTTAACAACGTTTAGCAGGTTTTGGGCCCTCGGCAAGCCATCGATTACTGGCACTTGTATAGTTAAAACAGAATAAATGTAATGGTAGATATAATGTGTGGCAACATCGTTCAAAGATTACACTCACACGTGTCCAATATCTAAATATAATTATAATAAATTGAGTGTTCTATTCATAGAACATCAATCAGTATCTAAATAGAATAATGATTGCTTTACGGTTTGAGTGCTCCTAAGAGAACCGTTTAATGAAGATTTATGAGTTTTCATGCATTTATATATACCTACAGCTATATGCATTTCAGTAAGATTAAGCAATAATACTTATTTTAATATTAACGACAAGCGTTAAGAGCTCACGGTTTCAAAAGAAGTCGAGTCTATAATGTTTATGGCGGCGGCGCGGTAGTAACCTAATCCTACTACTTAATAGATTTAATTAAATACCAGTGGATTATATTTCTACTGCACCAACCACAGGTCTTAAAAATATTTTTGAATTCTGGAACTCGTAAATATATATTATCTAATTAATGTAACAGGTATAGGTAATCATTAATTATAGATACAAATGACCTCTTCTGTGGGATCGAACCTGTTACCACATATTTCCTATTCCTTCAAGTTAAACTGTTTATGTTAGGAGTGGGTTCAGGTCGGTAGTCTATTGGTCAGGAGTCGAACCTGGGACTTTTTGATTGTAAGGTCGACTTCTCAACCACTAAGCTATCGATGCTTCTGGATCAACTTGTAATTTGTTTGGTAAACGAACTTACAGTTTGATCGAGGCATCGCCAGTGGCCATAGTCTTAAAATACGAGTATTCAAGTCGCAAAATCTATATCGTCTATACTACTATTTATAAATGCGTAAATAACTCTGTCTGTCTGTTACGCTTGCCCGCTTAAACCACTGAACCGATTTTGATTAAATTAAGGGCTCAGACGCAGAATGTCCACTTCTCAAAATGTCCACTGGTCGCAAAAGGTCTCTTTCGCAGAATGTCTCTTTCGCAGAATGTCTCTTTCGCAGAATGTCTCTTTCGCAAAATGTCCTTTTCTCAGAATGTCTCTTTCGCAGAATGTCCACTTCGTAAAATGTCCCTTTTTTACACAACTCTAGGTTACAGACAAACACACGGCCCATCTGATGGAAAGTGGTTACCATGAAATATGAACGTGTGTAGCACCAGGGGAGTCACATCAGTGCTGCCAACCCTGTAAGGGTAACAGGGAGTTTCTGTGCCGTCGTCCCTTTTCTTATAGTCCCATTCTTATTTTTAACTTACTTTAATCATAAATAATTATTAGTAATCATAATTTCATTTAGCAATTGCTAAATTAAATTATGATTACATTTATGTTTTTAAGTTGAAAAAAGAATGTAAATACTGGGATAAACAAATAAGGGACAGTCTTTTTAAAAATGTGCAGCGCAATAGAAGAAAACAAGACATTTATTTTGATAAAAAATTTAAGACATTATTGGTTCAATTACAACAAAAACATTTAACATTGCCACAATTTATAAAAAAAGTTATATTTTTACAGCTTTCAAAAGGATAGTGTAAAATAACTTCATGAAATGATTAATATTTGTTATTTGAATTTTTTATGATTGTGAGCTAATTCTATTATAATTATTTCTATAAACCTAAATGTGTAAAAACAGCTAAGCAGCTGCACATGCATAATCAAGCAATTATACAAAGAAATAAATGCGATTTGTACTATATTTTTAATTTTTTGCTTACCTATATTACCCATATTCTTCATATAAATAAACATGTCAAACTCCGACGTGTGTAAGCTAATTGCTAAATGAAATTATGATTAAAGTTAAAAATAAAAATGGGACTATAAGAAAAGGGACGACGGCACAGAAACTCCCTGTTCTTACAGGGTTGGCAGCACTGATGTGACTCCCCTGGTGCTGCACACGTTCATATTTCATGGTAACCACTTGCCATCAGGTGGGCCGTGTGCTTGTCTGTAACCTAGAGTTGTGTAAAAAAGGGACATTTTACGAAGTTGACATTCTGCGAAAGAGACATTCTGAGAAAAGGACATTTTGCGAAAGAGACATTTTGCGAAAGAGACATTCTGCGAAAGAGACCTTTTGCGACCAGTGGACATTTTGAGAAGTGGACATTCTGCGTCTGAGCCAAATTAAGTACAAAGGAAGATTAGACCTTGGGAAAGGACATGGCATGGGCTATATTTTGGACACCATAACCGACATCCACGCGGAGCCACGGGCAACAGCTTGACTTTCTATGTTCGTGGTGAACATAAAACCGACAGCTTTCGTGTGAGTTATTAGTTGTTGAGTCAAACAATTTGTTCCGGCCGCAATAATGCGAGTTTACGCAAAATACTGATTGTTGTCCCGTAAACAGCTTTGCATTTGTTTGCTTTATGTTCAACGAGACTAATTGTATATATATTAACGAGCAATAAACGTTTGCAAATGTTTAAGTTTCAATGACCTGTATAAGTATCCTCGCGGATTACTGCAATATATATATATATATATATTCAAAATAATACCAACCTACGTTTTTTTTTACGTGCGGGACGTCCCCACGGATCCCCCTCCCCCTCCGGAGCCGAAGGGGGAGCTTATGTCAGACTGGAATCGACTAAATCACACGCCGTCTGTGGGTCGTAGTGCTAGGCCGAAGGTGAGGTTGTCTCGCTACATATCCCTCGCACCCCGGCTGACCTAGGGCACTGGGTCCCCACTACGAACAAATTTTATTAGTGACTAATAAAATATTCTAGATGGCGTTATGTGTATCAATTTCACATAAAATTTTAAATGAATAAGAATTGAATCCTAGAAATATTATTTTTTCATAAAACTTTAATATTTGTTCCTCATAAACATAAAATAATGAACTTTTAAACCTAATTTCGACAATTTGTTATAATTATGCAGCGCCCTTCGCGTCTTTTATCGCTACTATAATGAAACTGCCGATTCTGTGCACTAGGATTCACACAATAGATGGCGTGTTATTCAATTCTCTACATTTCACGGCTGTTACTAAAACAAAAAACATATCGAACGAGATTTACTGCAATTAACAATTGATTAGTTTCTTTTTAATTATTTTAGGAGTATGATTAAAACCAACAATTAAAAAGTTACTTCTGTTCTGTATTTATTTAACGTACCACCTTTATTGTTGAAGAAAACCGCTGTTTTTATAATCTACGAAATTTCGTAGGTATCGCCCTTTGTTCGGAACATACAACGCCGCCAATTTGAGTGTTAGGGTTGTCACTTTGTCAATGAAAATTAAACAATCCTATAAAACTTTTAGAATGCTTATTTATTTTTAACCCCCACGCGAAAAGGATAAGTCATAATGATATGATTTGTTTAAAATTAAAAAATAATAATAACTCTCCCCAGTGTTCTAGGGTAGGGTACATATTTGTTCATGTTAGTTCACATATTAGTACTTGGGTGAACAAAAGCAAAACGTTGGATTTTTGGCGCCAGAATGTATTTTGTCAAGTTTTTTTTTCGCTCTAACTTATCAATAAGGTTATTAAAATAAGGGGAAAGAAGGCACTTACATAATACCTTCTGAGGGTGTCAAAACTGTCAAACTAGGGACAGCATTTTGTAATGGCGGTCACTATTTTATGGATTGCACCCCAGCTTACCATTAAGCGGGGAGCAGTCAATTTGGTAACGGAAATATTTAAAGCAATTTAAACAAATTAAGAAAAATAACGCTCCTGGGGCGCGCGTGTTGTGTAGGTAATACTAGGTTAGGTAAGTAGGTAGTACTAGATAGGTAGGTAGTACCTACTTCTTACCTATTAGAAATAACAAGGGCTTTTAAACATGCTGAGTACGGATTTGAAAATTGATATTTGGAATATTTCTCGCATATTTCTACTGAAATAATAACGGTACGTACCTACTTTCTGTCTCATTTTTTAAAGACAACCTATCTACTGGGGTACTTTCTGAGTTGGTGTAGTGTAAATAATGAATTTATTTAATTTTGTCACTGGCATTTTTCCAGTTTCCACTGGAGTTAGAACTCTTAAAATTACTTTTTCAATCGGTAAGTACCGGGTTTTGGAGCTTAGGCCCCCGGTGGCCGACGCCCGACTGAGACTCCGTATCCAAATTAGTATTCTTTCTACTTTTGCACAACCCTGGGTGACCGTTCTTAACATTTGAAGTTTTAAGCGATATTAGCCAGGTCGGTTTAAGGATGGGTGACCGTGAAAATAACAAGAAGGTAGGTAGGTATGTACCTAATACTTTTTAGTTAAACGGCTTTATTAATTGAAAGTATCATCTCGGGCAGGTATGTTGTCGTCCGAAAAGACACACGCCTTCCTACTTACCTTCGCCTTCTTTTTTTTTTTACGTGCGGGAAATCCCCACGGATACCCACCCCTCCGGAGCCGGAGGGGGAGGTTATGTCGGACTCGAACCGACTAAACCGCACGCCGTCTCTGGGTCGTAGTGCTAGGCCGAAGGTGAGGTTGTCATGCGACATATCCCTCGCACCCCGGCTGACCCAGGGACCTATCTACCTATCAAATTTAATATCAGATCAATTACTCAACAGGAATAGGGTAGTCAGTTGTAGTACCTACCGCACATACAAGGGTACATTGGGTAGGGCAGTAGGGGTAGGACCCGTAGGTCAGACGGTAGTCGGTCAGGTAAAAGTCAAGGGGCTGAGTCATTTTGAGCTATTCGTACCACCCACTGATTAATGGATGCGACTGTAGTGCAATCTTGCTTCTTGAGGATAGTAGGTCAAACGGCAGTCGCTCATGTAAAAGTCAAGGGGCTGAGTCATTTTGAGCTATTCGTACCACCCACTGATTAATGGATGCGACTCTAGTGCAATTTTGCTTCGTGAGGATAGTAGGTCAAACGGCAGTCGCTCATGTAAAAGTCAAAGGGGCTGAGTCATTTTGAGCTATTCGTACCACCCACTGATTAATGGATGCGACTCTAGTGCAATTTTGCTTCTTGAGGATAGTAGGTTAAACGGCAGTCGCTCATGTTAAAGTCAAGGGGCTGAGTCATTTTAAGCTATTCGTACCACCCACTGATTAATGGATGCGACTCTAGTGCAATTTTGCTTCTTGAGGATAGTAGGTCAAACGGCAGTCGCTCATGTAAAAGTCAAGGGGCTGAGTCATTTTGAGCTATTCGTACCACCCACTGATTAATGGATGCGACTCTAGTGCAATTTTGCTTCTTGAGGATAGTAGGTCAAACGGCAGTCGCTCATGTAAAAGTCAAGGGGCTGAGTCATTTTGAGCTATTCGTACCACCCACTGATTAATGGATGCGACTCTAGTGCAATTTTGCTTCTTGAGGATAGTAGGTCAAACGGCAGTCGCTCATGTAAAAGTCAAGGTGCTGAGTCATTTTGAGCTATTCGTACCACCCACTGATTAATGGATGCGACTGTAATGCAATTTTGCTTCTTGAGGATAGTAGGTCAGACGACAGTCGCTCATGTAAAAGTCAAGGGGCTGAGTCATTTTGACCTATTCGTACCACCCACTGATTAATGGATGCGACTGTAGTGCAATTTTGCTTCTTGAGGATAGTAGGTCAAACGGCAGTCGCTCATGTAAAAGTCAAAGGGGCTGAGTCATTTTGAGCTATTCGTACCACCCACTGATTAATGGATGCGACTCTAGTGCAATTTTGCTTCTTGAGGATAGTAGGTCATACGGCAGTCGCTCATGTTAAAGTCAAGGGGCTGAGTCATTTTAAGCTATTCGTACCACCTACTGATTAATGGATGCAACTCTAGTGCAATTTTGCTTCTTGAGGATAGTAGGTCAAACGGCAGTCGCTCATGTAAAAGTCAAGGGGCTGAGTCATTTTGAGCTATTCGTATCACCCACTGATTAATGGTTGCGACTCTAGTGCAATTTTGCTTCTTGAGGATAGTAGGTCAAACGGCAGTCGCTCATGTAAAAGTCAAGGGGCTGAGTCATTTTGAGCTATTCGTACCACCCACTGATTAATGGATGCGACTCTAGTGCAATTTTGCTTCTTGAGGATAGTAGGTCAAACGGCAGTCGCTCATGTAAAAGTCAAGGGGCTGAGTCATTTTGACCAATTCGTACCACCCACTGATTAATGGATGCGACTCTAGTGCAATTTTGCTTCTTGAGGATAGTAGGTCAAACGGCAGTCGCTCATGTAAAAGTCAAGGGGCTGAGTCATTTTGAGCTATTCGTACCACCCACTGATTAATGGATGCGACTCTAGTGCAATTTTGCTTCTTGAGGATAGTAGGTCAAACGGCAGTCGCTCATGTAAAAGTCAAGGGGCTGAGTCATTTTGAGCTATTCGTACCACCCACTGATTAATGGTTGCGACTCTAGTGCAATTTTGCTTCTTGAGGATAGTAGGTCAAACGGCAGTCGCTCATGTAAAAGTCAAGGGGCTGAGTCATTTTGAGCTATTCGTACCACCCACTGATTAATGGATGCGACTCTAGTGCAATTTTGCTTCTTGAGGATAGTAGGTCAAACGGCAGTCGCTCATGTAAAAGTCAAGGGGCTGAGGCACTTTGTTTTGAGCCGTTCGTCGTGCCGGAACAAAATGGCGAGAGTAGGAACCTAGTCATATTTATTCGTGTATATAGGTGCATAGATACCTACATACGATATTTACATATTCTTGTCCCATTCTAGGTATGCCGACGTCCCACGTCGTTCATAAGTACATATGTAAGGCGGGATTGCTTATGTCGTACTCGACATATACGCGGTGCATCCGCGACGGCTTAGTCGGTTCGAGTTCGAGTCCGACATGTCCACCGACCACCGCGCCGTGCCGCCGCGCCAGCCGCCGGTGATAACAGTTATGTTGAACTCGACTGGATATACCTAGTCTGGCATGAGGTGTGCGTTTTTAATCGGTTCGAGTTCAACATAACCACCAAAAATGACACAAAATTCGTACTCAGCACACCTACTCAAAAACAAGTTAGACCATACCCGTATTGCAATATTGTATAAATTGGACTTTGATTAACATCTAATTCATACTCAGCATACAAGAAATGTGAAGTACCCGATTGCAAGTTTGAAGATGCGATCTATATTATTTTACCTCTTTGGTAATTTATATTATTACTAGCTATTGCCCGCGGCTCCGCCAGCGTGGATGTCCGTTATCGCGGACTGGGGTATGTAAAATAAATAGTAGCCAATTCTTAGACTTCGGTCGAGCCGTTTCGGCGGAGTATGGGAACGAACATTGTGACACGAGAATATTAGATTAATTATTTATACTTCTTGACAAACTATAGCACACCACCATCTAGAAGCTATTACTGCGAAATGTAGACTGAACCACGGGATATTTCGTTGACATCTAGTGGTGAAAAATAATATTTAAAAATAATGCGCAAAATAGCCCAAGTTATGGTGGTCTAATTTTTTTGTAAGGAATGGGGTATCTATACTTTAGTATTATGTTATCTGTGCCCATATTTCAATTTTCTACCTACAGCGCGGCGGCCATATTGGAGGCCAAAAATGACGTCAAATTCGAACTCGGCATACTCGAAAACTCATTAAACCATACCCATATTGTAATTTATCTAGGACACCGCGGCAGCTATATTGGATCCCAAAAATGACATCAAATTCACACTCAGCACACTCGAAAACCTATTAAACCATACCCATGTTGCAATTTTCTACCGACAGCGCGGCGGCCATATTGGAGGCCAAAACTGACGTCAAATTCGAACTCAGCATACTCGAAAACCCATAAGACCATACCCATATTGCAATTTAGCTAGGACACCGTGGCAGCCATATTGAATTCCAGAAATGACATCAAATTCACACTCAGCATACTCAAAAACCTATTAAACCATACCCATATTGCAATTTTCTACCTACAGCGCGGCGACCATATTGGAGGCCAAAACTGACGTCAAATTCGAACTCAGCGTTCTCGAAAACCCATTAGACCATACCCATATTGCAATTTAGTTAGGAAACCGTGGCGGCCATATTGGATTCCAAAAATGACATCAAATTCACACTCAGCATACTCAAAAACCTATTAAACCATACCCATATTGCAATTTTCTACCTACAGCGCGGCGGCCATATTGGAGGCCAAAACTGACGTCAAATTCGAGCTCAGCATACTCGAAAACCCATTAGACTATACCCATATTGCAATTTAGTTAGGAAACCGTGGCGGCCATATTGGATTCCAAAAATGACATCAAATTCACACTCAGCATACTCAAAAACCTATTAAATCATACCCATATTGCAATTTTCTATCTACAGCGCGGCGGCCATATTGGAGGCCAAAACTGACGTCAAATTCGAACTCAGCATACTCGAAAACCCATAAAACCATACCCATATTGCAATTTAGCTAGGACACCGTGGCGGCCATTATGGATTCCAAAAATGACATCTAATTCGTTATCAACACACTCAAGAACCCTCTTATCTGGCAAACGAGGGTATTACCCTTTTTTCTTGCGAAGATCCGCTGTGGAAAAAGCCCGATTGCGAGTTTGGAGATGCGGTCTATACTAACATCATTCACAGTCAATCTTCTTAAATAAATAGTAGTAATATTGTGCCTACCTATGTTTATTTATATTGTCATTTATGTATGACACTTCTTATCGTTGAAAATATAGTACACCACCATCTAGCAGCTACTACTGTAAAACGTAAGCTGAACCTCGGGCTATATTGTTGACATCTAGTGGCGAATATTAATATTTAAATTTAGCCCGTAAAATTGCCCGAGTTATGATGGCCTCATTTTTTTGTATGGGATGAGGTATCTGTACTTTAGTATTATGTTATCTGTGCCTAGGGCCATTCCTCTCGGTCTGGCCCTCCTCGGGAAGGGGGACCACGCGGTCCTCGAGTACCAACCTACTGTCTACTATTGTATTATATTGTATTGGCAACTCCAACTTTCGACAGCCATTCTCACATGCTAGTTGTTACACCTCCTGGTTAACGGAGGATCAAGCGAGGAATGGCAATTCCTCTCATAAAAGTTAAATAGAAGAGATTGTTTAGCTTTTCAAAAGTGATGATTAACTTATTGAATGACAAGACAATACCTACGTACCTACAGTTGGCAAAATCGATAGTATATATAAAAACTGTGCAGGCATAGTTCCTACCTAGTTGTATATCATACAACGATTACTTTGAAGAATTTAGATCGTAGGTACATACTGTGACAAGATGACTATAGTTTTTCTATCTATATAATTCTATCTACTCGATATATGCCAATGTTTTCACAAAAAACATTGCGACATGCATCAGTACAAGCCAGAATTACCACCTCTACTTACGTAATGGTTTGTCTACTTACGTGAATTCTCTGCAGTGTGTGTGTGGTGCCCACAACAGTAGCGCGATGGCGACCCACCACAGTCTCTGGGGACAACAGCCAACTTCAATAACTTGAATAATAATGAATGTCTACTAAACTAACTCGTGACTTCGTAAGCCACGATGAGCTCACTACATTACGGTGTTTTATACATGCGATGCGATCAAACAACTTGAATGATTTATACATTTATGTATTTGTTTCGCTCCACAAAGGGTCTTGATGCAAATTTTATAGACATTCGTACTTATTTATTTAATAGTGCATTTCACCAACGATTTAGGAACAGCGATTTTTAGGAATGGCGAACTTTCAAGTTTCAATTAAGTAAATTTTAAAATTAAGTTTAGAAACAGGCCAATGACCAACTGATGGTAAGTAGTTGGCTTCCGTGGTTTATGGATGAAAGTACGAATACAAGATAGGTACCTACTGACATAATAGGTTGATACCGATACAGAATAGATAATAGTAGGTATAAATGTAACGAAAATAAGTACTTCTTCATCATTAATGAAGGTTATGAGAAAGTAATTAAATGAATATACGCATCTACGTAGCTTATCATTGATTCCGTTACTTTTGATAGAGTTCCGCGGAAATATTGTAGGTCAAACGATAGTATTAGCATGGCCAAACGCTCTACATTCGTGCTCTACACCCACGCAATCGTATTACATATTGCTAATTATGGACGCGTACCTACCTATGACAGTAGGTATCAGTAATAAGTACTAAGTAGAAAGGACCAAATGCCAACAGGCGTAATTGAAGCGCGTTAAACACCGACATCCTTGAGCCTTAAGCCTTGAGCCCCACCACAAGTCACCGAATAGATATAGTGCCCAAGTTCACTTGGGCGGCTTGTGGAGTGGTTTTAGCATGTGCGCCGACTTGCATCTGATGTGAACATGTGCAAGTCGGTGCACATGCTAAAACAATGAACGAGGGACAGGGTTGTGAGATAAGCTGATAGGATTTTTGTCTCTGTGTGGGACACAGGCACATGACCAAATCTCTACGCGGCCAGACCAGCGAGTAAAGTTAAGTTATCACTTATAATAGTTATAATATAACATAAAGGAATTAGTAGACTTCTAAGTCGAATGACTAATATTAAGTGTAAAGCTGAAGAATTTGTTTGACTGATTGTTTGAAGCCGGTAATCACAGGTTCGAATTGGAAAAAATGTTTTTTGTGTTGAAAAATCCTTTTATCAAAAAAGGTAAATATAACATCACGCTACTGTCCAAAGGAGCGCTGCACAAACTTCAACGAACCGGCAGATTCCAATACGTTATTTGAATAAAGGAGAGATATGGAGTTTGGAAGTATAAGCCACGGGCGAATCAGGAGCGGGTTCGGCTAGTGAGGATATAAGAATCCATGCTAATAATAATAATAAATGGGAAAATGTGTGTGTGTGTGTGTGTGTGTGTCTGTTTATCCGTCTTTCAAGCCTAAACCACTGTACCGATTTTAATGGAATTTGGTATAGGGGTAGATTAGATTTCAAGAAAGGACATAAGCTATGTTTGGTCGCGATAATCGACATCCATGCGGGCAGAGCCGCGGCAAAAGCTAGTAGATAATACAGCGTTAAGGTGGCCGCGATACCGTGACCCTACCATGTCGTCACTGTTATCTAGCGCACTCGTAGTGTCGTGTCGTCGCAACTTCGTCTAATTAGACACACTTTAGCTAGGATGTTTGCGTGAATTGTCGATAATTACGAGAAACCTTGTGAGGTCTTTTGACTGGATATAAATAAGCCTATCGTATTCCACAGCTGGACATAGGCCTCTCCCAATGTGCACCATTTCTGCCGTTCTTCCTTCTCTTCTTGACTGGATACATTTTCTTATTTAGATCAAGGGATTTGCATTCACTGAAGATCTGACGAGTCTGATTTTGTTCTTATCTAAGCTGCCTATTGATTCATCGCCAAGGACTGTGCTAGGCTACGCTGTTTTCATCATCACCTGAACACCAAACCCGATTGTAACTAAAGCTTACAGTTTAAAGCCTAGGGTCTGTTCAACTACTCCTCCTTCTCTTATACATTGGTTCACCTTGCCTTTTAAAGGAGCTAATGCCTTCGACTCATTACCATGAAAGCCCAAGATCGTGCGAAGTGGAGGAGAAAGAGCCGGAAGGCGGTCGGACCTTGAGCTCCGAGGGAATCCTTGCCTCGGATGCAATCAGGATAACGTCTAAATGTTGATGATGATGATATCGTCGAGTGATATCGACTCCCTAACCGTTCGAGCCTTATTCGTCAACCAACAGGCTTGCCGATGAAGAATTTTGGTGGGGCTTCAACTTCATGTTGTTTTATAAATTCAATTAAGCATCAGGCATATTACCTATGTATAGACAGATGTAGAACAACTAGGTATACTTACTCGTAGACGTATATGTGAATCACTCAAATAAATGACAAGCTAACCATTTAAACGGCTTCGTCATAATTATACGTATTTATTTTTGTTAATCTAATCATCCAAATTAATTCAAAATCACTATCATCGGTGACTCCCATTTCAGTTAGATTAGACTACTACATTAGAATAAAGTATGGGCTAAAATTGATTAATAAGTATTTACCTATTAGAACTTCGTTTCTTGTGAAACAACCACGAGGCCTTACTTATCAATATAAAGTAGACCTACCTACTTACTTACACCTAGGTAGGTACCTTTCCTCCATACGTAACTTTCATTCACACGGAAACTAATGCCAGTGCATTGATTACTTAGTGCCAATATTGCAATACTCATTAAGGAGTTAATTTCTAAGGAAACTTATTCTTACAGTATTTACTTACAAGTTATAATAGTCAGAACTAGCCTAGGTGCCCACGCAAATAGAAACTGATTTCATCACAATGGGTACACAATTAGGTAATGTTTTTGTTATGATTTCCTTCTACTAAGAAAACAATTTTATTTAAAGCCGAGTGCCTACATACACATGAACATAGTGAACATAAACATCAACCATGAACATTTGGTTTGTACGTTTGGACGTCGTTTGTACGCATATCCGAACACGGACGCGAACATAGTTCTGCGCCGTTCGTATTTTTGGTGATTACAGTGATTCAAAAGACATTGTTGAATCGGATCCTCGATGGAGGAAAACAGTTTTGTAAAAAAAAAACCGCCTGTACCCTTCCAAGTTCTATACGAACATTTATGTTACGTAACATTTATTAAAACTATTCGAACACCGGCCATGGAATATACAGATAGGATCGCCGCGAACATGTTTGACGAACCGAGTGTTTGATTCAATTTAATTTAAATTTAATTTATTGATTTGATTTGATTTGATTTGATTTGATTTGATTTGATTTGATTTGATTTGATTTGATTTGATTTGATTTGATTTGATTTGATTTGATTTGATTTGATTTGATTTGATTTGATTTGATTTGATTTGATTTGATTTGATTTGATTTAATTTAATTTAATTTTAATTTAATATATATTTCTTAAACAATTTCACATGGTATTGAAATGTTGTAACTTAAAATTAACTTTGTATTACATTGGTGTCGATTCGGTTTGGCAAAATTCCGACTAAACTAAAGTATAATTAGTTTAGTCACGTCAAATTGCGGTTTCTTATTCGGGAAAACACCAACTAACTTAATTTGACAGGACTAAACTATTTTTAGTTTAGTCGAATTCAATTTAGTGAAAATCTCCATTTTGCTATTCGGTAATGCAAAATTTTATTCCTGTCAAACTAAAATCCGACTTATTTTAGTGACCATATTTTTGGTCGCGATTAAACTAAACTAAACCTTGTTCTGCTGGTTGAAATTTTAAAATTACAGAAAAATGAACGAATATGTTGTGGCTGCTTTTTTCGAGGAGCAAGAAAGGTAAATAAGAAAATTTATCAACCAAATATATGTTTATTTGTTCAAAACTGACCTAGCAGTAAAAAATTCCGCATCAATGACATTGTGGAGAAGCAGTTGACCGACTCGGACACCATGGCCTGTCATGCTGCAGGAGCGCGGGGCGAATTCCACGGCACGCCAGCCTCAACGACATAATACGCCGTGCTCTTATCATTGCTGGTGTGACAGCTGTGCTTGAACCAAACGGTTTGGTGCGCAACGATGGCAAGAGACTGGATGGTATGTCATTAATGCCTTGGAAAATGGGTAGGACTCTGGTGTGGGACGCAACATGCGTCGACACCATTGCCCCTACCCATATACCTGGCACGGCTGGCTGTGCCGGTGCCGCTGCAGCTTCTGCAGAGGCTGTTAAGCGGCGCAAATACTCCAATCTTATTGGGAATATGAATTTGTGCCGTTTGGAGACGAAACGTTTGGGTCTTGGGGTCCGAGCGCCCGCAATCTCTTCAGGGAGATTGCGAAACGTATGTTTGACGCTTCTCGTGACCAGAAGGCTGGCCTCTTTTCAGGTCAGAGATTAATTACCTATTGGCATACAACGTGGCAATGCTGCTAGTCTTCTGGGAACGCTACCACAAGAGGCATGCGATGGGATGAATTCCACGACGCATTTTATCTTTTAGTTTTTTTATTTATTTAGTATTGTGTATGTATATATAGTAACTTTATTAATTTAAGTAATTAAAATTTTGCCAATACCTCTGTAATATATGTAAAAATTGTGTAAATAAATAAACTTTAAACAATAAAAATAATTGAAAAATTAACAATTAGAACATAAAGGTTGGGTTTGAAATTTATTTTAAGGTTAGAAATTTATTTGTTTTACAGAAATCGGAAAAACGGGCCAGGTTGCTGCGGTCGAAGGATGCATCAAATCCGTTTGAGATGGCCGACCGTAAATTTAGAAAATTCTTTAAGGTCCCGTCATCCGTCATCAGCGGCCAAGTTCCTGTTGGAGATACTTGAAAATCACCCTAGATTAAGCGAAGAGGATTTTTTTGTGATTGTGACATACTTATTTATTTTTCCTCTTTTCACGTAATATTCCCATTACCATGCCGCCAAGTTTGTTTTGGTTTGTTTACTTTTTCAGAGGTTTAATTGAAGGTCACGTTTGAACACATGTTTTTTGACAAGAAATTAAATTGTCTCTGTCACACTTCAACAACTTCTTATTGTGATTGTACTAATTTACCATAATTTACAGGGTAGACGGCCAGCTTTCTTTCTCTAAGGACGTTGTCATTCGTTCATTGAATTCACAGATTAAAAAGGGTTTATTCAATTTAGTCGTGTGACCTTGACTAAAAATGCATGCACTATTTTTAGTTCGGTGGCCAAACCGAATAGACAAAGCGTTGAACTAAACTAAAATAAGAGAATTTTTTGTTTAGTTTAGTTTAATCGGGTGGACATGCCGAATTAACACCATTATTAATTTAATAAAAAGTTTTTTTTATTAAAAATTATGTTGTCAAGCTCAATATAATACTTAAGAGTTTTCATTCAATAAAATTACAAATTATTAAGAGAAAGGAAAAGTCATTTCTTGCATCTTAACAAATTCCTCAAGTGAGTAGAAACACCCCTCAACAAGAAAAGCCTTAATGTTCGTTAGTGGTACACACGTGTGAACCAAGTTGTTGCATATCCTGGAATGCAATAAATTTGTTCGTACATGTGTACGCGGCTTCACAGCTTCCACTCAGCAAAATACAGAGTTATATACTGTTGAATGTATTTTGTAATCCATACTAAGTATTGTCTCTTGTAATCTAATGTTGGTGTACAATAAAGAGTTATCTATCTATCTATTGTATGATATTCCCTTAACCCGGGCATAACGGGCATAAACTGCAATTGGCGACCTGGAAGCCCATTAATAGATCAAGTTGTCAAGGTCCCAGGTTAGGGAAACTGGGTGAAATCGGGCTACTTGGTCGCAGAGTTACAGCCCCACGGCTTTAACTATAGCGCACCTTTGCAAACACCCAACTTCTTATCGTGCCTGCTGTACTCCAATAACTTTTAAACGAGGCGACTGTGAGAGGGCTGTCAATGTCGCTGAATTTTAGACTGGACACTTCCAATTACCACTGAATAATGCCAGCGGCTCCACGAATAAGAAGAATATTAACTTGACCCAGTTAATTCAAACTCAGTATCTATTTAATACAATTCAATCAGTAAAATTTATTATCATTGCGTGGTCTCAATATGGACTGTTGTGACTATAAAAGATTAGGGCCAGCTGTTACAAGCTCAATTATACAAGACCTTACTTTGTGTACTGTTCATTGATTATGGGAGCTCAATTTATTTCGGTTATAGATCTTCAATCTCGATGCAACTGCGGGATGTCGTAACTGGGCAATAAAATAATCATTTTTCATATTTTAAGTGCATCTTGACATGTGTGGAAATTGGACACAACTAGTGAAAGGTTACCACCCATCGAATCTGTATTTTATTTATGAATATATTTTACTCAAACGACCTGAGCAAACGACACTCAGACAAGTGACATTTCATTCTCCGGCGTTTGGTAGAATAGAACCTTGTCTTACATGTTAAATAGTTGTAATAATAACTCAATCCATTTAAAGAGAAATTTAATCTCAGTAATCTTGCCCGAGTTCATTTAGCAATTACAAAAATGTTATTTTCTTTATTAAATAGCGTAATTAGCTGAAATTGCAAATTAAAATTTAAAAATTGGGCCAACTGTCGGTATAATGCTAAATCATTTAGGGGCCTAAATGATTTTGCTATAATCCGAAAGATGGCCTTATTTAAAAAAAACATTTTCCCTATTGTAGATTATTCTCGAATTCTGTGTAGCACTTAGTGGCAAGTAGTCAAACTACAACAAAAATACAATTCCTGTATCTGTTCGGTTTCGCTATGACGGGGGATGAGGTATGACGTCATGCTCCCCGCGTCTCCCTTTCCATCCGCATTTAGAGAGGCGCTTTTCATAAGATAAATTTTACCGCGGCACATCCGCTCCTTAACACGTTCACTGCGTGAGCTCAAAAGCCGTCTTGAATTCGAGTGCGTTACGAGATATTATGCGCCCCGTGAAGTGCTTCCTTCATAGTGCGATACGGGTGTTAAAGTGCCCCGTACACCCTTATTGCTTTCTCAATCTATAACCGACTGAAATTTTACGTTTGCTTTTATTTTATTTTATAGTCTGATAGATTATGAAATGAGCTATGTTATAGTCTTTTCGCCACTAGATTAGTCAAAAATTTACGAAAATAAAACGAAAACAAATTATTCGGGGTCTCGTAAACCCCGTACCGCACCTGATATAATAAAATACGGGATTGTACTGCCCCGCAACGCACAGAACTCAATTATATCGATAAAATTATAGTGTTGGGAAATAGGAGAAACGATAAATGTTATTTCTTGAATAAAAATATTTATTTCAGCTTAGGAACTTTATATAGTAACTTAGGTTACACATTTTAAAGGTAGGTACATATATTTGAATTAAAAATATGTAAACTGGGAATTATATAGCTTATCTTACTACAATACACTGTAAAACTAAATTCAAACATATTATAAGTATGTAGGTATATATTAAACCTAATAAAGTTGTATTAAGTTTGTTTATTATTATTATTATTATTATTATATTATAATGAAAATATGATCAACGTAGGTTACAACTCGGATGTGATGCATTCATTCCTTTTTAATCTGTGACAGATGCAACATACGTCGCGAACGCTTCATTATCGATAATTAAACACTACGTCTTGAGCTAAGAACAGCATTAATGCTAATGAGCTCGCGATCCCGTACGGGGTCACAATAATTTTTACGGGGCTTTTTGAACCCCGTATCGCACTGGAAGATGAGTTTTGCTCTCTGGTCGTAACGGGGCTTATAAGACCCCGTATAGTTTTAAAATAGCAACAGTTTCTTCAAACGGCGTACTTGAAAAATATATATTTATCTCTCTCATACAGTAAATAATTTCATAGATACAGCTCCCGCACCAGCGAGCACACCCTAGATTTTTTCGTCCGCACTGAACGACAACACTGCACGAGGTTCAAAAAACCCCGTAACGCAGTGAACGTGTTAATCATATTATGTCCTCCGTGAGAATCATAGATTATTATGTATATACTAGAGAGTGAGAATGACGAATGAATAGGATTTAACAGTCTAGTCGGTAAGCCATGTCATAAACGTCAACATTTGTCATTCTATTCTACCAAACGCCCGGTTATGGTGGCTATCATGGGAGCGACTACCATCTGATCCTCTACTCCACAAGGACTGCCTTCGTTAGACTGGCTAGCAAAGCAGGCGAGGTTAGCTCGGAACCCGAATATCTTGGCAGGCAGGACCCTACACGTGTTTTAACAAACTAGTACCTACCTACATATTGTTTTCGAAAATAATTTTTATAATAAATATAAAGTATTTTGTACTTATTTAAAGTAAAAAAAATAAAGCTTATAAAGTTATAGGTTATTAAGTTTGAAAACTAGCAGTTCTGTGAATAGTATAGGTAGATCTCGCGAGCACCCTTTGTAATATTTTTCTGATTCCCATTTCGGATAGCAAATAAATGCAATACTACACGTATCTCTTTTTTAAACAGTCCTGGATATTTCATCAAAAAATAATGACGAACCGTCCTTAAAAAAAAAATGCTTTATCAAACTTCTTCCTTTTTTCTCATCTTTTTTTATAACAGAGAGGCGTGATTATTTTTACACAACCTGTGAGGAACCATGTCCTTGATGTTTCAGCCAAAAAAACATCAAGGTCCATTAACAAATAACGCCTTAGCAAACTTCTCCCCTTTTCTACCCCATTTTCCCTCCTATCAAAAAAGCTCTCAAAAATCTCAAAGGTTGAAATTTAAGTCAAAAAACGTGTGCTAAGTTTGGTGAAAATCGGTTAAAACATACGCCCTCTACACCGGAACTGACAAACCGACAGATATAGGTACGGACAAAAGTAAAATCGGCAACCTTGTCGAAACGGAGACTAGTCCACTTCGCTCGCTCGGTCAATAAGTATTTAATAATCAAAGTTAGCAATAACTCAAAGAAGAGTTAGTTATTCTAATTGAAGAAAAAGTTGAGAATTTTGTAAAACAAAACATGATTTCCGATTTGAATTTCCCGCTGGGGTTCCTACCTACCTGTACTGGGCCCCTTTGTATATTACTTTGCCATTGTAAGTGCCATTGCCATGATATATTACTTTCTCATAAAAAAACCAGTCCATAAGGTAGGTAGCACAGGTGGTAGCTTCACCGCGCTGATTGATTAATCTCGCGGCGATCAGTGACAAGTCTAGAAGGTAATTTAAGTTCTATCATGTTCTATTAGGTATCATGTTTTGATTTATCTGCTTGATGATGTGGGAAGAACTTAACATAGGTACCTGAGCGTAGTTTTTAATCGTCACGTGTGGAATTTAGAATTTAGCGATTTATCAGTTTTCGTTTTTTTTATACCACCTAGGTGGCAGACAGGCACACGGCCCACCTGATGGAAAGTGGTTACCGTGGCCTATGGACGTGTGCAACACTGGGGGCGTCACACTCGCGCTGCAGACCCTGAAGAAACCTTCTAATGCCCTTCTTGAAGAACCCCATATTGTAGTCGCTTGGGAAAACCCCAGCAGGGAGCTCGTTCCATAGCTTGAGCGTGCGTGGGATGAAGTTTGTCCTTTCGTACCGCACGGATCGCAGCATTTCTGGTCGCAATGTGTGAGGATGAACTTTCTGTATAGAAAGTAACTGTCGGCATCATGACAAACAATTCATCTGATCACAAACCATTGTATAGGCGGTAGAACACACACAGTGAGGCAACGACCCTCCTTAGGCTGAGAGGTTCCACAGCGCCTGCGAGTATGGGATTGTCGACGAGCCTCAACGCCTGTCTTTGTATCGATTCGAAGGGGTCAAGCTAGTATGCAGGTGCTCCGGCAAAAAGGTGACAGCAGTACTCTAAATGAGTCGTTGCCCCGCAATGAAGTACTGCTTCGCTCTGTTATATAAGCACTAAAAGTTTCTTAGATGCTACCCTGGTTCGTCGTTTAGGCACAGAATAATTAATAGTACTAACGTACAGAAGGATCACTGCGCAAGAAGATTTAATTAATTCCAGTCTTGCTCCGACGCAATACGGTGGAATTCAGCTCGCACAACATTAGGTACCTATAATTTTATTCACCTACTACTTCGTCTCTTTCTATCGCGTACCTCTTATCTCTTCTTACGCCTGTTAGGGTTGCCTTCTTGTGAAGAAATGAATATTTGATTACCAGTCCAGTTATGTACCTGTTACTATTTTTCTACTTATGTGAAAATGACAACTTTAAACATACCTACCTAGTATTAGATGAAAAAAGTATTTTATTACAATGTCCGCATATTTTAACATAAGACGATAAGCATACTACTACATTTAGTATTCTTTGCTACTACACTTCAGTGTATTTGTTAAATTGAACATACCATTTACGTGTTTAGTTACATGCCGTACGACGCAAACACGAAACGGCTTAAACTAGTCCGAGAGCCGACACCCAAAAATCATGTTGGTAAATTATTTTGATTTGCGCCAGCTAAATTGAATGCGCTTTGAAAGCAGTTCGTATTTGAATTTATATTATTGTTAGGAACTCGGTTCTCGGATACTATAAGCTTTGTTGGAACTGTATTTGGTTTCAGTTGTTTGATTGTCCTGATTGCAGAATCTTCAAAATGATGGGAGCAGACTTCGTAGCTTTTAGCTCTCAAATTTTCTTTGCTTAGTAAGTCCTCTCGTCTTATTAAAATCAGCCACTCTCGGCGCCTAAAATAAAATAGACAAATGGTAGTCAGTACGGAGCAAACACACGTGTGCTTATGGTCATTGGTTAGAGTGAAGCAAACGGGGCACTGAGGAGCACAGTCACCGTAGTAGTCGCTCGTCGCCGTCACAGGAACAGTCCCCGTTGCAGTCGCCATAGTCCAGTCTCTATACAATGAAAATTTTTCTAAGTGTTTGATAATTGCCACGCCGAAAAAGGTTAGGTGCGCCAAAAGTAGTATAACTTCAAAAATCGTATCTCCTAAGCTAGTAAAAATCACTGGACATACATGGGGGTGGCTCAAATACTCCTCAATATGGGGCGCCGTTTTTTGGCCAGGAGAGCTGGCCACCATGTATTGTCAAACTTAACCTTAGCTCTCGGTCTATATACCCGTCAGACTAGCCAAAGTGCGCCAAAGTATCTAATTATCATGTGAATGTGTGAATAATATTAAATATTATGCTATTCATTTGTATACCTATTAAATTTATTACTTCAGCTCTCGGACTATAAACAAAGAATACTAAATATTACCTATAAGCTATAAGGTAGCTTTCGAGCGCGAAGGTTTATATATTATGTAGGTAAGAACTAATAAATGACGGCGTTATGAAGGGACAAACATAAGAAATTAAAAAAATCGTATTGAGACCCTCCTCCTTTTTTGAAGTCGTTTACAAAGAAGGAACTTGGAACTGCAGAAATTACGTAGGGTTGGTATCGTCAGTGGTACCTACCTACCTATAGTCAACGCGCAATGCCCGTCAAGGACACTCGAAATTAGAAAAATACGTCGAGGCGGGTGATAGCGGAGTACGTTGACCCCGATGGGTCCGATCTAATAACCCTCCCAGTTCAAAAATCTAGCTGGCTAGGTACCTACCTACTTCGTGGTCTACCTATAAAATAAGTAGTTTTAGTCTAGTTACGCATTTTGAACAGTAGTAGTGGTAGGTTGGGTTATGGGTAGGTAGGTAGGTACCTTAAAATTTTAAAATTTATTAATTTGGCAAAATTACCTTACAGCATCTTTGGGAAGCGAGAAAAAAGATAAATCCGGCATATTTCTATTCGAATTCAAACAGCCGAACGCCACACAATATCGTCTGTCATATTTTCTTTTCTTGTCCATTCTAAGGTAGGTACCAGTAGTAGGCACGATCAAGAGAGAAAAAAAATGTTTTTATAAAATCCCAGCCGAGCGCGAGCATAGAAAACACCTCAAGCGTTCACACGAGCGCGCGCGTGACACTCGACTAATTTTTAATCCGCTCGGCCGGATACTTCGTTGTAGGTATATAACGGATGTACTGCGCGGAGTGAACCACGCCTGGTTTAGGTACCTACTATTCGGCGTTAGTTTGGGTATACCGGAGCACCAGACATTATGTCTTTATTTACATTTTTTTTTTTACAATTGTTATAATTATGTTGCTACTCTGTCGCATTGGGTCTGCCCCGTAATGACATTGTATGTATGAAATAAATAAATGTTTCCACAGGTACGTACCCTTTTTTGGCTATACATATACAGATAACTTACCTACTATTTAAGAGCTAATAGCTAACAGCTGTTGAGCACAACAAAACAGCCAATTTTTACATTGAAACAAAGTGGTTAAGGGGTCGACCTTACGATCGAGAGGTCCCGGGTGCGAATCCTGTCCACAATTCCACCGACGTGAGTCCACTCCTAGCACAAGCATTTTAGCTTAATTGGAGGGGTTAGAGGGAATATTAGCAATATCGATAATTTCGGTTGCTAATATTCTTTTAAAAAGAAAAAAAGAAAAGAGTTTGATAAATAAATGAATGTAAGCTTACCTAATTGTTTTATTAATATAACTATTTTTGTTATCTTCAGTACCGTTTTTTAATTTCCTTTCTCCCTTTTGTTATGTAAAGTTTCAGAGCTCAGATAGTAACTTCCAAAATTTTACCCATTCCCAATGGTGACTGTATCTGCTTGTATTGTACCCCAGACCGTTTTGCAATCTTTTAACATTACCCACTAGTTTAGTAATTAACGGAGATAAATCTGTCCAGCAATCTATCGAAATGATAGCAGGAGATTAATGCCTCGGAGCACCAATGCCGCCACTAAATTTGCACTAGGACCATGACTAGGACAGCTAGATAACTTTACTGTGACTCAACTCTCATTATTAGTACCGTGATTCACCCCGCGTCGATAAAATTATTTATTTGCATAATATATTTATTTGTAAAGTAAAGATACCTAGTTTCAAATTTCTTTATTCTTAAATAGAGCAACATGATCACATGCTTTTGAATTTTATTTGAAGAAACGGCGCCACAAACTCCACTTTGTTAATTTGTTTGTGTTTAGCAAGTTTCGTTGCTGACTGTACATGCACACAACTCTCAACTCAGCACACTTCAGCGTGCGACGACCGTGAAAGCAAAAACAGTGGTGTTCTGCAATTGAGTTTCTTTCATTACATATCATACATATATTACTTCTTGGCAATGCACTTGCTGTTTAGGTACGACTCTACGAGTACAGTGAACTAACTCTTCAAAAGCCAGTTTCTGAGGTTTAGCTTCAGGTGCTAAAGCATTCAGGTAATAAAGTAAGAACAGCGGTACTTCTTGGCATTTTCTGGGTGTCTATAGAATACAACAGTGGTACGACTCTACGAGTAGGTACCCACAATTTAGCTTCAGCGCGCGACGATCGTGAAAGCAAGAATATTGTGTTCTGCAATTGAGCTTTTTTTATTACGTACTTCTTGGCACTTGCTGTATATCTATAGAATCCGTACAGTACGGTATGTACAAGTAAGAATTATATTATACTAGCTTTTGCTTTCGGCTCCGCCCGCGTGAATGTCGTTTATTGCTTAATGTTGAGCCGACGCTATTGAGCATTAAATTCGCCTCTCTACTCAACTTTGTCCTCAAATATTTACTCGCCTCTGTTCTCGACTTTCTACTCGCCTCTCTACTCGAATCTCTACTATTCGATGTCTACTCGCCTCTCCAATCGGCTCACCATTCGCCTCTTTACTCGACTCTCTACTCGATCCTATACTGCACTATATTTGGTTCTATATACTCAAATATTGTCAAAAATGTCAAACTTTCATCCCCTAGCCCTATTCCCCCCTCGTCTTTCCCTTTTTTCGCGATAAAAGGTAGCCTATGTCCGTTTCCAAGCTCTAATTCATCGCTGTACCAAATTTCATCAGGATATCGTCAAAAGTGACAAACTTTAGCTTATGTCCATTTCCAAGCTCTAATCCACCTCTGTTCTAAATTTCATTAGAATATCTTTAAAAATGATAAACTTTCATACAAACTTTCAACCCCTATTTCCCCAACTTAAGCCCCCTTTCTCGCGATAAAGGTAGCCTATGTCCGTTCTCAAGCTCTAATACACCTCTGTAGCAAATTTCATTAAGATTGGTTCAGTGGTTTAGGCGTGAAAGTGAAAATACAGACAGACACTCAGACAAAGACAATCAATCAATCATGGCAAAACTTTTTTGATTTGTTCAAAATATTTATTAAGATTTTTTTTCCTTATTTGGCATTATTTATTCACCATCGTATTAGGAAAGCATAATGACACAATTAAAAAAAAAACATCACTACAGAAAAAATAAATGGCGCGGCGCCCAGCGCGTGCTTTTTTGTAGCGATGCGTTTTTATGAAATTGCCGTTTTATTGAACTTTCCTAATATGATGGAGAATAAATAATGCTGAAAAAACGAAAAAAAATTAAGAATTTTTTTGTTTCACCAAATCGAAAAAAAAAACCAATATGTAGTATACCCGGAGTACCTACTACCACGGGCCTTCGGCTTCGGGAGCGTTCCGCTAACACCCGGTATAATATAATAGGGGTTAAAGTATGTAATTGCCGTTTCATTGTAATAGGTACTTCGAATTGACATAGAACCTTCATGGTTTGAGATTTTTGAGTGAAACTTTTCCCACATGGTACCTATGTAGTTCTTCATTTAAAAATGTGCAACATTCGATTATCGACTTTCAGTTGTTTTTTTTATTCAGCTTAGACAAGAAAGATGGATACTTCGAAAATTCGAGTGATTTTTGAATACGAGTTCCGACGCGGAACTAACGCGGCAGAAACAGCTCGCAATTTCAATGTTGCGTTTGGAGAGGGGACTGCTAATGAACGCACCGTGCGATTTTGATTTAAACGCTTTCGTGATGGAAACTTTGATTTGAAGAACGAACCACGAGGAAGGCCGTCCACACAGGTGAATAACAATGAATTGAAAGACATGGTGGAAGCCGATCCGAGCCAAACTACCCAAGAATTAGCTGCATGGTTTAACGTTACCTTACCAACAATATTGACTCATTTGCGTCAAATCAATAAAATAAAAAAATGTGAAAAATGGGTACCTCATGCTTTGACTGATCTGCAGAAAGAAATGCGTGTTGAAACTTGTGTTGCCTTGTTGAATCGATACAGAAATGAAGGAATATTGGATCGAATTGTGACATGTGATGAAAAGTGGATTCTTTACGATAACCGTAAGCGAAAAATGCAATGGCTGACCCCAGGTGAAACGCCACAACAGTGTCCTAAAGCAAAGCTTACCAATAAAAAGGTAATGGTAACTGTTTGGTGGTCTCAGCATGGTGTTATTCACTATAGCTTTCTACGATCTGGTCAAGCAATAACGGCAGATGTCTACTGTGCCGAACTCCGAACAATGATAGCAAAACTAGCAGTGAAACAGCCCCGACTCATGAATCGATCTTCACCATTATTGCTCCATAATAACGCGAGACCTCATACAGTACGAGAAACCGTTTTAACTCTACAGGAACTGCAATTAGAAACTATCCGTCACCCTCCGTATTCGCCAGACCTTGCTCCAACAGACTACCATTTTTTTCGTGATTTGGACAATTTTCTATGTGATAAAAAGTTTTCTTCTCAGGAGGCAGTACAAAATGCTTTCACACAGTTTGTCGAATCTAGATCACCAGAGTTCTATCGCAAAGGCATAAATGACCTTCCTACTAGATGGCAGCAATGTATAGATAATAATGGTAATTATTTTGATTAAATAAATACGTTAAATTAAAAAAAAAACGAATTTCAATTTGTCAGTACAAATCGGCAATTTCATACTTTAACCCCTAATATAATGTAGTAAGTACCAACCGAACTACATAGTTACACATCTTTCCTTTAAATTAGGATCTAGAATAACTAAGTACCTATGGTTATTGTTGTCAGAATCGATTTCACTTATAGGTACTATACGTGATTCCTGTTTTCATTTTAAAAACAACGATATCAACCTTAACGCTTTTATTCATTAATCTGCTATGGTGTCGTTTATTTGCCTGTTTTAATCGAATAGCAGAACATGGTTACGAGTGGGCGGCATATTAACATGGTTAAGCCACGATTTGTATCTGGCTACTTTAAGTATACACCTATTTTAAAAGTGAATATAAAGACAAAACGAAAGGAGCTTGGAGCCTTGGCCGAAATTCAGACAAGTCATACAGACGTACAAAAGGTTTATGGCGCATATCTACATGCCTAATAACAAGTATTCATTTAATAGTTAACCAATTCGATCCTGGATTTTATTTTGTGGTATTTTAATTACTAATTATGTATCTTATTTACAACTCATCACAATGACTTTAACTTAATGACATGAAATGTTAGTAAGGGGTTCAAAACAAGGCAACCATACTAGGAACCGTAAAAGTTTGTTTTAATTTGGCTTATTCGTTTTCATATGGGAGTGAGTGCTGCCTGACCTCCCAACCCACAAGAGGAAAGTATGCACCAGATAATCTTCTTCATTTTTTGTTGCTTGGTTTCTTTTATTTACTTTTTTTTATTTTATTTTATGTTGTATTGTGTTGTATGTATGTGACGTCACGAGTGGCCCCATCTGAAAACCAGCGCTTCGCATAATTTTATCGTTATGAGTAGCAATTATGCTGAGATGGGACCATATTCGGGATCGCACAGTGTAAACTTACATTGTAATTTGTATGATATTTATGTAACTGGTGGATGTACATTGTGCGTATCCTGAAAAATGTTTTTTCTTTCTTCTTTCTTTCTTTCTTTCCCAATAAGTGATAAAAAGGATAGACTAGAAGAAATTGATTCAATTTCGAAATAAAATGATCAATGAAAAGGGAAAACTATGAATTGGTAAGAATTCAAATAGCACGGATAAATGAAAACTTTCGATCGTTGTAAAAGAAAGTTCACTCTTTAAACAATTTATGAACAATAAATTCAAATACATACAAGTGTACTAACAAAGTCTAATAGACAATAGTTGTTTTGTTCAAATGCTATGCACACAAAACAAAATGAAGCCGGTCACCTCTATGAGACGTGAGCATGCGCAAATAACTTTGAAGCGAAGGTGCGAAAAGCATTCGTTATTTGAGACATTAGGGCAATAAACTTTCGCATTGATGGCTTCTGTATTTATATAAAAGTGTCAATATTGTTCAAACAGTCCAAAATAATACAAATCTTGAATTCTCATTAACAAATCGACGTTGTTTGTTCTTTTCATCGCATTCACTTAAGATATATTGTTTATCTCGATTGACCTATAAAGTTTAAAGTTTGTTTATTAAACTTTAGTTAATTATTATCACTTGGTTCAAAGAATGAGTATTTTTTCAATTATTGTGAGTTACTATCTATAGCCGTGGCGAACGATGATTTCTTCTTGAATGATTTATCTTTACTGAAGTTAGTTGAAACAGGTCCGGATTTAAAGGCCTGGAGGGCGCGGGGCAACAAAGGAGTGGAGGCCCCTTGGCCCTAAATTATTTCCCGAAAACATGAAAAAAAAAATCAGTTGAGTTTTTCAATAAATATTTTATTGTGAAACGCAGGTAGATTCTTTTAGTATTTAACAAACTTAAGTATATAAATATAATTGGAAACAATAATTATTTGAAATTAAATTTTAGTGTTAACGAACGGAACGTCCGAGCTTTTTTCGACGAAAAATCGTTGATGATTTCGCTAAAATCCAGTTCCCGAAGTAAATCGTTTTCAATGCTCAGGAGAGAAAAGTTTGATAAACGGTTTTGTCCCATTATAATTTTCATTGAACAAACACACGTACAAAGACAGAACAATGATATTACTGTTAATTTTCAAGAATAATATAATCATGTTTGTACAAAGTACTGTAGGTGAAGGTAAAACAGCGAAAAAAAACATCAAAGGAAAAGATAGTAACTAGTGTTTACTGGACGGAATTTAAAAAAAAATCCGCTGTCTCTATTGTGGGGCCCCTCTTTTGTGGAGGCCCCGAGGCTGCCGTCCCGGTTGCCCTCCCTTAAATCCGGCAGTGATTTGAAAGGCCCGGTAACCGTCAAGGTACCTGTACCTAATGCCCCCTACCCTATTACATCTCTGGCTACGACCAAAAATTTGACATCTATGAATATGAAAATTTAGGTTAGCATAGAACCGATGCGCATGTACCTATATGAGAAACGCAATAAAAATCATTTTAACGCACCTATATAAACTGGACAAAGTAATTAAATCTCATTTTTGTCTAAGAATTGTCCAGATTTAATTTGTTTGCGTAGTCTTATTTACAAAATAAAATTTATTTGATATCGGTATAGGTTGATACATTAAGTATGAAGTTACCTATTAACTCAATCAAGTAAGTAGGAAAAATCACTTAAATTATCTTACGTGGTGTTCTATAGATAAATGTGACCTATTATGGAGCAAACAAAGTTGTTTATATCTGTAATCGTAGACCTATTGACATTTATAGTAATATCTCATTTAAACTGGTAATGAATAATCGTGTATCATATAGGTACTACCTAGCTCGAGTAGATATTTACCATAAAACCCATCTCAGGATAATCAACAACATGAATATAATAAAAAAATAAAAGGAATAACTTACCGGACTATAAATCGCCATGTTGCCCTTTTAACTCTAAATTAAACTAGGCTGCACCTTTGTTCGTTTTAGTATTCCAGCGAGTCGCGCGCGGAGACGAGACGAGTCTAAATACGCGGTGGCTGTGCGCTGCGTCCGCACGCGATGTCCGCTACGAACTGACGATGAACTTTGTAGCGCAGCGCTGGCGCCGGGTGCAAGCAGCACCGGTAAACGCATGCGCCTAATATAATTGACTTATTGACGCATATTTCGATCAACATTCCAAGGGATGAGAGGCTCGTAACTCCGGACACTATCAGTCAATCATCGCAGCATTAGCTTGTTAATTCCTACACCAGTAAGGCTCAAATTTTTTTTATGTGCAAAGCCTTGTTCTTTCGTGTTTATTCATCTCTAAATAAGACCATGTTTTATTACCTGATCAATCTTTTCATACTATATTGTCTTGGGACATTGCTCTTTTAATTAGGGATAAGTAAACAAGGGAATGTGTTTTGCGCTATCAGGCAAGTGCCGCGGTAAAGAACCTATATAACGATAAATCATAATAATCGCTTTTGTGAAAGTTGTGAATATTCTTTGCCATTTTGAGAAATAAAGAATTTGAATTTGAAGTAAGGTGTCGAGTAGAGAGGCTATTAGAGAAGTGAATGGAAGGCAGGTGGAGAGGCTAGTAGAGAGTCCAGTACAGAGTTGAGTAGAGGCTAGTAGAGAGTGAAACAGGGATAATTAGAGGATCGAGTAGAGAGGCAAGTAGAAAGTCGAGTAAAGAGTCAAATAGAGAGGCGAGAAGATTATCCATTATTTGCTCGATTCTGCGTTTAAATCCCGCGGGCAACAGCTCGTTTAAAAATAAAATCTCTAATCCTGTTAATAAAATTAAGACTTCTTGGAACATTATAAATTCCGAATGTGGGCAATCTTCATTAACTGTAAGAGATTTTCATTTAAAAATAGAAGGTCGCCATGTCACGGAGGATCTGGGGGTTGTGACAGAGTTTGAACATTTCTTTGCAAATATACCTTTAATAACAACTAAAACTTTTCTGAGTTGCCGACCTTGACTAAAGTATTTGAGAAACTAATCCTAGGACGGTTGATGATCCATTTCGGTGAAAACAATTTTTTTCATGATAAACAGTTTGGGTTTAATAAGCGACGTTCGACTGCTGATGCTGGTCTAAAATTGTTAAATTGTATTTACGAGGCCTGGGAGGATAAGCATAATGCATTGGGTGTATTCTGTGATCTATCCAAGGCTTTCGATTGCGTCCACCATGACACATATTAATCAGGAAATTAGAACACGTTAGTTAGTTACACGTTCATTTGGATCTGTGATTTCGATGAGCGTTCCACAGGGTTCAATACTTGGACCATTTTTATTCTTATTATATGTATATTAATGATCTCCCCTACCATGTAAGGGACAAAAATATTATTATTTTATTTGCTGACGATACTTCGATAATATTTAAAATTAAAAGGCTACAAAATAATTATGACGACTTGAATGGTGCAATCACAAGAGTGGTCCATTGGTTTAGTACTAATAATCTTTGCCTGAATGGAAACAAAACTAAATGTATAAAATTCACCTTACTTAATGTTACACAGGTGGAAACCAATGTACAACTTCATGAACAAGTGTTTGTGGAATCAACAGTGTTCTTAGGTTTAAGTATTGACGCCAAACTACAGTAGGGATCGCATATTGAAAAAATAGGCAGTAGATTAAGTTCGGCTTTCTACGCTGTAAATAAGATTAGTATTGAGTTACAGAATTCTCCTTTGGGGTAATTCCACGGATTTACAAACAATATTTATCTTACAAAAGAGGGCTGTGCGAGCTATTTATATTTGGGCCTAAGAGTTTCCCTTCGAGAAAAGTTTAAAGAAATAGACATTCTAACCGTAGTGTCACAATACATTTTCGAGAACCTACTGTATGCAAGGAACAACATCTCAAAATTTTCAAGAGTTTGTGACAGGCATAATATAAATACCAGACATAAACTGTATACGCTTTTTTAATTGATTTAACGAAATTAGGGATTTACCTGTGAATGACTTTAAAAATGCAATTAAGACTAACTAAGCTGTGCCAAAAAGGCTATTATAAAATCCAAGAATATTTAGATGATAAACAAGTTTGGAAATGAGCTGTTCGCTCAACTATGCTACTTAAGTAAACTATTGTATATAGACTAAGTAGGCTAAGCACATGTTTGTAAATAGACTAAAAAAAATGCCCGCTCAGTTTCTTACCGGAGTCTTCTCAGGTCGGGGCCGTGTTTCTAGCCGGTGGTGGTTCATTTGCTAGTCTAGAATTTTATTTTTTAAATTTGACGTTTTATAAGTACCGTTTAAATGCTTTATGAATAAATTTATGAAAAAAATTACAGAATAAATTATTTTTGACTTTGAGTCTTTGGTCACCATTTCTGGCGACTCCGCCTTTTTGTAGAAGATCAAGTCCTCCTAATCCTAATGAGATTCACGTAGGCACCCAAGAACGCAAATCAAACAGTAAATTTGAATATATTTAGTGAATATTTATTTGATTTATTCTTACATTTCTATGTATGTAGGTTCATCTTCTTGCCTGATGAACAGTATACTTCTTGTGACGCACCCGGCTGTCCTGAATTGCCAGTGGGCGTCGTCCTCGTGTTTGAGCTGATTTCGACTTTTATACCTCTGCATTACACAAACTTATTAATTATTATTATCGTCCTGCTACGTCTATCGAAATTTGTATCTACGCATTTTCTAATTCTTCGAGTGCCCATATAAGTGAATTCCCTTCGGCTCTTTTTTTTTACTAACTTCTTACATATCAGGCTTTGCGATAATCGGTGTGGTGGCGGAACAAGAAAAGAAGTACCTATTGCCGCCCCATCTCCTCCGAAAGGTGTCATAAGAGGCGAAGAACGGAAAAATACGCAGTATAACTTTGAGAGAAGGTAAACTCCAAATAAAACCCTGTACCAACCCGTCTGGCCAGCGTGGAAACTGTAGGCCAAAGGCTCCCAACATTGAGAGTGTGAACTAAAACAGTGAACTGTGGACTGTCTAGGTGTTGCTTATGGACTTATTTGTGGTGTTAATTAGCTAGTAACTATGATTATTATGCGGTATCATTTCTTTATGTTGTCGAATACCGTGTAGTCGAAGGCGTGCGTCTGAAAAAAAAATGCTTACATTACTAGACTATTAACACAAAAAACTTTATAAAAAAGTTTTAAAAAATCTGTTGTACTAAAATATTTAAGTATCTATAGTAACAATTTTCTACAAGGGTTGCACTGATTTCAAAAGCTTGTTTCGCGCAAGATTTTTCTCTGTTTTCTGTTTACACTACAAACACAACTAATCTATCTTGTTCAATTCTCAATGTCCCAAGACTAACTCGACGCTATTCCTATGGCTACCATCCAACTCTATCATCAGACACTGGTCAGTCGCATCCAGCTAGCACTAAAGTACTCGTCAAAACGAATTAAACGGGCCCATAGTCGATGGGGTTATGTTGTTTAATTACTGAGTTCTTATAACCATTTTCTAGCTCCATTATCGGACCCTGATTATCATCTAGCATTAAAGTACCTACTCGTCAAAATAAATTAACGAACCGAGAATCGATGGGGTTGCGTAATTTCTTTCCTGAGTTCCTATGACCAGCTTTATCATCAGATCAGAGACCCTGGTAACCATCTAAAAATAAAGAAATCGCCTAGACAAATCCAATGAGCTGAAACTAGATGGGGTTGCAACGTTTCATTACAGAGTTCCTATGACCATCTTCCAGCTCCATCATCAGATCAGCACCATGTCCGCCGTAACACGGAAGCGAGTCAAATTTAATTTGCAAGATTTGATGATGAACATCGCAACAGGCGAAACTAAATAAAAACCTGTTTAAAATGATGATAATACATATGGCACATATTAGATTGTAGTGTTGTGTAAACCTATTTGCGTGGAGTGTTGTGCAGGGTTGCTGTGTTGCAAGAGATCAGTAAGGAAAGAAAGAAGAAATAAAGAATGAAAGAAAATTATTTTTATTCTACATAGTTACTACAACAATACAATAACAAAAATAATAGAACATACAAAATAGACGTAGAATAATGGCAGATTCTCAGTGTTAGTTAGCAACGAATTCTCGTGGTAACTTTTATGTCGCGAACACATAGTTATTTATTGCTTAAGAAATACCTACCTACTCATAAACCAGGATTCCATTGTCGCTTCATATGTCACATTAAATACCTACCGGTCTATCACACTATTCACCAAGGAATTAGGTAATCACGCTACTGACGCTACACCTAACTCACATTTACCAGGGTCATGCCAAATGATAGTAGATATTCAAAACGGTATTATTTTTTGTAGATTTGAAAGCGATTTTGCTCACTGCGTGAGGCAAAGTAACTTTTTTTTTTAAAGTTGTACCCATAGTCTTAGAAAGAATCGTTCCGCAAAGAATTTTCGACACTCTGTTAGCGAAGTTATATTTTTATGTTATCTATGGCGAAGTTTTAGTCATAAATTATTATGTATGAATTGTATAGATTGTATGATTGTGTGATTGTATGAATTGTATGACTTGTATGAATTGAAGAATTGTTTGATTTAGATGAATTGTATGACTTGTATTAATTGTATGAAATAATCAAATTTCTTTTTGTCTTCTCAGTAATAATTATTATGTTTTCTAGCTGCATGCTGAAGTGAAAAGTAATGTGTGCTACACAAGAGCAAAAGTATTTGCATCTCGTGCATTTGAATCCCTGACCACGCTCAGGATTCTACATTAGAATCACTCGCTACGCTCGTGATTTAATCTTAGAATCCCTCGTTTGCTCGGAACTGAAAATCAGCACTCGCAGCAAAAAACCATTTTGCTCACTTGTTGCACAAATAACAATTTCCATACGTCTAAACCATTTGGAAAATACTTCTGCCCTCTCTTTTCTAGATACCTCTGAAATCTCGAAATTAAACGCAGCGAGTGCATGTTCTTTGGTTTCAAACCTATTATATTTTAATGTTTCTTTTATTTTTGCAAATAGGTATAAATCTTAAGGTTAGTCAGCGGAAAATAGCGGCTGAGGTACCTATGGTGGGTTTATTTTTCGTATTAGAAATGCGAATGTTTGGGCAGTAGGTGGTACTATTTTCTATTCTGTGGTTCTCGCACGTGTGCGCCATCGCGCACTCATCGGTGAGTCTGTGCAGCACCCATCTCTAACAACCCTAACGGAGAGAGGTGGGTCGTGTGTTTGCGTCTGCATTGCTGCGGATCTAAAGTCTGCTTCTCGCTCGAGCTCTACATTTGAAATTGACCGATATTTACAGGTTTTCGACTGCTTGAATATTTTCTTGAGTGACCACACTGACCACTGTTGGCGGCCGACCAGTCTTTGCCTCATATTCAAAGCTCTCATGTGTTCTTCTAAAGTCAGTAAAACAATTAAAAAACTGCTTCGTGTATAAATCATTAGTTGATAACCGCACCCTTAGCACGAGCAACAAGTAAACTAGGGTTGTAAGTTATTTACCTGTTATACTCGGTGGTATTATTATTATTAACTGTATCTAAAGTTGTATGTCCATTCCCTTATGAGTGGTCATCAGTTCCAATTTCTGTGTCACTATGGTCAGTTGTCCGAGCACGTAGTATATTTTGTCCTCCAAGCGGACCATTTTTGTGCTTATGCTGCTTACCTGGAGACCAACAATTTATTTGTATTTAGCTGGTTCCAGACCGACCGAGCATGGCTCGCGAGCCAATGCTTCCGGCAGTGTAGACGTGGTTCGGGTTGCCTAGGACCCAAGTTGGCTCGGCCGAGCACCACTTGACCTCGAGCCGAACGTTAAAGTAAATGCTCAAATTGGCGGACCTTGGCTCACGTCACGAGGCATTCTCGCAATCTTTCAAATTCATCTCGGATGCCACAGCTCGCAAGTAGTAAGTCGAGCTGCCGAGCTATACTCGGCCCGGACGGACCCGGCTATAAAGACATCACACGTCTTCTTCATCCTAGCATCAATCCCAGTCGCATCCAAAGCTTTCAACTAGGAGTATAGGGTCCGCTTTACCAGTCCAGCTGCGGATTTTGCTAAACCTCGATTTTTTCCGTGAAGCGACTGCCATTGGTCCTCCACCACCCAAAGGCGATATCGAAGCATTGCAGTAAGACCTGTAGTTGGATTTTTGATGGCTCCAACTACCCGTGACAACTGCCATAGACGCTCGCATGGCAAACCGGGACCGACGGCTTAACGTGCTCTCCGAAGCACGACCAGACCAATGCAAATACCCATATTCATGTATACAAATATTTGCACTGAGCGGGGATCGAACCCTCGCTTCCTGCGTGTCAGTTTTATCACACGTAAAGATAGATTTTGCTACTGAAAGTACCTAATTGAGATTGAGATTGAGGTTAAATCCTAATGGCAATGCACTTACTGCGTTTTTTACTTTGTCCATGGTAGTCGTGCTGCTATTGACGTACACATCCGAAGTTACCTGTTAACATAGGTTCCATAAGTAATAAGACATAAGTAGCCCTACGTAGAGCTACCTTACACCCCGGTATCTGAAGACGGAATACGGCATGCAGTTTTAGTCGGTTTGAGTCCGACATAACCACATCCATTACCACCAAATCCGTGTGGAATTCCGCACGAAAAAGAGGAAGTTAGACGGGGTGGACAAACGGACTCGAGCTTCAAAGTCCAATCTTTGGATGCAACCGATTAGCGGTCGGATGAAGACGGGGTTGCTGGCCGCTAATGCTTACCGAGAGTTTGTTTAAAGCGTGTTGACTCAGCATGATTGTATGGTGCATGATACCGATCTGTCGCCACGCCAGAGACATCTCTGACTCCATTGTCGAACTGAGATTGTGCAGACCTTGTGTCTGATTACTTGTTATAGCGAGCCGAAGGGTTTCCAATCTACGGAAATTCAATTTTCAATAAACAAAATATTTAAAACTATTTGTTCACGTTTTGTAACAGTTCATTATTTATTAGAAGAAAAAAAGCTCGCATGAGTTGTCTGTTCCTATAACCTTACTGTTTGAGAGGTCGCTTCGCGAAGGTTGTGTGCCCTCTATTTGGAAACGCGCGTTGGTTACCCCAATACCTAAAGGAGGCATCAGCACTGATATTGAGAAATAGCGACCCATCTCAAAACTGTGCCAGTTTGGCAAGATATTAGAGAAGATTGTTACTGACCAGTTGTCAACCGCTCTGCGACGCCACATTACTACAGATCAACATGGTTTTCTGAAGGGGCGCAGTGTTGAAACAAATCTTTTATCGTACACTGAGATTATTCTCCACGCCTTAGACGATAATTATCAAGTGGACGCCATTTACACTGATTTTGCCAAAGCATTTGACAAAATTTGTCACGAACGTTTGCTTTTAAAACTTTGGCAGATTGGCATACATGGTGATCTTATTCGTTGGATTAAATCGTACATCGAAAACAGATCGCAGGCTGTTGCGGTAAATGGGTATACCTCTCAGTACAGACCCATTCCTTCTGGCGTCCCACAGGGATCGCATCTGGGACCGTTGTTATTCGTACTGTACCTTAACATGTAACGGATAGTATAAACGGCTCAAATTTACTGTTATACGCTGATGACACAAAAATCTTTAAAAATTATTCGGGACGTGGATGACTGTGAGGTCCTTCAAAAAGATGTTAAAAATTTCGAGGCATTTTGTGAACAAAATAACCTATTTTTAAATACTGACAAGTGTTCTGTCATAACTTTTAGTAGGAAGAGAGAACCCATTAGGTTTAAATACCAACTTTGTAAAAAAGAATTAGCCCGCGTAGATCAAATTCGTGATCTTGGGTTATTATGGATTGCAAGGTTACCTTTGTAGCTCATATAGAAGGCATAGTGGAGGAAGCTTTTAAAAAATTGGGTTTTATTCTTCGCGTTGGAAAACCATTTAAACGAGCTTTAACGTATAAGGTGCTGTTTAATAGCTATGTCCGTAGTCGTCTCGAATTTGCTAGTCCGGTCTGGAGTCCATTTTTTAACACCCATATCGATAAAATAGAAAAGGTGCAGAAGAAATTTATAAGAACTCTCGATTACCGTACCGGTCACGAATATTTGGAATATGCAACGTCGCTGAACAGGTATAATATGTATCCATTAGGTTGTCGTCGAAACTGCACTGATATATTAACTATCTATAAAATTATTAATAATATTATCGATGCTCCCCCATTATTGCACTCATTATCTTTTAGGGTACCTCAACGTCGCGAACGAAGTTGCCGAGCAAGCCTCTCTTTGCGATACCCCGTAGTCGTACAAGTTATGCAGAAAATGCTTTTATCTACTCTGATACTATAATACAAAGATTATAAAATTGAAATCAAAACTCTTATGACAAACATTACGCACAGGCCAAAAAAAAAGTTTTATTACGATACAGGTCTTGTATGGACACACCTATATCATAAAATAACTTTTTAATCATAACGATACACCTATACAACCTCCATCTAGACCAAACCTCAAATTAAAAAAAAGAATCCGCCGATTCGGGAAAAAAAAAGAAACACGCATGCGCAATCGACGTTTGCGCCTTGGCGCGAACAATTTTTTTTTTGTTCTATACATTTAAATTAAACAAAGTTTGGTTTGGTTTGTAAAATAAATTAGTTTATGTATTATAGTATGAGAGTAGATAAAGTAGTGTATGACACTGTACATAACTTGGTCTTATAACACTCGTGTGATAATATAAAAAAACTCGCCTGCGGCTCGTTTTTTTAAAACACACTCGTGTTATAAGAACCCTTATTATGCAACAGTATCATAAACTACTATTATAAGACGTGCTTGCAGGTTGTACAATGTCAGATTATTAAAGGTTGATTTGTTCAGTGAATCTCTTAGACACTTCAAAAGATTAGCCATAGAGGGTCTCTCTGAATGATTATACATATTTGTATGGTTAGATTTAATTTGATAGTATGGATGCTTGAACACAATTAACTATATGTCTTGTAAAAATATAGGAAACTGTAGGTCTGTATTTGTTAAATTGTTGTCTATTTTAATGTAGTTATAAATGACTGTTTGTTTCTTAATAAATAAAATTAAAAAAATTAAAATAAATTGAAATTAAATCCCTGCTCTTATGGTAACAGGTGATTACTAACTTCATATTTGTAGCCTTATTGATATTCTTTTGTTCGCTTCTAATAATTTCTGACAACTGCATAATAATTTGGTTAACGATCTGCTCCAGCCGCTCCTTGGTAGCGAGCACATTATCTGACGTCTCTTGGATCATTTTGTCAGTTTTCGCCAGCAGCTTAACCTGTGAATGTTTTAAACGTAACAAATTACAATATTTATATAAAAAAATGAAATCTCTCCTTCTAAATTTAAAAGCAATACTCTTGTCGGTGGAGCAATCGCCATTCCTCCCTTTAGCTCTCTTAGGCTATCTGCGGGATTTATATATGGCGGATAGTGGAACGTCCATCAGATATAATGGAAAGCTGCGAATACGTAAATAAGCAGTCCCCGACCACAAAGCGACAGGAGCAAAAGAACGTGGTGGACAGTTCATTAGGACAGGCTAACCTATAAAGTGCCACATAGGTTCTCTGACGCTCTTATGACGTAGCGTAGCGACAAGTGTCGCCACTTTAAAGCGCTCTCACCCTGAAACCGGGCAGCAGCGGTATGAGTACTGGCCAGGGGATCGAGAAGTCCAAAGGGTGAACTGCGGAACGTAAGGCAATTGGGGCAAGCACTGTTCTAAAGGCCCTTTTTGGAAGTATGAAAAATGGAAAAATTAAATACACTTAATACAATACACAAAGTTATACAAGAACTGTTTACTATGTCTCTCTACTGTTAATAGCTCCCAAGTGTGACACCCATCTTATCATGTATTCAGGCGTACAGTCGAAAAAGAAGATGCGGTCACACTTTTTCATATAAAGATGTATGTAAATGCGCAAGCGTATCTCCTTCTCTTCTGCTTTAATTTAATGATGTTTATGATCGACCCTATCGATTGATGCCCTAAAAATACAGGAGTTACTTTTTCGGATTTTAGTGGGTTACCGGATCACGGTGTTGCATAACCCCCAATTTTTCTGTCATTTCCATATCCTACTCGAATACTGTAGTCATTATAATAAGAAACATCAGAGTAAAACTTCTGCGTCGCTACGACGTCTAGATGTTTTTTTTTTAAATATCAAAGTATTTTCAAGCCCGGAAGTAAGAAAAAAATTGTTTATTTAAAAACTAGCTCGTTTTAAATTATTCCGATAATACTCACTAAAGTTATATAGTATACTAAATCTTTCCTTAAGTTTTCATGTATTTACGATGATTATTTAAAAATATAGAAATATTGTATTCATTTTTGGTTATTATTTTTAAAAGAAATCTTGAAGTCGTAGCGACGCAGGAATTTTACTCTGATGTTTCTTATGATAATGACTACAGTATTCGAGAAGAAAATGAAAGTGACACAAAATTGGGTGTTTTGCAACACCGTGCGGATGTGCCAAGCGAATTTTTGAAATGATTGAATGCAGTTGTTTCTTATAAAAAATAAAGGAAATTTGCTATCTCCAGTATTAAGAGTACTTCATCTCCAGGTTACGTCAAAATCTTCCATCACGTATATTTTACAAATTCGTTGTGAGTAATTACGGATTTAAAAGTGTGTTATTTTGCATTTGACTTTCTCATTTTATTTATTTAGTACTAAGCTGTTGCCCGCGGCTCCACCCGCGTGGATATTGCTTAACGCTTAGTGTTCTCAAGCTCTAATTCACGTCTGTACCAAACATCAGGATATCTTCAAAAATTACAAACTTTCATCGCCTATTACCCCCCTTCCCCCCCCCCCCTTTAACCCCTTCTTTCGCGATAAAAGGGAACCTATGTCGCTTTATGCGCTTTATGAGCGCGTAATTTTTTTGTATTCGAATAATTTGTGGCGGCCTGCTTGACCGTCAATCGCAGTAGCGTGATGATATAATATATAGCCTATTTGTTATTCTGATGTATAAGCTATATTATTGTAAAGTTTCATTAAAATCCATTCAGTAATTTTTACGTGAAAGAGTAACAAGCATCCATCCATACATCCATCCATCCATCCATACTTCCATTAATCCATACAGCCATCCAACCATACTTACAAACTTTATCGTTTATAATTTATTTAAGTATTAAGTATTATGCACGATGTAATAGGTCTTTACATATTAAATTGGTGTTTTATAATGGCCAGTTGCCATTATTTGATCTCAAAAATCCAGCGTTTGGTTAGGAATTCCAAATTCATTTAAATTTTAAGCTTGTCTATTCGTTTTAATTTTGATATCGTTTTGTGACACGCCACAGTTTCATCGCGGCTACAGCGCTGCAGGAACAGCTCGAAGGATTAATGATGTGAACGTGGGAGCCACTGTTGAAGAAAGCACATTACGTTTTTGGTGCCAACGCCTTCGCTTTGGAAATGTTGACCTCAAGAATAAACCTCGTGGACGACCAGAGAACCTATAAGTTGTCAATGAGGATTTGAAAGTGATCGTGGAAGCGGATCCATCTCAAACCACGTGAGTGTTAGCTGCAGGCTTGTGTGTGAGTGATAAATCATTTGAAACAAGTTTGAAAAGTGAAAAAGTATGAAAAATAACTTTGTCAAGCAAACTAAAAACTGCTGCATCACGTAACTCGATCGTACCAATAACGAGGGGATTTCGAATCGTATCATTGCTTCTGATGAAAAATGGATCCTATACGATAATCAGAAACGCAAATCACAGTGGTTGAACCTTAAAGAACCGGCCAAATTCTGCCCCAAGCAAAAGTTCACTCAAAAAAAAGTACTGGTTAATGTCCGATTGGCCAGTTATGGAGTCATTAACCACACCTTCCTAAGATCTGGCCAGACGATTACGGCAGATTTGTGTTACCAACAATTGGAAACCAAAAGCTAGCCGATAAACAGCCGAGATTGGTCAACAACGCTAGACCACACACTGCACAATAGACGGTGGAGAAACTAGAGGAGCCAGGATTGAAATGTCTCCGACACCCACCATACTGGACTCGGACTGAGTCTAACCGAATACCGCTTTTTTTCGGAATTTGGATAATTTCTTAATTAAAAAAAAAAATCAATTCAGATGAGACAGTCCAAACGCCTTCAAAGATTTTGTTGATTCTCGCTCCCACAATTTTTTCAGCAAACGAATCAATGAACTGCCTATAAAATGGCAAAAGTGCATAGATAACAACGGCAACGGTACATACTTTGATTGATTAAATAACAAAACTGTAAAAAAATATAGTTTTTCTTTTTCCATATAAAACGCCAATTTTATACCTAATATATTGGCGAACTTAACGCCGTTAGCTTTCTTTACCAGTCTAACAGGGCAGTGCAGAGCTATTACGAGGTAGGCGCATATTAATGAAGGATACCTACTATTGGTTCTCTTTTTCATCATAGCATTGTAATTTATAAGACAGATAATGATTGCGATATGAAATGTACATCTATAATAGAAATGAAAGATTTTGATGAATTGTATACAAATTACACTACAGTTAAATCACCTCAGTACGCAGAGAACTACAATTTTTGAAGATGTCGTCGAAAGCCTGCTGGGTCATATTATTGCTTTGAGTCAAACTTCGCTGGAAATCTTCATTAGTCGTTCGCAGTTTCTCTCCCATTTCGCGTACTTTCGTTTCTAATTTGGTTGTTACTGTAATAGAAGTATAGATATATTTAGCTAACTATAGTATGAAATGTTTGATATAACGTTCTAATACTAATAAGGGAAAACGTGTTCTATCCAAAAACTAGTTTTAACTGTAACATATACAAATGAACTTACAGAGAAGTATATTGTTGAGTGTAGTTTCCGTGGCGGTAGAAACGGCTTCAAGGCTCTGATTTGTGGAACGATTTAGGTCGGCGAGCCTTGGCAGGTCTTTCCACATGCTCTCAGCGTCCGATAGTAAACGTTGTATCTTCTTTATTTCCTGTTCTTGGCGTTTCATCGCTGTGAATTGATATCATTTTATTAAACGACTTCACAATAGGAGGAGGTTTTCAGTTCCAGCGGTATGATGTTTTTAGATTAGATTAATTATCTAGGTTGGGATCTCAGACGGCATTCGCTCCCGTAAAATTTTAAACAACCAATAAAAGAAGGAGCAGGATAGCGAACCTCAGTCAGGTCCCAAAGTGTACGCTTTAGATTCAACTGGGAGCCGGCACATTAAAAATGAATCAGCTATATTTTTATACTATAATTGTTTTCTAAAGGTAGAACCTATTTAATAATGATTGTAAAGATTTCTTTACATATTGTTCTACATCGGTTTAATTATGATCTAAAACTTGCTAATAAATATATAATTATTAAATGATATAATTTTATTTCACATAAAATATATCTAAGTATATCAAAACAATACAATGTAAAATCAATAAAAAAAAAAAAAAAATAATAAAATAAATTAATTTCTACTTTTAGGAAACAAACAACAAATAAAATCACCTAATTATTATTTAAATTGACTGCAAATTTCAGTCTTTTACCTTCAGTCATGTTGTTGTGCCACGCCTCGTCGGCGGCGGCGGCCACCTCGCTGAGCGGCACGATGTCCGGCTGCACGGCGTGCGCGGTGCCGTTGTACTCGCTCAGCTTCAGCTCGTACTTGTTCAGCAGCTGCTCAGCCTCTGATATATGCTTCTTAAATGGATTCATGTCCGAAGTTACATCTAAGCATATAGTGCGCAACGCGTCCTAAAATATATTTAACATTCGCTTAAATTCAGAACGAGAGGGCGAATTAAAATCTGACAGGTAGCGTGATATATCTACTTATATCGCTTAGATGCCAAAATTCGTAATGTCACCAGCTGCAAGGGTATCGGAAAGATTCTGGGATGGTTCGTGCACTCACCTGGGCTTACTTGCTCGCGTGGACGGCGCTCACAGTCGCTCGGGTAAATGCCCACCGCCGAGATTTCTTTCACGAAAAGACTCTACAGTTCTGGTATCACTCGCGAATTGCGATATCACCACATATGAAAAGCGGGAAAGCGAGAAGAGCAGGAAAAGTCCCTATGTCTTGTAAAAATACGGAATAAAAAATTTGACTACTTAAAACACGGTGTATAGTTCGGAAGTGAAGTTCTTGGTACGCACGTAATATAAAACGTCACAATGGCGCTACTAGTATCGTCATACCGGGCAACGAACCAATTAGATTACAGGATTGGATTAGATAGGAACTATGGCACTCCGAAACACAGCGAACACACGCCTACGTCATCACCACTATCAATGTTTCTCAAACTTTATAGTTTGGGGAAATTTTATAACCTGCTTATCTACTTAATTTTTATTATTTAGTTTATGTATATTTCACGGCTAACGATTTAAAACTACTTCTAAGCAGTATTCTGAAATTAAAAATATCTTAATGTGCCACTTTTTACACTTTTACTCATACAGTTCCGAATAGAACAACCAACCATTTTAGTCGAACAAAGTGAAAATTTTAGAAATAAATCTTTGAAAATCACTGTATGCCGTAGGACTGAGCGAGACCGGCTTATGAGTTCAACAAGAATAGCAATACATGTCAAAATGCCGAAATGTCAATGAGACAGCTTTTTTTGTGTAACCAGTATTATAAAATAATAACTCCCCAACCACCTTTATTACCTGGGAGAATCCGATTAAACAAGGTGGTTTTAATTAACAATTAAGTTAATATATTAATTTTTAGTGTGATTAAACAAACAAAATGATAATTTAAATGCTAAATATATATTCTTGAACAGACTGGTGGCTGAAAATTTTTCCATGAATTCGTGTTTTGTTACAATAAAATGGCAATTGGTTAGTGACGTAAGCAGGTGTTGCTCCCGGAGTGCTAGACCTTGTTTTCTTAGACCATGATAGGAACATGGTGACACCGCCAAATATTAATTAACTTACGCTTCATACAGAACAGAGTTACCACTGACCTTAAATCAATATAATACCTACTTACTAATAAAAAAAAGTGTGTGTGTGTACTTATGTAGATGCGTCAGACGATATACTTCTTTTTAAAACTAAAATGTTGACTATAGCTAACTTCAGGGTGTATGTTTTTCGTGACGGTGTGCGGCGCGTATCGTAAAAATTTACTCTCATCATTTTTCCCTAACGCGCGAAAAGAAGTATAACTTCAAAATTAGTGTCCTGGTCAAAAACAGAATTCATTATCAGCTATAGCATGGTAGATAATAGCGGGAACACTGACAGTTTTGAGCGTAACGTAGACTTATAGGTTATGGGCCCACGCCCAGACATAGTCAAACAAAGCGTGATATTTTAGCATTGCTCACCGGATTCAAATCATTCTTCAGGGTTATTATTTCTTTATTGACGGTATCAATTTTAGCGTCTGTCGCGTCCAATCTTCTTTGTAAATCACTGTTTACAGTCATACTTTTATCTAATTTCGTGGTGGTTGATGGTGTGGGTATCGATGTTAATAAAGCCTGTTGGATTTTTTCTAAGCCTTCATTTATTTTGCTTTGTGATGACTTTTCCCGTTCTACTTCCTAAAAATGAGTAAACAAGTTACAAGCATCACATATTTCATGTACACTACACCTGCCATTCGAAACAAATTGGTACCAACCTGCAAAAGTATAGTTTCGACATTGGACAGTCGGCCATCCAGCCTTGATATCATGCCTTTCAACGGCTCCAAGGCTCTGTGCTTCTTGTCGAGATTACTTAACATTCTCTTGACTTGCTCGCCGAGAGACTTCTCGCGAATCTCAAATCGCTCTATTTTATCTTCTAATGTTCTTATCATGTGGACTAGTGACAACAAAGCACCTTTGATGTCTTCGTTTCTAAAAGAGTAATTTCGGGTAATTAAATTTTTTATCGGTACCAACAATTCGCACCTCTACTTACGTAATGGTTTGTATACTTACGTGATTTCTTTGCAGTGTGTGTGTGGTGCCCACAACAGTAGCGCGATGACGACCCAGCACAGTCTCTGGGGGCATAAGAGCCAACTTTAATAACTTTAAGGACCTAATAATTAAACGTTGCCTAACTAAACAAACTGGTGATTACGCGAGTCACGATGAGCTAACTACATACTTAGTTACATAATATGGTATTTTATACATAGATATGATGCGATCAAACAGTTTGAACCCATATATTTCATATTTTTATGTAAGTATTAAGTATAAATGCGACAGTATTACGGGCAGGATGAGCCCTATACATACAGTAACCCTACTGTATGGATGAGGGTCACCCGGCCAGCCGAAAACGCGAAAGGCGGCAACTCAGACGTCAGAGTTCACTCAGCGGCCTCCGTCCACTATGATCCATGGGCGCAGGCCTGGGGGTTACAACTTGACAAGTGAAGCCACCTGTCTCCCTAGCATAAGCAGGCCACGGCGGCGGCGCGATGCACCACACCCGAGAGGGCCATCTCGAAACCGGAGATGGCCCTAGTCAGCTGGGGTGCAAGGGATATGTTTAGGGCACGCCATAATAGCAGCGGTGAGACCTATCATGGAGAAGTGGCTAGAGAGGCCACACGGCAGCCTCTCGTACCGGCTGACACAGATTTTTACCGGGCACGGGTGCGTCGGATATGGAAAGAGCCAACGTCGGGCGACGGAGGTCGAAGAATGACCTCCGTCCCCCATGAGCGCAGGCCTGGGGGTGACGGGTGGAGCCGTCTGTCACCTTAGCAGAAATAGGTAGCAGCGGCGGGCAACGTGCGATGCGCGCCTTCCCATACCCGGAGGCTAGATGTTGCTTCCGTAGTCCCCACACCCGAAGAGGACCAGCTCGGAATAGATGGCCATGAGTCGGCCAAGGAGAGAGATATATCTCAGCCAATCTCACCTCCAGCAACCTTCGACCTAAAGATGAAGTGCGTTGTAGTCGGTTAAGTTCAACATAACCTAAACCTCCACGGGCCAAAAATATAAAGGCCATAAATCTAATTAAAATAAAAAGGAATAACTTACCGGACTATAAATCGCCATGTTGCTCTTTTAACTATAAATTAAACTATGCTGCACCTTTGTTCGTATTCCAGCGAGACGAACGCTCAGAGATTAGTGTGACTATGTGCGAGTTAGTTGAGCGCTGCGACCGCGCGTGGTGTCCGCTACAAACTGACGACTAGTAGGTACTAGTGCTATCTTTGACCTAAAATGTGCTCAATACGCGCAGTACAGTACACTACAGTACACTTTATTGATGGTCTTTTAAGTTTAGCAGGAGGTGCTACGGCGGTGGACAAACTCGCCAGGGCCTTGTCTCGCACCACAGGTCAAACATAGTCCGTAGATATGCTCAGTTATAAGGAGAGGCTGCCTAGCCAACCACTATCAGGGATCTTTTCAGCTGTCGGACGGTGGTCCAGTAGTATTTATTGGGCAGAATCGTACCGTTCCACTCTTTTGTACAGATCACTCCAGCGAGTGCCAGTCAAACCTACACTTACACGTTACGTTTGGCGTAGAGAACCAATTAGAGGTTGCTGATGTTAAAGATAACAGAAATTAACAAACTGAAATAAATATGTATCAATAGAGTCGCAAATCAAACAACAAGATCCAATGTATTAAACATTTATTGATTTTTTCTTACATTTCTATGTACAATCCTCTTATGCCTACTGACGCACCCGGCCGTCCTAAACGTCTTACCACACTCTTGGCAAGTAAAAGGTCTCTCATCAGTGTGTGTTCTGTTATGGACTCTCAATATATCGAGCGTGTTGAAGCGCTTTCCGCAAGTTTCACATCCATATTTCCTTTCGTTTGCATGATAAACAAAATGTCTCCTATATTGCGCCAAGATATGGAATGTTTTCCCACAAACTTCACAAGTTTTCTTCGGCGTAGGGTCGTGGACGGCTTTATGTATGAGCAAACCACTTTTGAACTTGAACTTTTTGTCACATACGTCGCAAGAATATGCTTTATCATTAGTATGAGTGTCTAAATGATTCATTAGATTTCTTGTGTACTTTCCGCATATTTCGCAAATTTTCCAGTAGTCGTATTTCATTTTCTTAGACTTCTTTTTGACCATGACTCTGATTTTCTTGGGTTTCTTTCGTATTTGTGGAGGTATCTCACCAGAATCTTGTTCAAAAGACATGTCTGGTATGTCATCAGTCGCGTTAATACCTTGGTCGTCTTTACTATCGTCGTGGGCGTCATCCTCGTGTTTTGCGTTAATTTCGATTTTTATATCTCTGCTAGTACAACGGAACTGCTTATCAACGTCCTGACATTTCCGTCGGAATTTGTACGCATTTTGTAATTCCTCGTGACAATTCAAACAAATATGTGAAGGAAGGTTATCGAATCTGTCCACCTAAAAAAAAAATTTGAATAAATAAACCGTCCTCAAAACATCGTTAGGAGGGGGGGCATATCAGTAAACACAAAACAAATTGCCCTAAATTTAAGCAGTCATACTTCTGGACTTCTTTTGTCCAGAAGCATTTTTCTTAGCAATTTGCTATGTGCTTCTGCTTTGATGCGTAGACCCCCTTAGAGTCGTACGGAAATTACCCACGTAGTAGTATGGAAACTTGTGTCGACAAACTCTCAAATATCTCTCAAATAGACCTTCAAATCTCTAATGTCTCCTAGTAGCCAATCGCGGTACGGTTTATGGGTTTTTATTCCACAATAGTTTGCATACTTGATTTTGTATATGTGCATACACAACAGAGTTTAGATGAAAGCCACATGATCTACAAGATATATTTGAAAATAAAAGATCAAACATTTGAAAATTTCAGCTCACCTCAATGCCAGCTATAATTCTTAGCTTGTACGCTAGGTCCAATCCATCGTCATCTCTTTGTTCGAATATATCCACGCTCGCCTCTAAGCTCGAGCACGATCGACACTGTTCGCTGCCTTCGAATTCACATTTCGGTTCCACCTCTAACTGCAGCCTTTTCTTCAGATCCATCAGTTTGACGTCATCTTCGTAATCATCATCTAGAGTGGCATCACCAAAATGGTCGTGAGAATCTTCTTCTTTCTGCTTCTTCATGGAATGTTTGTCTCGCACAATGGCGTACTGACTCAGTGCTTCGAAATATGGCCACTGTTCGTTTAGTAGGCCTTTGTTAGCAAATTTCTGTTTCCACTGGAAATAACACGGATATTAGGCATGATTTAATTTAAATGCAAAAATCTAGAATGACCGATGGCCAATGGAGCAACGTGTCCTTTAGTGGAGACCGAAACAGAAAGTCGGATGCGCCCTAGCCAGATGCTCTGAGGACCTAAGAAAGGTTGGGATTGACAGATGTAATGGCGCACATTGGAAGAGGCCTCTGGCTTCGAGGGCCTGAGGTCTAATGCCCGGGTTGGACAAGGTGGTATTGGTGTACCTGGGTACAGACTCTTGGGCATGGGCCTAAGAGTCATAGTTATGTTATTTGTTCCTTACCCTAAATGTTTTCAGCAAATGTGTCCAAATTTCTTGCAAGTCCAACAAACTGTGGTCCAACGGCAATCCCATAGTTCGTAATCTTTTCTCAACGTCTCTGTATTTAAAAACAGTTAAAAATATAATTAATTGAATTATTTCATAGGCCAGAATAATATAATTTCTTGAGTCAATACTACATACCGCCATCCATTCTGATCCTTCACAGTTTTAATAAATAGATGTTCTAAATCTGTCCTTGTGTTAATTAAGTTGAACACCCATTCTTCTTGCCCTGCACATTAAAATATAAATAGGTCATTGAGTTGGAACTAATTGTATAACAGATACCGGCAAATGTCTTGAACATTGCTTGGGATATATATTTTGGATCTAAAATGTGCCCTATACCTGCAGTACACGTTTTTTGGCTTTCTTTTGCGTCTAGCACGGGGTGCTATAGCTAAAATTTACCAAGCATAGGGGTTAAAGTATGAAATTGCCGTTTCATTGTAATAGGTACTTCGAATTGACATAGAACCTTCATGGTTTGAGATTTTTGAGTGAAACTTTTTCCACATGGTACCTATGTAGTTCTTCATTTAAAAATGTGCAACATTCGATTATCGACTTTCAGTTGTTTTTTTATTCAGCTTAGACAAGAAAGATGGATACTTCGAAAATTCGAGTGATTTTTGAATACGAGTTCCGACGCGGAACTAACGCGGCAGAAACAGCTCGCAATATCAATGTTGCGTTTGGAGAGGGGACTGCTAATGAACGCACCGTGCGATTTTGGTTTAAACGCTTTCGTGATGGAAACTTTGATTTGAAGAACGAACCACGAGGAAGACCGTCCACACAGGTGAATAACAATGAATTGAAAGACATGGTGGAAGCCGATCCGAGCCAAACTACCCAGGAATTAGCTGCATGGTTTAACGTTACCTTACCAACAATATTGACTCATTTGCGTCAAATCAATAAAATAAAAAAATGTGAAAAATGGGTACCTCATGATTTGACTGATCTGCAGAAAGAAATGTGTGTTGAAACTTGTGTTGCATTGTTGAATCGATACAGAAATGAAGGAATATTGGATCGAATTGAGACATGTGATGAAAAGTGGATTCTTTACGATAACCGTAAGCGAAAAATGCAATGGCTGACCCCAGGTGAAACGCCACAACAGTGTCCTAAAGCAAAGCTTACCAATAAAAAGGTAATGGTAACCGTTTGGTGGTCTCAGCATGGTGTTATTTACTATAGCTTTCTACGATCTGGTCAAGCAATAACGGCAGATGTCTACTGTGCCGAACTCCGAACAATGATAGCAAAACTAGCAGTGAAACAGCCCCGACTCATGAATCGATCTTCACCATTATTGCTCCATGATAACGCGAGACCTCATACAGCACGAGAAACCGTTTTAACTCTACAGGAACTGCAATTAGAAACTATCCGTCACCCTCCGTATTCGCCAGACCTTGCTCCAACAGACTACCATTTTTTTCGTGATTTGGACAATTTTCTATGTGATAAAAAGTTTTCTCCTCAGGAGGCAGTACAAAATGCTTTCACACAGTTTGTCGAATCTAGATCACCAGAGTTCTATCGCAAAGGCATAAATGACCTTCCTACTAGATGGCAGCAATGTATAGATAATAATGGTAATTATTTTGATTAAATAAATACGTTAAATTAAAAAAAAAAACGAATTTCAATTTGTCAGTACAAATCGGCAATTTCATACTTTAACCCCTAATATTATTACAAAACAATTCGCGCGAGCTAGGGCCTCGTTTGTTTCTGCGATTTAGTAAGGAAGAGTTTGCATGTACTGGCCAACTATAAAACAACTGATTAACCAATGACAGGAGCCCTTTTGAGCCTGTGTTTGGTTAATTGGCACGGCACGCCTCGGTCGTCGCGTGCCGCACAACCAATAAACTTTTTAACTAAAAATTAAACCGCTGAATTATGGGACCAACTTTGGGGTATAATATTTCCAGTAAAAAAAGAATGATTAAATTCAGACTAATCTGTAAAAATTTATGCGTGAGAGAAAAATCAATCATCCCCCGTTATCCTACCCTTAAGTTTGGATTTTTATTTTCAAATGTATATGGGACCGATATACTCTTTCCAATAAAAAAAGAATAATCAAAATCGGACTACTCTGTAAAAAGTTATGCGTGGTCATACATAAAAAAATATACGCGTCGACTTGAGAAAGGCTATTCCTGCTTTGTCTTCTACACTGACGGCACAAAAACTCTCTGTGTTTACAGAGTCGGCAGGACGAGTGTGTCTCCCCTGGGGTTGCACACTTCCATAGACCACGGTAACCACTTTCCATCAGGAGGGCCGTGTGCTTGTCTGCCTCCTCAGTTGTATAAAAAAGAAACCAAGACTAATTTTTATTCCGGATATAGGTACGTTCCAGTGCAAAGAGTATAAGTGTCAGAGCGATTTACGCCAACGGTAGTTGTTGGCGTGCTGTGCTTAATGATAATATAGCATGAATAGAATATGGATATTCCACGTTATTTCCACTACTACTGAATTTTCTTATCATATAATATATAAAATTCTCATGTCATAATGTTTGCCTGCAAATGGCTTCGTAACGGCTTGACCGATTCTTATGAAAAATATTTGTATCAATCAAATAAAAATATTTATTTGTTTCAACATGTGTTATACATACATGTGCATGCAAGAAGTTAGTCAGTGATTATGTTCAACATGTTTAGCTGTTTTTGTGGCAGCGTACAAATGTATATATTATTTATAATGTTTACATCCATTAAAAAAACAACAATTAATAATACATAATATGAATCTAAATCAAAATGTCAATCATATTTGTAGTGTGTGTGTAATCATATTTGTTAGATCTGGGAATCAGCCGGTAACTAGTTTTAAACTCCTAAGTTATCACCCTCATAACTTAGGGGTTTAAAAATGTAGCCCACCCGAAAAAAAAAATCATTTATTTTGGAAATTTATGATTTTTTTATAGATGTCATTATTATGATTTGGCATTAAAATATTTTCCCTTGTACTACCAACCCCCATTTTTAATAGCAGCAAAACAATGTTTGCCCTTTCAGCTTAAAAATAAATAGCTGAATGTGTTGCTAAGCGCAAATCTCGAGAACAGCTGAATCGCTTTCGCTAATTATTGTTTTTGAATATTTCTTGCAGTACGAGGATGGTTCATATGCAGAGATTTTTTTTAAAAATTGCTTGAAAATGTCTAAATTCAACACTTTTCTAAGCTCCGATACAAAATTAAACACAAAAATTTAAAAAAAGACACCTTAATGCCCTATCATAATGTTCAATTTTAATGAAGAGGTTCCGGGCAGACAAAACAATTGACGCATATTGGCTTAGGTGTGCTACAGGGTTCAAGTATGCCACGGGCGAAGCCGAGGCGGGTCAGCTAGTAGATTATAGATTTATTAATACTTACATCCGACAAGTGGATTCAAACTTAAATTTGATTCACCCAGATATAGCTCAAACAAGTGGTAGTACACCCAAGACTTGTTGTTCGTAGCTTTTGCCTTTTGATATTCCTTAAAAAAAAAACAACTTTTAAATCGAGATCTATGTTAATTTCTAACTTAAATATTACAACTGCCGAATTCTAGAAGTAAATAGAAATAAACGTTTACGAAAAAGTTAAATGAGTTTGTCTTGATGGTAGTCTTGCTTCTTCCAGGCTTTCATTCTGCTATTTTGTGATATAGCAAAACCACTCATTCCACTGATACGGCAAAGAAGAATATTAAATTTAGACTTTGTTGATATAAAGTTAAAGTTTAAATTTAAATGAAAAGAGTTAGTTAAGTACATGTTTAAATTCGCTCTACAAGATGCCATTTAATTTAACGCTATAACAGCATAACGGACATAAGAATAAATTGAAAGGCATTTTCTACAGAGTTCAGAGTACAGAATCCGGGCCCAGCACGAATAGGCCCGCCCGACTGGGGAAGATTTTTATTTATTACTATTCTATTTCCATAATACTACAGCCAATCACGACTTTAAAAATTGTAGTGCCTATATTTTGTAAAAATGCATTTACAACAATAAAATAAGTTTTTCAGAAGAGATAATTCATAGGTAAGGATACACATCGAGATAAATTTCTCCATCAAAAGTTCAAATAAAAATAAAATTGTAATAAAATATTATTTTGAAGTAAATACTTACTGCAAATGTAGCGGCCCATTTTCTACCCAATTCTCGAGACGACAATGTTTTTGGGAACCCATACTCTTCTATCATTATCTTAGATAGTTCGCTAAACAAAAAAAAATAGGAACAGTTAGTAAAATGCAGTCAATTTGGTTAGAATTAGCAAAAGAATAAAATAAAAAAATACGACGACATAACATGAGTGTATACAATAAAATTAACTATATCGAATATAACTTATGTTTGAAGATTTTTTAAACTATTAAACTAATGTAGCAAAATGGTTCACGGTCACTTGGACAAGCGGTTTATCTTCGCCTTAGAGCAAACACTACACCGGAGGTATCGCCCACGCTCATTATTTGCAAACCTATTATATAAATACAGAGATTATCAACACTATTTATGGGCATGTTGTTTTTGTTGCGAAGATAACATGGGTATGAGCATTCTTTTAATGGCCAAAGGGATTTTAAATAAAAATTATTACTCTCTGCTAGACTTGGAATGTCTACAAATGTGCACAATCTGTCACCTTAATCGAGAGGAAGATCAATGTAGAGCTTAAGTTAAAATTAGCAGTTGCCCGCGGCTCCGCCCGCGTGGATGTCGGTTATCGCTTAGTGTTGAGTCAACGCGATTGAGCATTATTTTTTTCTAAAATAAAAGTAGCCTAAGTTACTCCTTATTACATCAGCTCCCTGCCAATAAAAGTCCCGTCAAAATTTTCAGAGATTATCCGGAACAAACAGACAGACAGACAGACAGACAAATTTTAAAAAACAAAATATTTTGGTGTGTGTACCGTATTATATTCATATGCTATGAATGTAGTAAAAATCGATTATTTCAATATTACAAACAGACACTCCAATTTTATTTATATGTATGTATAGATAGATGTATAGATTTATACACACTAACTTACTTCCAAGCCCATTTTTTCTGTTTAAACAACCAATCATGCTGCAGTCGTATCTGTATGAATGTTTCTGTGATGTCTTTAGTCCCTGGAACAATAAATCATATGGTAACTACACGTGAAAGGTGATCTCACTTTCGTATTGCAGCATCTACTAGTAGAATCGCTACTAGATACGCCAATAGGCTACTTGACTCATACTTAATTTCATACATCGAATGAGTTTTTCTTTTAGTACTTGACTTAGGAAAACGTAAAAAAGCGATATCGTGAAATAAAAGTACATGATCAATAAATAAAATTAATTTGAAAAACATTTTTTTTTTATTCAGCGGGTGAGAACACTGTCGTCCATGTTATGACGTCTATAGTATACGAAAACTACGAAACGTCAATTGTCATAATTATCATGGAGATGTGTGATCATTTGTACGAGTAAAACGGATTGTGATTTTGTGAAAACATTTTCCGTAAGTGAAAAAAGGTGATTGTTTTTTCGAGTTACTGAAGAAAACAATGATGGACATCGGATTTGTAAAAGCAGAAAGCACAAATTTGCCGAGAATTAACTCGGTTATGATTGATAATTTTTTTGCCACGAATCCTGATTTCTGCTCAACCCAGCCAAGAAACGTCAAGACTGCTTTGTAAGTACATTGCATTTTATTAATATACTCATGGAAATAAAACAAAAGTTCCCTAATTAATTTTTCAATTAATAAGTAATACTGAAGTAAAGGCTCATATCATGATAACATAACCTTCAAATAATTATAACTACTTACATATTTCTCATTATACTTTTTCAGATCTGCAAGAGAATCATACGGCGATGATGCTATTGGGTACGTGCAACTTAAACGGGGGGGAACAAACTACACAAGAAAATGTAAAATATGTCCTGAACATAAAGTGCACGCAAAACAATACACGGTGTCAGTACTAGTGGACTGAGCTGCCAATGCCATATTGTTGTTTACTTGTATTTCTGACGTCACAGCACAGATGATTTATCGAACAACATGGCGGACAGCGTTTTCCCCGGTTTTGGAAAATCATATCTTTTAAATAAAGTTTTCAATATTTATAGGCTTAAAAATAAAATTTCATAATTTTTTTTTGTATAATGGAATAATAATTAATCGTTTAGGACAGAAAAAAACTGAGTCAAGTAGCCTATTTGTTGAGTGATTCGAACTGGATACTGGATAGTACAGTAGTGAGATCATTTTCCACGTAAGGTTGGTCTATTATTAATTCATATATGCTTGTTAAAACATACATTTTTTACTTATTTATTAAGTAATATATAATGTTACATAAATCTTAAAGTAAGACACTAAAACCCTGCAGGGTTTAATATTGCAGTCGACAATTGCAGACAATTGCTCATTACCACATCAGAATTTTGGAAATGTTTCAGTTGGGTGATTTCGTTGGCTTTCTTAAAGGGTACGTCCTGATGGTGTTGCTGTAAGGTCTCGAGAATGAAGGCGATTTTTATTAGTGCCTACGTTATCAATGCTTAAATGATGTTCCTCAGATGTTTTCTTGTGCCACACTTAGCCATCCCGAATAGTACAGAGACGGAAATACGTGTGTGGGTAAAGAATTTATAAGTCTTTCTGGTGCGGTAAAGAAAAGAGGTGTACTAGACAGATAAGTTTATAAAAAATACCCTAAGTCGTTTATTAAGTAATATATATTTATAATTTAAAAATTATTTATTGTTATAATCGATAAAGATATGCTTCTGGTATGTCTAGCAGACCTGAAGCAAACGAGAGGTAACGAATATATATATGGTACTTACAATGAAATTCGTTTTCAACTTCGTTTTTACTATTCTTATTTTTCAAATATCGGGGGTTATCCCGGAAGCAGCTGGCAAATAGCTTGGCCGGCTCAGTTTCCAAACGCTTCAAGTATTCTGGATCAAACTTGTTGTAATAATTTAACATCGCGTCGTACAGTCCCCAATCACTTTCGTCGGTGCCTCTTCTTATTTTTTGACGATGCTTTCTCTAGAAAAATTAAGGAAATTAAGACTTGAATTTCGTTACAAAATCTTACCACGCAGTCAGTATTTTTGTACAGTAAGAAAAGAATGAATTTAAATGGAGAATGACCACCCGGTAACAAGTCATTAGATTATTCCCAGTGAAACAGCGGCAGCGCCCAGCGGTTCAGTTTTGTATAAATCGGTATGTGAAATATTAAACTGAAAACACAGAACCTATCAGACTCACTATCCTGTTAGCATAATGAGAATCATGCAATTTTAGGCCTATACAGGGTGTAATCGTTAAGTGTGTCCAGGCGATTATTCCGTAACTATTACAGATATCAAAAAACTTTAAACTGATATCGAAAGTACGTTACCTAATGATTAAAATGACATCAATAACTTTTTAAAAATCAAACGAGAGGTATCTAACATTTTGACATTAAACACTCCTATACATTTAGAATGAGATTAGTAGAAAGGTTTTAGGTGCGTACACCAGAAAGGACTTCTCTATCTAGGTACTCTCTTCTGTAGGCGATAATGGCCACTCTTTTGTTACAATCATATTTGTGGTAAATTTGTAACATATTTATCTTTGGAATATGCCATTTTGCAATCAAGAAATGAAACAATCACGATTATTAACGCAAATTAAAAAAAAAACAACGAGAAATTGGCGGGAACAACAATCCGAGATAAAAGTTTTGAATTTAGAACGAACACCAAAGAATATCTTTTTTTTTGTTGTGTGTTGGTTTTCAGTTAGCTCAAATTACTTAATGCGATATTGAAACACGGTTTATTACTTATTTGAATTGGTAAGATAACTAATTTACACATGTATCTACTTGAAAATCATCATTGTTATATTATACGTAATCATAAAATATGATTAAGGTAAAATGGGTAGGTACCTACTAGATCACTTAAAATAAGGAAACTAAAACCTTTCTACTAATCTCATACTAAATGTATGGGAGTGTTTAATGTCAAAATGTTAGATACCACTCGTTTGATTTTTAAAAAGTTATTGATGTCATTTTACTCATTAGGTAACGTACTTTCGATATCAATTTAAAGTTTTTTGATATCTGTAATAGTTACGGAATAATCGCCTGGACACACTTAACGATTACACCCTGTATATCTTGGAAGGTTTTTCACAATCACGTACCTAATTGGAGTTGGTGGGGGATTTGACTTTACACGAGTTTCAACTCGCGCTTAAAATGCTTAACATGTCAAAATGCTGACGTCGCACTTATGGGGTATTTATGGACAGGTCTTCAAAAATGATATTAAGGTTTCCAATATATTTTTTTCTAAACTGAATAGTATGCGCGAGAGACACTTCCAAAGTGGTAAAATATGTGTGTCCCTCTCCTGTAACCTGTTTCTGAAACGTAAAACGTAATTTACCTTTCATTCAATCAACTCCTAATTATTAAAACATTGATCAATGTTACAACGAAATACAAGGAATTTTATAATTATGTTGCGGCTACGGAACCCTTCATGGGCGAGTTTGACTCGCACTTGGCTGCTTTTTCATTTTTCTTTAAGGGATTAAGGTTTTCTATTGAAAAGTCATCATATCCAAATGTGATCCCTCGTTGGGCGCCACTTACGCGGATTCATAAGGCATGGATATATAGATTAGTTATGTTGTTGTATGGTTGAATAATATGGCAAATGACAATGGAACGTACATTGAAGGTCATCCGAATATGATGCCACAGTCCTTGTATGTCTTGTATACAGCAGTCACTTGGCAGGTCCTGACTTCTCATAGCTCTTTCAACGGTCCTGTAATACATAAAAAGGTACTACATAATCAAGTTCACTCTCAAATCATATTAGGCCTATCATAGACTCCAGAATCATTATTATACTTTTGCCTAAGATATATTACAGATATGGATAATTTATCTAGGCTTAGCTATAGGCACAGTCAATGACAAAATTTAAAACAATTGGAATGCATGTGACCAGAATTGACTTCTAAGTAGTTTTACAGTGCCCAGAAGCCAAAGTTAATATATTTTGTTGTGACTGTTTATACTGGAGATTGATGGCACTTGGTGGAATCTACTGCACTGCAATATTTTGTTGTGTTTATTTTTTATGATCAGTTATGGTGATTACAATTTGTTAAGCTGCTTATGTTTTTGACTGTACTTTGTGAATAGAGTACTGAAAAGAAAAAAAAAATTAATCCGAGGAATTTATATTACACTTAAAAGGCAATAAAAGGTTATTAAATAATACTAATCACCTCCACATGGTCAAAATATCTAGTTTGCCTTCTTTTGCTTCTGATATACATACAATTAACTTGAGACGCCATTCATCATTCCCTGAAACAAAGAAACCTTTCCTAAATTACATATTAAGATGCAGTGAGAAACAACTGTCACTTATTGTTTAACTAAAATGCAGCAATATCTAACAATAAAAAGTGTAAATGTAAATATATTTGAGTAGAAAAACTGACAATTAAGATATTCTTATTAGATTCTTATAAGAGAAAACTTTTAGATATACTTACATGACTCATATTTGTCAAGTATTTTACTTTTTCCAAAATGTTTATCAAACAATTTATAATATTTCCAGCTTCGATTATTTGTTTTCTTGGCAATTTTGTACATCTGAAATATAAATTAAAAATAAATTTTGTCAGCAATTTAACAAAATATTAAAGAGTTGTTGCTGTGACTAGTAGATTAATTGATAGTTGATAAATTGGTAAAACAGGGGTGTGGGAATACATTCACCTCTGCCTAATACTACCGGGATAGCAGCCATAACTATACAATTGAAAAATAATGGGAAGATATTTTTTTTACTACTTAGGCGGCAGACAAGCACACTGCCCACCTGATGAAAAGTGCTTACCATGGCCTATGGATGTGTGCCACACCAGGGGCATCACACTCTGGCTGCCGACTATTTGTACAATCACTGGTATCCCCATTGGAAATAATAATGTACTATAGTTGATCTTTCAATTTCAATTGAAATAGTTTAAATACTTACGTCATAATTATATGACCACTTCTTTCTTACATGATCAACAGTCATCTCTCTGGGGAATCCATTTTCTAGTAGAAGTTTGTGAAATTCTCTGCAGAAGATAAATGATAGAAAAATTAAATAAAAGATAATCATTTAGGGTGCCCATTTTGTCACATAACTTTTTAACATTGACTAATATTGAAAGTCCGAAATGTATGTCATAACATTTTACATCATAGTGAACACTCTGCATAATATTTTATTACTTAAAATCAGAGCTCATTATCATAAGAATTCACAAATGTTATAAAAAAAATACTAATCTAGATCTGCACCATATGCTTTTAAGTTATAAATGTTATAATCTTTGTGTAGTGTTAAAAAATAATAATTAAGATCTGGGTATTTTATCCTTTATTATTTTATAGACCGTGGTAATTTTCAATGTTGGCGCACCATCTGGGTAAAATTTAATTCCAGTTTACAACTATCCAATGTAAGTAAATACTTACTTAAATAAATAAAATTATAGTTTTCAGATAGTAATGAAGTTGATAGTGTGTTAATAATTATTGTGTGACATTTGGTAATTCAAACTGTCAATTTGAGTTTGTTAGATCATTGAACCGGTCAGGTTCAATAATAAATACAATGGAAAAAGTACAAATGTTCTCAATATGTGTAGTTCATTAGTTATTTATACAAAAAGGCAAGATGCAGTAAAGGGTAAAATTTTACTATAGGCATGTGTAAAAGAAGCTAGCCGAACTTTTCACTCATCTTCCTGAAGTGCTGTTCTAACAACTTTTACCGGCGACAAACTTTGTTTTAGGTGCCCATGAAAGCGCCCATGATTTTGATGTGCGGGGAGAGGAAATTAAATCGGGAGTGAGTTTCCGTTCTGTACGCTAGTACTACTATCTATTCTATACTTTTACTACCAATTGAAACTCAATCATTCTAATCTAATACCATTTTGATTTGTGCAAAGAAATAGAAGTCTTATGTTATGGAAACCAACATTATAAGCAATAACATCATTAATAAAAAAAAATATTCACTGACAATTGGGTATAAGTTTCGAAAAAAAAAAGGAATTCAGCTACTTTTTAGTATTGAAAGTAAGATTAACAAACTATGAAGAATGATGATTTAGACCATAAATTGGTTGGAAACAAGAGAATAAGAATATAATTATTTTGACATGTTGGGCATGTCACCTTTAGACTGAGAGTAGGTATTATTATAATAAGCAAATTCTCGGAGTCTCAGAGACAAGACAGACAACTAGAAAGTCGTCGAATGAAGTGGTATTGTAAATCAAATCAAATCATTTTATTGCTGAACATGTAACATTAATTGTACATCTAAGGTATTGTGTGATGTTAAAGAAATACATGTTCTACCAATTTCGGCATGCAATATTGGAATTAGCTACAGAATGTAAATAATAGAATGATACTTACCCCCATGGCTGTTTCTTAGCCTTGAACAGCCAATCATTTTCAAATCTAAGTTTGAATACCTTTTTGTTAAGCTCAGATGTCCCTAAATCAATTAAATCTAATTAATTTGATGGAAAATTATAAGGCAACAATATACTTCCAAGGCTGAAATAACTTACAGACAAATGTTTTATCCTCCATAATTAAAACAAAATGTGTGTAAAAATATGTTATATAATAAAATGATCTATTGGAAAAAATGATTCTTATTTACAAATTACAATAACTATTAGCAAATTCAGCTTTTAACACAAAAACATGACAACTTGGCTACTTGAAAATGTTGACATATTTGACATTGACGTTGACAATCAAACTAAATAATGAACTATTTTGGACTGGCAATAATTATTTTCCTCATTGTTCTACGATTCAAGCGATTCGACCATTCGATTAAGCACTTCATCAAGACTTAAACTTTAAATTGTATGAATAAAGCGAGTGATTTTCCTTACATCTTTCTTCATCCAGGGTGTGCAGTGCAGAGACCACTACAGCTCACATTTGTGCTATTTGGTGCTTAATGAGTACGCTATAAAATAGAAATGAAGGGTTTGATGGCGCTAGGCGATTTATTATTAGAATTTTGACAGTTTGTTAGGCTCGCCTAATGAACATCTCTAATACTTTATTTTGATTCTGCGATTCGACCTACAATTTTCACGTGGTTTTTCACATTTCGGCATGTTTTATAACAATATATTGTAATTTTGAATTAAATCGGTAAGAATGCATCGACTTGCATCTGCCAGAAATTTATATCAAAGTTCATATCATGGAATTTCATTAACTTCGAATAATTCAACCAGAAGTGCTTCGTTTACGGAAATACAATGTACATTTTGTCGTAGAATTTTGCTAAGCCGCCTCGGTACAGGTACTATATTGCGCAATTGCTTATTTACATTTATTTATTGTACTAACTGGTATAAATATAAAATATATATTCACAATACTTTCCTAGGTTATCTAGTTGCATAACATTTCCATTTTCTTCATTTTAGATAACTGCTATGCTATTAGACACCAGTCTACGAAACCTGCCAATTTACTTAGCTCTACAAGAAAAAAGAAACATAAAATACATAAGAAATATGGAGAGTTACTTGAAGGTATGTTTTGTTTACATTAAAATTTGTACTTATAGTTGGAACCTATTAATATAAACACCTTTTTTTTTTAGTTGGTGCCCAAGCTATGACGGAAACCAAGGTTTCAATTAGCAACTTACGTCCCGTGCACTTGTCGAAGTTAGCTACAAGCCCTGTGTCCCTCGGGCAATTGCATCAATTGACTAAAAAGTCTGTGAAAAATTTCAAGGTTGCAGAAGTAGATCCTGAACTACTGCAAACTGTCAGAGATAAAATCTTAAAGAAAACAACAACCTTGAATAATTTTTCTACATCTTCAATTGCTAGTATGCCTAAAAGGCCGGATATAGTGTTAGAGGATGATAAGTGTGCTTTAATATATACTAGTCATAAATTATCAAATATAGAAGACAAATTGAACACAAATCAATACATAAATATGGTAAAAGAAAGCTATTACAATTTTAGAAAAGCAACTATTTACGATCAAAGGTTGCAAGACTTAAGATATGCAATTACTGAAGGATTGACACAAGAGTTAAACTTGAATGATATGCCCATAAATAAAAGTGGTACAATAAAAGAAGAAAGCGAATTCCCTTCACTACCAAAGGGTCCTCATGCACTTTTTAGAGAGCTGTTTGTAGATAATCAACTGGATAGCTATGACCACGAACTTATGAATCATATTTCAACTATGCAGTGAGTACCTACTGCTGTTTCTAATTATGCTTGAAATAAATTATAGAATATATATTGATTTATTAATTTATTCGCATATGTAATACAGTCGTAATAAGTTAGGTCACAAAAAAATAAAATAAGTACATTTCTTCTAGTCTTTCGCGATAAGTTTATCTTATTCTAATTAATAAAAATAATATGTGAAATTCATCTCCAATACTCTGAATTCATAAAAAAACATCAATTATGTCAACTATCCAACAAGAAACAGGACAACTATTTCTTAATGCTTAAGGGGCATGCCCTTATATACCATAAATAGTTTTTAATAGTCATGTCAACAAATCAAACCTTGTTACAATCAGCTGCAATAAAAATCATCATCATCTGCCTGTCCCTCACCTGATCCCATTATTATTTAATTTTTGGTCAGTTCTCTTTCATGCTTTACTGTAATCTTCTCAGTTACTACTGAGAAGTACTTACTACTTGAGTATCCCAATTTGTAATAAAATTAAGTTTTTAATACCTTAGTTAATAACTGTGAAAAACACAATTCAAATTTTACTTTTAAGAAATCTTCCTAGGGCCTGATTCTGCTAATTTATAAAGATTTCTTTCCAATATGACATCATCTTATAAATAGCAGAATTTGCCCTCTGTATTTATTGAGTGTTTTTTCTTCTGATGTATTAATTTCATTGATACACTAATTATAAGCTTTTATATTTTGGAATGTAATTTGTGATATTGAGTGTATAAAATTTCAGAGCTCATGGGCTGGCACATCCAGCAATAGATGACTTCTATGGTGATCCAGCACTGCACAGTGAGATAGCAGAGACCAGGGAAGAAATAGACTTGGATCATGTTGACCCCACCCCTGCCAACAAGGCATTGAAGATTAAACAGGCGTAAGAATTTTCACATAAATGTCCCACTGTTTTGATGTTAAATGGTTGTCACATAGAAATGCTAGATCAAAGGTGTTATTAATTTTTTGCCAAATCTATGGTTGAAAGGCAAATGAAAACAATTAAATAGTAATATTCCAATACATTGGATTTGTAACAGATTCAATATTCTACTATTTCAATCAGTCCAGTGCTGGACTAAGGGCTCATTGATGTGCGTCATAATGACATGTGTACAGTCGACAAAAGAGATATTATTGCACCATTACATACAACTTTATATGAAAATGTGTATGTTTCTTATTTATCATCCAATAATAAGATAGTTATCTTATTATTGTACATAAATTTAACGAATCATAAATTTGTCATTTATCTAAATTGTAGGAAGCAAGCAATTCGCGAAAAAAATAAGGCGCGACGCGAGAAACGTCGAGCAAAACAAGAATTGAGCATGAAACAAGACATGAGGGAATTGGAGCAACAAGGCAAACAAGAATCTTTGCATCGAGTATTAGGTGCACACCTACAACTACTCACCTCTCTAAATATGATACAGGAGGTAAAAATATTTACCCACATATTATATTGACCCACATAAAGGCGTGGTTAATTGCTTTTGGCCTGTGTTTAGTTTAACCCAGTCGACTACTGTACACCATAAAACGCGCATGTGCTTTTTTACCCCCCAAGCCTGAGCCGGCGACTCGAACCGACTAAAACCGCACGCCGTCTTGCATCTTCAGACTTGCATTTACTGCTCCTTTTCAAGTGTAATTCTCAAGAGCTAACTAAATTATGATTATCATTGGCGTTATCAGCAAAATCACTGACCGCGTCTGATAACAGAGATCGCCTATATACTTTTCGGTCTGAATATTACACTGCTTTTAGACATGTTCTTTTTTCATTTCGTCTATGAGAGCATGGGCGTTGTATTTGTTGATGGATTCGCTCTGCTAGGATTTAAAGTTGCGGCCTGTGGAATTCCTTCCCTAAATTATTTAAGTTTTCGGGATATTTACCATGTAATGATTTCAATACCGATATCCTTCCCTAAAGTATATCAGGCGGTTTCCCTATTATGGGACACCAGTTTTATCTCCTTCTTATGTCCTCAGAAAGCTCAGTTTAATCCTAAAGAGAACGTACGTGCATTATTAATCGATTAAACGTTTTGTTTATAGCTATAGGAAATGAAACATATCGCCGTCATCTTTATTTTGTAAAATTTTATTTCAGGCTCATCAAGTATTACAATATTATAGACAGAGGAGTTCAAAGACTGTGAACCATCCCAAAATTAATGATGTCAAAGTTTACAACACGCTATTGCATGGCTATGCTAAAGTAGTGAGTACCATTTAATTTATTACATTCTAGCCAATAAAGTACCTACTGCACCAACACTTTAAAATGGTCACTCAAATAGTAAATTACAACAAGTAACAATATTTAGCTATGATCTTTTAAAATGAGGTAATTACTAGTAACAGAAATTACTAGTATATTTGCTAACCCGTCCAGCTAAACGGAATCGTTAGGAGTGGGTTCCCGTCGGTAGTATTATGGCCAGGAACTCAGGTCTTTTCGATCGTAAGGCTGACTCGTTAATCACTAAACTACCGATTCTGTCTGACCATTGCCACATATCTCTAAACTCTGTCAATAACCTAAAACACATGTCAACTTGCAGGGATCGCTAGACGATGCACAGAAGATACTGTCGTACATGTCACAGGATAATATACTAATGAATGCACAGACGTACGCGGCGGTTTTCGAATGTATAGAAAGGAACGATTCAAGCGATAAGTTGGCTTTACTTGAACGTTATGAACAAGAAATGCATCACAAGGTTAGTACTTATCAAGATGAACCTATAGCAATAGGGGTACAATTGTCCAAATCTTCCTTAGAATTTTAATTTTTGGTGAAAAAATTAACTAAACCTATAACTTTTAATTATTTTTGTTGCCAATGTAGCTCAAAATATAAAACAACTAGCTTTTGCGCGCGGCTCCGCCCGCGTGGATGTCGGTTATCGCGACCAAACAAAGCCTATGTCCTTTCTCGAGGGCTAATCTACCCATATGCCAAATTTCATCAAAATCGGTTCAGTGGTTTAGGCGTGAAAGCGTAATATACAGACAGACAGAGAGAAAGAGTTACTTTCGCATTTATAATATTTGTATGGATTCAAAATTTATATCATTTTAGATTCCTAATTAAATTTCAAATTACTTCTATTATCAACTATACACGTGAAAACGCAAAGCAGACCGAGATAAATGCGATATTCTCTTCCGCTGCATACATTCGCGGTACGCCCAACAAGCGCGTGACGACACCTGCTTGGAACAATTTTTTATACAACGTTTTGGGCGGCTCTTTTAGAATAAAATATGTTCAAAATTATTTGATTTAAGAATATTCTACTTTTTTCATTATATTTTTATAAACTGGTCATTTTGCAATATTAAAAAAGTAATCAACATCCCTATTATGACAAACAGCAGTTACGATACTGACTCTCAAACAGTCGGCTGAAATATTAGTACATCTTAGTTAATTCTCTAACTTTGATTTCCAGAACATATCGCTGAACGATTTACTAGACAAGACAAAATTCCTGTACGATCAAAGAGAAGTAGTGTTGAAAGCAATACGCAGGTTACAGCCGAGTTTCGAACCAAAATACACGCCACCAGTACTAGACTACAACTGCCCTCTACTAGACAAGTTAACGCTGAATAATGTAGAGAATAGACAAGGGCTTATGACGTCACCGATCGCAGATGTAGTGTCGCTGGAAGAAATGATAAAAAAGGGGAAAGAACAGATACAGGCTGAAATAAGAGGCGAGTTGGAAATACAGAATATTGGTGTGAAGGATGAGAAGTCGCCGTCTGTGGTGTTTTGTGTAAGTTTACTTTTTCATTGACTGCCAATTGCTTGTATGTGGGATGGCTTTATCTGTATGTGTTGCCTGCGACTCTGCCTGCGTGAATATCGGTTATCGCGATTAAGCATAGCCTGTCCATTCCCAAGCTCTAGTCTATCTCTTTGCCAAATTGTCTCAAAAGGTTCAGTGGTTCAGGCGTTAAAGTGTAACAGACAGAGCATTTTTTTTTAATTCATAGTAAATAGTTGGATGAGTAGCTTTGTGGTTAAGGAGTCGGCCTAACGATCGAGAGTTCCCGGGTTCGAATCCTGGCCATTATACTACCGACGTGAACCCACTCCTAGCACAAGCAATTTAGCTTAGTTGGAGGGGTCAGAGGGAATATTAGTAATTTCGATAATTTCGGTTGCTAAAGAAGTAAAAAAAAAGTAAGTAAATTCAAATAACTTTATAACAAGTATTTTTTTCATCAGAGGAAGAAACTCGAAGAAACAGAGAATGAGTGGCGCGGTGTGATCAGGGAAGCGTTCGTGCGCAACATCAGCACGCTCAAGTCGCAGTGCTGCGCCTCGCACTCGGCCATCACGCTGTATCCCTACCTCAAAGTTTTACAGGTATGAGTGAGCTGAGCATACACCTTTATGGTAATCTCTGTTAACTTAGAAATCCTATTCTCCTTTATCTGGATGCCAATCCTGCTTGCATCCAAAGTTGAGGTCCAGGGACTACTCTTCTGCCTTATTTGATTTATTTTAGGTGTTTCGAGATGGACTACTGTCTGAACTCCCAATTCATAGAGGAAAGTTTGCACCAAAGGTTCGTCCGTTAATCATCAAGTGAGGCCAAGCTAGGCCTCGAAGATCTTTGTGGGGCCCTATACACAATAATCATAAAAGAATACAATAGATGTGTAATGGCATATTTTCGTTATACTTTCAACATCAAGTCACACAATCGGTTAAGTGAGTTAATTCTCATGTGTCCAATGTTTGTTAATTTGTTACAGGTTGATCAGTTCGTCGATCTGATCATGGGTGAGCTGAGCAAGCTTGTGGATGGCAGTGAAACGTACAGCCCTACTCTAAAACTGCTGCAGAGAGATTTGGGAACGCAAGTATATTACAAGTAAGGTTTTAAATAGTTAGTTTATATGTGTGAATTTGCCGTTAGTTGATTGAAATAGTCCAGATTATGTATAAATATGAAAGGAAAGACAGGTCCTGGATTCAAATCCAAACCTCTAGATCGCAAGGCCAACTCCTTGCGATCCAACCAAATTACCGACGCATTTTACTTGTCGTTGTTTGTTATCTTGTGTTAAGTGTACCAAAGACCCCCTTTGACCGATGTCACTCCTGTAGACAAACTAAATTTGGTTACCCGAGTCGATAGTTCCTCTGTCTAACTGTAATAAATGTGAGTCAAGATCTGTTCGAGCAAAACTGCTGATATATTTCTTTTTCTTCTGTCGAATCTACGACATTTCTATTCTCAAATTCTATTTTTCCAGTACACAGCTACCTGCTTATTGACACATGTTAAGAATGTATAAAAAAGCTTAGAAATAATAATATTCATAAATCGTGTTGTACAGGTATCAAATAGAACAGTTCCGTAACAACGGCACCCTAGAGAAGATTGAGCGCATTTACGAGAAGTATTGCGAGTGGTACGTCAATCGCCAGTCTGTGGACGATACCGGGCTGCCTTACAACGGGCGCCAGGCGTGGCAGATGCTCGTGCACCTGAACAGGGAAGGGCCCAGTATGGTGAGTTGAGATAATAAAATACTTGTCTTATTGGGATAGCAATACGCTTAACGGCAATAGGTTCGCCCCTATTACGCGAAAATTATAGGTGTCGAAATGTGGGTATTAATATACACCTGCCTACCCCTTCAGGGATTTAAAGGCGTGAACATCTGTTGTCTTATTGGGAACGAAAATTCATCTTATTAGGATCGAAAAATTCTCATCGGGGTGAGCGAAAAGTTCTCTTACAGGGAACGAAAACCCTTTTTGACATAATCTAACGACGAAACGGCTGAACTTTGATATTTTCCTTGAAAGTAGTTAATATAGGAACTGTAATAGAATCTATTTAATAAAACTCAAAAATCATATAAGCATTCATTAGGTATAAGTCTTTAGGCTTTCACGGCCGTCGTTGCATGTAGAATTTATAAACATAATGTATGCGCCACTGAAGATGTCGACCGCAGTGATCGACGAAACGTCTGGAACGCAAGTTTCATATGAACCATGGCCAAACAGCCCGGTAACAATTTATTCTACATTCATTAGTTATTTTTGAATTCCATTCTTAGAACAAAGCCTCTGTCTAAATTAGTCTGAAGTTTTGCTGCCCGTTCCAATCGAATATTACATGTCACGAACCATAGTATTAGTAGTTATTACTTTCCCCCTTTTTATAGGATGTGGAAGAAACGCCTTGGCCGATTGAGATGCGACAGAACGTTGGCAAATTTTTATACAACATCATAATAAATGACGTCAAAATTGATGTTAATATGTTCAAGACTAAAGGGAAAGAGTGAGTATTATCAGTATTATGTTTCTTGCAAAAATATTAACGGCCTTTTTTTTTCCTCTGTAAATGCTTTGAATTCATTTTGTTCACGACAAACCAAAAAAATAAGAAACCTCATTCTTTAAGTCTATGGTCGATCGCCATTGTTGGGTGCGCGCGGATAGGGACATAAATATTTCTTGCCCGCCATTGCGGCAAAATTTTACAACTCGTTTTCACTGTAGAAAGTATAGTTATTGATTAATTAAAATTTAAGCACTAGCTATGAAGAAAATGATTTTTTCTCAAACATGCTTGGAAATGAGAACATTATTTTGACAACCTTCTTCGAGATAAATCGAAATTGCTGTACATGCGAGCAGCGGCCGGATAAAGTTGTATGAAAATCCATATCTGTCGTGTTTTAGCGGCCAAATAAATTACTATGTAAACTCATAAAAATGGAACCAACTTTTACTCCGAACCATGGCAACCAAGGAGGTAACTTATCCAAGGCGTTATTTAAATATAGAACTGGCTTGCAAATAGAATGCTGTTTATTAAGAAAAATAAAAAACCAATGAACATTTCGCCGCGTGAAAAATTAATGTTGTTCGTTGTTCGTCATTGATTTTGAAAAGTAGGTAACTAAAAAATTCTGCCTAGATACTACTTAGTTTTAATTTCCGCGCATTGTTTGAGAAAAGCACTATACAAGCCTTGGCCACAACTGAGCGTTGCCGGACTCCGTAATGCGTGCCTCGGCTGCGCCTTGGCCCGCATACTTCACGATCGTCCGGCAACACTACAATTGGTGGCCGCGGCAGTAATGTACTATTTCTCAAACATACTCGTACTTGGAAATTTGAACATTATTTCGATAACCTTCTTCGAGATAAATCGAAATTGCCGTACATGCGAGCAGCGGCTGGCAAAAGTTGTATGAAAATTCATATCTGTCGTGTTTTAGCGGCCAAATAAATTACTATGTAAACTCATATCTCTCGTGTAATAAAAAAATGGAACCATCTTTTACTCCGAACCATGGCAACCAAGGAGGTAACTTATCTAAGGCATTATTTAAAAACAGAACTGGCTTGCAAAAAGAAAGCTGTTTAAAAAAAAAAATCAAAACAAATGAACATTTTGCCGCGTGAAAAATTACTGTTGTTCGTTGTTTGTCATTGATTTTGAAAAGAAGGTAACTAATTGTATTTGAATTTCCGCGCATTGTTTGAGAAAAGCACCATACACGCCTTGGCCACAACTGAGCGTTGCCGGACTCCGTAACGCTTGCCTCGGCCCGCATACTTCACGATCGTCCGGCAACACTACACGTGTTGCTCATACAAGGTTTACGATCTGCTACTTCGAGAGCTGTTAATTCGTGTCGGCTCCGGTGAAGGAGAATAGGGCCACCTCATCTTCTTCCGTGGGTGTCATAGAAGGCGACCAAGAGATAGGGCTATTCCTCATCAGGCGTAGGACCGCACTTTTGCCTCACCTTCCCACTGAAGTCACAATACTGTTCTACGGGCTGCAGGAAGAAGCTGCCGGCGGTGTATAAGGTACACCGGCCGTGGGGCCGCCTGGTGCGCCTGGAGCTCAAGCCGCACCCGGTGCTTGCGCGTGTGTGGGCGGGCGCGGCCCGGCGCTCGCTGCGCATGCGCGCCGCGCTCACGCCCACGCACGCGCCGCCCGCGCCCTGGGCCGCCGCGCAGCGGGGCGCGCTGCTGCTCACGCCCACGCCGCTCGTCAGGTGCGTGCCTACTAGCTTGTTGTCGCTGTCCACTGGCGAGTGCGCGGGCGCGGCCCGGCGCTCGCTGCGCATGCGCGCCGCGCTCACGCCCACGCACGCGCCGCCCGCGCCCTGGGCCGCCGCGCAGCGGGGCGCGCTGCTGCTCACGCCCACGCCGCTCGTCAGGTGCGTGCCTACTAGCTTGTTGTCGCTGTCCACTGGCGAGTGCGCGGGCGCGGCCCGGCGCTCGCTGCGCATGCGCGCCGCGCTCACGCCCACGCACGCGCCGCCCGCGCCCTGGGCCGCCGCGCAGCGGGGCGCGCTGCTGCTCACGCCCACGCCGCTCGTCAGGTGCGTGCCTACTAGCTTGTTGTCGCTGTCCACTGGCGAGTGCGCGGGCGCGGCCCGGCGCTCGCTGCGCATGCGCGCCGCGCTCACGCCCACGCACGCGCCGCCCGCGCCCTGGGCCGCCGCGCAGCGGGGCGCGCTGCTGCTCACGCCCACGCCGCTCGTCAGGTGCGTGCCTACTAGCTTGTTGTCGCTGTCCACTGGCGAGTGCGCGGGCGCGGCCCGGCGCTCGCTGCGCATGCGCGCCGCGCTCACGCCCACGCACGCGCCGCCCGCGCCCTGGGCCGCCGCGCAGCGGGGCGCGCTGCTGCTCACGCCCACGCCGCTCGTCAGGTGCGTGCCTACTAGCTTGTTGTCGCTGTCCACTGGCGAGTGCGCGGGCGCGGCCCGGCGCTCGCTGCGCATGCGCGCCGCGCTCACGCCCACGCACGCGCCGCCCGCGCCCTGGGCCGCCGCGCAGCGGGGCGCGCTGCTGCTCACGCCCACGCCGCTCGTCAGGTGCGTGCCTACTAGCTTGTTGTCGCTGTCCACTGGCGAGTGCGCGGGCGCGGCCCGGCGCTCGCTGCGCATGCGCGCCGCGCTCACGCCCACGCACGCGCCGCCCGCGCCCTGGGCCGCCGCGCAGCGGGGCGCGCTGCTGCTCACGCCCACGCCGCTCGTCAGGTGCGTGCCTACTAGCTTGTTGTCGCTGTCCACTGGCGAGTGCGCGGGCGCGGCCCGGCGCTCGCTGCGCATGCGCGCCGCGCTCACGCCCACGCACGCGCCGCCCGCGCCCTGGGCCGCCGCGCAGCGGGGCGCGCTGCTGCTCACGCCCACGCCGCTCGTCAGGTGCGTGCCTACTAGCTTGTTGTCGCTGTCCACTGGCGAGTGCGCGGGCGCGGCCCGGCGCTCGCTGCGCATGCGCGCCGCGCTCACGCCCACGCACGCGCCGCCCGCGCCCTGGGCCGCCGCGCAGCGGGGCGCGCTGCTGCTCACGCCCACGCCGCTCGTCAGGTGCGTGCCTACTAGCTTGTTGTCGCTGTCCACTGGCGAGTGCGCGGGCGCGGCCCGGCGCTCGCTGCGCATGCGCGCCGCGCTCACGCCCACGCACGCGCCGCCCGCGCCCTGGGCCGCCGCGCAGCGGGGCGCGCTGCTGCTCACGCCCACGCCGCTCGTCAGGTGCGTGCCTACTAGCTTGTTGTCGCTGTCCACTGGCGAGTGCGCGGGCGCGGCCCGGCGCTCGCTGCGCATGCGCGCCGCGCTCACGCCCACGCACGCGCCGCCCGCGCCCTGGGCCGCCGCGCAGCGGGGCGCGCTGCTGCTCACGCCCACGCCGCTCGTCAGGTGCGTGCCTACTAGCTTGTTGTCGCTGTCCACTGGCGAGTGCGCGGGCGCGGCCCGGCGCTCGCTGCGCATGCGCGCCGCGCTCACGCCCACGCACGCGCCGCCCGCGCCCTGGGCCGCCGCGCAGCGGGGCGCGCTGCTGCTCACGCCCACGCCGCTCGTCAGGTGCGTGCCTACTAGCTTGTTGTCGCTGTCCACTGGCGAGTGCGCGGGCGCGGCCCGGCGCTCGCTGCGCATGCGCGCCGCGCTCACGCCCACGCACGCGCCGCCCGCGCCCTGGGCCGCCGCGCAGCGGGGCGCGCTGCTGCTCACGCCCACGCCGCTCGTCAGGTGCGTGCCTACTAGCTTGTTGTCGCTGTCCACTGGCGAGTGCGCGGGCGCGGCCCGGCGCTCGCTGCGCATGCGCGCCGCGCTCACGCCCACGCACGCGCGCCCGCGCCCTGGGCCGCCGCGCAGCGGGGCGCGCTGCTGCTCACGCCCACGCCGCTCGTCAGGTGCGTGCCTACTAGCTTGTTGTCGCTGTCCACTGGCGAGTGCGCGGGCGCGGCCCGGCGCTCGCTGCGCATGCGCGCCGCGCTCACGCCCACGCACGCGCCGCCCGCGCCCTGGGCCGCCGCGCAGCGGGGCGCGCTGCTGCTCACGCCCACGCCGCTCGTCAGGTGCGTGCCTACTAGCTTGTTGTCGCTGTCCACTGGCGAGTGAGCGGGCGCGGCCCGGCGCCACGCATCGCGACATGACCGTCTGAGAATGACCGACTCCACGGCTCGTATTATTTTAGCGGCTATTAACATCGGGGTGACTGATTTTTATTTAAAAATAAATGGACGAACAAAATTAGCAATTAATGCTGTTTTTCTATCATTTAGAATGCCATTCCAAGTGACGAGTCAACTGAAGCGCTTCGAGTCTGCGCCGACGGAAGCATTGTACCCCGTTCTAGACAGCCTCAACCAACTCGGCGAAGTGCCGTGGGTCATCAACAAGCCCATACTCGACTTGCAGATCAAACTGTTTAGGTATGTATGAAGATTTGCATTACATAATTAATCTAAAAAAGGATTCTAAGCTTAGCATCCGTTTGCTCTTTTATGATTTATAAGATACTAGCTGTCGCCCGCGGCTCCGCCCGCGTGGATGTCGGTTATCGCGAATCGGACTATAATTTGAGATTTAAACTATCCTATCTCTCAAGTTGGATCGAACTGCACATGGTGTGCGAATTTTATTATAATCGGTTAAGTGGTTTAGGTAGGAGTCCATTGAGGACAAACATTGTGACACGAGATTTATATATATTAAGATTAGTAACCGAAATACTATAAATCAACTGCGAGCGCTGTACCGGTCCCATGGTACGCGCGGCGTGGCAGTGGACAAGGTAAAAAAGAAAAAGAAAAGAAAATTTTTGGTGCAACATAAATGTGGCAACCATTTAACAGATATGCCTCGAATAGTACTCATGTATGCATTGTAACACCCATAAGCTAGATAACTTGCATAAATTATCACGTTCGATGATTTAATGACCAGTATTCGAACACTGGATCTTCCGATCGCAAAGCCGATTCTTTGCCCACTAGGCTACCAACGCTCCTCTCTTTACGAAGATATAAGTGTAATTCATACACAGAAACGGCGGTAACAAGAAGCTAGACATCCCGCCGCCATCTTCCGCGCTCGACACGTCTCAGTTCTCGCCGGCGTCGGGCGGGGGCGCGGCCGACACGTTCAAGCGCCGAGTGGCCATCAGCCGAGCGCGTGCGGAAATGCACTCCCTGTGGTGCGACTCGCTGTATAAGTTGTCACTTGCCAATCATTACAGGTGAGTTTACTTGTAATTTTTTTTAATGAAATAGCTGGTTGTGGCTTCATTTCTATATCGTCAAGGATGGCAGATCAGTGCCGTGTTCCAAACAGTCACTCATAATTGATCATGATACTGATAGGTTATGTTATAATACTCCAAATCAATAAAACACTTCAGTGTAACATGTAATAGTTCTCAGGAGAAATTGTTCGTCTCTTTGTTCTTTCAAAGCACAATCAACTCACGATAGTATAAATATTTACCCTGCACCCGCGGCTTCGCTGGATGTCGGCAGTTGTGACTTTTGGTCATATCTCCGGTTATACACAAAGAATCAATTTCGTTTTTCAAGTTTAGGTACATAAAGAGGACATACGAACGTTCAAATTTTACAGTTATGTCAAGAAATAATTAAAATAGTATTTAGAGTAAATAAATAATTTGAAAATGATTCTTTCGCTGGTTCGGTACGATGGTTCTTCTCAACCAATTATCGTAATAATCGAATTCTCTATAGAATTCTTATTCATTTAGCGAATAAAGATAGCGGACTCGAAATTTTCAACAAAATGGATATGGGTATCGTTTCACTGCTGAATATAGGCCTCTCCCATGAGAGGCCTATATTCAGCAGTGGATTATGTGTGGCTGATATGATGATGATGATGAATCGAAATTACGAAATCTTTTAACAAACAAAACAAGTCAATCAAAAATATAATAAAATAAAAAACGTGATTACAAATGTGACAGCCGTGAATCCTTAGTACCTCCTTAGTTCTCCCGCCATTCCGCTCACCCTGCACGATTGCTCTGTCTAGACGGCTTCATCGACAGACTGTATGAATCGTTGCGAAGAAATCAATGCGAAAGGAACTCCTGTCTGTCTGTCTGTCTGTATGTTACGTTAAGCTTTCACGCCTAAATCACTGTACCGATCTTGATGAAATTTGGTACAGAGGTGGATTAGAGCTTGAGAACGGACATAGGCTACCTTTTAGCGCGAGACAGAAGGTTTAAGGGAAGGAAATAGAGGATCAAAGTTTATATGACAGTTTGCCAGTTTTGTAGATATCCTAATGAAATTTGGTACATAGATGGATTAGAGCTTGAGGACGTACGTAAGCTACCTTTTATTGCGAAAAATAAGGTTTAAGGGGGGAAACAGGGGATGATAGTTTATGAGTTTTGAAGATACTCTTATAAATTTAGTACAGAGATGGATTAGAACTTGGGAACGGACATATGCTACCTTTTATTGCGAAAAATGTGGTAGAAGGGGGGGGGGGGATAGGACTAGGAGATGAAAACTAGTATGAAAGTTTGTCATTTTTGAAGTACAGAGATGGATTTGAGCTTGAAAACGGACATAGGCTACCCTTTATCGCGAAAAAGGGGGTAGAGAGGAGGGGCAACAGGGGATGAAAGTTTGTTATTTTTAAAATTCTTATGAAATTTGGCACAGCGATGGATTAGAGCTAGGGAACGGATATAGGCTACCTTTTAGCAGAAGTTGAAGGGGAGGGGGATAGTGCTAGGGGATGAAATTCTCTTTTTTCAATTGCGCAAAAAGGAATAATGAAATTTAGTACAGAGGTGGCTTAGAGCTTGAGAAGAGACATAGTATAGGGGTGAGTGGATAGCCGTGTAGGTCAAATAGATAGTCGAGTAGAGTCGAGTGCAGGGGCGAGTAGATATGCAACTAGAAAAGCCAGTGGAGAGGCGAGTATAGAGTCAAATAGAGTCGAATAGAGAGACGAAAGAAGAGTCCAGTAGAGATCGAATAAAGAGTTGAGTAGAGATTCGAGTAGAGAGGCCAATGGAAAGGCGAGTATAAAGGACAGTACAAAGTCGAGTAGCGAGGGGAATAGAGAGTCGAGCAGAGAGGCGAGCAGAGAGGCGCGCAGAGAGGCGAGTAGAGGGCCGAATATAGATGCGAGTAGAAAGTCGCTCAACACTAAGCGATAACCGACATCCTCGCGGGCGAAGCCGCGGGCAACAGTACAGCTAGTTCATACTTAAAACGATAGTAGGGTAGTTGGTCACCCCAGTAAAGTTCATATAGCAAAATCCATGACCGACGGCAAATTAGTTGTATATTCTACTAATTACGTATGCGTAGTTATGAGAATACATAAAAGCACAACCACAATATATAAAAAGTTATCGCATCTTTTTTGGATGTGAGATAATGAGTCACCCCCTATCCTTGCGAAGGTTAAAGAACGCAATCGTCACCTAGCGTACTATTGGCCCCGCCATGTCCTCAGAGAGCGCACGTTCTGGCTGCCGCACAACCTGGACTTCCGCGGGCGTGTGTACGCGGTGGGGCCCCACGTGTCGGCGCTGGGCGCGGACGCGCAGAGGGCTCTGCTGCAGTTCGCGCACAGGGCCCCGCTCGGGCCCCGCGGCCTGCACTGGCTCAAGCTGCACGCCGTCAACCTCACCGGCACCATGAAGAAGAGCACGCTGGACGAGAGGTGAGAGTGGCGTCATGATACGACGGAACGCAACCTAACGTCGTATGGGTTATCCCGACTTGCCTCTGCCGATGTTGCTCCGCATTGGGAAACTGAGAATTTACTTGTAAAAAAAAATGTCTGGACAGGGATGTTGATGTTCTTACTTATAGTGTGACCACGAGTGCTGTACCACTCCCATTAGCTGAGAGCGAGCGAGAAACCGCCCTCAGCGCTTGCGGCGGTATCTCGTTCGCTCTCGTATCTGCTCTTTCTTTCTTTACAACGTCCCCTGCGGTACAGATCGGTTCTGATTAGTGTGGCTTTCCATTACGTTCGTCAACCACTATTACCGATTACCATCTAATAATCCGTAGAAGCATTCTTCTTAATATTCAATGGTTCAGTAAGACTTTCAAAATACCTATATTTTGAACTGTTACTCAGTATAGACCGTATAATGTATTACCAGGTTAGCTCATGCAGACAGTATCATGGACAAGATCTTGGACTCGGCCGATAGGCCGCTGGATGGTCAGGGCTGGTGGATGCAGTCGGAGGAGCCGTGGCAGACGCTCGCCTGTTGCATGGAGATAGCCAACGCCATCCGATCGCCCAATCCGGAAGGTTCGTGTCGAAGAAAATTGTCTGATATCATACTGACATGTTCTTGATTGTGTCATAACTAAACGGCTTGCTCCCACAGAGTACATGTGCGGGTTCCCGGTGCACCAGGACGGCTCGTGCAACGGCCTGCAGCACTACGCGGCGCTCGGCGGGGACGCGGCCGGCGCCGCCGCCGTCAACCTCGCCCCAAGGGACCGCCCCATGGACGTGTACAGCGCCGTGGCCTCACTCGTACGTACTGCACCACGCTGTGTTGAGCCCCGACCACTCTCCTACTGTCTTGGGGATGAGGCGTTTGGGGAAAGTAGTCTAAGGATATTTTGTAACGTATAATATCATCAGTCATCACATGTGCTTTACATGTACCTCACAGGTGGAAGAGATGCGAGTGCGTGACGCGGCCGCGGGCGTGCCCGCCGCGCTCGTGCTGGAGAATTTCGTGCGGAGGAAGGTGATCAAGCAAACGGTCATGACCACCGTGTACGGCGTCACCAAGTTCGGCGCGAGGCTGCAGATCGCCAAACAGTTGAAAGGTTGGTTTTGTTGCTCACTGTCTTTTATTGAAGTTAAGTAATTAGCGTATCGTAGTCCACTAAAGATGATTTCAATAAATCTACTTACAGAAAACTAATCATGGCACAATTTTATTCAGGAAACATTTAAAAATCACTGACCCGAGGAGAAGAAGTTGCTGTACAGGCTTCTCCTATTGCGCGCTATATCTTCCGATCTTTCATCTTACATATTGCTACGCCCGGCGCTTGGCCACTTCAATATATGGCCAAATTTCCCTAGGAGTGAGCGAGACGGCACTATAGAAAGAGACAGCATGCCTTGACGTCACTGTTCTAGAAGGATTGGAATGAATAGAAAGAGACGTCAGGCTAGAAAGAGACAGCATGCCTTGACGTCACTGTTCTAGAAGGAATGGAATAGATAGAAAGAGACACAAGACCTAATAGAACCTCCCAGAAAGTTCCTGTCTTCAGAACGTACCTGTCTTTTCTCGATCTTTCGCTACTCGGCCGCGCCTTATATAAAAGGCGATCTAACAGCCGCTGCTCAAGTTAGTCTAAGACTAGTATTCGAAGCGAACAAAGCGATAAAGTGTGTGAAGCTATACAGTGCGATTATACAAGTGACTGTGTGTTGTGTAAGGAAGAGTTTTCGAATTTCTACGCGCTTTGCTGTAATTGAAGTGAAGCTGAATAAAGCCTGCCTTCAACGGTTGTCCTCGCATTTTCTATTTAAACCGACCCCCACGCTCGTAACAACTGGTGTCAGAAGTGGGATAGAAAATGCCGATAACGCCGAGAGACGACAGGGAGGGAGTTAAAACCCGAAGCCAGGCCGCGGAAGAGGCTGCGGGTACTCCGAGTACGTCGACGGGTGCTTCAAGATCATCATCGGAAATTACCCTGAGCGCGATTATGACCTTATTGAAGGAGCAAGCCCGTCACCAGGCAGAGCAGGCCCGTCACCAGGCAGAGCAGGCCCGTCGCCAGGAAGAGCAGACTCTGCAATTGAAGGCACAGCTCCAGCAACAACAGGAGGAGCTGATCCGTCGCCAGGAAGAGCAGGCCCGTCACCAGGCAGAGCAGGCCCGCCACCAGGCTGAGCAGGCCCGACGCCAGGAAGAGCAGGCCCGTCGCCAGGAAGAGCAGGCCCGTCGCCAGGAAGAGCAGGCCTTGCAACTAAAAGTTCAGCTCCGGGAACAACAAGAAGATCTATTTGCCTTCTTGAAAGAGTCTAAAGCGGAATGGCAAAGAGAAATTCATTCAGTGCAAGACAAGCTCGACTGCCACGACGTAAAATTAGAAAGCCACGACGAAAAATTAGGAGGCATCGACACGAAATTTGAGAGTTATGAGGAGCGGCTGCAGTCTGTGGCTCAAAACGTAAAAAAATTGGAGACGAAAATAGCTTGCGGAACAGCTGGCTCTGTAACCATTTCATCTGCACAGGCTGTCGGAAAGTTCAAAGTACCGCCATTTGATGGGACCTCCTCGTGGACTGCATACAAACTGCAGTTCGAGTCTGTGGCAAAGGCGAACGGTTGGGATAAGGAGCAAGCCAAAACAGCATTAACATTGGGGTTACGAGACCAAGCACTCAGTGTTTTAGAGGCGCTTGGAGGTGAAGTGACTTACGACCGCCTTCTTGAAGCGTTGGAATCACGTTACGGTGATAGTCACTTGGAACATGTCTACCGTGCCCAATTGAAGGACAGAAACCAGCGTCTTAATGAGTCTCTGCAGCAGTGGGCTTTGGAAATAGAAAAGCTCGTGAGAAAAGCTTACCAAGGAGCTTCCTCGTCATTTCTTGACAGCATTTTGGTGCAAGCTTTTATTGACGGGATCAGAGACTTGGAGGTGAGAGCTGCCGTCCGTCTGGGTCACCATGCAACCCTTAAAGATGCTGTTGCTCACGCCCTTGAAGTGGAAGCTGTACGACATGACCCTCGACCACATAGATTGCGTGAGATCTCAACAAATGAGCAACGTGTGTACCGTCGGGAATTCACACCCAGGTGTTATTTCTGCAAAGAGCAAGGACATATTCGGTCTAGCTGCCCGAAACGGACTCAACAAGGTAATGGCCAAGAACAAACGGCGCGACATCCAGATGCGCCGGAGCAACAGGGAAACGAGTAAACGCCAGGACTGCGGGACGGGTGCTGGCTGGTAGTGTAAAAGTCCCAATTCTGATCTCTCAAGCTAATGATGGAAATAGTCTGGTCATCGAAGGAGGTATTGATGGATCACCGTGCCACCTCACCATTGATACTGGAGCAAGTCGGACCATGATTAGCTCTCGGCTGGTGAAAAATGTACCTAGAGATCATCTACATCAACTTAAGCATCTCCATCTGCAGACAGCTACCGGCCAGCGCATTTCCGTCCGAGGAGAGCAAGAAGTGGCGTTGGAAGTCGGTGATAAGACCTATTGGCATAAAGTCATCGTCGCTGATATCTTAGATGACTGCATCATTGGATTGGATTTTATGAGAAAATATCGCTGTAAAATCGACGTGGATTGTGGCGTTCTGAAACTTGGGTTCGAAGAAATTCCCATGGAAGGTGGCGCATTTGGAAAAGTGTACTGTGCAAAACGAACTGTACTCCAGCCTAAATCACAGACCCTAGTGCCAATAAGACTACCTCAATATGGCATCAATTCTCATCGCTGTGCATTGGTGGAAAAAGTAGACGGCAGTAGTCCCTGGATACCAGCTCGTACTGTGGTAACAACACCAACCACAGCCGTTATAAGAATTTTAAATATGAGCAACAACGAGTGCGTCTTAAACAAAGGGACACTGCTTGGCACTTGTGAGGAGATCTCGTGGATACGTAGTTGCCAGGGTTCGACCAAAAGCGATGCCACAAGTGACAGAGAATCAACAGCGCTGAAACTACTAGAAGATTGTCGCAATGACCTCAGTAAGGTAGAGATGCTGAAGGCGCGGAACATGCTACTACGTTATAAAAACGTCTTTTCTATGCATGGTGGTGACATTGGCAGAACTGGAGTAGTACAGCATAAAATCGATACTGGTGAGGTAACGCCAATCCGTCAACGACCACGACGTGTACCGATTGCTCGAGAAAAGGAGGTGGAGGAAATGATTGAAGAGATGAAGAAGGACCGTATCATTGAACCCTCGGTCAGTCCATGGTGTTCTCCAGTAGTCCTTGTAAAGAAAAAGGATGGAACCACCAGATTCTGCGTCGATTATCGCCGACTGAATGATGTTACGAAAATAGATAGTTATCCGTTGCCAAGGATAGATGACACTTTGGACACCTTAAGTGGCATGCAGTGGTTCTCAACATTGGACCTCAAGAGTGGGTATTGGCAAGTTAAAATCAGTCAACTAGATAAGGAGAAAACTGCGTTTTCTACTGGAAAAGGTCTCTGGCAGTTCGACGTCATGCCATTTGGATTATGTAATGCTCCGGCCACATTTGAGAGATTGATGGAACAAATACTTGCTGGACTGCTGGGAGAAGCCTGTCTGGTATATTTGGATGACATAATCATCATTGGAAAAGACTTCGACGATCACCTCAGCAAACTAGAGCAAGTTTTGACTAAACTACAGGGTGCCAACTTAAAACTCAGTCCAAAGAAGTGTTCACTTTTTAAACGACAAGTGAATTATTTGGGGCATGTTATTTCGAAGGATGGGATACAAACAGACCCTGAGAAGATAAGTGCCGTGAAAGATTGGCCGACACCAAAAGATAAGACCGACGTTCGTGCCTTTTTAGGTCTGTGTTCATACTACCGGCGGTTCGTGAAAAGCTTCTCCGATATTGCGAAGCCTTTGCATCGGTTAACGGAAGAAAAGCGGAAATTTAGCTGGGATGAACAATGTGAAGCCGCTTTCAAAGACCTTAAGCAAAGACTCTGTGAAACACCAATCTTGGGTTTTCCAGATGCAGAAAATGAGTTCGTCGTCGACACAGATGCCAGCAATACTGGGATAGGAGGAGTCCTGTCCCAGAGAAAAGGAGACAAGGAGGCCGTGATTGCTTACTTTAGTAAGTCTTTGTCTAAACCAGAGAGAAATTACTGTGTTACACGAAGGGAATTACTGGCCGTGGTTAAGACATTGCAGCATTTCAGTAAGTTTCTGCTGGGCCGAAAGTTTCATCTGAGGACTGATCATGCTGCTTTAAAATGGTTGCTACAATTTAAAAATCCAGAAGGACAAGTGGCAAGATGGATTGAACAGCTCCAGGAATACGACTTCGTCATCGAACATCGGAGTGGGAAAGCGCATGGAAATGCAGATGCGCTCTCTCGAAGACCTTGTCCGGTGGAATGTAACCATTGTGTCAGGCAAGAAGCTAAAGACAGTGTAGCGATTAGAATAATAAGGACTGATACTGTCAGCGATGAGTGGAGTAGCGAAGCCATGCAGCAAGCACAGCAAGAGGATCGAGACATCAAGCCTATTCTCGAATGGATAAAGGCAGGAACACCTAAGCCGAAATGGAGTGATGTCTCCCAAATGAGTGCAGCTACGAAGAGCTACTGGGCACAATGGGAAAACCTCGTGATACACAATGGAGTCCTGTGTAGAAAATGGGAGTCTGCAAACGGGAAAGACTCACATCTGCAGTTGGTTGTCCCAAAGATTAAAATTAATGAGGTTTTGAGATCATTTCATGACGGAACTTCAGGCGGCCATCTTGGTGTGAAGAAGACGTTGATGAAGATTCGTCAACGATTCTATTGGATCCATTGCCGTGAGGATGTTGAAGATTGGTGTAGGAAATGTACATGCTGCGCATCGGTAAAAGGGCCGCATACAAGGAGCAGGGGAGCATTGAAGCTATACAATGTTGGAGCGCCTTGGGAAAGGATTGCATTAGATGTTGCAGGGCCATTTCCTGCATCGGAGTCTGGAAACAAATACATCCTAGTAGTAATGGACTACTTTACTAAATGGCCGGAGGCTTTTGCCATACCTAACCAGGAAGCAACTACAGTCGCGGAAAGACTAGTCACGGAAGTGTTTTGCCGATATGGAGTTCCTCTGGAAATACACAGTGACCAGGGAAGGAATTTTGAATCACAGGTATTTCAAGAAACCTGTAGGATAATGGGTATTCATAAAACCAGGACCACCCCATATCATCCGCAGTCTGACGGAATGGTTGAAAGATTTAACCAAACCTTGGAAAGGCATTTGGCTAAGGTTGTTGAGAGCCACCAGAAGGACTGGGATAGTCATATTCCTTTGTTCTTGTTGTCTTATAGAACAGCGATACATGAAAACACAACGGTGACGCCTGCGTGTGCAAACTTTGGCAGAGAACTGAGACTACCGGCTGATCTACTGACTGGACGTCCTCCAGATTCACCGCAAGAAATCACGGAATATGCTAGTGCATTGCGCGATAGACTAAATGACGTTCACACCCACGTCCGTGAATCTGGGCTCCAGGCAAGCGACAGAATGAAAACCCGATACGACCGCAACTCTCATCAAGCCGGGTTCGACGAAGGCTCGTTGGTATGGCTACACAATCCGATGCGTCGCAAAGGCAAATCTCCGAAGTTGTCTCCAACCTGGGAAGGGCCGTATAAAGTTGTCACCAGGATCAATGACGTTACATACCGGATACAACGCAACCAGCGAAGCCCCTTGAAGGTTGTACATGTTGACCGACTGGCGAGATACTACGGATCTAATAATGCTCGGGACGAGCATGTCTAAGAAGGGGGTAGTGCTACGCCCGGCGCTTGGCCACTTCAATATATGGCCAAATTTCCCTAGGAGTGAGCGAGACGGCACTATAGAAAGAGACAGCATGCCTTGACGTCACTGTTCTAGAAGGATTGGAATGAATAGAAAGAGACGTCAGGCTAGAAAGAGACAGCATGCCTTGACGTCACTGTTCTAGAAGGAATGGAATAGATAGAAAGAGACACAAGACCTAATAGAACCTCCCAGAAAGTTCCTGTCTTTTTCAGAACGTACCTGTCTTTTCTCGATCTTTCGCTACTCGGCCGCGCCTTATATAAAAGGCGATCTAACAGCCGCTGCTCAAGTTAGTCTAAGACTAGTATTCGAAGCGAACAAAGCGATAAAGTGTGTGAAGCTATACAGTGCGATTATACAAGTGACTGTGTGTTGTGTAAGGAAGAGTTTTCGAATTTCTACGCGCTTTGCTGTAATTGAAGTGAAGCTGAATAAAGCCTGCCTTCAACGGTTGTCCTCGCATTTTCTATTTAAACCGACCCCCACGCTCGTAACAATATCTATCTATTCCCATTATAAAGTTCCAAAATTAAAATATGTTACTGTTCATGTAAAACACTACAATATGTTTATGGCAGTCACGTATATACAGGACGTGAATTCTAGAAGGAAATTGAATTGTATAAATAATAATGTAATAAATAAGAAATCACGTCCGCTGCCATAACATTGAAATCGTCAGTTAAAAATAACCTAAGGACTGTCGAAACCCCACTCTATAATTACTTGTAAATATTAGTATATAAGCAGTAACATAACAATAAACATCAATCAATAAAGAGTAGTAATAGTAATAATAATCCAACTTTGATATCTTTCACTAAGCCCGCAATATATTCATCAACCTGGATGTTGCTTATCACAACACAAACAATAAATAAAATATTTTTGGCTAGTGGTGATAACAATATTTCATCGGCTGTCCCAACTCTTTGTGCAGGGCTATCGATTGAGTCCAGTAATCGAAAAAAACACAACTATTCGGGAGATTACAGGAGGAGTTTAATTTCAGTCTAAAGGTGCTTTTCCACCAGAGGGGCGAGACGAGACGATGCGAGAAGAGAATTGAAATCGCACTGACCCTTTTCCACTAAAAATTGCCATCGCGAGCTCGCGCGTGACCGCTGCGCCCCGCCGCCCGTATGCTTCATATATAAATTTATTTTAGACAGCTCACACACAATGCTCGATATAACTTTATTCTAGCGTCAATGCCGAAAACTCCGAATAAAAATAAGCGGTCAATATTCACGTCAATCCACACTGTTTCCACCAAAGATGCACTGGCAAAGGATTGAAAATTTGTTATACAAATTTCAATTCTCTCCTCGCCTCGACCCGCTTAGCCACACTGGCGGAAAATCACTTTGAAGGTGATTTATACTCTATAACGAAACCAATACGGTTCATTTTTGCACAAACAAATATTTCAATTCACGCCTCGCATATTCTCGTCAATCCAGACTGTTTCCACCAAAGATACGCTGGGAGAGGATTGAAAATTTGCCATACAAATTTCAATTCTCTCCTCTCCTCGTCTCGTCTCGCCCCTCTGGTGGAAAATCACCTTAACAGTTCTAGAAATAGCATCATTTTTTTTTTACTAAATTTCTTCATTGTACCGAATTCGAACTGGTACAGATTTATTATAAGTATGGATATATTTATTTTGTTGCAGACATTGAAGAGTTCCCAAAGGAGCACGTATGGTCGTGCTCACAGTACCTGACGACAAAAACTTTTGACAGCCTGCGGGAGATGTTCTCGTCCACCAAACTCATACAGGACTGGTTCACGGACTGTGCCAAGTAAGCGTTATAGTAAATTCATCACAGAACTTTCCCGAAGCTAGCTCTACAACGGCCTGGGACACACTACACGCACACACGCGCATCCCGTCGGCTCCGTTTGCGTTCGCTCTTGCACCCCCTTGCACTTTGCACTGACTGGCGCCACAGCGGCTACGGGCGCATCTGCTCATAAACATTGCTTTTGCTTCTGGTGTGTACGAAACGGCTGCCGGTTCCAACCAGTTCCTAGTGCCAGTCTGTGTGAAACGAAGAACGCTGGACGCTCTTCGAGTCGTCTGAGTGAAAGGATTCTAACGTGTGTGTTGTCGACAGATTGATCTCGGGCGTGGCCGGCGAGAGTGTAGAGTGGGTGACGCCGCTGGGCCTGCCTGTGGTGCAGCCCTACTACCGCCGCGCCGGGCCCTCCGCCGCCACCCGCGCCGCGCTGGACCAGCACCAGTGAGTAGCTCTATTACATGCACTGTATGGCTTTAGTCGCATTATGTCCAATTCGCAAAATGTCCAGTGGGCTCAAATTGTCCAATTCTCACAACGTCCAATTCGCAAATTGTCCAATTCTCATTATGTCCGATATGGTTAACACCCCGACTCAGAGTACCCCGACTCGGATAGGTTAGGTTAGAAGGCTAAGGCGGGAGCGAAGCGGAGCGGAGCTGCCGCCTTAGCCTTCGTGGTTATTTTTTTTTAAACCACCCAAGAAATATGATAGTTTAATTAAAACTGAAATTACTTCGAACTGGACCAATTGCGAACTGGACTAATTGCGAATTGGACCAACTGCGAACTGGACCAATTGCGAACTGGACCTACTGAGAGTTGGACAGTTGGACATTTTGCGAATTGGACATAATGCGACTAAAGGACTGTATGGTGCCGCCGCTGGGCCTACTTACAAGACTGTATCGTTCTCCCCGCAGGCGGCCGTGCACCATGAAGCAGCGCAACGCGTTCCCGCCGAACTTCATCCACTCGCTGGACTCGTCGCACATGATGCTGACGGGGCTGCACTGCGAGGCGGGCGGCGTGACCTTCGTGTCCGTGCACGACTGCTTCTGGACACACCCGCACTCTGTCGACCGCATGAACGAGGTACGCGAGCACCAACGATATACTTCGGGACATGTATCTTGGACCTAAAATGTGCTCTTATACGCGCAGTACACGTTTCGTGGGTGTCTTGAAGAGAGCTTGGGATGCTGCGGCGGCAATTACACCATGCATAGATTAATACAAAACAATCCGCACGGGCTAGGGCCTCGTTTGTCTCGCGATTCAGGTCCAAGATACGTAACACGTTATGGGGGGGGGGGGGAGGGGAGGGGTCGAGGAAGTGTGACATTGTGTAACAAGGGGGTGGGAGGGGTCCTAAATTTCATGACGTCACATTTCAAAATCTATAATAATCTAAGTGTTATAACACGTGCTTTAAACTATTACTTTACGAAAATATCAAAAACATAAGAAGTGTAAGTGTAAACATAAGCAGTGCAGCTTATGCTGATAAAAAAAAATAGTACTTACATTACTACAGAGGCCGGGAAGAAAGAGGTTGCCAGCCGAAGACATATAGACGGATGGACGGATAGGTCTGAGGCAGGCAACCCCATATTTCCCGCCGAGGTATGTATGTATGCTCTTAATAGGCTGCGAAGTATGACGTTTCAGGCGCGGCTAGGACCAAGGCCAGTAATGGAATTTCATACAAACCTTGGAAGGCCTACGCCGGAAAAGTCCTCTTTTTTAATTTCGATTCCACATAAATTTGTGGCAAAGGTATCGACACTCTGCCACTATGCGTATCTATTAAAAAAAAACAATTAACGACTTGGTATGTACTTGGAGCAGTTTTATTTACATAAAAAATCCACATTAACATAACTAATAACACATTATTATCAATTGTATTCTTAACAATAATAATAATAATAATAATATTTTTATTTGTGAATATGGTTTTTTTTACAGTGTTATTATATAACATGATAATACATGTGATGGCTCAGCATATTCTGCCATTTGTGGCGTACAAATTATATAGTAAGAATGTCAAATTCAAATTAAACTATAATCAATTACATGCATGTTATTAACAATTTAAATAATATTAATATAATTATATGGATACCTTATTATGTCAAATATTATAAAAAAAAAAGTATAACGTTATCATTTCATGTCAAAATCATGTCAAAAATTAAATCAATTAAAATATTGTCAATAACATTCACATTACAATTAAATTACATTATGTCAAACATCATAAGTTATCATTTAAAAAATCATCTATGTCATAATAACATTTTGAAATCAAGATGTCCTTTAGTTCCTTTCTAAATAAATTAAAACTTAACTCCTTAAATGCATTTGGTACTTTATTATAAATTTTGGGAGCTAGACAAAACATACTCTTCCACATAAGTGCTGTTTTAGCACTCTGTATGCGTAGTCTTTCATTGTCACGTCTGCTACGTTGGACACCATCCGAAAGCCGTGGAAACAAATGAGCGTTTTGCTTGACAAATAAGGACATTTCCAAAATGTATAAACACGGTAGTGTTAGAATCCCATACCTTATGAAGTACGGTCTACAGCTGTCGGTGAGTTTAAGACCAAACATTGCCCTTATGCATCTCTTCTGAGCTAAAAATGCAGTCTCTCTGTCAGGAGAGCGGCCCCAGAATATTATCCCGTACCTTAATATTGACGCTACCAGGCCATGGTATGCAGTGAGCAATGTATCCGTACTAACTGTTGGGGCTAGTTTGTATAGCGCATATGAGGCACTGCTGATTTTTTTACGTAGTGTTTCGATATGAGCTTTCCAATTAAGTCGTCGATCAATAACAATGCCTAGAAATTTTATTTGTTCACATTCGTCTATTAAATTGTCATTATAATTAATATTTATATTGGATGTCACCTGCCTTTGACTAAAGTGCATAATTTTTGTTTTATTAAAATTAATCCTTAAATTATTATTATTCAGCCATGTAACCATCGAACCCAGAGATCTATTAATTTCAGTTTCGTATTGGTCACACTTCTTTACATTCTATTGCTAATGTACTATCATCTGCAAAAAGTGTCATATGATGGTTTGTTATTTTAGGAAAGTCATTTATATATATTATGAACAGTAAAGGTCCTAATACACTACCTTGGGGCACCCCAAATGATAGATTACGCTCCTTGGATGTGTATATATTTTCAATTTTGGTCTTAGAATCAACTCTTGTAATCATGACTTTTTGTTTTCTATTAGAAATATATGACTCCAGTAGATTCAAGATATTTCCCCTTATACCGTAAGCCTCTAGCTTTGCAAACAAGATTGTGTGATCCACATAATCAAATGCCTGTGTCATATCGCAATATATAGCTGATACTGGATTTCTCGTATCCATATTTTTAATAATTACACTCAAGAAATTATATATGGCCATATTTATAGTCTTACCCTTTCTGAATCCAATTTGTTCGTTGCATAAGATGTTATTCCTTTCAAAGTAGGAATACATATTCTGATAAATAAACTTTTCAAATATTTTGGATATCACTGAGGTAAGAGCTATTGGTCTATAGTTTTGCATTAATTCTTTACTTTCCTTTTTGAAGAAAGGCTTCACAATTGACATCTTAAGTTTATCTGGGAAGACACCATTAGTTATACATAAGTTAAGAATGTGACTCAAATGACTACATATTAAATCGCCAATGAATTTAATGACTCTTGTCGATATTTCATCACTGCCCACGCTATTAGTATTCCTAAGATTTTTAATAATGTTAAAAATATCCATGGCCACGCTTATAAACATTGAATTATTTGGACAGTTTATGTTGGACGTGACTTTGTTATCTGTTTTTGTTTTTGGCATTATTTTATCTATGAAATAATCATTGAATTTATTTGCAATCACTTCTGGCTGAGTAATGGTTAAATTGTCAATTCTAATTTTATTAATTGTATTTTTAGGTAGATTTAGTTTTGAGTTGTGAATTATTTGCCATGTCATTTTATTTTTGTTTTGAGAATTTTTTAAACGGTTATTATTTTGTGCCCTTTTTGTAAGTCCTATAATTTTCTTGTAGCGCTTTGTATAGTTGACATAATTTAATTTATTAATATTAGTAGGCTTGCATCTAAGCTGCCAAAGTAACTGCCTTTTTTCCGGCTACAGAGTTTGATACCGCGGGATACCCATTTAGGCCTCTTAATAACCGGTATTTTTAAAAGTCTAAAAGGGAAATATAAATCGTAAAACATTTTGAATTTTTCTATGAATTGATTATATGCTTCGTTAGGGTTATCTAAGTAATATATATCAGAAAAAGATATGTTTTTAAGACATTCGCGAAATCTTACCATATTTTCTTCAGCATAATCCCTTTGTAATACGCACCAGTATTTAATTAAACACTTGTGGGGTACAGGGCATTGTAGCAGCTGAGCAGTGTGATCAGACATTGCGAATTCTATCACTTCCGTTCCACATGATTGTTTAAAATTGTGTGCTTAATTATCAATACAAGTTCCGCTTCGCATTCTTGTAATTTGCTTTATAGCTAGACTTAAGTTAAAGCTTTCCAAAAGACATCTTAATTCCAGTACATCACTATTATTTTTTAAGTTGTCAATATTCAGATCACCGGCTATTATTATATTATCATAGTTCTTATTACATATCAAATACAAAGTACGTTCTAATTGTTCGAAAAATGTAGACAAATTATTTTTATCAGGTATTCTATAAATACATATAACTACAATTTTATAATTAATTAACTCTATTGCACAACACTCAAACATTTCACTTATTGCAAGTTGCTTAATCTCACTCAATTCCCTGAAAAGGTTGCCTGTTCTAACCATTATACATACCCCACCCCTGTTCTTATCAGTACGACTGAAACAGGCCCCAAGACAGTAATTTGGAATGTATAGGTGATCCTCATTCCCTGACATTATAAAGTGTTCAGATATACATAAAACATCAACTGATTTATTCTTTTCTGATAGTTCCTCCAGGTGGACTGTTAACATGTCTGCTTTGTTGATCAACCCTGCAATGTTCTGGTGTAGTACAGTTAGGTGTTTGGAGACGAAAAAAATCATTGCTTGGAGAAACATTCACCTGGGTTTTATTTACCTGAGTGGTTGTCTCTATGATGTGTCCTGATTCTATGTCGGTTTGAACAGATTTGTCAACATAATATAGTTTGTTATCAATTATATATTTTTTGTCATTATATATTTTTGATTTATAATGGTAATCAACACGGAGAATTTCTCATAAAATACATCTAGATAATGTTACATATAGACTTTTTTTATTAGGCAAACTTGTTGAATAATTCATGTCCATATATGTAACATTTGTATATTTTCCACAAATATATCTTAACATATAATTCAATTTATATTCATTCAAATGTCTATTAGTAGGTATCTCACTTATAACTATGTTAGTATTAATAGCAGATTCCAAAAATGTCAGTAGGCTCATTTCAATGTCAAAAGGATTGGTGTCATAGCGTCCCCCCAGGGCAATTACGTAGTCATTCTTGTTAAGTGTATTTAAATCACTACCCAAGCTGCTTAGTACGTTCTTCATAGATACACCAGATTTTGTAAAGGATGTGACAGAGTATTCCGATCCTAATAGATATTGTAGTTGATATCGTAAAGTACTGCATTGCCCATCAGAGACAATGATTACTTTTCTCTTCTTTTCTTCATGTATCAGGTCTGTAGTGTCTGTATGCTTTGTGCTTGATGTCCGTGATACTATGGTCTCAAACCGTTTTTGAAGAGTTATGATTTCGTTCTCATACTTCGTAACTATTTCCTGTAGCTCCTCGATTTTGAGCTGCAGGTTTGTTATAATTAAATCTTGTTCCCGAGTATTTGAACGTGTACTGGGCGTAGAATAAGGCGTTATTGGTAGACTATTGACCATTGAGTGCCTATTAATCTTCTTAGCACTAGATAATACTCTACTCTCTATTGAAGGAGAATGACACAATGACTTTAATAATTTATTTTCTGTTTCTAACTTGCTCATTTGATTCTGTAGGTTAATTTTTTCTAGGATACTATTATCTAATTCATTTTGTGTACTATTTAGTTGGCAAGTTAACTGCGATATCGTTTCCTTCATATCTTGTACTGTGTTTACGTCAGTTGGGGCTCCTTCGATGTAGTCCACGCTTTTTGAGAGGGTGTTGATCATATCAAACGAGTCGTCTACAGCGTCACTCTCAATATTTGAGTACTGCGAACCCAGTGTCGGTGAGGTGGAGGCGATCGCGGGTTCACAATGAGCGCTAGAGATTTGTTTCTTCCTGACTGTTATATTTAAATCCACACCAGTCCACACTTGTTTGGTTTTTTTTGTCACAATCTTGCGGTCACCAGTATGCTTTTGTTGTACTTTCCCTGTAGGTGCCATGTCAATTATGTACAAATGCAACAACACAAACCCCAAAAAGAGCACGCAGATGTCGACATCGAACCCGCGCCGCGCTGTGGTAGTGAGGCCAAGTAGTTAACCACGGGACCACGGTTACTTATCGTTAGTAAGTGAATCTTGGTACCGTATGCGTTGTAGCAGTAGTGTGAATATTTCTTCACAGATGTCGTTGGTTGAAATATTGGCACTATAATGTTGACGTAGTTCGTATTAGAAACGTAAGATGGGGTGAAGTGTAGGATTTCAAATAAAAAACGGATTTCTTGTTTTATTTTATCATCCAAAAACACTTATAGTTGATATTTTTTTAAATATTACTCACGATTACTTCAAGATTGGGCACTATAAGCTTAGGTGTACACAATAATTAGGTAGTAATCACGGATTAGCACTTTAATGAAAACTGCAAAGTCACTTTTGATATATTGATATTATGTTACTTGGAATATATTCTCACAGTCAATAACTTTCTCACAGGTCAAATGTCACTTTTTTATTACATTTACACACTTTGTATTGTTAGTGGCTTATTATAATTATTTTTTAAATTTATTTTTACGAGAGCGCAACAGAATCGTATGTTTCCGAGTCAGCGCCACCTGGTTGGCCTTTTTTTTTTAACTATACATATAAACATTGAAATATTAATATTTAATTTAGTTACAACAAATTGACATTTATAACAATGACAAGTGTCACTGTTCGTTCGAAAACGTGCCTTTATACTTTTTTTAAGTTACGTGATAATGAACATAAATGTAAATGTTTTCTGTTAAAATCAAGCTAAAATAGGCGAAATAGTAATATACACGTGAGCTTTAGTTTATAACTTGTTTACTTTTAATTTCTTTAAAAATAAATCTTTAATTTTTTTGTTGTTTATTTCATTGCCTGTTTGAGAAAAGCACTATACATACCTCGGCGGGAAATATGTAGTTGCCTGCCTCAGACCTATCCGGCCTCGCTTCGCTCGGCTGTCTATACGTCTTCGGCCGGCAACCCCTTTCTTCCCGGCCTCTGTAGTAATGTACTATTGAAGAAGAAGTTAACAACTTATGAAAATGTTTAAAAAGTAGTGGCGATGTTGATGGTAATGTGGAATCTGTGGAATCTAAAATCATAGAATTGCAAAAAAGCATGACGAGAAAGAAAGCGACACTGAATTTTTTTCCACAATTCCTTTGTCGTTCGCAAAATATGTGACGTCACCTAGTGTGAGGGGGGAAGTCTCATAAATGTGACCAGCTGTGTCAAGGGCCAAAAAAATCATGAAATTCGTGTGACGTAATTTATGAATGACCCCTAACTGTATTTCTATATGCTCATGGGGTTGGTCTAGAAGGAGTGGATTTCAAATTTAAAATATTTTCTCCAACAACAGAGGTATATAAAAGAACTGCCCCAAAAAGTATCTATGATTTTTCTGATCACCTCTACGGGAAACTGATAGATGCGATGATGAATGTAAAAAAAGTGTAATTCTACTTAGGAAGCAGTAAAAGGAGTCTAGTTAAAGGATATATTTGCTACTGTTTGTTATATAACCACACAGAAGCAAATATCCTTTGACCAGACTGATTTCATGACGTAAATTCGGAAATAGCTGTAAAAGTTAAACAAATCCAAATGGACTTTCTACCAAATTCTTGTAAAAACAACAACGGAATTCTAAATTGTAATTGCCTTACACAGATTTGCCGAGAACAATTTGTCGCTCTTCATTCACAACCAATTCTAGAAGATTTATCAAAGTTTATGGTACAGCGATACAGTTACAAACCAAGGTGAGTTGCTTGAACTCCTCTTTAGCCTTTAGAAATTGAGTCCATTCTGTTCAAAGTTGAGAAATAAGCAATTTCTCTAACTTTGAACAGAATGGACTCAATTTCTTGTCTCGATCTCGAGATCCCAATTTTTATGTAAAGTGATTGATTGGTCATAATATGTCTAAACCAAAAGTATGAACAAAGGTACAGGACAAAAGACGATTTTTTTTGTTTCTTAGAATTTCCTCCTAAGTCATATGTGAAAGATTTACATAATCTTACTAGTTTCAAATTTGATACGATAAATTGTCCTTTACAGTACAGAATTCCTACTTAGAAAACTACAGACAAATTGCACCTTACACTACTGGATTTTTCTATTTTTTATTAAAGTAGGTACCACGAAAAAAAAGGAAATTAGAACGTATTAAGGTGATTTTCCACCAGAGGGGCGAGACGAGACGAGGCGAGGAGAGAATTTAAATTTGTATGGCAAATTTTCAATCCTCTCCCAGCGTATCTTTGGTGGAAACAGTGTGGATTGACGAGAATATGCGAGGCGTGAATTGAAATATTAGTTTGTGCAAAAATGAACCGTATTGGTTCCAATATAGAGTATAAACCACCTTCAAGGTAATTTTCCACCAGAGTGGCTAGGCGAGGCGAGGCGAGGAGAGAATTGAAATTGGTATAACAAATTTTCAATCCTCTCGCGATGGCAATTTTTAGTGGAAAAGGGTCAGTGCGATTTCAATTCTCTTCTCGCCTCGTCTCGTCTGGCCCCTCTGGTGGAAAATCACCTTTAGGTTCGTTAAATCATTTTGTATCGAAAAGCGATCTCAGTACCTCAAAAATGTATACCGTAAGGATTTTTTTAACGATAGAGACATTTCAAGTATACCAAATATAAGATAGAGCGTGAAATTCCGAATCCAACGATATATACAAACTCATTTTCGCCAAAATGTGAGATTTTAGTGACATTACTTTCTACAATGACGTTTTACACGGTTTACATGCAAATTGGCTTAATTCTCAATGGCACCAGAATATTCTCTGAATGGAAAATGCTCTAAAAGCCTAACTTTCAGAATGGCTAAGTCGCACATGCCTAATTCTCTGAGTGATACACCCTACAAGTCTGATTCTCTGACTGGCTAAATCTCTAAAAGCCTAATTTCTGAATGATCTATTCTCTAATAAATAATTTTAAATTCCGAACATATTTTCACTAAAATTATTTCTTTATTCTAGTGAATTAGAAGACAGGAGTGTGGGTGCAGCCAACAAGAGACGCGTCAACAACTTACTACGAAAGGTGCCGAGTAAAGGAGACTTCGACCTGAATAGCGTGCTCAAATCCGTCTATTTCTTCAGTTAAAACATTGCCAAGGTGCCTTTGTGATAGATAGTTGTTTCTAATATAATTAGAATGGAAGTTTTTGAATCCTTAGATTACCCAAGAGTTTGGAAGTTATTGGAAGGCCTTTGTCATTACGGTATGTATGGTTCCTTGTCATAATTAAGTTTTATATCTATCTGATACTAGCTGTTGCCTGCGGCTTCGCGTGGCATTTTGTTTCCGTTCCCACAACGCATAGAAACCTATTCCTCGGATTTAAAGCCTATGTGTTATACTAGCCCTTAATCAACCCCTGTACAAAATTTCAGCTAGATCCGTTCAGCCGTTAGAGTGTGATTCAATAACAAACATTTTCACATTTATAATAGTAGTAGGATTTTGCACATTGAAATGAAACTAAATGTACAATATCGCGATTTATTATAAGATGGTTACATCCGGAGCCGGAGAGGGAGGTTATGTCGAACTCGAACCGACTAAACCGCACGCCGTCTGTAGGTCGTAGTGCTATGCCGAAGGTGAGGTTGTCGTGCGACATATCCCTCGCACCCCGGCTGAGCCAGGGCCATCCCTCTCGGTCTGGCCCTCCTCGGTCATACGACTACGCTATTATCGACGTCTCAGTTGCATTTTATTCGTAGATCGACTTGGTCGTACCATTTCATAAAGTGTAGATGAAATAAATCGCGATAAAATCTGTAAGTTTTTTAATTGGTCACGCATATTAAATAAATCACGATACAGAAGTTATAAACAAATTACCTGTAAATGCACTTTACTGGTGAAGTAACTATTACGCGTAGTGCGACACTATACACGATTGCATAAAAAAATGATTTATTTCAATTGAACATTTATCGTTTAATTGGTCACGCATATTAAAATAATCACGATACAGAAGTTATAAACAAATTACCTGTAAATGCACTTTACTGGTGGGAGTTACTATTACGCGTAGTGCGACACTATACACGATTGCATAAAAAAAGGATTTATTTCAATTGAACATTTATCGTTTAATTGGTCACGCATATCCTGTCAAGTGAGTAAATAATAGACACAATAGGTAAACAATAGACTCGCGGTGCGATCGCACCGCTTGGGATCTTAGACTTTAAATTAATCACGATACAGAAGTTATAAACAAATTACCTGTAAATGCACCGTGCTGGTGAAGTAACTATTACGCGTAGTGCGACACAATACATGATTGCATAAAAAAATAATTTTCAATATGCAGTAAGAGCTCGAATTTTACTTATTATTAGTTAAGGGTTCGAAATAGTCATATACAAAGTTTGAATTTCAAATAATTTCAATTAAGAAACCAATACTTCTTTATAAAAAAAGGTGATGAGAGATACAAGATATAAATAATCTAAACAACTCTCCTTATTTATCAAAAGCTGACCACTGTAAACGACGGTTAATCATGTGGCTATAATAGTACTATACTATTTTTTATAATTAAAAATAAAAAATACAAAAAAAAACTTAAGTACGTCAGTGGTTCAGTAGTAGTGAGTGCGACGGCTGTATATTACAGTTCTGGGATCTATTCCCAGGCCTTTGGGCTTTTGTCTACTAGGAAATTCCTAGACTGGTAAAAAGGCCGGTTGAAGTATGGATGATAAGATTAATATACCTCTGCAATTAGCACATAAAATACGAACAAAGAAACATTTTTTTGTATATTTATTTATATATATTCTGCTGTCAATTTTGAAAAGCAGAACAATTACCAATACTGGCAGTGAGACTTCATTATGTAGTGAGATATTATTTTAGTTGACTACTTTTTCCTTGGAAACTTGAATTCGTTCAGAAGCACGAAGTTAATAAAGCTTTTGATTTCGATGCCAAAGTTAGGTGTAGCATAGTTTCATGTTTAGCGGCCATTTGTCTGACGTGTTGTGTGGTGATACTCTGTCTCTTTCACTCTGCTCGCATCTGACGCGACACAACACAAGCCGTCACAACACACTGCATCAGAGAAAAGGAGAAATGTGAACGAAACCATATAAAATCTATGAAACCTATCTACGCTACCTTTCTGATGCGTCACGACACAACACGACACGTTAGACAAATATAAATGTGGCTTCAATGGGAAAAGGCAAGTGGAAACAAAATACTTAAGTTGTTGAAATAATGAACTACCTTATTGTGTGGCAATATGTAATCCCAATGATACTATGAGACTAGAAGAGACTGAAGTTATCTTGTAATGCTTGTTGAATGTCTTTTGTAATTTTCTATTAGGATTGTATACATGTTGTGCCGAGGATCGTATACATCCTACCTTTCTTCCATAGAATTATTGACTTTTACTTTAGTTTGTATTGTCATTAATAACTAGCTCTTTGTATGCGAATCAGAAATTATGATTATATGAATCATCGCGATTTTCTGAACCCTGTGGAAAATTATTAAAAAAAAACCTAGTCTGTGTTATTCGTTGTTTATGTAAAGATTTTTTTGAAATCGGTCCATTAGTATTTGAGTTTATTTTTTGCCTTTGTTCTGGTTCTTTAACCATACAACATTTACCTCTTTGTATTAATTGAATCTGAATTTTTTATATAGAATAAAATGATATAGAGAAAAATAAGGTTTTATGCAAACGGTTTGGTTTAATTCTAACAATGCAATATACAAGGTCATAATTTGTTAAAAAATGCATGTCGTTTAGAATTTGCTTTGAATTGTCTATGTTGTTGTGTTTATGAATTTCATTCAATTAAATTTCCATTCCGTTGACTATGAGAAGTTGCATCGTACTTTTGAAGATATTTCTGATGTGAATAATTACTTAACAAAATATACAAAAATGAAGAAATTCGCATACAAAAACTAGTGTATGATTTGTATTTTTCTGTAAAGAATTATTTTAGCTTACTCTTGTAGAGTACAAAACGATGTAGTGAGATACAATATATTTGTTTTAATACTTAGGTGCGTTCAGTGCATTAAATTGTAAGTACTGAACCAAATATTGCGAACGAATGTTAACTCTTATCTTGTTATATACAGGGTGTAACATTGAGGACGGTTGCTATACGGAACTCTGAAATCGTAAAATATGAAATATGTCCTCCTTTTACGAAATAACACATACTTCACTCATAGAAACATAAAAACTCGCATACCTACGTTACGCGGTTTAATAGTAATAGCGTTATTAATGTTTAGACTTCACCCATTACGAAATAATGAAATGTTTTGAAAGTTATGGCTTCTCTATACTGACCATCCACAGATTATACATCCTGTATAAATTGCGTGTGTGCAATGTAACATAACAAACTGTGATTGTTAGTAGTTGAATAAATTAATTATAACTACATGATTTTGTTTCATTGCTTCCTGATATAATTGCCGATTATAACAATTTTTTTTCTTTAAATTGAGAAAATATCTGAAATAGTATTTCTGTCTAATGTAAACCAGAATTATGCATATTGAGATAAAAACCAATCTATAACATAATTTCTGTTTCGTACCAATATCCGAAATCTATCTTAATTGATTTATTTTTTATGTTGTGGCACATCTGAAGGTAAGCTTTTGAAACGTAAGATGTGATGAGAAAGCAAAATGAGAGTATGAGGAATTAAATAAAATGCAAAAGATTAAAAATTAAATATGTTTATTATAGTACAAAAATTCCAATCTACGTTACAAGACAACGTAACTAATTACAGCAATTTAAGACTAGAACGTTCCACATTGGGCATCACGAACAATGGACGGACACAATATTTTTGAAATAACTTAGGTACATTTCAAGCGTTATAAATTTTACTATTTTTATAACGGTGACATATCACTACAAAATACATTTCTCAAAATATTATTAACATGGCAACTATGATGTTATAGGCGAAACCGAACAGCCTAATTATCGAGCTTATCAAAGTTAGGACAACAAACCTATGTTAGAACAATTAGATAATGAATAGGTATCTGTTTTTCTGAAGCATATTACATTAGTAATCTTGTTATCTCCTCCGATTATAAATCTATATTGGAATGAGATTCTGTTGCTGCGTCGTCGGTAGCATTAATAAGCTATAGTTGTAGGTACCATTCGCTTGAATAGACTGCAAAATTTTGCAGAAGACTTTTGAGGGGGTGAATTTTACTGGGCTTACTCAGTCGCTTGCTAGGAGAAATGATTAATATGAGACCTAAAACAAGATCATTGAATAGGTACCTACATTAAACAGTATCTTAACGTGCCTACCTATCTAAACAGTGGAATAATAAATTTAACGTTATAAGAAATTGTGCTTTATTTTAACATTATTGAGAACCAACAAGTACAAATGGACGTATTAAAGAAAAGTAAAAATATTTTGGCAGGGGTGCAGTCTACAATGTATCTACTTGCGATAATTGTAATGCTCACGTTTATGGTGATATTATTATGAGCAAGCTGTTAACAAAGATATTTGTGAAAACAGTGGCTCCTACATTGATTTTAAAATGTTTTCGTCTTATACTAAAATTTTATATATCAACTATCCGTTTTACTAAGTAGGTAGTACTCGGCATAGTGCGGAAGTGAAAAAAAAACTTCCTTCTAATCCTTATATTAGAACTTTTCATTCTATTTGTAAAAATGGGGCACTTCGTTGTAGCACAACACTTCATAACCGTTCATACATAATACCGGTTTATATTGAAAATTTGAAAACTCATGTGGCTCAGTAGGCAGAGCATTCCCCAAAGGTCTGGTCACTCAAGCATTCACTATGTAAATCGATTTGAATTATAATTGCTTTGAAATTTCATTCAAAGTTTATACATAATACCGTACCTACTAATATAGACAAACTATTGGTTAACATCATAAAAATGTATAATTATTAGATAGCCAACATACGCGGTGACACAAATGAAACCGTTTCTTCTAGACCGCTATCTATTAGCGCTATGGTCAAAACGTTCATAGGTAGGATCCAGTTCAGTCTATTTGTGTAATGATTGTAGTGAAACATTGTTATAAACCCACGAGCTTAAGAAAAAGTGTAAAGGATTTAAAAAAATTTATTTTTTATTTTAGATTTGTACATTAAACGGAGCAAAAAAATGCTAAGTGTTTTTTACTACATTAACACAACTACCTACATACTGCCTTGTATTTTATTTAAAAAAAAAACAAGTACCTATGACACTGATTTTCAATTTTGAGGCTCCATTTAGCAATCTGCTTTAGTTTGAAAACTTATTGCAGTATGTGACCATGGCTATGTTTTGATCCTACACCTATTTTACATTTAACGTCGTGGTAACAACATTAATAAACGACGTAGGTACACATGCTGTTGGTATATTCAACGACAAAAGTGTAGGTATATAAATTCTAATTTATTGATCGCTTGTGTCACTTGTGCTCTGAAATTCGAAATCTTTAATAAAATAATAAATGAATAATGAAGCCCTGTGGCGATTATAAAACTCCTTAAAAGCGTACAACACGTTCGTTATTATATTAAACCAGCGACGCACTATTTTTTTGTTATTTGTAAAAGATCAAAATGTTCACTGTGGATTTCCTTAGACTCGGCGAACTTCATATTGCCGTTTTTTTTTGCCTTGCACACGACTATTTCGCGTTGCATCTAAATCCCGTTCCCACTGTAGGTACCTTACGTGTGTTTTACTTTTAATTTCATACAAACCCTGTCCTAAAAATAAAGAACAAAATAAAATAATAATTATCCAATTTGAGACAGTCGTTCAGAAGTTATGCGCGTACTACATTGGGGGGTTTCATTTTTATTTATTTATGTTAGACAACTTTTGTCGTTGATTGTATGAGCAGTATCAAAATGTGTTGGCGAATCATGAGATCTGGCTGGCTTCTTTCTTTGTCGGGTATTTTACTGTCCTAACCTAATTCAAAATATAAAATATTTAACATAAAGCGACTTATGTCAGCAAAATTAGATCACTGTTTTATTAATTATTAGATCCCAGCGTGGTTTTACAATTTTTGGGACTTTTTTTTCCTTGCAAACCACACAATGACTCACTTCCTTGTCACTATAACGTGCCAAAATACTCATGCTCTTGAAACAAGGCCTTAGAATACCTATAATACCTATAAACCAATGGCTTGACAGCTATAGACCGAGCTTTCTAAAGGGTTCGCCTACTGATGTCGATGTTTGTGAATGATTCGTATGTCGTTCACGCTGGTGTGGGGCCGCGCGTTTTGGTCGGCCGACTCGCTCGAACCGCTCGTAGTAGTTCGCTGACTTAGATCGGAGGACCTGTATGGAAGCATCATTATTACCTTGCAGAAAAATACGCATGGATATCCCCCCGTCGGCTAGAAGCTATGTCGGATTCCAATAGAGTTAAGTCGTCTCGGGACTTATATGGCGGGGAGCTGGCCCAAAATGGCAATGGCTGACCCTGGCTTTAAAAAGACCTAAACCAAGACTATACCTTTCAGAGTAAAGAATTGTTTTTTATTACCTGACGTCTATAAGGCTAATGCCTCTACACGCATACGGGCATTCGCTTTGTGCAAATTTCGTGCAATAATGATACAATTGGCACGAAACAGTACCTACAAGGAAGGAGCTCTTATGCGTGCACACGCATAAGGCAGATACCTACGTATAAAAATCTATGGATCCGTCAGTCTGTGGCTCCGTAGTTAGTTCAATACTTACAAAGGAGTCAGATTGTCGACGTCAAAATTCTGCAAACAGATCCACATCGGCGTTAGGATCTCGTCGCTTTTGGCACAGTCGCACGTCCCGTTGTATAATAGCAGATCATCCATCAAAACCTGAAAATACCACGTAGAGGGTAGTTTGAGGGGTGCAAAACACAGGGGTTTTTTTATACCCCTTACCCATCTGAGGGTTGGGACGCGGTTACCGCACAGTTTGTACGTGTGCAACATTAGGGACATCACATTCGTCCCGCCAATGAATGCCCTTCTTGAAGAACTCCATATTAGAGGTGCCTTGGAAAACCAGGAGAGGGAGAATGTGATAGTGTATAAATAATTAATTAATAAGGGGTGAAGAATAACTTACTCCGAACTCTTTGACGCCTCGCGTTGGAGTCTTGCCGTAGTTCCATATCTTGATACTGTACACGGAAACTGGCACGTCGAATACGAAAAATACCCTAAAATAAGGTAATCATTTAATATCGTTCTGGCAAGCCTTCATAAAATAAAACAATGCATCCATTAGCGCTTAGTCTATTGCAGTATGCAGCTGAGAAGGGCCTAAGGTCAGCCAGGATTCGAGGGAATTATTGGGTTACCTTACGCCCTTTAATTGAGAACCGAGACGCCTTGCTGTTTTTGTCGGCTTGAATCAGACATAATTAACACCACTACATGAAACTTTCTGCACGAAAATGCGTTGTATTCGTCGATGCCACCTGCTATCTGTGGAGATTTCTGCACGCAAAAGCGTTGTGCCGCCGATGAGCTAGTCACAGACGGGCGGGTACCTGTTGAGCGTGTGCGGCAGGACGGGCGCGAGCCAGGAGTGCGCGCCGTCGCCCGCGCGCGCGTTGTGCCGCCGATGAGCTAGTCACAGACGGGCGGGTACCTGTTGAGCGTGTGCGGCAGGACGGGCGCGAGCCAGGAGTGCGCGCCGTCGCCCGCGCGCGCGTTGTGCCGCCGATGAGCTAGTCACAGACGGGCGGGTACCTGTTGAGCGTGTGCGGCAGGACGGGCGCGAGCCAGGAGTGCGCGCCGTCGCCCGCGCGCGCGTTGTGCCGCCGATGAGCTAGTCACAGACGGGCGGGTACCTGTTGAGCGTGTGCGGCAGGACGGGCGCGAGCCAGGAGTGCGCGCCGTCGCCCGCGCGCGCGTTGTGCCGCCGATGAGCTAGTCACAGACGGGCGGGTACCTGTTGAGCGTGTGCGGCAGGACGGGCGCGAGCCAGGAGTGCGCGCCGTCGCCCGCGCGCGCGTTGTGCCGCCGATGAGCTAGTCACAGACGGGCGGGTACCTGTTGAGCGTGTGCGGCAGGACGGGCGCGAGCCAGGAGTGCGCGCCGTCGCCCGCGCGCGCGTTGTGCCGCCGATGAGCTAGTCACAGACGGGCGGGTACCTGTTGAGCGTGTGCGGCAGGACGGGCGCGAGCCAGGAGTGCGCGCCGTCGCCCGCGCGCGCGTTGTGCCGCCGATGAGCTAGTCACAGACGGGCGGGTACCTGTTGAGCGTGTGCGGCAGGACGGGCGCGAGCCAGGAGTGCGCGCCGTCGCCCGCGCGCGCGTTGTGCCGCCGATGAGCTAGTCACAGACGGGCGGGTACCTGTTGAGCGTGTGCGGCAGGACGGGCGCGAGCCAGGAGTGCGCGCCGTCGCCCGCGCGCGCGTTGTGCCGCCGATGAGCTAGTCACAGACGGGCGGGTACCTGTTGAGCGTGTGCGGCAGGACGGGCGCGAGCCAGGAGTGCGCGCCGTCGCCCGCGCGCGCGTTGTGCCGCCGATGAGCTAGTCACAGACGGGCGGGTACCTGTTGAGCGTGTGCGGCAGGACGGGCGCGAGCCAGGAGTGCGCGCCGTCGCCCGCGCGCGCGTTGTGCCGCCGATGAGCTAGTCACAGACGGGCGGGTACCTGTTGAGCGTGTGCGGCAGGACGGGCGCGAGCCAGGAGTGCGCGCCGTCGCCCGCGCGCGCGTTGTGCCGCCGATGAGCTAGTCACAGACGGGCGGGTACCTGTTGAGCGTGTGCGGCAGGACGGGCGCGAGCCAGGAGTGCGCGCCGTCGCCCGCGCGCGCGTTGTGCCGCCGATGAGCTAGTCACAGACGGGCGGGTACCTGTTGAGCGTGTGCGGCAGGACGGGCGCGAGCCAGGAGTGCGCGCCGTCGCCCGCGCGCGCGTTGTGCCGCCGATGAGCTAGTCACAGACGGGCGGGTACCTGTTGAGCGTGTGCGGCAGGACGGGCGCGAGCCAGGAGTGCGCGCCGTCGCCCGCGCGCGCGTTGTGCCGCCGATGAGCTAGTCACAGACGGGCGGGTACCTGTTGAGCGTGTGCGGCAGGACGGGCGCGAGCCAGGAGTGCGCGCCGTCGCCCGCGCGCGCGTTGTGCCGCCGATGAGCTAGTCACAGACGGGCGGGTACCTGTTGAGCGTGTGCGGCAGGACGGGCGCGAGCCAGGAGTGCGCGCCGTCGCCCGCGCGCGCGTTGTGCCGCCGATGAGCTAGTCACAGACGGGCGGGTACCTGTTGAGCGTGTGCGGCAGGACGGGCGCGAGCCAGGAGTGCGCGCCGTCGCCCGCGCGCGCGTTGTGCCGCCGATGAGCTAGTCACAGACGGGCGGGTACCTGTTGAGCGTGTGCGGCAGGACGGGCGCGAGCCAGGAGTGCGCGCCGTCGCCCGCGCGCGCGTTGTGCCGCCGATGAGCTAGTCACAGACGGGCGGGTACCTGTTGAGCGTGTGCGGCAGGACGGGCGCGAGCCAGGAGTGCGCGCCGTCGCCCGCGCGCGCGTTGTGCCCGTCGATGAGCTTGTCGGGCGTGCGCACGTCGGCGGCGCGCGCGTCCAGCACGTTCACGCTCGCCGGGTGCGCGCACACGTCTGCAACGAGCGACGAGAACTAGTGCCGGCAAACGTTCATTGGTGGTAAGCGCGACGTGCGACGGCGGAGGCCGGAGGCGCGCCGTTAAACCAATCACAGATTATATTAGACTAATAAGGGGCTTAAAGAGTTCACGTCATTGGTTTAGACTGCCCAACCAATCACACGACCTCGTTAAGCCCCAAAAAACCATGTCGATAAGTAGCCGGCATCAAGTCAAAAGCCTATTGTAAATAAAATAAATACTATAATCCCTGTTCATCATCACTATCTATCTTCTTCAGGATCCTATCACCTTACACAGGAGAAAATCATCTCCTAAGAAGTTTATTACTCACTTGTCTCAGTCATAGGTATGATATTCCCGTGCGGGTCGTACAGCTCGACGCCGGTCAGCCCCACATAGTAGGGATCTCCCCACGTAGAGAATATGTTTAGCTGGAGCACAAACCCGGTCGGAGCTCCCATGTCCAAGTTCTTTCCGTATACTAGACAGTCCATTCGGAAGCTGTCTGAATCTTCTTTGGCGTCGTCCAACCTGTGACAGAATAATATTAGGTACAAGATAATTAATTACCTAAATTATGTATAGAGTCAAGGGATCTCAATAATGTCTTTCCATTGCTATCTCGAGTACCTACAAATTCACACACACTTCATGCGTCTAATTTTCATGAAGGTAGTCTAAAGGATATCAAGCTGCAGACTTGTGCTGTGTGATAGAGTAAAGGGAAGGTTTACAAAATCGAAGAAAGCCGATCCTAGCCGTAGGTGCCATGTAAATTCAAAAGCTAGGTATGAGTACTCAGGCCTACCGTATATTTATTAGTTGTGTGACATAAATGATAGTAAGTAAGTACTCAGTATACTCTGTAATCTGTATGAGCATTAGTGTTACCATCCTAGAATTAAAAGCTCGTTTATCTTTCTAAACCAAAAGATTAATTAAAAAGCGAATGTTTCAGACCTGTCGTCGATGGCAAGCAGTTGTATCTGCTGCACGTAATCGTAGCACGTGTCGCCAGGTGCCCGCCGCAGCAGCAAAGGCCGGTAGTGCAAGGACACATCGTCCAAGCTCACTCGCGCGTGTTTCACACCTATGTATGACAACTCCATGTTGGCGTTGTAGTTCCAAATGCGGATACCTGGTGACGCATTCAGTGAAGTAAACATCTGTGTTTATGTCTTAGTTAATAAGGGTCAATCCGCACTGAAAGAACGGAGGCCGGCAGCGGCTTATTGCGGCAAAATCACAAACATTCAAAAAAGACTATAGTCACTTTCGCCCTCATTGACCGTTAACCAAAATTGGGACCAAAAATCATATTTGGCGACGTGTGTGTTAATAGGTACACCTCTGCCTACCCCTTCGAGGATTTAAGTGTAAGAGACAAATAGAACCGGTTACAGCGCGGTAGCGTTAGGCAAGCGAACATAGTACAATAATGTCGATTACACATTATGCCTTGCGTGACATGGACAGCTTAACAAAACAGATTAAATTAGTTATAATTATAGCAATTGTAAGGCAAGCGTGTGTAGTCATGAAATGGTAATAAAAATATTATAATACTTATTTATCCAACCTGTCAACACAATCGAAAACCACTACACATAGTAGACTAAGCGTGATAGAAGATTAATTTCGGCGAATAATAAAAGTAGAAAGATGGACGTCTATAAGTATCGTATTCCTTAAACAAAACTTATATCATCCGCCTGTCACCGTAACAAAAGTAGGCCTTTTCCGGAGGCAAGATGGGATTACCGTAGTCCACACACCCGGGGCAGGTGCGGGGGGGGGGGACGTCGTGAAACAGAAGATGGCCCGACTATGGCAATTTTACACGTGCGCGTGACATGTGCATTTAGTTACACTCGAACCGAATAAAACCGCACGCCTGGTCTGAGGGGATGTCCGAACGAAAAAAAAGGTTAGAGTGTACCCCAAATAGAGTTGTCAGCTACCCTCAAAAAATTCTGTGTTAAGTATATGTAGTTATATAACTTACTGGTAATCTCCGTCGGCTCTAACAACTCCATCACAATATGGCAGAACTTTTCCCCATTCTCAAAGTTCGAACACCACATAGCATCGAATTCTGTGGTGATGTTGCGCCCGTTGAACAGAGCCTTGCAGTCTACGAGTTGGTTGTGTTCGGGTACTTGGTCTTCGGAGATGTAGGCTGTGTAGGCGTAGGCGCGCTCAATGGAAATGGGCTCGTTGTAGCATAGAAGTTCTATACCTAGGGTTATAAAGTGTTGTTAGTTTGTCGATTTAACTAAAAATGTATTACATATACCTAAAATAAAAGAACTGTGTGTTTAGGTGGAATGAGAGATCAGAAAGATGGAGCTAGGAAAGGTTAGCTCCATCCCTCTTTATTTTCCAGAAAACATATGTATTAGCAGTTCACGGTAGGCTAGTTTGTCGATTTAACTAAGAATATATTACATAAATATCTAAAATAAAAGAAATGTGAGCTTAGATGGGATGAGAGAGCAGAAAGATGGAGCTAGAAAAGTGTAGCTTCATCCCCCTTTCATTCCTAGAAAACAAATGCATTAGTAGTTCATGGTAGGCAGGCTAGTGATTCAAAAGGTGTCACACTATAAAGAAAGAAATATACTAAAACTATTTTTCACGTGTTTTGGATCCATAATTTAAAGAAATCATCGCCGTCGTCAAATCGAAATTTGACTGAAATTCATTGCTCTGGATTTTTTTAACTTTTTGTAAAACGTTGACGATGTTACCGTTAAATGTCACCGTCGACCATGTCGACATGTTACCGTTAAATGTCACCATTGTGCGGTGCGCTCATAATATACAAATAGCTTATAGTTACGAGATTGGAATGATAAATGGTTCCCACCTGTAAGTCCGATTAGGTTTCCCTGTCCCCAATTCGACATGAGAGTAAGCTTGACTGTCTTAGCGACATACTTCATTTCCTTCTCGTCGATATCCAAGGCTTCTAACAGAGCCGTGGGACTCATGTTGTGGTTGCTATCATTCGCAGTGGGCGGTCTCTTCTCAATCATATTTGAATAGTCGATCAAAGGCTCATTGTCTTTCAGTAAGGATTGGAAGTTCTTATCGCTAAGCATTATGGATTCCAGAATGGTTGCGTCTTTGGTGAAAAGGATTGTCTGAAAAGGGGGCCATTTATTAATGACCAGGTCTGACTACTTACGACGTAGTATTACACTTCGATATCGCCAATGGTTTATGAAATTCTGATGGCAGAAAGCTTCACGAAGAACATCGAACTTAAACTGAGGTTGAGGTTGGGCTAAAAGAAGTGGACCTCCGACTTCGCTATTCAAAAGGACCATTTTAATGTTGTATTTTTTAAAAATCACCGGATGCTACGGCGATGGAGGAGAGCAAATCCACAAATTATAAATTATGTCAAAACATTCCGGACGCGATCTTGTTTATACCGGCACATAATCTTGACCCAAAGTCGCGAGGACCTGGGGTCAAAATTATATGCCGGTTACTATACTAACCAAAGATTACGCTAACTATAACACTCTATCAGCTATGTACAACTTACATCACCAAAAGAGGAGAGAGGTCCTTTGAGCACACCACTGGATCTTGCAATTTCCCCATGGAATATGACGGTGTCGTCCAGTTTAATTTGAACCAACCTGACACCGCGTGTCGTATATATACGGGACTTGTTGTAATTCTGTGAAAGTGTTATAGTATTTAAGATTATTGAGCAAACCACGAAAATTTGTTATAGAGAGGGGTCTTGAGGCATCTACAATAACCACAGCAAACACAGAGAGGAGGTGACCAAGTTGCGCTGTCGTCAATACAGTGGGCGTATCCCTGAATACTCTCTGTGTTTACTCTGAAGGCCAATTTTCCTAATTAAACGTTGTTCAAAATCCAGTCTCGATCTACTCTCAAACTGCCATGTCAAAAACGATCCAGATTTCAATGCAAAGAGTGCAAATTTTGATTACGATGCAAATGTTGTTTCTTGAAAATTGTACCTATAACGAAACGAAGAAACCGTTTTTGACATTTCATTCGATTTTGACACGTCGAGACTGAATTTTGAATAGATTTTTATTACGAGAATTAGCTTTCTGTAACGCAAACTCACCCATATCCTCAACAAGGCAAGTTTGACGGCGCCGGCTAGCAACACAGTAAGTGCTATAGGATTGCCGCGCGGCGTAGGCGCAGTCCACGTGTGGCGCTCGTCACGCGTACGCACCACACCATCCACTATGTTCTCTACCCGCCCTTGCTTCGACTGGTCGCCAGTATCTAGGTCTGTCCATACCTTAACAGTACCAAATATATTAGTTCAGTTTTATGATGAAATAGCTTGCAATAACATCATCATCATTGCGTGTCTCAGTCGCATCCGAGACCTTCCACTATATCGAGAGCGACTGCCGGCAGACCTACCAGTCTGAGTTGTAGTTATTGGGCAATCACTGGCAGAGTTGTTCAAGTTGCCCATATAGGACTCCGTATTGTCTTGTAGGTATTGACAGCTGGGATCGACTGTTAACGTGAAATCCAAAGCACGTAGGCGTTCTGATGAAATACTACTTAGCGGTCACCCATTAAAATGGGAACCGCGCCTTGACAGCTTAGACTACTGATCGTTTACCGAAAACCATGACCCAAAACCTGGCCAGGCCATGTGCGGTTCCTTGTACAAATATAGTTAGGTTGGACGAACAATTTCGTCCGTTCACCATTATTATCATATCTAGGTATTTTCTTTTTTAGCTTTCTAAATGCCAGATACTTTATCTAAAGTGCAGGCTATTTCTGCCCTTAGGTACCTGCTGATATTTTGTAGAATTGTTATACTTACTTTATCAAGTTCCGAAACCGTATCAATCAATCCAGTACCTACCTAAGTCTAAGTTTAGTGTTTAAATATTACATGCGCCACGAATACCCACGATCAATTATTCACTGCAGCGTCATGACCTAAATAAGTCCGTAAGTAGTACGTACCTACTAAATCGAAATTTTAAGTACCTAGACTTTTATGTTTTGAAATTTTCGCTGTCTTATATGCTGAGTAAGCTGGAGCCTAGGGCGGCAGATTTTAGGGGGCGGCAAATCTGGCCCCAAGTTTTCTTTGCAGAAATAAAAAATATCCTATTCGTGCTGGATTCTGATTGTAGTCCTAGTGGAACCCGGACTACTTTTAAAAGCCAGCAGTTCATAGAAGTATGAGCTCCATCTCTCCTTAATCGCGAGTAGGTACCTCGCATAACGCAGATCCGTCACGCGCGTGATGGCATCCATGGTGGAGCGCCTCTGGCGGATGCCAAATTGTTCATCCGCCAGATCCAGCCCCACTTTTGAGAGTGTGGAGCCCCTCAGACGATTAAAACTTCTCGTATAGTGGCTGCAAGTGATCTCATCTGGCACTGGCTGCAAGCTCTTTCAGTGGTGCGCTTTGTATCTCTGTGTGCACTACTTATCAGTAAATGTTGCTGTTTTTAGGTCAACAGTATACTCTTCACTAAATCGTTGATTGCAAAAATAATCTAGTAACTGACACAACTATCCCCTAGTTCACAATCATACTAATAGTGAGGACGATAGAACACAAATCATAAAGTTACAATTTGAGGATAAACGTAATTAATATGATTGTGAACTTAAGTGGCGTATTGAATTTCAAAGGTCAGTAGGGGCGGCAAAAATTTAATAGCCTACTAGCGACAAATTTGTAAATCCGCCACTGCTTATTTAACCGAAAAACGGACTTGACGGATGCTGAGTCAAGGACTGAATTAACAGCCAACACTACAAGTTTACCTTTTTAACATGCACGGCGTCACCCTTTGAATCGAACAGTTCAATGCCGTTCAAACCAACTAAGTATTTGTCTCCCCAGTTCGAAAATATTTTCAATTCTAACAATCTTCCTTCTGGTAACTCAGGAATGACGAATTCACTTTTAATTTTCTCTTTCAGCGTATTTTTCACAGGTACCGCACAGAGTGAGGATGGTTTTTTTGTCGGGTTTTTCACAGCAGGTCTTTTAGTCCAAGAATTGTTTTGTTGCAAATTTGTTAAACCATCTTTCATCGCTAACTTTTTGCGATTTTTGCTCTCTAAAAGAACAAACACAATTTATTAAGAGTCCGAAAAGCAGGTATCTTTTGAAAATGAACATCCTACTGATGATCAACTGATGAACAATGACGACATGACAATGACCCCGACAGGGTTGATTGACTCTCTTTGTGGGGCAGGTGAATGGCATGTACGCATACATGCCATCAATTAATAAATGCCATCAAATAATTATGTTATGACTTATGAGTAGCTAAATGGCTGTTGTCTGCGATTCCAACCGCAAGAAATTCTGATCACGTTCCCGCAACCCATGGGAACCTATTAGTAGAGATAAAAAGTGTTCATAACCGCTTCCCATGACGTGAGTCGTTCGAGCGAGAAAGTGGGATGACGTCATAAAGAGTCTCTAGCGCCATTCTTCCATCATTCTTGCTCGAATGAATGAACCTGCAAAAACGTAACTCGCTCGGAGATGCGAAAAAAAGTTTAATGGGGGTGAAGCCGCGAGCAACATCTATAAAACATATTTCTTACTTGTACCTATAATGACATCACGGAAATCATCATCTATGCCGTTGTTCTGCCGCCTGTGCCGCGGCGTCACATAGTGTGGTAGTAAATCCGACAAAAAGTCATTGGAACTTTCGTTCGACGACTCTCCTAAATCTAATTTACCTCTCATATTGTATATCCTTCGCCCGTTTTGTGTGTGGCCTGAAATTTGAAACAGCGTCAACAACTTCCATTATGCTACTGACGACTACCTACAGGGTCAATAGTTGTTTAAAGCGAAAGCGTTACGAACAAAATGAGGGTGGCTAGTGGCTACGCGGAAGTCACTTCATGTCAATTATTGTTTTAATGTGTCAACTCTCTAATAACTTCATTTATTTAACTACGTTCATAATATTTGCTTTGTCGTAAATTACTTTTACTTAAGTAGTTTTTGGTAAGTGGTATAAGGGTAGGCACACAAGGGTGTTTGGTTTGGAACCTCCACGGCGTACTGCGACAACTGCGACAAATTACGGCTAAGAGGACTGCTCGGAGGCTTTCCTCGTATCAGGGAGGTAGGACACGACGGTATTCACGTCCAATTGAGTAGTCCGACTGGGGAAGTACCTCCGCCCTACAAAATACCGCGACCGAAATAACCTCGTGTTGTGTTCGCGGCGGTGAGTGGTAGCCAGAGCTCACTGGAGAAATTTTGTGCTGTCAGTGAGAAGTCCAAAGACTATTCTTGCTCTGTCTTCTGAGCTGACGGCACGGAAACTCTGCGTTTACAGGGTCGGCAGCACGAGTGTGACACTTCTGGTGCACACGTCCATAGGCCACGGTAACCACTTTCTATAAGGTGGGCCGTGTGCTTGTCTGCCACCTTAGTTGTATTTAAAAAGGAAAACTTATCCCTCTGACTCTGGCACAGTGGAAAGGAAGCCAGTGGCGCGTGGCGGCCTGATCGTCTGGTGCAGGCCAGGCCACCAGAAGCAGGCCGGAACAGTGGCGCAACGATCATATCTGGGGTTGGAGGGGGACACTATGCTTCCCACACCCGAGGGAGACCTTGTGAAAATTGTAGGTATGGCCCAGGGTCAGACGGCCTTACAGTTACACCCCGGTAATTAAGACCTGAGACGGAGCTGTTTAAGTCGATCTACGTCCGACATAGCCACCTGCATTGCGAGCTAACGAAGATGGGAGATTTCGGCATAAAAAAAAAGAAAGACACAGATATACTAGATGTTGGTGTTGTTAAAAGCTTCGACGAGGTATGTAAGTTAGTATGTTCAGGTCCATAGAAACCTGCCCTTAGGATACTTCTAATTAATAATAGTACCTTTATTTGGACGTAAAGTTCCGGCTGAATGCGCTATTGGTGGTCGGTGTGGTTTCATTAATAAGTCCATAGTTGTATCCAAAGATGTTCTACGATTTAATCTAAAACGCAAATGAACATTTTTGAATGCGATTGTTACACGAAATCACCTTACAGGTTAATTTTCAACATTCACAAACCTACTTTCGCAACTCTGATTTGGTGTTTTCAAATTTCAATTTTGTTTCCTCTAGGGAAGAAGACGTGTCAGGACTACTGTGTCGTATGTGCGTCTCTTTCATCTCCCTGAAAGAAACGAACCTCGTTAAGGTCGTGGTAGGCTGTAGGTGGGTGTTTTGAATAACTTCAATAAAGCCGATGTTGGCCCAACCTTGACACGGAAGTAAAGAGTGCATTGTGGAGTTTCCATATTGACGTCTTACCATTAAGTAGTTGAATTCTAAACGTGTGCTCATTAATCATTCTATTGTACAGACAATACAAAAAATCGAACTTACTTGGTAATGTTTTCAAGCCAATAAGGAAGATCCCGATCTTTGTTATTGCATTCGAGCCCTTTTTGTTGATGATCCATCCTTGAGCCATGAGATTATCGTTATCTATGTACAAAAAATAAGAAAATGCAAGCTCGTAAATTCATTATATCACTCACTGTTACTGAACTGTTTGAATTTGAAATATTGTAACAATACTAGGTAGGGTTGCTAAACAACGGATATATAAATTATTAGAGCTTTTTATTACTGTTATTTCCAATTTAAAGCTTCAATCACACTTGCTTCTTTTGAAACATATTTTTGCCGCTGTTTGTTTGACCTTGGTTGCCATGGTTTCCTAATACCCAAGCCACATGCCATGCGTAGACCCCATCCCTTCTATCTTAGCCACAGAGTATAATATTATAGTTACAAAATATTTAGGCTGCTGAGTATTTCGGGCATTTTAGAACGAAATATTTCATCAGTCACTAACGTCAAAAGTCAGACGTCAGCGCATGTTGGCCTTGTCTTGTTGTAGTGGTGGCAGATAACCTAAACTTAATCGGTACTTTTAAATTAGTGTAATAAAATACAACACTTGATTTAAGTTGAATATTTGCTATAATGTCTGATGAAGAGCAGAAAAAGTTAGAGGAGCGCACAGGGCGTGCAGAAAAAGAAGCAAATGCAATCGAAGAAGAACTTGCCAAGATCTCAAAGGGGGATCTCGGTTATATCGGTGATCCCAGGTTGAACAAGCTGCTAACTGAAAACGAGAAACTGAAAAATCGTCTAGAACATCTTGAAAATGCTATCAAAGTTGAAAGTTGTAGTTCTAAATCGCCAGCTGTGAGAAAACAACCCAAAGAGCTTCCCACGCTTATAACCGATTTTAGTACTGTAGAAGGCAACATCTGTATTGTTGATGAGCTTAAAAATGTATTTGAAGTTGGTATTAGATCTGCATACCCTGATTTGGAGGATCCTCCTGTGGTGATCAGTCTCTCTGGAAACAATCCTAAATTCGGCGACTATCAGTGCAACTCTGCTATGGCTATCTCACAACTTCTAAAAGCTAAGAATATTAAAACGAACCCCAGGGAAGTGGCCAATAATATTTTAAACAAAACTCCGTCCTCACCATTCATAGAGAGGGTTGAAGTTGCAGGAGCAGGCTTCTTGAACATTTACCTTAATAAAACTTTAGTTGAACATATACTTAATAGTATACTGCGATCAGGAATTAAACCACCCCCAGTGAAAAGACAAAGGGTTATTGTGGATTTCTCTTCGCCTAATATTGCTAAGGAGATGCATGTGGGACATCTGAGGTCTACAATTATTGGAGAGAGTATTTGCCGTCTGCTTGAATTCTTAAATCATGATGTTCTCAGACTGAACCATTTAGGAGATTGGGGTACACAATTTGGTATGTTAATTGCTCACTTACAAGACAAATTCCCTGATTACAAGAAAACCTCGCCTCCTATTTCAGACTTGCAGGCTTTTTACAAAGAATCGAAGGCAAGGTTTGATTCAGATGAGGAATTTAAGAAACGAGCTTACCAGTGTGTAGTCGAACTACAGTCTTACCAACCTGACTACATAGCTGCTTGGAAGTTAATTTGTGAAGTGTCTCGGCAAGAGTTTGAAAGAATATATGAGCGTCTAGACATACGTATTATCGATAGAGGCGAATCTTTCTACCATGATAGGATGCCTATTGTGATCCAACAGCTCAAAGATGGTGGATTTTTGGAGGAAGATAATGGCAGATTGATTATGTGGGCCAATCCGGAAGGTAACAAAGATGGTTTAATACCTCTAACTGTTGTGAAATCTGATGGAGGGTTTACCTATGACACATCAGACATGGCAACTATTAAAAACAGGGTAGAGGAAGAGAAAGGCGATAGGTTCATTTATGTCGTTGATAATGGCCAAGCAAATCATTTTGTGGTAATCGATGGATGTGCTCGTAGAGCTGGTATTCTGAAAGGAGACCAAAAGATTGAATTTGTGGGCTTTGGTGTAGTCTTAGGTGAGGATAAGAAGAAATTCAAGACAAGGTCAGGTGATACAATCAAATTGAGCGAGCTATTGGATGAGGGTTTAACCCGATCATTAAATAAACTAATTGAGAAGGGAAGAGATAAAGTTTTGACTCCGGAAGAGTTGAAACAAGCTCAAGAAGCTGTAGCATATGGATGTATTAAATATGCAGATCTGTCACATAATAGATTAAATGATTATGTGTTTTCGTTTGACAAGATGTTGGATGATAAGGGTAACACTGCTGTGTACCTATTATATGCCTTGACACGGATTAGGTCTATAGCAAGAACAGCACAAATCTCACAGGAACAGTTAAAGGCAGAGTTTGAAAAGACTGGCTTCAAATTTACTCATGAAGCAGAGTGGAAACTGGGGAAAGTGTTACTTAGATTCCCTGAAGTTATACTTAAAGTAGCTAGTGATCTGTTTTTGCACACATTGTGTGAGTACTTGTATGAAATATCATCAGTATTCACAGAGTTCTATGACAAATGTTACTGTGTTGAAAAAGATAAGGATGGAAAAGTTGTGAGCATAAACTATTCCAGATTGATGCTATGTGAAGTCACTGCCACGATTATGGATAAGTGTTTTAATATTTTAGGAATAAGAACTGTATCAAAAATGTAAAGATACAATTAGGTGTAATGTTTTTGATACTGTAACTTCACAATATGAATTTATTCTGAGTACTTGGTAGATGATCAGATCACAGTTTTAATAAACCATTATTTATATTATATGTTGTTAGTACTTGATAAACTCTTTTATTTTACTCACAGCCTTTCATAATTAACTCTCGAAATGATTACAAATCTGCTGCCAGACAGAAACAAAAGTGTGAAGTTTAAGGAAGTTGTGCGTGATAATTCTTACCATCTACCTTGCTGCATCTAACAAGCTGAGGTTCATCATAGTAGCATCATTGGTATCTGTAATCATGACCCTCATTCCTGAGACTAAATAGTAATTGCGAAGTCATATTGACGTGCCCAAAATAGACGAGCAATTTTTTTATTATTGTGTAAATGGTACAGTTAATGTGCAAAAATCCGTTAGGCTCATATTCTAGAATGCCATTCAGCTGAATGTCCATTTAGCTAGGAAAAGATTGCATACACATTGATAAATTGGACAAGTTGTCTGGCAGATTGTCTATACAATTTTTCTCAGATGAATCTTCAGCTGTGACTTTCTAGAATATGGGCCTTAGAGTGCAGATTAGTATTCTGCAGATTAACGACCAGGCATATGGTAAAGTGCATAAGACAGATTTTTTTGCTAATAAACAGTTTTAGTCATTGTTTTCAGTCATTAATTATTATGCATCCACGCGGAAGCAAGCGAAGCGAGCTTGTGGACATCGCGCGCTCCGACTCGGATAGATTAGGTTAGAAGGGTACTAACTAGGTAAAGTAACTAACATTTCGCACTTTAACTGATCGGATCAAGCAATCCGCAGATTACCTAGTTACCTAATGTGCACATTGAAAGACTCCGCACTCTTACGGTGATATATATAGTAACTATAATTTAAATAACTGGTTGTTGATTGAAATAAATACTTGTCCTGGACAGCAAGTTATATATTAAGTACATGGCAGAATTCTTTTTAGAAAGATAATAAGGCTCGTATATTTTTCAAATTTTATGAGGCTCGATAGATGGCGTTGACTACATTTTGTGAGTCTCAGCAGGAAAACATTTCACGGATTTGGAAACAGAAATATCTCATTTCCGTAAAATATTTTAAATAAAAAATAAAATAACAAGACTTATTGATTGTAAAATGTTTTATTTATTGAGTTCCTAAAAACCTCTACAAAACTATACCAGGGTCCAATATCAAAGGTAACATTAATGAAATAACACTATTTTTATTTGATAGAAAAATTATGTGGAATAGTAATATATCGGTCATTACTTAAACATTATGTATTCTAATGCATGTATAAGTTTACCACCTAACACGTTACATCATATTCAAACACCGCACACACAATAAATTACCGTCCGCACAAGCGTCGTTTATCTAATCTATATATACCACGGACACCATAAAGTATTCCATTTAATTTTAAACTTTACACAAATAGCAATAACGTCTAAAATTTAATTTAAATTTTTTGTAGTGTCTGTGATATGACAGTGATTCTGCGTTAGCAGAATAGAGGGCCTGTTTAGTGTCAAAGCAGACTTGTTATTGCATTGTGATTTAGTCTTGAGAACTTGGGTATATCAATTTAGATTGAAAAAAGTGAATGCTCAGACGGAACTTGAACCCGCGACCCTCTGAACACTGAGCTACTGAGCTGTTGAGCGCTGTTCAAGACCTGCTTGAACATTCGTAATAATATTCTCCTATACAATTACTCTGCCTGTGGTGTGGCCCTAGAATAGCACCACCCCATCTCCTCCCGTGGGTGTCGTAAGAGGCGACTAAGGGATTCAAATACCGGAGGATGGGCAGCAGCATCTTTCCGCGTACTAGCCACCAAACTGCGATCGCCAACCCGCCTGCCAAGCGTGGCGATTACGGCATAACCCCCCATGATGAGGAAACATAAGAAACGGCCCCTAGTCCCCGGCGGCCCCGCTATTCCTGGCTATGGTAGCGGCCATGGTAACGGCGGGGCAAGGGGTGCGAAGAATCCCCGGCAGATGCCAGGCTACCAACCCCGACGACCTTTGGCCCTGGCAACGTACAACACGCTCACACTGCGAACCGACGAGAAGCTCGCTGAACTCGAGGAAGAATTGAGCAGGTTACGGTGGGATATCGTAGGATTGTGTGAAGTCCGGAGAGAGGGGCAGGACACCATGATCCTCAAATCCGGTAACCTGCTCTATTTCCGGGAGGGCGACATACTGTCCCAGGGTGGTGTCGGGTTTATCGTCCACAGGTCCCTTGTCAACAACGTGGTCCAGATCGAGAGTGTTTCGACGAGGGTAGCGTACCTTATACTCAGAATCACCAAACGGTATTCGCTGAAGGTCATACAGGTACACGCACCGACCTCGAAACACCCCGACGACGAGGTGGAGACTATGTATGAGGATATCTCTAAAGCCATGCATAGCTCCCGAACACACTATACCGTTGTGATGGGGGACTTTAACGCGAAACTGGGCAAACGAAGCGACAATGAGCTGAGAGTGGGGCAATTTGGATATGGAAAGAGGAATGCACGTGGCCATCTGCTGGCCGGCTTCATGGAGAAGGAGGGCCTTTTTATGATGAACTCCTTCTTCAGAAAGCCGGAACAGCGTAAGTGGACATGGCTACACCCTAACGGTGTCACAAAAAATGAGATTGATTTCATCTTGTCGACAAAGAGGCACATATTCAATGATGTCTCCGTGATCAATTCAGTAAAAACAGGAAGCGATCACCGGATGGTAAGAGGCACATTGAATCTTAGAACAAAGCTCGAAAGATGTCGACTGATGAAGTCTACGCTCCGACCAGCACCTATCCAGTTCCAGAACCCTGAGCACTTTCAGCTCGAGTTGCAAAATCGCTTCGAATGCCTGGGAGATTGCGAAAATGTGGATAATTACAATGACAGATTTGTGGAAATTGTCCAAACGACTGGGTCTAAGATCTTCAAAGCCCGTCGTTCAAAAGGAACCAAAAAGATTTCGGACCTCACCAACAAACTCATGGAACAAAGACGAAATTTGGTTCTGCAGTCCTCTGAAGATGCTACTCAGTATCGGAGTTTAAACAGACAGATCTCCAAGTCCTTGACTCGCGACCTACGCCAATTTAATACGACTCGTATTAAGGAGGCGATTGAGAGCAACAAAGGCTCAAAGGTTTTCGCAAGGGATCTGTCTGTTGGTTAAAGCCAACTGAATAAGCTGAAAGCGGAGGATGGCAGAATTATTTCGTCAAAGCCGGAGCTGTTGGAAGAGGTCGAGAAGTTCTACGGACAATTATACACGAGTGTACGGCAATCTGTTAATAATCTGGCCAAAGACCCAAGAGCCAGATTGACCCGACACTATACCGAGGATATCCCGGACGTCAGCCTGTACGAGATTAGAATGGCTCTCAAACAGCTAAAGAACAATAAGGCACCGGGTGATGATGGGATCACGGCTGAGCTTCTAAAAGCTGGTGGAACACCGATACTTAAAGCTCTTCAGAAGCTATTTGATTCCGTCATACTCGAGGGACGAACGCCTAAGGCATGGCACAGAAGTGTGGTGGTACTCTTCTTCAAAAAAGGTGATAAAACCTTGTTGAAGAATTATAGACCCATCTCGCTTCTGAGCCATGTCTACAAGTTGTTTTCGAGAGTCATTACGAATCGTCTCGCTCGCAGGTTCGACGACTTCCAGCCTCCCGAACAAGCCGGTTTCCGAAAAGGCTTTAGCACCATAGACCACATACATACGCTGCGACAGATTATACAGAAGACTGAGGAGTATAATCAGCCACTCTGCTTGGCGTTTGTGGACTATGAGAAAGCCTTCGATTCGATCGAGACCTGGGCTGTGCTACAGTCTCTCCAACGGTGCCAAATTGACTATCGATATATCGAAGCGCTGAAGTATTTGTACGAAAACGCCACCATGTCAGTCCGCCTCCAGGATCAAATCTCAAAACCTATCCAGTTGCAGCGAGGGGTGAGACAGGGAGACGTTATATCTCCGAAACTGTTCACCGCCGGCCTGGAAGATGTTTTCAAGCTCCTGGACTGGAGAAGACTCGGCATCAATATCAACGGCGAGTACATCACTCACCTTCGATTCGCTGACGATATCGTAGTCATGGCTGAGACCTTGGAAGACCTAGGCACAATGCTCGAAGACCTTAGTAGAGCCTCCCAACAAGTGGGCCTCAAAATGAACATGGACAAGACGAAAATTATGTCAAATGTCCATGTCGCACCCACTTCTTCTTTAAAGGTTGGAGACTCTACACTCGAAGTTGTCGACGAATATGTTTACCTGGGACAGACAGTCCAGTTAGGCAGGTCCAACTTTGAGAAAGAGGTCAATCGTCGAATCCAACTCGGCTGGGCAGCGTTCGGGAAGCTTCGTAATATCTTCTCGTCCAAAATACCGCAGTATCTCAAGACGAAAGTCTACGATCAGTGTGTGTTGCCAGCGATGACCTACGGAAGTGAGACTTGGTCCCTTACTATGGGCCTCATAAGAAGGCTCAAGGTCACCCAAAGGGCGATGGAGCGTGCTATGCTCGGAGTTTCCCTGCGTGATCGAATCAGAAATGAGGAGATCCGCAGGAGAACTAAAGTAACCGACATAGCACACAGAATCGCCAAACTTAAGTGGCAGTGGGCGGGGCACATAGCTCGTAGAACAGATGGCCGTTGGGGCAAGAGAGTTCTCGAGTGGCGACCACGCGCCGGAAGACGCAGTGTAGGCAGGCCTCCCACACGGTGGACCGACGACCTGGTGAAGGTCGCGGGAAGGGCATGGATGCGGAAGGCGCAGGACCGGTCACTGTGGAAATCCTTGAGGGAGGCCTTTGTCCAGCAGTGGACGTCTTTCGGCTGAAATGATACAATTACGGGCGACGACAGTGGGAGCCGTCTACCGAAAATCTAGTACTCTTTTGCTTTGTCAAGTGTCTTTAGCTTTGTTAAGTTCTATAGTCGAATTGCTCGCAAACTTTTACGAGTTGCCGAGGAATTCGAAGGATCGTCCCGTGGTTCTTGTAATACTAAATTACGAATATAATGCAATGCAACATTGTTGGTAATTGCAAAGACTGCACATCTGCTTTGGCTCTTACTACCGTACTTAAAGACATTCAACACTTAAGTAAGTAAGTAGTAATACATCTCCGACCGGTCAAATGAGTCATTAAGAGGTTAAGTAAGGTATATCCTATCATTAAAATCCTAATACTTAACGCCTCTAATGAATCACTACAGGACTCCGATTCTGCTAATTGCCAACCACTGATATCCTACAAGCACAGCAAAAAATGCCATTTCATTTAAGACTTTAGCTGCTAAAGTCTGAAATTAAATGGCATTGTGGTTGAAAATTAGCAGAATCGGTGTCCTGACTTTTTAAATCTACACTCAGGAACGGCTTAAGTTATTTTAAACATCTCTGAGTACGGGTTAACTTTTAGCACATACGCCTTATAGATAACTAACGATTGTGCGGACTTAATTACAACATAATGATTATTACCTCTAATAATACGTCAAAACTTCTAGTACTTATTGTGATACCAGGATACTGAGCGCAGTCAATACATATGGGCACATTAAATAGACTGGCAGCTGAACAATTATGAATATGCAATAGTAGAGAACTTTTTGTTTAACATTTTTATACTTCCCGCCATATATCTTGGACCGAAGTCGCAAGACAAATAGTGATGGATAATGGAAAAATTTCGGAATGAAAAGAAAAGAAAAAATGAAATATTTCCAAAATTTTTCCAATTTTTCAAATATTTTTCAGATATTGGAAAAAATGGGGAGTCGACCAAGATCAGAAACTAAAACAAATTTTTATTTGTTACTTTTATCAAAATACTAAAATTTCTCATATTTAGGATCCCGTACCCTATTACTAAGACTGTTATTTATTATTTTTCTTAAAGACTTTTATGATTTCTTGCATAAGATTATACCGTTCATCACCGGTATACCGGTGAAGTTCATGCGAGATAAATTTACAAATCATTAAGTTTGAAATTCTAATGTTCTCATTATCTTCCGCTTTGTACTCTGGTTCTGTCATCACTGCCGCATCACAAAACAGTTTTTCTGAATTTGGGATTTGTTTTTGGGATTCTTTAACTGTATAATCTGGACTAGACCAACGTTGAGCGTACTGACTGTACTCATCTGGTTCTGATATGTACGTATCACTTCTAGGTAAGCTGCAATTTGGAGTATTGTCTTTTCCGGCGACTTCTGAAAGCTTTTTTTTTTCTTGGAATGTAATCAGCATTTTCAGTGAATAAATTTTCTGATTCATTACGCATATTGTCAAAATTACAGTTCATTTCAGTATCTGATTCACTATCTGAAGCTAGTATAATCTTTTCTGAAAAACAAATAAACATACCTACATAAACTCACACGAAGGCAAAGCCACTGAGTCTAAAATATATTATAATGCTACGTGTACGAGTAGTTATACGAACGTGCAATATTAAGTAGATAGATACATACTAGTTTGTTGGTATTTCTGTTTAATAGTAAAATATTTGTTTTTTACCTTTGGACATCGCTGTCTACTAACAATGGCAGTTTTGTGGGTCAGATCAGTCAAAAACACTCATAAAAGTAGGGAGGTTATGTCGGACTCGAACCGACTAAACCGCACGCCGTCTCTGGGTCGAAGTGCTAGGCCGAAGGTGAGGTTGTCATGCGACATATCCCTCGCACCCCGGCTGACCCAGGGCCATCCCTCTCGGTCTGGCGCTCCTCGGGAAGGGGGGGACCACGCGGTCCCCGACTCAAACCCGGTGTGGGGAGGCGCGCATCGTCCTACGATGCGCGCCGCCGCCGTGGCCTGCTTCTGCTAGGGTGACGGGCGGCTCCACCCGTCACCCTCAGGCCCGCGCTCATGGGGGGCGGAGGTCAGTTTGCGCCCTCCGACGCCCGAGCCGCCTTCGAGCGCGTGCAGCGATGTCAGCGAGCCTTTCTCGCTCATCGCGCTGCGCTCGCTCTGCTGTCTCCTTCGCGAGCATGACCTGCTCGCAGAAGGAGGCGCTGGCCGCCCACGCATCTGCGCAGCGGACCATCGCCGCGAGCAGGGTGGAGAGCGTGAGCACTCTCACCCCCAGGGCCACCACAAGCTCCCGCCTCGGCGTCTCAAACGCCGGGCACTCGGTGAGCGTGTGCAGCCCCGAGTCCACGCTCGCGTCGCAGTGATGGCACTCGGGCGTTGGCTCTATACCCATCAGATGCAGGTACCGCCCGAAGCTACCGTGCCCGGGGATAATCTGCGTCTGACGGTACGAGAGGCTACCGTGTGACCTCTCTAGCCACTCCCCCATGATGGGCCTTACCGCCGCAATCACGGCGTGCCCTGCGCGTGGTTGCCCAAGTCGTCGCTCCCACTCGGCCACCATGACCTGGTGGAGCCGGGATTTCTCGGCCCGAATATCCTCGGGCTCGGGATCGAATCCCCGCTCCCGCGCCTCCTTTCGGAACTGATATATTGCTGAAAGGGCCCTCGCTTCCAGGATCCACGGTGGCGATCCGGCCAGGAGACTCGCCGCTTCGAAGGATATCGTGCGGTATCCCCTGATGGCCCTGGAGGCCATCGTGCTCTGCGCCGTACGGAGCAGAGGCAGGAATCTGGCCTCCAGGGTGTCCGCCCACACGGGGCACCCGTATAGGGCCATGGACCGCACGACACCCGCGTAGAGTCTCCTGCAGGAGGCCTCTGGGCCCTTCAAGTTGGGCAACAACCGGCCCAAGGCATTCGCCGTGAGCACCAACTTGGGGCGCAGACTTCGGAAATGCTGTCCGAAGTCCCATCGACCATCAAGCACGAGCCCCAGGTATTTCAACCGTGGCTTGATGTCGATGGGAGTACCTCCCACTGTTAGGCTGGCTCCCGGGCCTGGCCTGCGCCGACGGCCATGAAAGAACATGGCCTCGGACTTGTGCAGAGCCACCTCGAGACCCAGCCGCCGGATCCTGTCGACGACCTGAGCAACCGCGGTCGTGGCCCTCAGGGTCGCTTCGCGGTGCGTAGCCCCGCTCACCGTCACTAGCGTGTCATCCGCATAACACGTGACGGTGGCCCCGTACGCGAAGTCACCGCGAAGCACCCAGTCGTAACCGATGTTCCACAAGAGCGGCCCCAGGACCGACCCCTGCGGAACACCGCACGACATCTCACGCCTACCGACTCCCGTCGAACTTGGGTAGATGACGGCTCTCTCCGTCAGGTACGCCCCGACTATGCGGCGGAGGTAGAGAGGCACGTCGTGGTACACGAGTGCCTCCCTGATGCAACTCCAGGGCAAGGTGTTGAAGGCGTTGGAGATGTCCAAGGACACCGCCAACATCACCTCGCCCCGGGCAACCGCATCCCCCGCCAGAGTCCTCACGCACATGATGGCATCCACAGTGGAACGCCACCGGCGGAACCCAAACTGGGTGTTCGCCAGGTCCGGCCCCACTCTAGAGAGATGCTCGACGAGGCGCTTGGCAATAACTCTTTCAAAGAGTTTGCCCACCTCGTCGAGCAGCACTATGGGCCGGTACCCGGACGGCTCGTCCGCCGGGACAGGAGCGGCCCCAGGACCGAACCCTGTGGAACACCGCACGACAATGTGTAAAATAAACCATTGACCATGAATCTGTATTAAAATATAACTTTGATCATTTGTTTTTTTTTTTAAACAACATGTAAAGCCATTAAATCCTTTGAATTTCAACTTATTATGAACTATATTTTATAAACTATTTCATTTAAACTAATAATTTTGATAAAAAGATATATTTCCATTATTTTTCCAATTTTTCAATTTTTCAGAAAAATAAATTGAAAAATTTCCGGTATTTGAAATTTTTCGGACAATTACCCATCACTAAAGACAAACGAGGCCTGGGCCCGCGTGGATTGTTTTGATATAATCGACCCAAAAGCGCGTATCGTGTAATAAAGCACGTTTTGGGTATAAGATATATTTATGGCGGAAGATAAATTTCCATACATTTAATATTCCCATTAAATAAGATTCGCTTAAAACTATCAGTATAAAAAGAACATTACTACTGCAGTTTTAATTATTGAGAGCCTGGCGGTTCAGGGTAGTAGGAATACAAAAAGTATTGTATCTAACAGAGGAAGACGGTTTAACAAGATTGAATTATGGTATTTTGGTATATAGAAGAACTACCAATGGCATCTCTTTGGAAGACTCGAGACACGCAGTCACTTCAGCAACATCAACACACACTATTAAACCTTTTTACAATACAGTTAGGAGAAAAAACAGCATGCGTTTTGGCTATATATCAAGCGACAAGTATTTAATATTCATACTGTCGCTTTCACATTTAAATACCTAATTTATCTACAGAAAATTGTCTCCATCGTACGTATTTAATATAAGGACCCTAATAACATCCGAGATAGGTACTAGTTAAAACACAATCTGTGGCTACTTCTCCCTACTTAGGAATACTTTGCACTATAGGAATCGTCTCCCATTATATTCTATAGGTACCGTTACTTTCACTGCCCGATACCGTTATATTCTAAAAGAAAAAAACCTTTCCCTAATTATAAAATAATTATGATATCAGATAATAATCATAGATTGAAATATATGCGTAACGATATTTGGATTTATTTTTTAATTTTTGTGCATTCTAGTAATTTTTATTACCCTGTGATAACCTTGACTAACCGGTTTTCATGACAAAGGTGCAACCAATATATACATAAATGTATGAAAAAAAACGTCGAGAATATTTTTACTAGCCTTACGCATCTATTACATCACGTCGAACAAGTTATGAGGTTAGAAGGTAAAAAGACAATTTCATTTATGGAATAACCCGTGTAATCGAGTGAAACTATATCAGTGACACAGTTCCAAATTTGAAAATTAGTGTCAGTTGTTTCATCGACAGAGTTTACACAAGACATTTGATAGAATTCTTACAATTACATATTAAAAAAAAACCTACTTATAAACAAAAAAAACCAAAACGGAATATGTTGCACTGTGCATCAATTTAAATCGAATTATAGGTAAATTTTTCAGGTAACTCTATCAGTTGAAATCGTGTTTTCCTTGCCTTTTAGCCTCCATATAGGAACGACGCAGAACTTCAGAAATCTTTTACTGGTCCAAAGTCCTAACCAACTTCGGTCAAAAGAGGTGAATAGAAACTATAAGGCTGAAACACCAGTCTTATATTCAAATAAAATTAAATCAACACAAATAAATAAATCACAGTTTTTTTTCTTTAAACCGGATGAAAGGCTCATCTTTGATACTGACAGACAGACAGAGTAGGCTTTCGGATGGTCTATTCCACACAAAATCAGGTACGCAACTAGATACTAGAATCTAGAGCCTTTAAAGGATATCTTCATAAGGTCATTATGTAATGCTCCCCCAATACACCTTCAAATAATTTACTTAAACTGACAGATTCAAATAGTTTGATCAAATTTATATTTCTTCAAACCCTTTGATTCTGATGAAATTTGTTCAAATTTTACTACACACACACATATGACAAATTGATCAAACAGTTTGAAACTGCTAGTTTGATTACATTATTTGAAGGTGTATGGCGGGCATAACAAGTTCTATTCACCTCGTTCAACGGTACTACACGCGACTGTACCTTTCTACACTGGTATAAAATAAATTTACGTTTACTACATTACTTGTTTGTAGCAAATACAATGACTAGAAATTGGTTGAAATCAAAATCTTTTCAGCATTTCATTGATTTGTGTGACTATTCAATACTACTCAAACACAATATTCTTATATACAAGAACAATAAAATTAAATATAGCTGTCGCTTTGACTAAAAATAAATGAGGTACCTATATGAAAAATTGTTATTCTTCATATCTAATTAGGTAATAGGGGAAATATTTAACAAACTCATTTTAATATCCGGCAGGTTCACATTATACGATTTTTATTTTTTCAAATTTATTGTATTTTTTTAAATTTATTTACTATGTCGATTAAAATAAGGGGTAACAAATACACATTACTTTGAATTAATCGGTATTCTCACAGTAACTATATAGTTACATAATTGTTTAGAACTTAGTATTATCGATTTGTATCATTACATTACATTGCCGAGTGTTATACATGAGTATAATATTCAGTAAACGATTCCATCGAGCGGATACTAGTATAACTTTGAAAAGTCAATAAATTTGTTTCAGCTTTCGAGTGAAACTAGCAAACATCCGCCTATAAATAAATTCTTAATATCGAACGTGTTGCAAGCGTATTTTCATTAGTCCAAATAGGTGAAAGGTCGAAAGTTTATAAAATGATCTATTGTGTGAATGTATGGGCGCCTCACTGCGGGCGCGATGTCGAGACGTCCCAGTTTTCAAACACAGACGATTGTTTAGCTATCGTAATGCGAGCACAACGAACAATGCCCGTCGCCAGTAAACAGTGAAGTGAACGAGGGCTATCGAGGTAGGTGGCACCGTGACACTGCGGTAACAATAAACGTTTCACTTTGAAGTTGAACACTACAACTAAGTATGCGGTATGAGTATCAACGGCGTATCGTGTACAAAGACTTTAGTGAAACTTGCAAGAAGTCCAACTACACGTTACAGTCACACGAACGATTGAGCAATCCTTAAAAAATCTAAATTGGGACAAATAAATAAATAATTTAAATAAATATTACTTTGATGTTAAAACTTTAAAATCCTATTCATTTACACATGAGATATTACTTATATACATTCAATTAGCTACACTATAACGAACTAATACTAAGAAAAGTCACATTGAGGTGTATAAAAGATTTCGCTGAAAACACTGGATTTCATATAAGTATAATAAGTTAATAGATATAAATGTTTCTAAAAACCCTCAATAAGATTTTTTTAAATAGTTACTCTAAAAGGGTTGAATTGGTCTCGAGATTCTGAGATACGACTACAAACACTATGTATAGTACAATAAGTTCAACAATATGATACAAAATATACACACATTTACTATAATTTTGTAGTTAGTTTGGCTGAACGTGGTTCATGCTGCTAATCACTTTACATCTAATACATATTTATAGGAATTGCACAAGAAACTCGAGCATCAAATGAAACACGCGCCATACTGCACAGAGACCACACCGTATTGAATACATAAATAAAGTTTATTGACCTAAATATCGCTTTACACTGCCCTATGATATCCCTTTTTCATTGATAGAGATAACATACTTACACCACTTTCCTATACGTCGATCGTCGTGAACAATTAATTACATCTGACGTGAAATAAACGTGATATATTATCACCATGGATAGTTTTCGTGTTGATGTTTGTTTAGCCTTTGTCGATCGATCAGTGTCCAAAACATGGATAGTTAGAACTTCAAACACAACTAAATAACAAATCTATATAAAACAATAGCATCATATGTAGACATTACTGATTGAAAAATAGATAGTAGATGATATTAATCAATATATCCACAATGATCCCATGAATCACGCACTTACCCACGTTTTGAAACGTACCACGTACGATGAAAAAAATAGAAAGTAATTATCCCTAAATTATTTCAAAGAAACTAGGTATTTGATGCTTTCGTGATAGGACAAGTCTATATATATAATGTAGAACAAATTCACGGGTGGTAAACCTATTTAAACTTTCAGAAGTATCGACTCAATAGTTCCTACTATATTCTTCAATTCGTGTAGCTTTTATGAGCAGTCCATCAGATAAACGCGATAGTAGGCGTGTGATAACACTAAACGGTTTGGCAATTTTCTGTCGGAACGGTTAATCAATTAGCCGTTTTCCTTCATCAGTAAGTAATTGACCACTATGATACATCGTTATTGACCCAAATGAGCCTATTTCTGAGTCTTTATGTTCCGTTTACGAGCTCATAAACGAAACCTAAAACTCCTTTCATATGAATACACGTATGTTATCTCAATGCAATGTTAATATTGTTGCAATATGGCGCGTGCGGAGTCCGGAAACTCACGTAACTGTATACCATGGGGCATTACGTCCACAACCTGACCGTCTAAGCAGTCTATATTAGTAACAGTGTGCTTGAATATAAAATATTTAGTTACAGAACGGCCGACCAGTTCTGTTATAAGTTTTTATAGGCCTCAGTAGTAGAGCACTTGATACATGGTACTATATTCTCTTCAAATAACCATATCGACAAATTTGATTGATTGAAGGTTTTGCAAAACAAGTGTCTCCAGTGATATTCTACGGAGGTCTTAGAAACGGAAATAGTTTTACATATTTCATCAAGGATTTCTGCTAAACTTCCGCCGATACACGTTTACTAAATATGTAATACGAGAACACACGATTACTAAAATCCATCATGCGAGACTTAGATTAATATCTACGAAAACACATCGAATTTCAGTGGTTATTAAATATCGCTTATGGCTTAGGTCGTTAGACAGACAGGATACATTTACGCACGATTCCGGTCTACACAACAAGACATACTATAGTCTATTCCAACAACACTCAAAATTCACACACAATACGGAGTAAGTGACTTACAAAGCCACAATGGTAACTCATGTGGCTGCACTGCACCGATCATCCGACAATTCGCAAACGATTGTCGACTGAATTATTTAATCAGCGGCCTTGTTGTCGAGGATATAAAAATAGCTATAGAGAGCTCTAGAAATGGAGATTCAATAGGTTAAACGGGCAGTCTTCAATATGATTTAAGTTCTGGGAAGAGATGTCGAAGAATGGCTAGGTAGTGTACCGTTGCAGCCAGGGCGACGAACACGTGCCATATGGCGTGGGCGAAGGGAATGCGCCCGTCAGACTTGAAGAAAAATACACCGATCAGGTACAAGATGCCGCCCAGCTTCAGGTCGTGCAGCGCTGGGAACTGGTGCTGAAAATGGAAAAAAAATCTGTTAATTATATACAAAAAAAGCTATTAAGTATTAGTATTATAAGTAAAGTTTCCTGACTAACGTGACACCTTTGTAACTGGGATTGCTGAACAGGTTTATTTTTTTTATCTTACTTATAAAGGAGATAGACTAAATAAACAATTATGAAAGTGATACAAGCGAAAAGTGCACTTATGCCAAATCATAAAAGTGGGAATTGTTTCTTACTATCCTATTGAGAATTGAATTGAAGAATTATTAGGAGACGTAGATAACTGTATGCATTTAGATATAGGTTCAAAATTATAAGGACTCTGCCTTCAAGAGTCTGTTACTGTTACTACTGTAACTAAGCAATAACTTACATACGATCGTAAAACATATCTAACGGCATATCCGCAATGTCTCTAATCACTTATCACTATCACCTTACTTAGACATAAATAATAAACTATGTGTTATCTAGCGGATGTCGATAATTTTTTTTTTTACAAATGTAATCACGTATTGTCACAGTATTACTATCTATAAGCCTACCAGTAGTTCGACTTTACGCACAGAAAACTCAGTCAAAGGTCATGGTTGTCACAACAAAAAGTACTTTAATTTTTGAATGCCTAAGGTCACCTTCCTACTCCATCATCAGAATAGCTACATCGTACCATATTAATGCATTGCCATCCAAATGGAAAGTGTTTGCAAAATTTCATCAACATCGGTTGACGATATCTGCTTCAAAATGGAGTTCCAAGATTTGACCCGAACAAATATAATTATATACATGTTACATACATACACACATGAAGTACATTGTAAATTAATAAAAAGGTTATCTAAAAAAGATGCCGACGAATTCAAAAACTTCCTCTTTTTGAAGTCGGTTAAATTCTATCGGCAATATACCCCTGACAGATTAAAGAACGCAAACTAACTGAGTTTGCGCTCGTAAACCCTGCCGCTCGATTCGCCTGTACCCCTCGTAGTACACCGGCCCAAGTAGGTACGGTAAGTAATAATACTGAGACAAAAAAGCCACCAGTTAGTACTCACAAACGTATAGACAACCTTAACCACTGTTGACCCAAATAGGAAGACATACGCTAGCAATAGTCGGAAGTCTGAATCAATAATACAAAATAGAATCCAAATAATTACTGACCTACAAATTAAAATTTCAAATCATTCGATTCTACAATTCGAAGTGACTAATATAATTTACCTGTATAATTAGGTTACTAACATATACCTACTATGTTAATTGTATTACGAAATTCTCATTTGCACCTATTTATTTATACCTTTTATAATTATAATACTATAATTTAATTCTATGTGCTAGGCCATTAATTAATTACATATACTATGGATCCTTAAGAACACGGCTATCAACAGCAAAATGTTTTTTAAACTATATCGTAGTTTCAGAGACTAGCGCGTTCAAACAAATCTTAGTGATTTGTAATTTTGAAACGATGTAAATATTCAAGAGTTTTAAAATAAAACGAAAATGCGAATCAAGCTAGAAATACTGTTAGTCAAACAATGTAACTAATTGTAAAAGATAGGTACAATTTAAAAAACGTATTTCGTACCAGGACCTGGCATAAATCCCTACAGGAGAAACGACAAGATTAACCTATCCCCCACCCGCTTGAACATTGACGTGCTCTAAATTGGAATATGTAAATAGGGACTAGGTATGTATAATGGAACACAAACGTATTCAGGACCCTTAACCTTGGCCTGAATAACATTCAGCCGTAACGTTTATTACAACATTTATTAACCTGGCTGGCTAATGCTTAGGCCAATCGTACGATGGGGCACTACCTCGAAATAAGATAGAAATAAATAAATAAATATTCCACAACATTTCACACAACGCTATCTAGACCCATGGTAAGCATAGCTTAAGTAGCTTGTGTTATGGAATCTAGAATGCGGATAAACATGATACATGATACATACATACATACATACACCTGTAAAACCCCGAGGTGGTAGAAATAGGTGTATTCACAGAAAATTAGTGATAGGTTTATTATGATAGCTGCGCATTCCGACTGGGTTAGGTTAGGTTAGAAGGCTTTCGTAGTTACTTTTTTTTTATAACCATGCAGAAATAATTCATTGAAATAAAACGACTTTTTAACGTATTCTATCACGATAGAATCCTTAACGGTCTCCTTAGTGGTTTTATTTCAATGAGTGATATTCGTGTAAACTTTAGAAAATATCATGCAGAAATAAGTCATTTTTCTAACTGTTTAAATAAATGGCTAGGCAAGTAGTTAAACGTCATCGATCCAAGCTATTTGCCTAGCCGTTTAATTAAGTGTCTGCACACCATTCAGGCCGTTAATTGTACGGCGCCGTTTAATTTATCAGCCTAGGCAGTTAATTAAGCGGCTGATTAAGCTAGTTGGCGGCGACATATATATATATATATAGGTATAGACACAGGGTATAGATTACTAGACTATAATATTACGTTTTTGGTATGACCAAATAAATAGACTTCTGTCATATTAACATTAGTCCTGACGGGCTCCAGTCTCCAATAGTCACCAGTAAAAACGGCCCTGACTATAGCTATCTACACAAAGTAATCACGCACTTTCCGGCAATGGCCTCGATTTACTATAAATATAAATACCTTCATTATGCGATATAAATCTAAATTGTATCGTAGCATCATATCGTTATAATTGCTATATAAAATGTATGTATGAAAACAGAAAAATATGCTAATAACATTTCAACGATCGCAATAATTCGAGATATCATCATCCAAGCGCGTCAATCACAATTAGAATCAAAACTGGCAGCCTACTTCCCCACGGATACCCCACCCCTCCGGAGCCGGAGGGGGAGGATATGTCGGACTCGAACCGACTAAACCACACGCCGTCTCTGGGTCGTAGTGCTAGACCGAAAAGGTGAGGTTGTCATGCGACATATCTCTCGCACCCCAGCTGACCCACGGGGCCATCCCTCTCGGTCTGGCCCTCATGGCTTTGGAGCCCAAGAATCCGCTCAACATTTTATCCTTTCCGTGCAACAGCCAACGGAACAAAGACGTAATTACAAAAGAGTTTTCCACAACCAGTTTTCCAATAGGCGCAGCTATACTTAGTATCTAGTTTTAGTGAGAGCTACAAAAACAGTAACTACCCTATATTTTTGATCCAATAATGATTATATGTACCTATCTGTCGCCGCCAACTAGCTTAATCAGCTTAATCTAAAACAAACCCTTTCCGGTATTTAGCACACACAATTGATAAAATAATCTATTGAACCGAAAACTTAGAAACCTATTTTAAAAATATTACGTCCATGGAATGTGAGGTTTATTTTGCAAACTTATGCATTACATACATATACTCCCGCCTGTAAATCGCCAAAGGAGTAGCCAGAGGTGTATTAACACCTATGTTTCGATAACTATGATTTTTGGGTCCTGCGCAATAGGGGGCGAGCCTATCTAGTCTAGCGGGGACTTTGTCTTGGGCTTAGAGATGCGGTGGTCCTATTCACCGGGAACCAACCCAGATAATTTTGTATGAAGAAAAAGAATAGCCGTAAACTAAAGTTTACAGTACATCTATATGATGTGTTTAACATTAAATTATATAAACCAGTCCTGCCAATGTCAAATACCTGCAAGTACAATAATGATATTCGTACACGTACGCAAACTCTCAGCAACGTATTTAATAAATTACCTTTATGCAATCACTGTAGGTACACACTGTACATAGTGTAAAAAAATGATAAAAAAGTGACAAAATGACAAAAATGTATAAAATTCGATAATTCCATGAAACTTAAATAAAAGAAGGCGATCGATTTTTACGGACCTTCGTACTAATAAATATAAGTTTCTGGCGCATGGCCTGCCCTTGTAGTTGTAAACTTTAAAGCCAAGATAAACCAAATAATGGTCAAGAGAAATAGGAGAGAGGACCTCAGGCCAACTATTTAGTACCTTGGACACAGCCCCGGCTCCAAAGTGGAAGCTTTGAAAGAAAGGAGCTAGACAGAGATTACTTACAATGCAAATTGTAAAACAGTTTTAAAACCATATATTGTCAAGCTTGTGCATTTTTGTTTTTTATAAGGGAAAAAATTATAAGCAAATTAATAATTACAAGCAAAGTAAAGATAATTATTATAGTTGTACGTATCTAAACTAGCTACAAGATGTTTTATTAATCTTTTTGCCAGAAGGTATGAAAATAAAATTAATTATAGATAGAAGACTGGTTTGTATAAAAATATCAAGCTAAAAATCTTTTTTCCACCATTGTCTTTCATGTTGTGGATTATATTATATACCTACTGCATGAAAGACAATGGCACCTAATTACAATAATATACGTAATTAAACAGGATTGTAGAGATCATAATTGATAAGATAGTTCCTGACTTCGAAACTGAATCTTATACCCTAACCCGATTGAATTTTTTTTTAGCATAAGTTACTATCTACCAGTGTCAAACAGACAGAACGAAGAATCTTAAGAGGTACTTATGTAGGTACCAACTATTTAGCGTCCGAAATAGAACGTTATTAAATCAATCGATCATTTCATGAAATACCGTTGAAACTTTAGTAGTTTGTTTTGAGTATTTAGTCGAAAGCACATATTATTTTGATTTGTTTTACGTTAATGGGTAGTCGTCACAAAACATATTAACTCTGTGATAGTAATAAAGTGCTAGAGCCTTGCTTCTGAAGCACCAATTTACCAACTTAATTGACTAACAAATGCAAGATAATTTTTAGAGCACCGTTAGTTTGAAGTAAAGTATTTGAACTTTTAACATCGCCGCAGAAAATATCGTTCATTACGTTATTATTCGTGAGACCATTAGGTAAATACTCTAAGTTCACGAGCCGTTTTTCCATAAGGTCCACTAGCAGCAATATTTTTATGTTAGAACCTACAGATTTACATGTTTCTAACATACTTATCGCTCTATTCTTAGACGATAATGATACGCAGCTTAACCTTGACATTGGAAAACAGTTAAGTCACGCTATTGTACAGTGCCATACAGCACACAACATCTCAATTATAATATCTGAGGACTAGCTTTGCACATTCATAGTACGGCTTCTAGCATTGAGTAATCCTGTTATGCGACCCGTAATGAAAATTTTCAACTTTATAATGAAACTTCGTCTCCTGCTCATGGAAATTATAAGACCATTCAGACCTAATAGAACGTCTGGAATTCTGGATGGTTGGATACATATGACTGTTGCAATTTTACAATACTAAGTATCATTTTGTTTTTAGCATAGCAAAGGATCAAGACAGGACAACAGTTAACGAACTAATGTAGATATTAAAAAGTAACTATAAATTTTACCATGCTATTCTTTATTAATCAATCAATCAATAAGCCCAATACAGTCTACTGCTGGACTTAGGCCTCTCCCAATGTGCGCCATTTCGTACGATCCTCCGCCTTCTGCATCCAGTCCGTCCCAGCTACCGTCCGTTCTTTCTATATAGGATTTCCAAATCAAGGGTCAAGCAGAGACAGCAGCCCGCCATCTGCTTCTCTCCTAACATACTTCTCGAGCTTTATCCACTGTCATTAAACTTTTCATGCAAACCCGCTGATTTTGTATGCTTCGGACCTACCATTTTATCTGCTAAGTATCCAGTACAAATTGTGATAACCTTGACTAAGTAGAAACTATGCGAAAACGTGTTTCTACGTAATCGTCGATCGAGCTCTTCCAATTAGTCCCACCCTCTCCTTTCCTACACAGGACACGTGTTGTGCAGAATTAAGATGTCACCCGCATACAGTGCAGAATACAGTCGCACTACTAAGACCCCAGCCAGCTCACGTGTTTCCTTCTACCTACAGTTCCGGGTCCTTTAAGCGGGGCGTGAAAAAGCATGTGATGAGGCCGTCAAGCTGAGTGCCATTATTAATATGGTACGTGTTTGTAATGGTGACCCTCTTTCAGAGACTTTGCCTTTGACTTACTATCAGGCGAGGTGATGTAACGATTGAATACTTCACAGAGTCATACATTTGGTGAGGTGCGTGACCTGTCACAAATATAATCGCGATTCAAAACGAATGCGAGGTTAGGAATTTCATTCATTTGACATTTGCTTCAAGTCGAGAGACAGTCAATGGACTCATTCTCAAACTCTGCACAGTGTCAAGTCAAGATTATCTTTCAGATAAGTAGTTCTTAAACTTACTTAGCCTCTAGCTTTTAATACTAAAAGAATAATCTCATTTGTAATTCTATTGCCTAACTTTGTTTCACTTAAATTGGGTATTTGACTGACTAGTCAAATTAGTTGCTTTTTACTAAACATCAAAACTAAGTAATAAAATAGGTTGAGTAGATGATTAAAAATAAATAAAAACGATAAAATAAGAATCGACGCAACTGTTATCACTCTTTTACCATTCTAATTTTAATAAATTCACCTAATTTTTTTTCTATTTTAATCAATTTTAATAAATTTGTTTAACAACAGGAACATACCCAATTGTAAATATATTACTAATTCTTTACTTACAATTCGGTATTTATTCATTGTGTAAAAACGAAGTTGATTTTAAAATCAGGCAGCCAATAAATTATTGTATATAAGTAACAGTGGCTTTAGTTATCTTATTTTGGCATACATACTCGGAAACAAGGGTTATCCCAACAACACTATCTGTGGCTGTAACAAGTCGACAACTTAAAAAAAAGAGACGGGTTGCACTCCGGGAGTGCCGGCAGAAGTGATAACTTTTTCTTTTTTTATTTCTTTCTTCGTTATATACAGAGAAAAAGATAAAAAGAACATAACCATACCATACCTATAATATAGCGCCAATCATAGAACCTATCACTAATTTTCTGTCAGAAGAAATTAATGAATTACAAAAAGAAAAAATAATCACAAAAAGTAATAAATTACAAAAAGAAAAAATTATCACAAAAAGTGTCAGAAGCCAAGGTTCGAACCCGGTAACATCTGAAACCATAAGGACTCACAGTCGAAGGGTTTACGGCTTAACTACGAAGCTTCATATCGTACTTGACAAAATAAACAATCTTTTGCTAAAGTTGTATGACGTCAGTCGTCGGTTACGGTTCAAAGGTCAAGCGATCCTGACGCAAGTTTAATATTTTTTACCCATCCAACTGACAAAACCAAAAATTGCCTAAAGGCACTAAACCTATGGAGCGACAGGAATACACGACATACATCACTGCTCACAGATCTCACAGCTGAGCTGCCTATCATAGGAGCAATAAATGATCGTGTACCGAAACAGCACATATTTGATAAGAAATACAAAATCCAGCTCCATGAAGATCACCGCTGCGAGGCACTATGCCCAGCAGAAATGCGTATCTTCACAGATGGATCAAAACGGATAAAGGCACGGGAGCCGGCGTCTTCTCAGAAGACCTCAACATCACCATCTCAAAACCGCTAGGGACCCACAACACAGTATTCCAAGCAGAATGCATGGGGATAACCCTGGCGGCTTCATCAGTAATGGCCAGGAGAGCGGAAGGCCATTCTATACGTATATTGTCGGACAGCATGGCCGTGCTGCAAGCCTTAAACAGCCACACTATAAACTCGGGACTAATACTGGAGTGCTATCTTAAATTAAACCAAATAGGCAACACCAACAACATCCAGGAAGCCAATCCCTGTGCTTGAACATAGACTGACCCGGCGTCTTCGACAACTGTCAAAACAACACCTACGCATGGCTACAGCTGCCATCACGGGGCACGGCTCCTTTAATAAACACCTTTTTATTTTAGGAATCACCGACAGCCCTCTCTGCAGAGCCTGCATGAGAGAGGAGGAAACAGCGGCACAAATGCTCCTACACTGTCCTGCAACCGCCACATACAGGGCTAAGTACTTCAATAATACAGGTACGCTCCGGGAGATCACCAGCAGTGTGAAGAGCCTGCTGGCGTTCTTCAATGAGTTGGGGTGGATCGAGTGAAATGCCCACCCTCACGCAAAAACCGCGCCATGACGTGGAGTTGCGGATACCAGCCCGTGTTACCATACCATACCATACCATACCATACCCATCCAACACCACTAAAGAAGTTTTCCCTTCAAAAAAAAACTTGTGACATATTGTAGAGCCAATGGTTTTTTTAGTTCAAGAACTAATATTATAATTTTCAAGCGAGTTTTGGGGTTTCAATTTTCGTATAATTTCTCAGAAAGCCGCCAGCGATTTTACAAACAAAGTACGAGTTACTCAAACTAAGCTCTTGACGATAGTACCAGTCACGAATCTTCGGCAGAAATGTCAATATCACTTTGTTTTCTATTAAATTTGTTTGCCTATTTCACGTTCTGCTGATGCTTGCGGAAATTGGCGAACAAATAATGGCATTAATGATATAGAACGATATAGAATGCTATAGAAGATTTAAGTTACCTACTTCAATTAGCAGACCTTACTATGAGACTTGGACCAAATCACACAATGGCTCGATATTCAGATTTCATAACTATGGAATTGATAAACTTGACTAAACATTTAAGAAACAAATCAATCACAAGTCACAACAAGAATGAAAGCAATTTCGGATAAGCAGATTTGATATTCATAGCAAACTGTTCATTGGACAGATCAAAAATTCTGCATCCTAAACGGCTGTAACTATTTACATGTTTTACCTTGGAGGGGAACGCTCCCTAAACTGAAAGTCCGTGGTAATACTCCAGGTATACTACATATTAGCTTTTTTTTTATTTGGAGATTTTTTTTTAGCTTTTATTCTCCATCCTATTAGGAAAGCTCAATGAAACGACAAATTCATAAAAAAAACATGGCTACAAATAAAGCACGCGCTTGGCGACATTTCTTTTTTTCTGTACTTATGTTTTTTTTATGAAATTGTGGTTTCATTGAGCTTTCATATACACATTTTACGATGAGCAGTTGAAAAGCACACATAAATATAGATAACACAAACAAGCAGGCAAAGATAACATGCAAATACTATAAAGCATATAAGCAAACAGACAATTGAAAAAAAGACAAGTAAGGCCTACTGAATGGTGCTATGCTATTTTTACTCGTAAGAAAATTTGGATTAGGAATTTGAATATCATATGGACGAATAACTATATACAGATTCTAAAGTCTGAAGAAGGCGTAACCACAATATTATATTCTTAACAAGGTACTTGTTTATCCTTTATAAAACAGGTCTTGTATTAAGTATGTTTAAAAGGGTGAAGCGAACTGTACTAGAGTACATACTTCCTGATTTATGTAATTTTTTGCCTTAACTGGACTGTTTGTACCATCGCAGATAATGTTATCGTAATCAATTATATGTTGCCTAAAATTCATGTTACTTGTACAGGATGATAGTTTCATCCACTCCATTATTATTTAAAATGGATTGTTAGCCTAGTACATGTTTTTGTCCATTACTATTACTTAGCAGATTTGGGAGTCAAAATGAAATTCAGAAATAGAAAAACTGTAGAGTGTTTTGACATTATGCCTAATATATACGGCATGTACTAAAAACACTATTTTTTCTTAAATAAATAAAAATACAAGAATAAGTAAAATCTAAAACCTGTAAAATCGACACCATTAACTCAAAATTACGAGGACACAACCAAAAGCTATAATTCCCATGCTTATCGCTAATTCCGAATTTTTAAAAGCTATTACATTTACTAACACGTGAAGTTGCAATGCGCTAAATACAACGTGCTTATAAGCAGTGGACGTACATTAGAAGTGACAATGATGGCCGCTGGACCTAGCCCCATCACTAGATACAGGAGTAGCTCCAACATCTTGTATCGCTCGTGGAATATCTGCTGGTACGTGATACCAAGCACTGCGAGTAGCCAGATCGCCCACCGGAGTTCGCGAAGCATCCAGCACGATAGAGTCCCCACCGTCAGCCATGGGAAGTATGAGCTTGCGATGAATATGTAAATCATTGCCCGGTCGCATCGATGTAGGAAGTGTTTCATTTTACTGTGAAATTTAGTTTGCGTTTAGCTTTAACATTTTATTAGTAAATTGATATTAGTTATAGATATACATATGCAAGCAGATCAAATTATTGCTGAGGTATGCGTGCTTTGGTGTAGACAAGGACATTTACAAAATTTGAGCTATTTATTCAGATATTTATTAAAGTTCACATACAAGGACTTTCCGCTTCAACAGAATCAACTACACATTTAAAAATCAATAATTGAGAAGGTAAATGTTAATATGAATGAAGTAACTGAAAGCAAAATTTTAGTTTGTTTGCTTTTGCAAGTGTTTAGTTCAATTTCGACCACAAACTAGAAATGGATCGCGTATAGGTTCAAAGTTCCATAAAATATGTGGGCGTACCCGATGGCGGATTCACATGATAAGCTTTTCGGAATACAAATAGGTTATTCTCTTCCTTACAGTATTCAACGCGAATAAATTTGATTATGGAGGCAAATTGGATATCCCTTGTCACGGATTTATATCGGGGGTATGTATATAACTTACTCGTATCTATAGATACATAGTCAGCTTATAAATGGTGAGATAATACATAGGTACGTATTCGTCTCAAGATGTTAAGAGTGCACTCGGGGTAAAAATTAAGTTAACAGTCAACAAAAAGGGTATCGCTTTGAAGATGCAACGCAGAACAGTAATATTACTGCTCTCGCCTTTGATCTCTCTAACTCGATCTTCTATTGCAGCATTTGGAAAACTCTGCAGAAGGCGATAAGTCAATACTGTGGTACCTACGTGCAACATCTAGGAATTCTACGTGTATTTTTCGCAATACAATTATTAGGTTGGTTTTTATTCGTTGCATCTTTTACGACCACCACATTATGGATTTAGGACTATTATAGGTCGTTATGCTGACTTATTACGGAGCGCACTCCCTGATGCTGTTATATCGGCCGGAATTATTTCCCTTGGTCCTACTAAACTAGGTCCAATACAAATAAATATTTTCATAACGATGGTTGAGAGAATTAGGGGAATAAAAGTAGCCCTTGGATCGACCAGTAGAACTCTACGATTGGACCACGGGCAATAAACTGAATTATCGACCAATGAAAATGCGCCTTATGACCCCGTTTGACGTGTGTTCTGTTTGAAGCTCCAGCAACCTGCGGAGGCCTCGCCTTATCATCATCACGTGCGGTAACAGCGATAGCCCGAGATGCCGCCACTATCTACGTTCATCAGTTTTAATTAGATTGTATTTACAAAGATAACTATTGATAAAGAAATGTGTATACATAGTTGCTATCAGTTCCTAAGCACATCTATGTTTATTAAAATGTGTACAGAAAACCAGTAGCTTTAATCAAATATACATATAAAGCCGTTACCCGCAGCTCCAGCCGCGTGGATGTTGGTTATTGTGACCAAACGTAGCCTATGTCCTTCCCCAAGGTCTAATCCTAATCTATCTCTCTACCAACTTTTATCAAAATCGGTTCAGTGATTTAGGCGTGAAAGCGTGACAGACAGACAGAGTTAACAGTACCAATGTATAAAAACTAACTAGTCTTTACACATATAGAATAGTATAGTACCTATGTCTCTTTTTGCTATGGAATTAATTTGGCATTTATAATATTAGCATGGAAATATCCAAGTTTGTTTGTTTGTTTGTAATTTATACGCTTATTTCAGTCAGATGCAGGCTGACAACCTTGACCCTATACATACACCCAAATTTCGGAATAAATAATATTTATGTCCGAAGGCTCATGTACTAAATACTAAACAGCAGAAGCGCTACTAACCTTTGATAACATTGAGTTATACGAGATAATCGATTACTATTTTATTATCATCAATTAATATTTGAAGGCATTGAAGGTGAAATATGTATACTTTAAAGATAAAATGTCGCGTTTTATGAATTATTTTATCATCATGAGAAGTTAAACTTTAGTGAGCTATGAAGTTTTATTTGTTTTGATTAATGAAAATTTATTAATTATCATCGGTATCTATAGCACTTATTATTAGATATGATCAGTGCTAGGTGTCATTGATTTATAGTAGTTTTATTATGGTAGTTAGCCCAGGCTCCAAATTGGACTGATTTGAAGAAGCAGTATAGCATTTATAATTAGACCGTTACTTATACCACAGAATAATTAATAGTACTAACGTATTGAAGGATCACTGCGCAAGAAGATTTTATTAATTCCAGTCTTGCTCCGACGCAATACGGTGGAATTCAGCTCGCACAACATTAGGTACCTATAATTTTATTCACCTACTACTTCGTCTCTTTCTATCGCGTACCTCTTATCTCTTCTTACGCTGTTAGGGTTGCCTTCTTGTGAAGAAATGAATATTTGATTACCAGTCCAGTTATGTACCTGTTACTATTTTTCTACTTATGTGAAAATGACAACTTTAAACATACCTACCTAGTATTAGATGAAAAAAGTATTTTATTACAATGTCCGCATATTTTAACATAAGACGATAAGCATACTACTACATTTAGTATTCTTTGCTACTACACTTTAGTGTATTTGCTAAATTGAACATACCATTTACGTGTTTAGTTACATGCCGTACGACGCAAACACGAAACGGCTTAAACTAGTCCGAGAGCCGACACCCAAAAATCATGTTGGTAAATTATTTTGATTTGCGCCAGCTAAATTGAATGTGACTCGCTGCGCTTTGAAAGCAGTTCGTATTTGAATTTATGAATTTATATTATTGTTAGGAACTCGGTTCTCGGATACTATAAGCTTTGTTGGAACTGTATTTGGTTTCAGTTGTTTGATTGTCCTGATTGCAGAATCTTCAAAATGATGGGAGCAGACTTCGTAGCTTTTAGCTCTCAAATTTTCTTTGCTTAGTAAGTCCTCTCGTCCTATTAAAATCAGCCACTCTCGGCGCCTAAAATAAAATAGACAAATGGTAGTCAGTACGGAGCATACACACATGTGCTTATGGTCATTGGTTAGAGTGAAGCAAAGAGGGCACTGAGGAGCACAGTCACCGTAGTAGTCGCTCGTCGCCGTCACAGGAACAGTCCCCGTTGCAGTCGCCATAGTCCAGTCTCTATACAATGAAAATTTTTCTAAGTGTTTGACAATCGCCACGCCGAGAAAGGTTAGGTGCGCCAAAAGTAGTATAACTTCAAAAATCGTATCCCAAGCTAGTAAAAATCACTGGACATACATGGGGGTGGCTCAAATACTCCTAATATGGGGCGCCAAATTTTTTGGCCAGGAGAGCTGGCCACCATGTATTGTCAAACTTAACCTTAGCTCTCGGTCTATATACCCGTCAGACTAGCCAAAGTGCGCCAAAGTATCTAATTATCATGTTCAGGTGAATAATATTAAATATTATGCTATTCATTTGTATACCTATTAAATTTATTACTTCAGCTCTCGGACTATAAACAAAGAATACTAAATATTACCTATAAGCTATAAGGTAGCTTTCGAGCGCGAAGGTTCATATATTATGTAGGTAAGAACTAATAAATGACGGCGTTATGAAGGGACAAACATAAGAAATTAAAAAAATCGAATTGAGACCCTCCTCCTTTTTTGAAGTCGTTTAAAAAGAAGGAACTTGGAACTGCAATTACGTAGGGTAGGTATCGTCAGTGGTACCTACCTGCCTATAGTCAACGCGCAATGCCCGTCGAGGACACTCGAAATTAGAAAAATACGTCGAGGCGGGTGACAGCGGAGTACGTTGACCCCGATGGGTCCGATCCAATAACCCTCCCAGTTCAAAAATCTAGCTGGCTAGGTACCTACCTACTTCACGAAGTAGGTAGGTACCTAGCCAGCTAGATTCTACCTATAAAATAAGTAGTTTTAATCTAGTTACGCATTTTGAGCAGTAGTAGTGGTAGGTTGGGTTATGGGTAGGTAGGTAAGTACCTTAAAATTTTAAAATTTATTAATTTGGCAAAATTACCTTACAGCATCTTTGGGAAGCGAGAAAACAGATAAATTTCTATTAGAATTCAAACAGCCGAACGCCACAAAATATCGTCTGTCATATTTTCTTTTCTTGTCCATTCTAAGGTAGGTACCAGTAGGTAGTAGGCACGATCAAGAGAGAAAAAAAAATGTTTTTATACAATCCCAGCCGAGCGCGAGCATAGAAAACACCTCAAGCGTTCACACGAGCGCGCGCGTGACACTCGACTAATTTTTAATCCGCTCGGCCGGATACTTCGCTGTAGGTATATAACGGATGTACTGCGCGGAGTGAACCACGCCTGCTTATACCACGCCTTGTGAATGTATGCAGCGAGACGGCACGGAATATCGGACGTCAGATTTGGTCAGTCAGCCACCAACGCTCACGGCGGTATCTCGTGTCTTTGTACCGGACAGTCTATGGCAGACTCACATCAGATTACAATTTGAAGATAGTTCATGCGATATCGTGATGTGAACAGCATTTTTTTTAAATAAATATTTTTTGTGCAATACCACTCTGATTCTACTTCCGATGGCGAAACGGAACATGAAGTTGACGGAGAATTTATGTCAGAATAACTTTAGTTTAAAAGTGCTGATTAATATTATCAGATTACTTATTTATTACTCATCATCTGCCTGTTTTTATTAAATACTAGTTGTTGCTTGTTTCATTCGTGAAGAATTTTAATTACATTCCCACAACCCATGGGAACTTATTACCAGGATATAGTAGCATATTTAGTTTATTCCAGACTAATCTTTCCCTGTACCAAATTTCAAAGATCCGTTGTGCCGTTAGAACTTGATTGAGTAACGAACATTCAACCATACAAACATCCTAACAAACTTTCAGATGTATAATATTAAGTATTAGTAGGAATTAGTTTTCGGTTGTATTAATTTACTAACTGTACTTTAATATATTATAGATATTACATTAATTAAATGAATAATTTAAGCACTTTTATTTATTTAATTATATATCTTATTATTTAAAACAAGTATACGACTGGCGTGTAGAACCAAAAATTATAAAAAGGGATTTTTTATAATATTCGGTTTTGTAATATTCGAATATAGCAAGATCGGTCCGATATTATAGATCTCATCGATTCATGCTCTTTCTTTTCTTTTGTCCTCGACTCCCGCCACAGCTCTCGCGGTCAGGCTATAGTACCTATGTATATTGCATTCCCACAATGAAGCTCACTAGAGTGCTGAATGTGGTTAGCGTGCTTCGCACACCAGTACTGGCACCATCCATTTTTTTCATACTTGGTGTTGAGGTGTACTTTTCATCTAAATTAAATGTAGATAAAAGATGACACCTATCCGTAGTTCTTGAATTCGTAGCGCGCAAAAGGATAAGACTACTAAGGTCGGAAAATTGGTAATTAACTTCATCCCAAATTCATGAACGGTACGGTACACATAACCAATAACTAATAGAAGACAAAGACGTATAGGTAACACAGCATTTCATAAAAGGCAAATAGGTATGTTATTTTGTAGTTGGAAAAAGCAATAATAAGTACACAAGCCTAAGGCTTCGTATTTGCGTATCGCAAGGTCGAACTCAGGAAGTTGTTTGTTACACAACGACGCTTAGGTTATTGAGAGATGTGTGTTATTATGGTTTGTATTTGTCACTAGGCGATTTTAGAAAGGAAGTCTTCATAAGCTCTGCTGGATTAAGTGGATGAAGTATTATTAGATAATAGTTGATCCTGATTCGGACCATTATAAAAATTTGGACAGGAGTTCCGGTAAAGCAGTCTTATGATGTCATGTCACAATTGTTGCACATATTGGGGCACGTGCTCTTACTTCTCTTGCATTCTCCAAACTCACGAATCTATTCAATGTTAATTGTAGATACCTAATAAGCGAACAATGATAGCGAAATGTGTTTATTCTTTTACGAGCATTTTTATAGCAATTAATAACATAAATCAATAGACGTAACCCCCTCGTTAAAATGTCTATGTGTACGTTTCATTCCTTTTATTCTAAGGCGTGGATAGCATCAACTGACAGATGACGTCAAATACAACCAAACAGTTATTTTTGAAGTGAAAATTTCTTTAGCGGCGTTGGATGGGTGTAAAATGTTAAGGAAGCGTCAGGATTAGTTGACCTTTGAACCGTAACCGACGACTGACGTCATACAAGATTAGGTAGACTATCTATTTTGCATTTTACAATGGATAGCGTCGTAGCTTAAACGGTAAGCACTTCGACTGTAAGTCCTTATAGTTTCAGATAGTATCGGGTTCAAACCACCTGGCCTTCAGGGATTTTTTGTGATTGTTTTTTCTTATTATAATTTATTACTTTTGGTGATTATTTTTTTCTTTTTGTAATTTATTACTTTTTATGATTATTTTTTCTTTCTGTAATTTATTATTTTTTGTGATTATTTTTTCTTTTCATAATTTATTAATTTCTTCTGACAGAAAATTAGCAGAAAATAAGTGATAGGTTCTATGATTATCGCTATATTATAGGTATGGTATGGTCTGTTCTTTTTTATCTTTTTCTATGTATATAACGAAGAAAGAAAAAAGAAAATGTTTTCACTTCTGCCGGCACTCCCAGAGTGCAACCCGTCTTTTTTTAACCAGAGCTATGTAAGTACGAGTAACGGAGTTTCCACTAACACAAAATGCCTTAGTTCTTAGTTAAGTAGTTCGGACACTCGAGCTACTAAGACATTTATTCCTATTATTTCGGTCACATAACTCAACCGGATTAAACTTACTTCGGGGAAAACGTTACGACTCAAAGTTCTTTCGTGAACATAAAGTCCGACAATATAAAGACGTGTGATCTTTCTTTAGACTTTAACGTTCACTAGACCTCAGAAGGCCACTCGTTTCAACTTACTTCAGTTTTGAAAGTGGTTGTTTATTCATACTTGAATATTTCGTTCGAGGATAAACAACCGAGGTTTAGCTTAATTTTAATATTAATTTATTATTCATTTACATTTTTTTTAAAGTCAGGTACATTAAATTAGTGTAAATCCTTTCCACTATACCAAGTTTACAAAAACATGAGAGAGCAAGTTAAATTTATAATTAAACCCGTTTAAATTAAACTCATCGGCCAAATCTAAAGTTAGTTTTGAAAATATTATACCAGTAAGTACTTGTTTTTCGACACCCTTACTCATAAATTGGTGTTTATCACATGGCTTTTACACTCATACATAAACTATGGTATTAAACACTTGTGCTTTTTTTTCTTGATCGCACTAGTGTTTTATTGTATATTCCATCAAATTAAGTTGGTACCTCGCTGAAAGATGTTATATATGCATTCTATTTGCTCTTAACTGGGTTATAGTTTTATTTTTAAATCTCGGAAAAAGCTTTGACTTAGATACGTATCGTTTCAACATAAGACTAAAAATAACACTATTTTTGTAAAAAAGAAAGTAGTGTACCACCTTGAATATGATAAGTTTTCAACAACTTATTTACTTTAATTACTAATTTAACGTGAAACAAATTTATAAATAATTTGGCCTTAACAGTTGTTTTAAATTTATTTATAGACAATATTCTAATTTAATTGGGAAGTTTATTGTAGAATCTAATACATCGCCCCATAAAAGAGCATGTCTTAACTTGTGGTCAATAATTTTACCTCTTCGATTCCCGTTAGTAATTACTTGCAAGATACACTATTTATAACTAATTAAACTAACCAGAATTCTAGATATTAGTTCTATCTTCAAAACTGCTTTGAATTTGATATAGGGGCTTATTGATCAAAATACGAATTGGCGCCGGCCGCCCGCTGGCGGTAATACGCTCGTAAATCTCATAATGGTCAGTTTTTATTTTATTTTCGTATCGTCATCTGCCGCCTTAATAAAACCCTTCACATCACGCTAAAAGGTTTAATATCGCCCTTGGGTATCAACTTACACCCAGTCACTTTGCCGTAGTCAGCTTTAACCGTTTTGCACTGGAGCGTTCTTTCGTTCGCTGGAGATATTAAGGCACGTGTCTGGTGATTATCATTTCAAAGAAAAAATATTATAAGGAACTTTTATATTTGCCCTTTGCCATTGAGGTAACAAAAATCCACTTGTTATGACCCAGGCAAAACGCCTTTTTTCTACTATCATAATTTGTTTTCATATATGCTTGCCTATTATTGATACTCTTGACCTGGCGTTCCCTTAAAAGCTCTCCGATCTGCGTACGTTTTCCTACGTCGGTTACCAAGTTGCCCATCTACACTCGCCTCAATTATCTATTTTCTTTCGTCCATCCTCTCTCTATCATTAATATAAAAGAAAAACTAATACAGACACTCAGATTTCTTTCAATTTCAGCCGTATAACGAGCAGGACGATGTTGTTCGGCGAAGTGAACAATAAACTCACTCTGAGTAAGCAATTAGGGAGCGCGGTACTACTAAATAATTTGCTGGAACAATTCACACAGGCGTGGGAATTGGCAAACATTTCAGTTAATTGCAGCACGTACTCGAAAAGGGATAGCCTGTTTTTTCACTTAATAAATTGAGTTCGTGAAAAGAGCCGCACGTTGCTAATTTAATTTAATTCTTGGATGATTTGCGTTCATATTGTGGCTACTTCCAGAAATTCAAGCATTTCTTGAGAAAACTGAATAAGTTTTTGATTTTCTCCTTTATAAAGCAAAGCAAAATATGTACAATTTTGGTAAATACACAATTAAGTAATCAAATATTCGAACAACCATTTATATAAACTCGCAGTTCAAGAAGCAAGTCCTTCTGAGGCGATGACAAAAAAAATCGAATTGTGACGGAATAAAAATTGAATTGTTTTGCATTAGGAACTTTTTATCCAGTTAGGTTTCTGTGTGTAGTAAGAACATGAATCATATTCACGCGGGGTGGAGAAGCGGGCAGTATTTTATACATTTTTAAGATGTAATTCTAGCTAAAAAAAACGTCAATCATAATTACTTTTTGCGCATCATGCATGAAGCAGTCATTGATCTTTGACATCACACGTCACATGTTTCGAGTTTGTGTTAAAATTTTACACGCAAAAAAGATCGCATCAGCCTGTTCCTTCGTGAGTTTTCATTATGATTTTTCCCATTCTTGGGAAAAATCATTAGTCACAAGTCTTAAGTCACAGACACATTTTAACCGAATTCAAAGAGAAGAGAATGTTAGTTATAAAACTTATTTTTCGTATCGATGGAAATAAGTGTTTAACACGATAATTGCTTACGCGTGGAAAGAAGACTGATTTCGATAAAGCTTTTTCTATTTTATTAGTTAGATACAACTTCATGATATGACAATAAGAATGTATGTTGTCCTAACAGACGACCTCATGATGCTTTCGATCCTGGAATCGACCCTAAGACCTCAGCCCCTCTAGACAAGTGGCCATTCGCTAACAGGGCGTTTGATGGAATAGAATGACAATTGTATAGGATTTGACGTATTTGACATGCGTTAACGACTGTCATTTACGTCAAATCCCATACATTCGTCATTCTATTCCATCAAACGCCGGCTAGCGAATTGCCACTTGTCTAGAGCGGCAGGATCGCTAAGAAACAAGTTACACAGAAACACGGCAGTCATTAATTTCTTTAAACATCGTCCTTATATTGCTTTCAACCTTAGTTATAAAAAGATTATATTATTCTTCCATAAGTCCTTGCTTCGTTAATGGCCCGGAGAGTACACTCTCGTAACCAATTTTGCGTTTCTTACTCCTTAGGGACTACTACCTAATTTTTTAGACAATTATTTTATGACAGTAGTAGGTATTGCATGTTGTATGTTATTTACCATAGATATTCAAAACCCAGTATAAGGGTTTTAAAACTAAATTTTACAGAAGAGCCCATACATGTTAAATAGCACTTATGTACACACTGTACTAGCAAATAGGGGAAAAAAAATAGCAAAGTACTCAAAATGATCTAAATACCTTAAGGTCGTTTTGAGTATGTGCTAGTCAAGATATCAGGTAAATTGTAAGCTTTCATCACTGAAGTCTGATTTTGAATAATGTGGAGAATTATCAGGTTACCAAAATTTTGCAATAAAACGTCTTGAGTAAGAAATGTCCCTTACTGGGTTTTGATATGAAACAGCTGTTGTTTTTCGCTAATTTTACTCGACCACCCGTAATTAAAGGTAGCATAAAATCATTGTTACTTTTTATAGGGTATAATAAGTTTTGTCTGCCTACGAGGCGATGCTTTATTACTGTACTACAACCTTGAAATCGTTTTCAGCTAACGTGAGAGAATTTATAACGTTATCGCCAAAATGTTATGTAAGTAATAGTTTACCCAAACCACACACACATACACAAACCATATATATATACCAAAAATAAGTTCAATATTTTTAAAACGTTACTCCTTCATTCAGTATGTACTGAAAGTAAGAATGTCGTGAAGTGTGGTAAAGTTAAATGCTTTGTTTCTATTTTAAGAGAAGGTATAACCTTCCGTTTCTTTTGTAGCGTGTCGTGTATATTGAAAGCTTATAAAAGTATGTCCATTTTATTTCTTTTTACCGCAAACTTTTTAAATAATGCTGTAGAGACAGCTTTAACTTCCATACATAATAATCTAATACAGAGAATTACGAAGTTGACTATTCGGTTAATCTGTGATACCTCTACCTAGGATGGAGCTCCTATAGATTTATGTCTCTATGTTTGTGACGTAAAAACAAAACATTAAATTTCATCAACAATACCGTTTCAGAACATAGATTTCACCAATTTAGCTCAGTTAAATCTGATTTCACCCATCGAATTTCATTGAGCAAAGTTAGATAATGTGAAAAACTGTAAAGGGAACTTAACCAGTAACGACATAATGTAGTCCCTGATCTCGCTTCCTGTCACCCAGATCATAAAATCTGCGTTAATATAGTTTCCAATCTAACATTAAACAAATGCCAACATCCTTGAGATATATTTAATTACGAAGTTAAACAGGGTTGTTTTTTCCGATTGCTCGTAAACGCCTGAAGGGGACAGGGCTCGAAGTGGATTACTGTGTCAATTTCTTGCAGGCCAAGGCCATATTACTCTTAGTAGCGAGTAAATAAAGTGAAGGAAATTAATCTAGTTTATTTTTAGAATACCTTCGTTTAAGCTAGTTTCATACAATGTGTCAATAAATACTAATTATCCTACTGATGTAGATGTTTGGATGTTTGATATAATATACCATCACGCTCTAATAGTTGAACGGATCTGGCTGGAATTTGGCACAAGGCAGATTGGAATGGAATAATACATAGGCAGTTTTTATCGCGGGAAGGGACTCCCATGGGTACCAGGCACAGTATCAAAATTTCAAACGGGAGTAACTGCTTTGAAAAGAAAGGTATTCAAAATAATTCGCAACGGGATTGCGGGGCATTGTTTTGAGTGACGTGATTGGTTATAATATGCGAGAGTTTAGGGTCTAGAAACTGAATATTATAATGACAAATTAATTGAACAAAAATATCCTTGGTCATTTGAAGTTCCTAAGCTTGTACATACTAACGAGTATTTAATAACCAAATGCAATATTATCTAAAGAACAATACACAACATCTAATAGTGCATACCTGCCTAACTTCGTTAAATACACACATCAATGGATTGTCTGTTCACAGCAGACTATTGTTTGGAATTTGATTGTTATGTTGACTGGTGAGACACTATTGATTAGGGGCTTCATTGATTAAACACCATCCCAGATTGAATTCATCTGATTGTGAAGTTTAGATATTCATGGGTAATTGCAAGACTTGCTATAAGACCGAAACCAAAACTGATTGTTTCTCGTATCTCAATCACCCAAATTTCAAAAACGATCACGATTTCTATACAAATTGTGTTACGAGACTACCGTTTTTGACATTTGAAAGATTGAATCGAGCCTGAATTTCGCACACATTTATATTACGAGATTTGGTCTTCTGGGGTAATTACGCCAGACCAAGATGAGCTTAGTTTACCACTGGTGACCGAAATTCATTTGATCATTTGATGTGTGAACGATAAAACATTAAGCCATTCTACTACTGATCGAATGAACAATTGACCAAAAGAGTTTTTATCGAACAAACATTTAGTATTTTTACTACTGATCGAATGAACGTTACTGATCGAATGAACGTTGGTCGAAAAGTCTGTTCATGGAGAAACATATATTTTTCGTGGACACCGCGCGCCCCGACACGGATAGATATAGGCTAGAACGGTATGTACGCCATTTACCCTTCGTGTTAGGTTTCTGGTGGTAACGCAAGAAGAAATAGGATTCCGAACTTCATTTAAAACCAAACCTATGAATTGTAAAGTTGCTGCCGGTATCAATAGCTGATTAAAAGACATTGTTTTTTCTCTTCCTTGTTCATGATTCAAACATTCATTTCAACATTCTAATGCTGATTTTTTATACTTTAAAAATATAATAATGGAGCACTTCGCACGTCTCATTCGAGGCGCAAATATTTTTCGATCGCAAATTTATAATACAGATTTGTTAACTCAAACCTAAACAAGGTTTGTAATTAAGTAAATCTAACAATCAAAAAACAACATGCATTTTTAGTCAACATTTACTATTCCATTCACAAAGTATTTAATTTGTTTAAATGAAATAATAAATAGGTACGTAAGTTCATTTTTACAATCACAAAACTAGAAAATTCACTCATAGATACACTATCACTAATTAAAATGTTGCAGGTGAGCAGCCCTATCGCATGTTTACGTACCGCGAGACTGTAGGCACTTATTTCATAAATACGGCCGAGTTACAATACTGTATGAATAGTATTATCGTGGTTAAATAGTGCATCGTATAAATACCTTTTACTACTTTCCTTGCTACGAATACCTTTTTCAGAATGGACTGGAAAATCCATAATGGATGAGTTATAATCGAGGTTATTAGTATATTCGGACTGTTATATATAGGGTAATAAGAATATATGTATCGGGGACAAGTTGTTGAATACTGGAGAACTACTTTACTTTTTCATAATTTTTTTTAACCAACTAGTCATCAAATAGAAATAATTTTCAACAAGTGACTGACTGAAATATTTAGAACTGCCTGATAAGCCATATTATAAACAATTTCATAGTTGTTCACAGCCATATTGAATCAAAACGGTTTAGGCGCATAAGGTCAAAAGCGCAAAATGACAAACGATCGCAAATTGTCAAAAGAGCAGAATGTCAAAAGCGCACATAGTCAAAGGCGCAGATTGTCAAAAGCGCAGAATGTCCAAAGCGCACATAGTCAAAAGCGCAGAATGTCAAAGGCGCACAATGTCAAATATCCTACTTAAACGCGTTGATCATTGCGTTATCTATTTTGAGCTTCCCGCTTACATAAATGGATACCGACGATGGGGCTTAAATTATGGCCACATACATTTCTGATTTTCTTCAAATAATGTATTAATTATTTAAGTAGGTAAATTATGCAAGACTAGGAAATATTATATTGAGGATGATATAAAATTAAGGATGCTGTGTGGAAAATTTTATAAACGAATCTGGAGTTAACGTTTCAGAATCGCTTGAACTCATTTTAACGAATTTCATTCTACAAAACCGAAATTTTTAATTTCGGCACAGTCCACAGAGTTAATCTCTCTCTCATTTTTTTAAATTTAAAAATTGACCATACTTACCGCTTTAGTCGCATTATGTCCAATTCGCAAAATGTCCAGCGGGCTCAAATTGTCCAATTCTCACAACGTCCAATTCGCAAATTGTCCAATTCTCACAACGTCCAATTCGCAAATTGTCCAATTCTCACTATGTCCAATATGGTTAACACCCCGACTCGATTTTTAAACCACCCAAAAAATCGTTCGGGAAGCTAAAAAATAGATAACGCAATGATCAACGCGTTTAAGTAGGATATTTGACATTGTGCGCCTTTGACATTCTGCGCTTTTGACTATGTGCGCTTTTGACATTCTGCGCTTTTGACAATCTGCGCCTTTGACTATGTGCGCTTTTGACATTCTGCTCTTTTGACAATTTGCGATCGTTTGTCATTTTGCGCTTTTGACCTTATGCGCCTAAACGAATCAAAACCAGCTGTATAGAAATCTACTTAGTAGCAATCATTAAATTGAGTGCCTTGAGACTGCAGAGTGAGCTCTGTGGGTTAATATACCCTCGAGGGCATTTATTGAAAGTACCTAGATGTAATGTGAATCCATAGAATACAGAATTTCTAAAAAAGATCAACTTTATTATAAAGAAGATTGTAAATGTCCTTAATCTCGTTACTTCGCATTAGTACATAAAAATTTCAGCACAAGGTTTTAACTTAGGAAAAATTAATTAAGTTAGAAACAAGCGCGGTAGTATAATTGTGAAGAAACTTACGTATCTGATTTGCAGCAGCAGACTGAGTGGAACGTTGTGGATACAGCGAAGAGGAGGCATAAGGCTAATCCATAGACGACGGCGGCGATCGCTTGTGGTGCGTTTACGCTGCGCGTGAGCAACTCCCGCGCGCCAAGTGACGCGGGCGCGACGCATAGCGCATGCGTGCACACGTTCGCGACATTCTCCACCTGGGAACAATGAAATAGGTACTTCATTACAAACGTTATTTTAGGTTTGTTTTCACAGAACTTACGTTGGCAGGCAAGCACATGGTCCACCTGATAGAAAGTGGTTACCGTGGCCTATAGATGCCGGGAAACGCGTGAAGATAATTTTGTTTTTTAGAAATTGTAACAGTAAGACAAAGTAGGCCTACAGTACCTATTTCCTACGTAAAAAAATAAATTGTAACTTGTCTATGTCTGAATTGCTTGTCTTTCTGTTTGACCCGACTAATTTCAGAAGTAGGCTACTTTTGACGGGTTCTTCACAGGCAGCTGATATTATAATGCATACCCTAGACGGTTATTTTCAATATAGCCTCAGGAGGGACTGCCTCGCTGTGTGTTGTTTAAGCTCAGATGAATTGTTTAACATGATGCCCACACAGCTATAATCTATCATCGCACCGCATCCTTACACATTGCGACCGAAAACGGTTCGCCCTGTGCGGTTTGCAACTTGCAAGGAACTTCATTCCACGCACGCTCAAGCTGTCGAATGAACCTGTGGTTTTCCCAAGCGGGAAGGGCATTAGAAGGTTTTATCAAAGTCGGCAGCACGAGTGTAACGACCCTGATGTTGCATACGTCCCTAGGCCACGGTAACAGGTCATGTGGGCCGTGTGCTTGTCTGCCACCTAAGTGGTATAAAAAATACATGGAAAATAATTATGATTCAGTGCAAAAACACAAAAACTCATGAGATCGTGACCAATTTAAGGTCCAAACGGTATTATGATAGCGATGGTATGATTCAAGATTGGTTCTACCATAGTGAATGTTCTAATGAGCTCTTCCAATATTAGTCCCACCCTCTCCTTTCCTACACAGGAACAGGGCACACGAGCAGGGCTTAGATGTCACCCATACACGGTGCAGAACATTACTTCAAGAACCAAATACTTCGGTGACTCTTTTCTTTGTCGCACCATTAAGACCTGGAACTCCTTGCAAGCTCACGTGTTTCCTACAGTCCCAGGTCCTTTAAGCGGGGCGTGAAAAAGCATCTGATGAAGCCGTCAAGCGGCCACCATTGTTAACATGGTACGTGTTTCTAATGGTGACCCCCCTCTTCCCTCTTTCCTGAGACGTTGCATTTAGTTTACCATCAGGCAAGGTAAAGTCGAATTGACGTGCAATATATAAAAAAAAGTAATAAATAATACCTATTTATATCTTTGAATACTGACAAACTTAAGCTTTGCGCTATTCTTAAACGGCGCGTGCCAACTTTGGCAACATTCTAAATTGAATAATTGTAACAACACACTATCTAATAGCAAAGTTTTTGATGCTTTATGCAGAATACAAAAAATACAATACATGCAAAGGACATACTTAATTAATACTTTGCCTATAGGCAAATCCGGTCTTGCAGGTGATCTGTGAACTCTTGAGAATAATATTACACTACAATGCATAGTTAATTAAAGCAAGTCAGTGCAAGGGTAAACACTTTCGGAAATGAATTGTTTACCACATGAGTTGTTGTTTAACAATACATCATGTTAATGAGTTCCTCGCACGTTTCGCTTGGAGAATTCGTAGGCTACGATCACTCACTAGCAATAATCGCCCTACTATTATCGTATCAAAATGTTAACTCACAGGCTAACACTACATTCTTGCCTACGATTATATCATACGTTATGTCAGAATATGATTATTGCTTCAAAATTCTGTTGACACTATCAATTTATTCAATTGCAAGGCAATTCTCGCAGAGTGCACGAACGAGTGGCAATTGTTTTTGCGAATGTTAAGACGAATCAAGGTTTTGTATGCTTTCAATAATCTATCTTACAGGTAAGAAACTTAAACATGTTTGTAGATGGATACAAAAAACTCCACGGAGTGCCAGACTTTTCAAGACGGGGCCCCGTTGCAAACTACTAAGCTATTTGCTGACCAACATATTACTAAACCTTGAGTTTCGCTTGCCTTTGTACACAATTTTTCACTAATCCATACTAATATTTTAATTGCAAAAGTAACTATGTCTGTCTGTATGTTACGCTTTCACGCCTAACTCACTGAGCCGATCTTGATGAGCGAGTGGATAGGCGAGTAGGGGTCAAATAGAAAGTCGAGTACAGGGGCGAGTAAATATGCGACTAGAGAAGCCAGTGGAGAGGCGTATGTAGTCATAGAATAAAATAGAGTCCAGTAGAGAGTCGAGTAGAGAGGCGAGTGGAGAGACGAATGTAGAGGCAAGTAGAGAGCGAATGGAGTTGAGTAGAGAGGCGAGTAGATAGGCGAGTAGAGAAGCGGGTGGAGAGAGTCAAGTAGAGAGGAATAAAGAGAATTGAGTGGAAAGGCGAGTAGAGAGACCAATGGAGAGGCGAGTTTAGAGGAGAATACAGAGAGGAGTAGAGAAGCCAGTAGAGAGTCGAGTATATATTCAAGTATAGAGGTGAGTAGAGAGGCGAGTGGAAAGTCGAATAAAGAGGCAGGCGAGTTTAAGTCGAGAACAGAGGCGAGTAAATAGTCGAAGCCAAAGTTAAGTGGAGAGACGAATTTCATGCTCAATGCGTTGGTTCAACACAAATCCACGCGGGCGGAGCCGCACGCAACAGCTTGTTTATACATAAATACCATTTAGATAGGAATGCGTACAATAAAGAATAAATTCTACACACATTATACTACGTTTTTTGTTTGTAAGTTTCCTTGTAAAAGTCTATCCATCTTTGACTTTGACTCTAAGCCTTATAATTTCTAACGGAAAGATGTAATATATTGTACTAACTTATCAACTACCACCTAAAACTAGAGTTGCCAAGTGTGCGAACCCTTTCGAAGTGCCTAAGAGACTCCGGCAATAATCACAAATTCACCCTCCCGAGCTCCCGCACCGCAATAATTTTTCAGGTTATTTGCTTATGAATGTTAACGCACCTTCCCATGTTTTGTGCCACGAATTACAGACGCACAATAAATTATAGTACCAGACGTGTTATGTTCATATGAATTTACAATTTGTGGGCGATCTGGAGTCTTAACTAAACCAATGCCTGTATTTTAGTGTGAAGGATTGTTTCCGTTCTAAAACATTACAGTTTATAAACTGGCAGTTTAATATAATAGAGGACCTCTTCCTTTTTGGAAGTCTGTTAAAAAAGGCGAACAGGCAATAAGAATTTGAATTTGCCGACTTACGATCGGAACCTAAATACTCTACCAATAATAGTCACCTATGTAATTATGTAACCTTCAACTGAACTGAGCTGACTAGGGATGCACTAACGATCGATTCAACCTTCGGAGCCGATCGCTACTGACATAATTGCAAAATAGGTACTTCGACTACAAATTGAACTGAGTATATCTATTTATGTTCTGACCACTACGACAAAGTATAAAGAAACAAGTAGCGATCGGCTCCGAAGGTTGAATCGATCGTTAGTGCATCCCTAGTCAGCTCAGTTCAGTTGAAGGTTACATAATTACATAGGTGACTATTATTGGTAGAGTATTTAGGTTCCGATCGTAAGTCAGCAAATTCAAATTCTTATTGCCTGTTCGCCTTTTTTAACAGACTTCCAAAAAGGAAGAGGTCCTCTATTATATTAAACTGCCAGTTTATAAACTGTAATGTTTTAGAACGGAAACAATCCTTCACACTAAAATACAGGCATTGGTTTAGTTAAGACTCCAGATCGCCCACAAATTGTAAATTCATATGAACATAACACGTCTGGTACTATAATTTATTGTGCGTCTGTAATTCGTGGCACAAAACATGGGAAGGTGCGTTAACATTCATAAGCAAATAACCTGAAAAATTATTGCGGTGCGGGAGCTCGGGAGGGTGAATTTGTGATTATTGCCGGAGTCTCTTAGGCACTTCGAAAGGGTTCGCACACTTGGCAACTCTAGTTTTAGGTGGTAGTTGATAAGTTAGTACAATATATTACATCTTTCCGTTAGAAATTATAAGGCTTAGAGTCAAAGTCAAAGATGGATAGACTTTTACAAGGAAACTTACAAACAAAAAACGTAGTATAATGTGTGTAGAATTTATTCTTTATTGTACGCATTCCTATCTAAATGGTATTTATGTATAAACAAGCTGTTGCGTGCGGCTCCGCCCGCGTGGATTTGTGTTGAACCAACGCATTGAGCATGAAATTCGTCTCTCCACTTAACTTTGGCTTCGACTATTTACTCGCCTCTGTTCTCGACTTAAACTCGCCTGCCTCTTTATTCGACTTTCCACTCGCCTCTCTACTCACCTCTATACTTGAATATATACTCGACTCTCTACTGGCTTCTCTACTCCTCTCTGTATTCTCCTCTAAACTCGCCTCTCCATTGGTCTCTCTACTCGCCTTTCCACTCAATTCTCTTTATTCCTCTCTACATGACTCTCTCCACCCGCTTCTCTACTCGCCTATCTACTCGCCTCTCTACTCAACTCCATTCGCTCTCTACTTGCCTCTACATTCGTCTCTCCACTCGCCTCTCTACTCGACTCTCTACTGGACTCTATTTTATTCTATGACTACATACGCCTCTCCACTGGCTTCTCTAGTCGCATATTTACTCGCCCCTGTACTCGACTTTCTATTTGACCCCTACTCGCCTATCCACTCGCTCATCAAGATCGGCTCAGTGAGTTAGGCGTGAAAGCGTAACATACAGACAGACATAGTTACTTTTGCAATTAAAATATTAGTATGGATTAGTGAAAAATTGTGTACAAAGGCAAGCGAAACTCAAGGTTTAGTAATATGTTGGTCAGCAAATAGCTTAGTAGTTTGCAACGGGGCCCCGTCTTGAAAAGTCTGGCACTCCGTGGAGTTTTTTGTATCCATCTACAAACATGTTTAAGTTTCTTACCTGTAAGATAGATTATTGAAAGCATACAAAACCTTGATTCGTCTTAACATTCGCAAAAACAATTGCCACTCGTTCGTGCACTCTGCGAGAATTGCCTTGCAATTGAATAAATTGATAGTGTCAACAGAATTTTGAAGCAATAATCATATTCTGACATAACGTATGATATAATCGTAGGCAAGAATGTAGTGTTAGCCTGTGAGTTAACATTTTGATACGATAATAGTAGGGCGATTATTGCTAGTGAGTGATCGTAGCCTACGAATTCTCCAAGCGAAACGTGCGAGGAACTCATTAACATGATGTATTGTTAAACAACAACTCATGTGGTAAACAATTCATTTCCGAAAGTGTTTACCCTTGCACTGACTTGCTTTAATTAACTATGCATCGTAGTGTAATATTATTCTCAAGAGTTCACAGATCACCTGCAAGACCGGATTTGCCTATAGGCAAAGTATGAATTAAGTATGTCCTTTGCATGTATTGTATTTTTTGTATTCTGCATAAAGCATCAAAAACTTTGCTATTAGATAGTGTATTAAATATTCTACCAATAATAGTCACCTATGTAATTATGTAACCTTCAACTGAACTGAGCTGACTAGGGATGCACTAACGATCGATTCAACCTTCGGAGCCGATCGCTACTGACATAATTGCAAAATAGGTACTTCGACTACAAATTGAACTGAGTATATCTATTTATGTTCTGACCACTACGACAAAGTATAAAGAAACAAGTAGGTCTAAGGCCGCTCGGCGAGATTGATGCCTAAACTTGAATAGCGCTTAGGGATATCGTGTTTAATTTTAGTTAAATATTATTATTGTTTAGGAGGGCATTAGATGTCTGTTTATATAATTATACTAGAACCGTCACGCCAAGAATAAAAGATATGAATGATTATTATGCCCGCGGTATTCTGTAGAGCGTAAGTACTTCCCGTAAGGTAAAATACCGTCGTGTGCTACCTCCGCTCAATTTTTTTTTAATAACTTGTAATAAAAATAATATGATTTTTGATTTGTCTAAAACTTCGCCACGTATCCCCAGGGGGTTGGCTAAAATGGCAAAAAAAACATGATAAATGGACGGCCCGTAAAGTGGTAAAACCCGTGCATAATATGGTATAATATATGGTACCGTGCTATATTCAAAGGTCACCCAAAAACTCGTACTGCGCATAAAAAGTAAATTTTGTGACGTACTTGGGTAACTATACATAAGCCGTAACTATACTTAAGCACCTACCTACTGCGAATTTCGTTCGTCTAAAATGATTGCCTGTGTATAAGTATCTACCACAGTAAGTATATACTGCCCAGATTCAGCTTCAGATGCATAGCTCAAGTCAATAATAGTGCCCGAAATACGGCAATAGGTTCACTCCCTACTACGTGGGTGGGACCGTACACAATAATAGGTGAAATGTGGGTGTTAATTCACCTCTGCCTAACAATCCAGGAACAAAGAAAGATTATAATAATATATCTCTTTATTGTATGTACACAAAGGAATACAGGGTAAGTACAGTACAGTACAGTAAATAGATATACTATGTGCGTATGTAGGTATTTGTCGGATTGTAGTGTCACAATTAGGTAGGTATGTATTTAAATTGGAACCTAAAAAGTAATTTATACGTAACTTTATTAAGGTAGGTACTTACCTATATTCTTTCGTTGGTATTTCGAAGAATGATAAGTCGGGGTTCAATTTGTCATTGTTCAGGTACCCATAAACACAAAAACAGCTTCGGGTCCTGGCCGGCCTGGCTCTGTTTGAAGTCATCATTACGAACATACTATAGGTACCTACCTACGTAATTAAATTGAATGCAGCGTACGCGCACGATCTCACTCACGGTTTAGCCCGCACTGAGAACGCCGTATTCATCCGTATAATGTGCGAACGTGTGCGTGGCAGCGTGTTCGTACTCGGCTTTGAATGTGAGCGTACCGGCAACGGCGCATTTCTATGAAGACGGTTTACTGTATTATACCTATACCACATTCCCGCAAAAGACGCGATTTGGCGGACAGCGAGCCGGGCCCCCCGACGCGTCGCAAGTTCCCCTTCGTTGCTCTGTGTAAGTACATTCGTCGCGCTATGTATGTAGTAGTAATACTGTGCGTATACTGTGATGTGACTACGATTACTATAGTTACAAAGTAAGGGGCCCTGTTCCGTATTCTCTAAGGAAACTTCTCTGACAAGCTCTGTGTATTGCAATATGTTGAGGTACTTGAGGGAATTAGCTCAAAACTCAGCCGCCCGTGCAGAATACGCGTGACCAAACACGTTCGTGTTACGGTTGGCAAAAGCGAACCACCAGTATCCACTGATCACATTTATTATAGTATCATGAACATAGTAATTATTGCAAATAGTCTTAAATATGTTGTTACAAAATCTTACCAACACTTAGCCAAATGAGTTAGACAGGATTAAAATGTAGCAGTATCTAAATTTTATCTTCATTAGCTAGGTATAAAGATTTTTAGGAACATAATGGGCAATCGTACATAATTATTTTTTCTATCAGTACAATATATTCAATTTCGCATTTATGATGGATGCTTATAAAACGTTAATTCTATGAGAACAATGGATTACGCATGTTGCAAATTGTGATGCCCGAAAAAGTAGACAGAACCGAGAGCTGAGGACTTCTCTTTAGCTAGGTATGCTAAAACCCAACTGGATATAACAGTATCTAGTTTTTGTAACTGATATTGGTAAACAATATAGAGTTATTGTAACGATCTACAATCTTGAAGCAGCTGGAAACCTGCAATAGGAACTTATAGAACCTTTACAATATCTTCGATTTAATGTATGCGATAGTGTATCTAATATCATGCATAAACGAAAATCTCATATCGTTATTTAGAAATGTGATTTCACCCTTACGTCCCTTATTATATTACGTAAGGGGATAGCAATATCAACCCACGTACAATGCTAAAATTAGAATTTATCATAGCCCTGTCGCTAGCAGCTCTTAGATACTTAAATAAGACTTGAGAAAACATTTCACATTTCACGCATAGTGATTTTGGTTGACATTTGAATATAAGCTTCTGTTTGAGTTCGTAACAGGTTAAACTATAATCATAATTATATACAATCTAACCTTCTAAGTTCTAACGTAATACCAGCTGCCTTCGTTGCGAGTCCTCCCACGAATTTAACCTTGTTATCCTACTGGAAAATTTCGGCCGTTGGACAGGTGTTGATTTAGGGACGCCAATTTAGACTGATCTAGCTGTTATTGTGCCAATTGATTTTTTTTATATTACTAAGGTGCTAACATCTTTGCAGCTCGGACATGCGATGTCATTAAGAAGGAAGTAATTATGGAAGTGGATGGCTACAACAAGAGAGGAAGACCTAAGAGGAGACGGATGGAGTGTAAAAGTTGATGGCTAGGAAGGGAGTGAATGTTAAGATGACTGTAACCAGAGATGAATGGAAAAATCTTACATAAAGCGTCGACTCCAATTTCAATCTAATGACTGTGGCAACACAGGTGTTGACATCCTAGAAGCATTTTCCGTTGTAGTAACAATTTCTCTGGATACTCTTGAGAAGTTTTGAGAGCTGCTTCGATTAAAAACTAGATGTTTTAAACACTAAGTAATACTCTGTCTTAGACAACCTAGACATGCAGCACACACTGTGGTGTAATGCAATCGGCGTGCCTCTCTAAAACAGGGGGCTATGCACCTCAATAGGCTCAATATAAAGGACGAAGTCAGCGGTAATAGACATAGTGGTACGGGTATTATCGTTTCAAGCTGGACATTCTTGACGCTTCCATTTGCTAAGAGTCTACCGGTTGCAAAGGATCGCCATAGTGATATTCCATCATAGCGAATACTGAGGTCCTTCAGAAAAGTGATTTATGAAGCTCGTAGCAACGCTTAACGTCAAAAACGAGATTCCTGAGAAGTTCATTGAATTTCTGTTAGGCAATTCTCAAGCGGACAATAAAAGGTTCACCATCTCCAATAACGTCACGTCAGACCAGAGAAAATTACACCTGTTTGCACGATACAGGCTTAACATAAGAAATCATCGAGCCTTCGATGTAACAAATACAGGCACAAAGGAATCAATGAATATAATGTTCATGAATTCACCGCCCGTATAGGACCAAATAAATCATAAATCATGAAGAGCATCCTGACATCGCGTGACGAAAGACGCGTACATTGATAGTGC